>CM068366.1:19978698-20573698 GCA_034769755.1 Odontamblyopus lacepedii
CGAGCATAGTATGCTGACTTACCATATATGTCACAGTCAGATCTGTGGAGAGGCAAGCTCACTCACAGTAAGAATGCAAGTCATGTCGTGAAAACATAAAATAACGACTTTTACATGAAATAAATCAAGAATATTTGCTTTTTAAATTATTTTATTTTATTTTGAAATTTGAATCTCCACTTACAGCAAAACAACATTATTTAAATCCATAATATTTTTAATCGGACTATTCATTTTATTTTATTTATTTATTTTTTAAAGGTGCAATACATAACTTTCCTGGAATGTTCCGCAGTATGGCATTAAATTAAAAACTATGTTCTTGAAGACGAGCACAGTAGACGCTGACTTATATACTTATATGTTACAGTCAGATCTGTGGAGAGGCAAGCTCATTCACAGAAAAGTAAACGAAATAAATCCAGAAAATTTCAACCATTTTAATTATATAAGATAACAGTTTTCAGTGCAACTTTTCACATCTAATTTTAGCCAAATTTTATGTATTTATTTAAACTTTTTAATATATATTTTTTTAAATTCACAAATTAGTTTGTTTAGTCATGTCGTGAAAACATAAAATAACGACTTTTACATGAAATAAATCAAGAATATTTGCTTTTTAAATTATTATTTTATTTTATTTTGAAATTTGAAACTCCACTCACAGCAAAACATTATTCCAATCAATATTTTTAATCTAACTTTTAATTTTATTTTTTTTAAAGGTGCAATACATAGCTTTCCTGGAATGTTCCGCAGTATGGCATTAAATTAAAAACTATGTTCTTGAAGACGAGCACAGTAGACGCTGACTTATATACTTATATGTTAGTCAGATCTGTGGAGAGGCAAGCTCATTCACAGAAAAGTAAACGAAATAAATCCAGAAAATTTCAACCATTTTAATTATATAAGATAAAATTTTTCAGTGCAACTTTTCACATCTAATTTTAGCCAAATTTTATGCATTTATTTCAACTTTTTAATATATATTTTTTTAAATTCACAAATTAGTTTGTTTACTTATTGTTTTTTATCATTATTTAAATTTTATTTTGAAATTTGAAACTCCACTTACAGCAAAACGTTATTTCAATCAATATTTTTAATCTAACTTTTAATTTTTTTTTTTTAAAGGTGCAATACATAGCTTTCCTGGTGGTAGAGGATCCACGACCGTTATTTGCTTGAAATGTTCCGCAGTATGGCATTGAACTTTATTTACTTGAAGACGAGCATAGCAACGCTGACTTACATGTTACAGTCAGGTCTGTGGAGAGGCAAGCTCACTCACAGCAAGAATGCAACTGTAACTGAATGTAACTGAATTCATGCAAGACAGCTACAGTATGTTTAATGCCATACTGAGTAACAGCATCGCCATGGAAACAAGCAAGTGACAGACCTTCTGGCAGAAAAGTCACAGAGTCCACATTTAATTAAAACTGTATTATCATTTACGGGACATTAAGGCCTTGTCCACACGTATCCGGGTATCTGATAAACCGAAGATCGAAGATGTTTTGCTGCGTTTTGACCTGTCATCCACACGAACACGCATCAAAAACGAGTATTCAGGGAAAACTCCGGCCAAAGTGAAGATTTTTGAAAACTCCGTTTATGCGTGTTTGTGTGGACAGAGATAACTGGGGTTTTGCGTTTTAAAACGTCACTGTCTGCGCCAAAAAATATGAATCTGCCCTGACGTCAAACGTGCGACATTTGTTTAGGCGACTGCAAAAGCCAAAGCCAAAGCCACAGCAGACTAAGGACCGGAGTCGTTTCTTGAGAGCTGTGTGTGTGTTGAGAGCAGAATTCTGACTCCGAGTCTGTCCAGACAAAGCAGCTCGGCGCCATGTTTTCTGTTGTTTAAGTTTAGGCGGAAGTGACGGCGAAGTGAGGGCTCAATGGAAATAACGCCATCTACAGGTTTGGAATGCGTATGAATGTGGTTGAAAACGCAGATGTTCGGTTATGTGTGGAAGGTATTTTTTTTCGAAGACGAGGTGGTGTGGATAAAACTATTTTTATAAACGGAGGGGGGGAAATGTTCGGTTTTAAAAATACCCGGCTACGTGTGTACATGGCCTAAGTTTCAAACAGTTTTAATGGGAGCAGAATCCTGGCATATTTAATTTTAATTTTACACAAAAAATCTGGACATTTAATGCAAAATTTTGTGATATTCATTTACAGTTTTTTTTTTTTCCAAGTAAAAGTTGTCCTTGCCTTCTTGCTATTCCGGTGTGGTGAGTTTTTAAAAAATAATGATAAAATAAAAAATAAAGTGAAAAACTGCGCTCCCAAAGTGTCGAGTTTTTGGACTTCATTATGGATTTATTTTGGAAGAATCTTTAATGAGGAACACAGCTCCGGACGGTCCACGTTTCCCAGGGACCGAGCTGTTGGAGAAACGCTGGTAAACACAGACGGAAAGGTGAGGGAACGTGGACGGAATATGTTTGGCGGCTCCGAATTGTTGCTTTTTTAAACACAATTAAATTAAAATAAATTAGTAAAAATGACTTACATTTTTGGAATATACGCAATTTTAAAAGGACAGTACAATTTTTTTCTAATACAATAACATTTGTTTCGCTCCAGTACAGATATATCGAATAAACAAGTCAAAATGTGTCCACTGGATCTAATTCTAAAGCGTTTTTATCGTCCACGAACCAGGAAGTGAAGCCAAATTGGTGTTAGCATGCTAGTTGTAGTCCACTCTTGTCCATGAAATGCGTTAAAAGTCCTATACTATACCGCATTTTTTTTCATGTTTTTGAGCAAAATGTGTCTTGTCCCAGTACAGATATCTTCAGAAAGGCAAACCAGGAAGTGCGCTGTTAGCATGCCGGTTGCCGTGACAGCAAAACCCCGCATTGGTCTCTGAAAGTTGAGAAAAGCGCTTATAAGCTCATCGCTGTGAGTAATCACGATGCTCTGAATGCGTAAAGTAAGTGAGGAAAAGCTTTAGACTTTTTTCAGATTTAACTGCTGAACATTTTGCCATAGAGGTACGCATAGAACCTCCCCAGCGTGACGTCACTGCAAAGCACACTGCCAAAACTATAATCTAGTTGTTACTTTTTACTTAAATTAAGACAGTTTGATCTTGATTTGAGTAGATTTCACAAGACCTTTTGTAGTTAAAATATGAAAATACATTTTAGTACACTTAAAGCTGCATTGTGTAACTTTTCAGGTGGAGCGTCTGTCAAAAGCAATATTTGACTAAAGCTTAGATGGAAAAAAGTCACATTGTAAAAACATAAAATAACCATTTTTACGTGGCATAAATCTGGAATATTTCAAGAATATATAGTGGCATTTTTCAGTGTCGCAAATTTTATATTTTTATTTACTCTTTTTTTTCTTTTTATTAATTTGATTCATTCATTCATTTGTTTATTTGCTTGTTTTTTGTGTTTGTTTATTTATTTATTTTTTATATTTTAAATTTTAATCTTCACTTATACTCAAACAATGTTATCAAAATCTCAATAATATATTTGGTCAGCCATGGAGATTGCTTTTGTTGCTTTGTCTGGAATGTTCCACAGTATTAAAGTGCTTCTATCTCCATGGAGACCGAACCAGACCAAGTTACAGGTCAGATCTGCGGAGAGGCGACTCCGCTCACAGTCAGAACGCCTGTTTTTCTAGGTATTTTTGAGCTTTGAAACCATCTGTAATTGAATAAACGTAAAGTAGAGCTGTTTAATGTCACACTGTGGAACATTCTAAGCAAAGCAATGACGTATCCATAGCAACAAGCAGGCGGCGGACCAGAAAAGATACACAATGCACCTTCAAGATAAGAAAAACAACTTTTTTCCACTAAAAACAAGAAACTAAATCAAATATTGCTTAAATTAAGGAAATAGGCGCTTAAAAATGAATAAATAAAATCAAATGTTTTTAATTAAAGACGTTTTAATTGACCTGGAAATGTTTTGTTTTGTTTTGTTTGTGTTTTTTTGCCGCGTATCGACAGCAGATGAGCCTGTGCACGGCTCTATACTGCGGTGTGTACACAGCAGAGGATTATGGGACGTGTCCGGTGAAGTGGTTGTAGGTTATCGCTCCGTGAACTTCTCCTCAGTCCATTTAGTGTCACTGCTCCCGAGGCCACATCCCCCTCTCCTCCTCATTCCTTCTTTCCTTCCTTCCTTCTCTCCCTCCCCCGTGTGTTTGTGTGGGCGCCGTGGCGACAGAGGGCTGTTTCCACGCACGCGCCCGCCCTCCTCCAGCTACTTCCATTTCCCGAATCAATGACCAACGTCGGCCGTATAGGATCAACACCACCAGCACCACCACCACCACGCCGGAGGATGGACGGAGGGAGGGAAGAAGAGAGAGAAGGGAGGGAGAGAGGAGAGGGAGGGTGGGGGAGAAGGAGATAGAGGGAGAGAAAGAAGGGCAGAGAGAGAAGGATGAACGGAGAGAGAAGGACAGAGAGGGAAGAGAAAGAGACAGAAGGCTAGAGAAAGTGACAAAGAGCGAAAGAAAGAGAAGGGCAGAGAAGTAGAGGATAGAGAAAGAGCGAGGGAGAGAGAGAGAGACGAGAACGATAGAGAGGAGAGAGATGAGAGAAGGACAGAGAAGGTGAGAGAGGGAGAGAGAAAAGGATGAAAAGAGGGAGGGAAAGAGAGGAGGAGAGAGAGAGGGGAGAGAGAAGGACAGAGAGGGAAGAGAGAGACAGAAGGCTAGAGAAAGTGAGAAAGGGGGAGAGAAAGAGGGCAGAGAGGTAGAGCGAGAGAGGATAGAGAAAGAGAGAGGGGGCGAGAGAGAGGAGACGAGAAGGATAGAGAGGAGAGAGAGAGTGTGAGAGAGACGAGAGAGGACAGAGAAGGTGAGGGAGCGAGAGAGGAGAGAGAAGGGCAGAAAGAGAGAGGAGTTAGGGAGGGGAGAAAGAGAAGGATGAACAGAGGGAGGGGAGAGAGTAGCAGAGAGAGAGAAAGGGGGGAGAGAGAGAAAGAAGGATGGAGAGGAAAGGGAGTGTGAGAGAGACAAAAGAGAAGGATGGGGGAGAGAGAAGGACAGAGAAGGTGAGGGAGGGAAGAGAAAGAAGAGCAGAAAGAGAGAGGAGGAGAGAGAGAAAGAGAGGAGAGAGAAGGCCAAGGAGGCGGGGATAAAAAGAGAGAGGAGAAAGGAGGACAGAGAGGAAGGAGAGAGAAGGGCAGAGAGGGAGAGAGAGAGGAGAGAGAAGGACAGAGAGAGACAAGGTTATAGAAGCAGGGAGAGAGAGAGGACAAAGAGGGAAAACAAGGGAGCAAGGAGAGAGAAGGGCAGAGAGGGCAATAAAGAGAATGGGTGAAGACAGAGAGGGAAGGAGAGAGGGAGAGAGAAAAGGTCAGTGGAAAGGGAGAGTTATATATAAAGAGAGAAGGACGGAGGAAGAGAGAGAAAGACAGAGAGAGAAAAGGTAGAGAGGGAGAGAAAGATAAAGAAGGAGAAAGAAAAGGGCAGAGAGGGAGAGAAAAGGCTAGAGAGGGAGGGAGAGAGAGAGAAAAGGAGAGAGAAAAGGATAGAGAAGGAGAGAGAAGGGTGGAGAGTAAGAGAGAGAAGGATAGAGAAGGAGAAAGAAAAGGCTAGAGAGGAAGAGAGAGAAAAGGATAGGGAAGGAGAGAGAGGAGAGAGAAGGGTAGAGAGTGAGAGAGAGAAGGATAGAGAAGGAGAAAGAAAAGGCTAGAGAGGAAGAGAGAGAAAAGGATAGGGAAGGAGAGAGAGGGGTAGAGCGTGAGAGAGAGAAGGATAGAGAAGGAGAAAGAAAAGGCTAGAGAGGAAGAGAGAGAAAAGGATAGGGAAGGAGAGAGAGGAGAGAGAAGGGTAGAGAGTGAGAGAGAGAAGGATAGAGAAGGAGAAAGAGAAAAAGGCTAGAGAGGAAGAGAGAGAAAAGGATAGGGAAGGAGAGAGAGGGGTAGAGCGTGAGAGAGAGAAGGATAGAGAAGGAGAAAGAAAAGGCTAGAGAGGAAGAGAGAGAAAAGGATAGGGAAGGAGAGAGAGAGAAAAGGATAGCGAGGGAGAGAGGGTAGAGAGAAGAGCAGAGAATGAGAGAGAGTAGAACAGAAAGATAGAGGGCGAGCGAAAGGGTCAGAGAGGAAGGCAGAGAGAGCGAGAGAGATGGAAGGACAGAGAGGAGAGAGAGAACGAACCACCACAACTGAAAATGTTCCTTTTGTCATTAAGTTTCTTCCTTTACTTCTGCAGAACATCTGAAAATATAATATTGATCTAAACGAGTCTGTGGCTTTAAGTAATTTAGCACCAATTCAACGAAGACGAGCAGATGGCGAACGTTCCCAGCAGAAAAGTTACACAGTGCAGCTTTAACACTCATGTCAAAGTGCCTACGACAGGTTAGAATTCCCTTTTACTAAAACACAGTGATGATTATTAGATTTAAGATTTTGCGAAAAAATAAAAATCACACTTTATTTCCCCATTCTATTTTTTTAGGTTTCAAATTTGACTTCCTGGTTGGAAATGATTTTCATAACAAAGACACTCATGAGCGTCTTTGTCCAAAACATCACTGCAGAAATCAGAAATGTTGATTTTGTAGAAATAATAAAAATCTGTTTCGTAGGTGTAAATTTCGGACTTTTGGACTGAAATCTCCCAGTGTGATGGAATCTTCTGAAAAAGCTCTGTACTTTTTGAAATTTTCCACAATTTTTTTTTTTTTTTAACTTTTCCAGGACTAAACCAGGACAAAACCAGGGACTAAACCAGATCTAAACCAGGACTAAACCAGAGATTATACCAGGGACTAAACCAGGGACTAAACCAGGACTAAACCAGGTCTAAACCAGGACTAAACCAGAGATTATACCAGGACTAAACCAGGTCTAAACCAGGACTAAACCAGGGACTAAACCAGGACTAAACCAGGACTAAACCAGGTCTAAACCAGGACTAAACCAGGGACTAAACCAGGACTAAACCAGGACTAAACCAGGACTAAACCAGGGACTAAACCAGGGACTAAACCAGGGACTAAATCAGGACTAAACCAGAGATTAAACCAGGACTAAACCAGGACTAAACCAGGTCTAAACCAGGACTAAACCAGGCCAGAGATTATACCAGGGACTAAACCAGGTCTAAACCAGGACTAAACCAGGACTAAACCAGGTCTAAACCAGGACTAAACCCGGACTAAACCAGGACTAAACCAGGGACTAAACCAGGACTAAACCAGGACTAAACCAGGGACTAAACCAGGGACTAAACCAGGGACTAAACCAGGTCTAAACCAGGACTAAACCAGGACTAAACCAGGGACTAAACCAGGGTCTAAACCAGGACTAAACCAGGACTAAACCAGGGACTAAACCAGGTCTAAACCAGGACTAAACCAGGCACTAAACCAGGACTAAACCAGGGACTAAATCAGGACTAAACCAGGTCTAAACCAGGGTCTAAACCAGGACTAAACCAGGGACTAAACCAGGACTAAACCAGGTCTAAACCAGGACTAAACCAGGGACTAAACCAGGACTAAACCAGGTCTAAACCAGGGACTAAACCAGGGACTAAACCAGGTCTAAACCAGGACTAAACCAGGACTAAACCAGGGTCTAAACCAGGACTAAACCAGGACTAAACCAGGGACTAAACCAGGGACTAAACCAGGGACTAAACCAGGTCTAAACCAGGACTAAACCAGGACTAAACCAGGGACTAAACCAGGGTCTAAACCAGGACTAAACCAGGACTAAACCAGGGACTAAACCAGGTCTAAACCAGGACTAAACCAGGCACTAAACCAGGACTAAACCAGGGACTAAATCAGGACTAAACCAGGTCTAAACCAGGGTCTAAACCAGGACTAAACCAGGGACTAAACCAGGACTAAACCAGGTCTAAACCAGGACTAAACCAGGGACTAAACCAGGACTAAACCAGGTCTAAACCAGGGACTAAACCAGGTCTAAACCAGGACTAAACCAGGACTAAACCAGGGTCTAAGCCAGGACTAAACCAGGGACTAAACCAGGGACTAAACCAGGACTAAACCAGGACTAAACCAGGCACTAAACCAGGGACTAAACCAGGACTAAACCAGGTCTAAACCAGGACTAAACCAGGGTCTAAACCAGGTCTAAACCAGGGTCTAAACCAGGACTAAACCAGGCACTAAACCAGGACTAAACCAGGTCTAAACTAGGAATTAAACCAGTACTAAACCATTTTTAAAAAAACTTTTCTTCCTAAATTTCTTGATCGGTGTAAAACTATAATTCACATTTACACCAAACATTATCCCACCAAATGAATAAAAAAGAGAATTCAAATCTGTCCCATCTCTTTCAGCCTCTCTCCTCCTCCAAACCCGTACGTTTGATAAATTCATCTCCACGTCCGCGGACAGCTGTTGGCCGCGAGTGGTCCCGGGGGGAGAACCCGCCCGACCCGCCGAACCCCTCAACCCCCACTCCAGAAAAAATAAAGAAAATAAAAGAATAAAAAACAAAATCAGCCGTTATGACAGCGCATCTCACATTTCAGCTGTCACCCCCACCCGTGCGCAAAACCCCCGATCGATCCTTCATGACACGGGGCCTTGCGGGACGGCGGGGCTCGGGCCGCACGGTAACGCTCCTGTTTGTGTATTCCGTCAAAGAAAAGGTCCCCCCGGAAACAAGGGACATTCATCTGGAGCTGTCAGGGCCCGGGCCGCGCTTCGACACGTGAAATCTTTATTTGCAGCTAAACAAATTCATTAGAGGGGGAGAAGAGACGCGGGGCGGCCGGAGTTTGTAAAAGCGCGTTGTGTTTATGCAATGATCACCAGTTAAAGGTCACCGCGTGAGGGGCCATTCATTACGGCTGTCAGGGCCCCGGAGTGCGGCGGGGGACCCAAGTTTCGCTGAAGTTGGGAGCTAAGAATGTTTGTCCGTGTTAGAAGAGACTGTAAATCTGTTTCAAAACCCAGTTCAGTTCAATTCACTTATGAGCACCAAAAAACTGGACACTTTTGAAGGAATTAAACCAGGACTAAACCAGGACTAAATCAGGTCTAAACCTGGACTAAACCAGGGACTAAACCAGGGACTAAACCAGAACTGAACCAGGATTAAACCAGGAACTAAACCAGTAATGAACCAGGACTAAACCAGGGACTAAACCAGGACTAAACCAGGTCTAAACCAGGTCTAAACCAGAACTAAACCAGTTCTAAACCAGGGACTAAACCAGGACTAAACCAGGGACTAAACCTGGACTAAACCAGGACTAAACCAGGGACTAAACCTGGACTAAACCTGGACTAAACCAGGGACTAAACCAGGTCTAAACCTGGACTAAACCAGGGACTAAACCAGGGACTAAACCAGAACTAAACCAGGGACTAAACCTGGACTAAACCAGGACTAAACCAGGGACTAAACCAGGACTAAACCTGGACTAAACCAGGGACTAAACCAGGTCTAAACCAGGGACTAAACCAGGGACTAAACCAGGGACTAAACCAGTAATGAACCAGGACTAAACCAGGGACTAAACCAGGACTAAACCAGGTCTAAACCAGGTCTAAACCAGAACTAAACCAGGACTAAACCAGGGACTAAACCAGGACTAAACCAGGGACTAAACCTGGACTAAACCAGGACTAAACCAGGGACTAAACCTGGACTAAACCAGGGACTAAACCAGGACTAAACCAGGTCTAAACCAGGTCTAAACCAGAACTAAACCAGGGACTAAACCTGGACTAAACCAGGGACTAAACCAGGACTAAACCAGGGACTAAACCAGGACTAAACCAGAACTAAACCAGGACTAAACCTGGACTAAACCAGGTCTAAATCAGGTCTAAACAGGACTAAGCCAGAACTAAACCAGGACTAAACCAGAACTAAACCAGGACTAAACCAGAACTAAACCAGGACTAAACCAGAACTAAACCTGGACTAAACAAGGGACTAAACCAGGTTTAAACCAGGGACTAAACCAGAACTAAACCAGGACTAAACCAGGACTAAACCAGAACTAAACCAGGACTAAACCAGAACTAAACCAGGACTAAACCAGGGACTAAACCAGGTCTAAACCAGGACTAAACCTGGACCAAACCAGATCTAAACCAGGACTAAACCAGGACTAAACCAGAACTAAACCAGGACTAAACCAGGGACTAAACTAGGGACTAAACCAGAACTAAACCAGAACTAAACCAGCACTAGACCAGGGACTAAACCAGTAATGAAGCAGGACTAAACCAGGTCTAAACTACGACTAAACCAGTACTTAACCAGGACTGACCCAGGGACTAAACCAGGACTAAACCAGAACTAAACCGGGGTAGAGCGCTGCACTCCTGCAAGACCTGACATAAAACAATGCGGTGCAGGACACATTTTGAAATCTGAGTGCAGGCGAGAGCGGGACTGAAAATTCTGTTCCCCGCAGACCAGGGACTAACAGGGGCGCTCTGAAGAACCACAGAATCACAGAACCACTACCAAACATCAACAAATCACACCCTCATCTTCAGTCGCCGACATATAAGAGCAACACATCTACAGTACGTCTTTAGAATATAATACACAAATAACACACAAGTAATAAAGGTGTGATGACACCTCAGCTTTTTCAATTGATTCATGCACGCCCTCAAGGTTTCACTCTCACCTTCACGCAACGTCACCTTTATTGCACTATTGGAAGTCGAAACAACAGTCCTCTAGCTGCAACTGCTCAAGTCTGAAGAAAATCCAATAACCTCTGCTAAGGAAACAAGTATGAAGAACATTCAGAGATCTCTAGTAGCAATAGAAGGAGATCTGAAGAACATAGAGTTCTTTAGCTACTATTGGAACAAGTCAAAAGATTTCCAAGGTCCAATGGCTGCTACAGTTCATGTCTGAGGAAAGACTTCTAACTGCTATTGGGACAAGTGTGAAGAACATCCAAACACCTCCAGAAGCAATAGAGAGAACTCTGAAGAGCATCTAGGGTTCTTTAGCCACCTTTAGAACAAATGAAAGAAACAAGTCTGAAGAACATTCAAATACCTCTAGTAGCAATAGAGTGGCTGAGTGGCAACACTCATGCCTCACAGCAAGAAGGTTGCAGGCCCGGGCCTTTCTGTGTGGAGTTTGCATGTTCTCCCTGTGTCTGGATGGGTTTCCTCCGGGCTCCGGTTTCCCCCATCAACTCAAAACATGCAGCACCTGAACTAACATCAAGGACCAGGACGTCCACCCTCCTGTGGGCTCCACTCACAGAGGGGTTCATAGTGGGGGTCAGGTGCTATGAGGATTGGGCAGTAAGATGCCCCCGCGACCCAGCTGGATTAAACGGGAGAAGATGGATGGATGGATGGGCAATAGAGGGAAATTTGAAGAACATATAGAGTTCTTTAGCTACTATTGGAACAAGTCAAAAGAAATCCAAGGCCGTCTGGCTGCTACAGTTCATGTCTGAGGAAAGAGCTCTAGTTGCTATTGGGACAAGTGTGAAGAACATCCAGTGTCCTCTAGTTACACAATGGACACCTCTGAAGAACATTCACACACCTCTAAAAGCAACAGAGAGACATCTGAAGAACATCTAGGATCCTTTAGCTACTTTTGGAACAAGTCGAAAAGACAAGTCTGAAGAACATCCAAGGTTCCCTCAGAGATGATTCTGCCCCATGAACCTCATATAGACGTGAGAACAGAATCTTCCTCATTTTAAGGAATAATTGCACTGTATTATATGAATTTGTTATGGGAAAAAAAATAGATCTTGAAGAAAAAATAATCCATTTAGGAATAATCCATAATCCATTTGAGTCCATTTGGGAAGCCCGATGAGCTTTTGGAATACAGACCAAGATGTATTGTTGTTACAGCAGATATGGACAGAGCCTAGACCTGCACTGGACACAGACCAACAGCCTCTCCTCCAGTATCTCCTCCAGTATCTCCTCCAGGATCTCCCCCAGTATCTCCTCCAGTATCTCCTCCAGTATCTCCTCTAGTCTCTCCTCTAGTCTCTCCTCCAGTATCTCCTCCAGTATCTCCTCCAGTATCTCCTCCAGTATCTCCTCTAGTCTCTCCTCTAGTCTCTCCTCTAGTCTCTCCTCCAGTATCTCCTCCAGTATCTCCTCCAGTATCTCCTCCAGTATCTCCTCTAGTCTCTCCTCTAGTCTCTCCTCTAGTCTCTCCTCCAGTATCTCCTCTAGTCTCTCCTCCAGTATCTCCTCCAGTATCTCCTCCAGTATCTCCTCCAGTATCTCCTCCAGTATCTCCTCTAGTCTCTCCTCTAGTCTCTCCTCCAGTATCTCCTCTAGTCTCTCCTCTAGTCTCTCCTCCAGTATCTCCTCTAGTCTCTCCTCTAGTCTCTCCTCCAGTATCTCCTCCAGTATCTCCTCTAGTCTCTCCTCCAGTATCTCCTCCAGTCTCTCCTCCAGTATCTCCTCTAGTCTCTCCTCTCTACTTCCCCTTCCCTCTTCCCCAGAGCATCTGAGGATTTATACAAAAATACATTCCATACATTATCAAAGCAGAGTGACTTTTGTTCACAGACTTGTACTAACCTGATCAATCAGCTAATCAACTTCACTTAAGCACAGCTAATACAACAAAGACTTCCTGACTGTGGAGACAGTTGTGTCTGATGAACCTTTACACATGTTCATGACTGTTCTGGTCTCAGGTAGAAATCACATTCATTTACACAAAGACAGATTGACATAAACCTTTCCACAATGTAAATTTCCATCACAAATGACAAAATCTGAAAACCATATTTTTTTATGTTAAAATGTCATGAAAAATAAATGTATGTACTATCTCAGTGACTAAAGTCAAAATAGAGTTTTTTTTTTTTTTGTTTTGTTTTTTTTTTTACATTAAACTGATCTAAAATATCGTTGAATCAGCTTGAACACAATAGAAAGTATTAGCCCACGGGTCACATTTGATCGAATAATAATACATTTTATTTATGAGTCGCCTTACAACAACATAAACAAATTAAGTATGATTAAAGCATAAAGTTAAAAGCCACAGATAAAGTGGGACAGTATTTAATTGATTGACTGTATTTAGTATTGTATTTAGTGTTGTTTTGATCTGAAGGTTGCCGGTTCGAATCCCGCTCTCAACGTGAACATCGAGCAGAGCGGTCAGATCCACTGCGTCCACCGGTGTGTGAATGGGTGAAGGGCTACATTTATTCACCATTTTACATCAAAAAGGTTCATCGGGTGCCACTTCATGACATCACAAAGTAGAACAGAGCATTTTGAGCTTTGTAGATGTAGACAGACTAATAATAAAGGGTCACTCAAACATGTAAATGAAACAAAACACAACTCCAGGTCTGTTTTTGAGGAGGAAACAACATTCTAACATGACTTAACACTCACGAGAGTCAATTCTGCGGAATATAAGACTTTTAATAACATCCCAAACATCTTTACTTGTTTATTGGAGCTGCTTTCAGATACAAATTGCCTCGGCGGTCCCCAATGGAAGCGAGGAGCGTGGAGCATCTCCTCTTAGCTCAGACAAAGCACCGTGCCCCAGGATACATAGAGATAATTGGACTTATCCGTTATCATTATCACCAAATAGTGTTCTTATTAAGAGCAATCCGTCGCTAAACACAGAATTATGGTTTAGCGCGAGGATAAACAAACTCCACCGAGGCACCGCACTATTCATCACGCCACAAAGTACTGCGGATACTATACTGCAGTACTGAATACGCTTGTGGTAACAGCTGATATTAAGTGAGAAAATACTGAATTGTGATTTTTCTGGCAGATATTGTGATCTCGATTTTATCCACGATTTTTTTTCAAATGAAGTTTCAGTGCACGTGAACATTTGCAACCATCACAGAAACTTACATCAAACCATTCAAACAGTAAATTCCAAAATGCTAATGCAAGAATGAAAACGAAAGTGAAGAATTTATTTCAAATGTCGTCGTATTTATGAACAGGAAGCGTGTACAGAGGCTACACTGAAGAACTAAAAGAACCAGGGCTGCAACGATTAGTCGACAATGTTGACAATAACATTTTGTCGACATGAAATTTCATTGTCGACTAGTCATATTATTTAAGTATCATTTTATTTTGGAACTTAATAATCGTCTGTGTCAAGAATCCGCATGAATGAGTATGTGTAATGAAACTGCAATGCTCCACCGGTACTGGTGGGGGCAGTAGCGTCTTTCCGTCCTCATTCAATCAGTGAAGACCACCGAGCTAAATGTGATTACAAGCACCAACACAATGGCGGAGGCTTCGGCTCAGAGTCAGCTTGAGGAGAATGGGAAAAGTTTGAGGCCGTGACAGTCAAAGGTGTGGGAGCATTTTAAGGACCATAAAAATCATAAAGTAAGATAATCGTGACTAATCGTTACTGGATCTGTAGATTAGTCGACTACTAAAATAATCGTTAGTTGCAGCCCTAAAAAGAACATCTTAAACTTTTTCCATCTACAAAATCTGTCGGATGTTAAAATAGGAGGACTGAACCAAGACTAAACCAGGACTAAACCAAGTCTAAACCAGGACTGAAACAGGATTAAACCAGGACTGAAATGGGACTAAACCAGGTCTAAACCAGGATTAAAAAGAGACTAAACCAGGACTGAACCAGGTCTAAACCAGGACTAAACCAGGACTAAACCAAGTCTAAACCAGGACTAAACCAAGTCTAAACCAGGACTAAACCAGGTCTAAACCAGGTCTAAACCAGGAGTAAACCAGGGCTGAACCAGTCCTGGTTTAGTCCCGTTTCGGTCCTGGTTTAGTCCTGTTTCAGTCCTGGTTCAGTCCTGGTTTAGTCTCCTTTTAATCCTGGTTTAGACCTGGTTTAGTCCCATTTCAGTCCTGGTTTAGTCCCGTTTCAGTCCTGGTTTAGTCCTGGTTCAGTCCCCAGGTTTAGTCCTGTTTTAGTCCTGGTATAGTCCTGGTTTAGTCCTGGTATAGTCCTGGTTTAGTCCTGGTTTAGTCCCGTTTCTTTCCTCGTTTAGTCCTGGTTCAGTCCCCAGGTTTAGTCCCGTTTCAGTCCTGTTTCAGTCCTGGTTTAGTCCTGGTTTAGTCCTGGTTTAGTCCAGTTTCAGTCCTGGTTTAGTCCCGTTTCAGTCCTGTTTTAGTCCTGTTTCAGTCCTGGTTTAGTCCTGGTTTAGTCCTGGTTCAGTTCGGGTTCAGTTCTGGTGTAGTTCTGGTGTAGTCCTGGTTTAGATCTGGTTTAGTCCCGTTTCAGTCCAGGTTTAGTCCTTTTTCAGTCCTGGTTCAGTTCTGTTTCGGTCCTGGTGTAGATCTGGTTTAGTCCTGGTTTAGTCCTGTTTCAGTCCTGGATTAGTCCTGGTTTAGTCCTGGTTTAGTCCAGTTTCAGTCCTGGTTTAGTCCCGTTTCAGTCCTGTTTCAGTCCTGGTTTAGTCCTGGTTTAGTCCTGGTTCAGTTCGGGTTCAGTTCTGGTGTAGTTCTGGTGTAGTCCTGGTTTAGTCCAGTTTCAGTCCTGGTTTAGTCCCGTTTCAGTCCTGTTTTAGTCCCGTTTCAGTCCAGGTTTAGTCCTTTTTCAGTCCTGGTTCAGTTCCGTTTCGGTCCTGGTGTAGACCTGGTTTAGTCCTGGTTTACTCCTCCTGGTTCAGTCCTGGTTTAGTCCTGTTTCAGTCCTGGTTTAGTCCTGGTTTAGTCCCATTTCAGTCCTGGTGTAGACCTGGTTCAGTCCTGGTTTTAGTCCTGGTTAGTCCTGTTTCAGTCCTGGTTTAGAAAGCAGAATGATCCACACATTTGGTCTCTGATTTTGGGTTACCAGGTTCAGCACTGAAATCCAGTTGGTTTAAACCCGGACTGTCCAATTTTTATTTATTTATTTGTTATCAAGGGTCACGTATAGAGACGAATTTGTCACAATGGGCCCCAGATCAGTGGTCAATACTTGTACAGCGAGTCTTAGATAGATTTTGCAGTTTGGATGAGCCACCGTAACTCCAAAAAGGTTGGAACGCTCAGTTTAGTGTCACAATACAGTGTGATTCAGACAGTGTCATTCTTTCTTTGTCTGAGAGTGGTTCAATAGAGAAGCTTTCACTGTCATCTGGACTCTGTTTTTGTGACCAAGACGTGCAGGCTCCCATTCAGAAGCCATTTTACCTTTAATTCATCAAGATTAATCACGATCGATCAAAATGAAACTGTCTTCTGGATGGGACCGAAATGAATTGATCGCAAAAGCAGTGTCCAAATGACTGAAACTGAAACTTTTTCTACAAAAAAACATGATATAACTGAGGTCATAGTTGTAGTATATTTACATTTACAGGCAAAGCATCGTCTATGATCATTCAGGCCAGTTCAGCAAGAGGCAGGAGTTTGGACTAGAGATGTCCTCAACAAGATTTTTTGGCTTCCGATCTGATCTGATTTTTTAAAGAAGTGCTCTTTCCGATACCGATCCGATACCTTTTTGTGTAGTGTCGTGAAGGAAGTTCATACCTTGGCTCCAAAAAGTTCATTAGACGACAAAAGCCCATGTTTTCCACGACAGACAGCAGATGATCGTCTGAAGCGATGAATTCGACAATCCTCTGTGTTATTTTCTTGGACTTGTTGCCATTTTGACATCGTTTTTCTCTTTTTTGAAATGCCTCCTCCAGTGTTTGCTGCTGTGGTTTTGTCGCTTTGTGCTTGTAAATCTCAAACTCTTCCAGGCGATTCTTTTGTAAGTGAATCAAATTGGTAGTGTTAAAGTGGCTCTGCTGGTTCCTCCAGGAGAAACTGTTTGTTTGCAGCGATTGCGTCGCTGTTTGACTCGTTTTGTTGTAGTGAAAAGTCCCACACAGCGACATGGCGGGGTTTTGATTTACAGCTGCCGTAAAGCGTGTCAATGCTGCAAAAACATGTGAAACTGGATCGATCCGATCACGTGACTCAATCCGATACTGTCCAATACTCATAAATGAGCCAGATCGGGAGCCGATACCAATACTGAATGTCGGATCGGGACGTCCCTAGTTTGGACAGCCCTGGTTTAAGCCTAAAATGATCTGAACGGTCTCTACCTAAACCCCAGCACCTGCATCAACCACGAGTCAGTGCTAGTGCAGCCTCTGCAGCTCAGGGAGGGGATTCTGGAGGTTCTGAACTTTCACATGAGCCCTGGCCATAACTTGAGAATGAGACGAACTCAGATGTGTCTCTATCTGCAGGTGAAGGCTCTGGAGACACAGGTTCAGATATGATTGTAGTATCTAATAAAGTGAGAGGGCAGGCTACACACAGTTCCTTTAATTAAACCAAATTCCTCTATCATTACTTCAAGAAGATCTGACAGGTTAGACTACTCATTTGACTAAAACAAAAAAATCTAAAAATATGTATTAGGGATGGGACGAGACACAATTTCCACAAGACGAGATACGAGATCAGGTCTAAGAGAATGAGGCAAGATTCAGTTTCAGATTTTTATTTATTTGATTTTATAGTTTTGTTTCCATCCTCAGACAGCTTTTTGGAACTGTTAAAGAGATCAAACTCACCAACACGTGGCCCTGTTTTGTCCGATCCAAATGTAAACACTGAGAAAAAAAATCTCACAAGGTCGTTTTCCCCATGTGTGCACGATCTTCTGGCAGTTTTGTCTCGGGAGGTCTTCTAACATCCCTAACATAAATATAACGTTTTTAATTTGGGTGAATTTTGTCGTTTCGCTTCCTGGTTGGACACGGGCAGCAGATACAACATACATAAGGGTATTTCCATAACTGTTACCAAGCAACCATGATGTAAACAAAGGTGAAAACTTGTCTAACTTACACACTAGTTATCAGGGATGGTACAAGATCTGGTGCCACAAGATCGTGCACACAGGAGAAAAATGATCTTGTTTTGATTGATTGTTTTCCACGTGTTTACATTCGGATCGGACAAAAAAGAATGACGTGTCGGTTAGGGTGCATCAGTTGCCCCCTTTTTTTTAAAAATCGAGAACTTGCAAACGGCCCTAATGTTTTAGTGTTCCATTCAACTAGAAAAAATTCCTGGTAAATTTTTTTGTAATTCGAATGTCATCTACCGGGTCCACATCCCTTGTAAAATTCTGGAAATTTCTAAAAAAAATCATTAAAAATGAGAGATCAACAGAAACAGTGGTAATTTTCGCTCCTAACCCAAATACTGCACAGTCTTGGCGGGTTATTGGTTTAGGCTGCTCCATGCGAGCCTTCTTACAGCTATGTTCTGACATTTCTTCTTTTAATAACTACACTGTAACACTCCAATTCTGAAAAACATAAAGCAAATATGTGGTTCTACCATGCTTTCTAAAGTCTACCGAACCTGCCTATTATGAAGTTTGGGCAATGCCCCAGTGTATAAGACAGTATAGGCCTATACTGTCTTATACATTGGGACATTGGCCAAACTTTGACCTCGATGTGGACCCGGTAGATCAACTCGGAATTTCATAATTTTTTTTCTAAATTTTTTTCTCAGCGAATGGAACACGAAAAGTATAGGGCCGTTGTAAAGTTCTGATATCGGGGCAACTGATGCACCCTAGTGTCGGTGAGATACATCACTTAAAGTTCCAAAAAACAGTAGTAGAAACAAAACAAAAACATGAAATCAAATAAATAAACTCGTCTTGTCTCGTTCTCGTGGAACTTGTGTCTCGTCCCATTCCCACTAGGTATGATTAAACAAAGAAAAATATATAACATTTATTTCATGTAAATTGTTTCTCCATTTTGGATGGAATTTTGGAGTAATTACGAGCTCTATGTTCCCTCATTTTTTATTTTTTCCCCCCAAAATTAGGCCCTATGTTCCCACATTTCCTTTATCATCAATTTGCATCAGATTTTATCCCCGTTTCACCCAATTTGGAAGTCAACCCACCCACCCTATTATCCAGTAGCAGCTGACTACAGATGTAATGGAGCTTTTAGCTAAATCTGGGAACATAGGGCCCTGGGAATAAGGCTTGAGTGACGAACACTTAGATCGACATTAAACTCAACTCCATCAGTTAGTGCAGTTTAGACACAGCACACAAGTACCTTTCTAGAATTCTTTAATGAACAGTGCACATTCAGACAATCTAAATAAGTAAAATGGGCTGAGGGAACATAGAGCTGAGGGAACATAGAGCTGAGGGAACATAGGGCTGAGGGAACATAGGGCTGAGGGAACATAGAGCTGAGGGAACATAGAGCTGAGAGAACATAGGGCTGAGGGAACATAGAGCTGAGGGAACATAGGGCTGAGGGAACATAGAGCTGAGAGAACATAGGGCTGAGGGAACATAGAGCTGAGGGAACATAGGGCTGAGGGAACATAGGGCTGAGGGAACATAGAGCTGAGGGAACATAGAGCTGAGGGAACATAGAGCTGAGGGAACATAGAGCTGAGGGAACATAGAGCTGAGGGAACATAGGGTCTAATTTTCAACATTTCCCGTGAAAAATTCTTAGAGAAGGATTCTGTTTTCAAACTCGGTGCTTCTTCTTGCATTTCTGTACTTTCCTTCTCAACTTCTTTCCACAAACCGCCACTAAAACTACAATAAATACTGACCACAGCTACTACCCCACCAAAGCCGAGAATTCAGAATTAGAAAACCATGAAAACCTGTCACACGCACTTTAAACATACGCCTTATATAAAACGCTATCTGCTAGGCTAGTTTTTCCGCCTGTCTGAGCAGCGGCGAATGTGCCCAATGGGGCGGCTATAGGGGAGCGAGGTTGCCATGACAGAATCGATGAAAACAATATCAGCGTTTTGGACGTGTGAGGATTCGCGCGGACGATGTTATGGGACGCGGGGGCACGGGGGAGCAGTAAACGTATAACACGAGACAAGTTGTAGTAAGAGAAGGTGGTACACAAGGGAGGATTTGAGGTCCGAGAAGGAGCGGCTGAAATGGAGTTAAGTATAATCACTATTTCTTTGGACCATAAGGCGTGCCGGATTATTAGGGGCATTAAGTGAGACTGATACCTTAGCCCGGGCATCCACGATCCGTTGGCAGATTGTGGTGTAACTCGCCCGGCGTTGCGTCCCTGTCTTAGTGAACGCAGCTCACAATTTAACTTTGAACAACCTGTTGACACTAATATCTATCGGTTGGAGTTCTTGGGTTAATCCACCCGGAATGACGGCAGCACTGAACTACTCCGCTCCATATATACATTGAGTAATAATGTGTTTCACCCTCGAAGATCTACGGTATCGTACACGATACCGAGGAATATGTTTTCTATAACCGCGCAGAACTTTCTAACCGTAAAAGATAGAAACTTCCTTTTCCCCTCTGAAAGTGCAGACATAGAGGTTTCCGTACATTTCTGCGGCTTTATCCTACGTCACACTCACGCTGTGTGATGACGTGAGCAAAACGAGTTTCCAATAGGAACTTTGTTTTCCCCAAACTCATGCGCTCCGTCCATTTTGATCGAGCCAAACTTTGCCAAAGAGTGAAGTGAGTCAAGATGGTCGACTCCTCTGACTGTGTGTGTTTATAACGAGTGAAAAAGTCGCTCTAAGTGGAGTTAATTCTCACATAAATGGAAAATTACACATCTTGGTGTGTGTAATTGTGCATCTCTTTGCTATTTTTATTTGAAATGTTTATTTCAGTCAAAATGAACAAATGTAATTTCCACCATAGAAATGCAGAAGTGCTGTGGCTCTGGTCCTGGACTTTACAGGAGCTGTTTCCAGGACTGGACCAGAAAAGTAATGGTGCGATTACACTTTTTTTTTGTTTTTAGGGCAATAAGGAGATTTTTAATTTACTTGCAGACTTGATATTTTGCATTTTTGTAGCTAAGGCCCTAAATTAAGCATTTTTTATGTCCAAAAAGTTGTTTATACATGTTTGCTGTGTGTTTTGTATAAAAGAGTGTGAATTTTATTTTCTGTTCTCTATTTCTGGTCCTGTAGCTTTTATTACAGTCACATGACACAACTACAGCAGCAGATTGTGAAATAACAGGTTGGACTGAACAAAAGGAGGTAGAACACTTCATTAGGGGGTAAAAGGGGCAGTTTTAAAAGCTAAATTAAGACAAAAATCCAGGTGAGGAGAAATGTACTAAAATTGCCCTTTGGTCTTCAGGGGTTAAGGCAGCTTTACGCACATTTGTTTATGTTTTACAGAAACAAAACTTAAATAATATAAATACAATTAAAAATAAAATATCCAAAGTAATCGCAGTTATATATAAATATAGATATATCTTGAATAAAAACAGCCTTTTCATTATAAATAACTCACTAGTAATGCCTTACATAACCTACTGTACATATAAGACGAATACAAAACCAATTTTGACCTTGCAAAAAAAGGCAATAAGAGCGATCACATTATCAGCTTATAATGAACCAACTAACGCATTATTTATAAACCTTCAAACTTTAAAATTTTACGATTCAGTCGACCTTTACACTTTGAAAATCATGTTCAAAGTAAACAACAATCTCTTGTCAAAATCATTACAGAAAATGTTCAACATCCGAAATCGCCGATATGAGCTCAGAGGTACAGACACGTTTAACAAAATCAGAACGAATATTATGAAATTTAGTAAATGTGTTAAAGGGGAGGAGCTCTGGAACAACTGTACAGAAGATTTAAAACTGCATGACTCTCTTCCATTTTAAAAAGAATACAAATATTAATATGTACCTGATTTTTTTGTCTTATTGCATTCTGAGCGTCCTAATTATTCACCATGATGAGTTTATAAGCACTTTTCACCATTTTAAGAGGCGAAAGCGAACAAAAACTAGCATGCTAAAGGTGCACTTCCTGATTCGCAAGCAATAAAACACTTATTTTGACCCCAAGAGCTGCTTATACAATATATCTGTACTGGAAGTCACATTTTGCTCAAATACATGGAAAAAAACTACTTACTCTTTTCAATATATTGTTTGCCACCTCAACTGTTGCGGGATCAAGCTTCTGTCAGAAACAGAATGGAATAAAACGGATTACAATTAAAACAATAAAGGAAAGTAAATGGAAGGAAAGAAAATATAATTATGTAACTCAGCAGGCGGTGTAAAATGCAG
The DNA here is from genome assembly GCA_034769755.1 of Odontamblyopus lacepedii. Classification (NCBI taxonomy): domain Eukaryota; kingdom Metazoa; phylum Chordata; class Actinopteri; order Gobiiformes; family Gobiidae; genus Odontamblyopus; species Odontamblyopus lacepedii. Next base: position 20,000,747 of record CM068366.1, read on the forward strand.
TAAAAACTATTCATCACAATGTATGCGTCTGTAGTTTGTTTTGAGCAAGTACTTTTTTAGATTTTGTTACTTCAGTAAAAGTACAGCTACAAAGGCAAGAAGTAACTCAAGTAAAAACAAAAGTATCACATGAAAAGATCTACTTGAGTAAAAGTTTTAAAGAAATGTAGTGATTTTGATCAAGAATTTAGCTGATTTAAGAGATTACTTCTTATTTTTTTGGACGTTTTTGTGTTTTTGTGTATTGTGTTGCTCAAAGTTGGGACGTTAACTCTAATTAAATGTACTTAAAAAACCAAAAAACAAACAAAAAAAGTGTCAAATTGTAAAAAAAAACTTTTTACTTTTCTGTCCAGATCTAAAGTAATGTAGAGTAGAAAGTACAGATACCTGCTCTCAAATATACCCAAGTAAAAGTATCCACTGCAAAATGTACTTAAGTGAAGTACAGATATCTAAAATTTGTACTTAATTATTGTACTTTTACTTTTGTACGTTTCGTTATCTTCCACCACTGGTTTTAAGAAATGTAGTGATGGGTAATACCAGTGATGTTTTTTCAATCTGATACCAAGAAAAACTATAACAAGTATCACAACATTTTGATCTGATACCGATACCAATGCTTTTTGTATTCAAATGCATTGAAACTCTACTACAATAAAGAATATAAACTTATAATTTGTTTAGTTCTACCCCAGCATGAACTAATCTAAAATGTAAATATACAAGAAAATGTATTAAAATTTAAACATTGTATTTCAAAATGATAAATATGTAAAATTTTGGTCATTTTTACACATAAAATGCCTTATTTTAACATGAAAACATCATAGGATGAAAACATTTTAATACATTTTCATTACATTCCTGTTACTAAACTAAACAATTCAAAAACCTTCAAATTGATATTTCTAAATTTAAGATTTTTTCCTATTCACCTGCATTTCTCACCTTAAAACAAGTTTAGATTTTTTTTTTTAACAAAATACATTTTAAGTAAAGATATTTCTGCATGAGAATTGATACATTTTGATATTTAAAAAAAAAAGAAAAAAGTTTTGATATTTAAACTTTTTCTGGTCATTACATTTACATTTTTTGTTCTTTTGTTTTTGAAAATGTGCTAGAAAAACTCATCTTGTATTTATCTATACAGTTTCTGTCATGGTACACTCCTGGTGCGATCCTTCCCTGCTTCACCCTCCCCCTCACTTGCCTCCTTCCTCTCCGGATCTGCTGGGCGTGTCCGACTCCTCCTCTATCCCTTGTCTACGTCGTCGTCCTGCTTGTCCACATCCTCGTCCTCATCCTGCTTGTCCACGTCGTCCTGCCTGCCCTTGTCGTCCAGTCTGTCTACCCGTGAGTCTACCCCAGTGTCTTCCCTCCGTTTATGTCTCCAGCCAGTTTCCATCACCACATCCTTCATTCCCGGCAATAAACCTGTTTAAACATCTACCTGCGCCTATGTCTCTGCTTTGGGGTCCTCTACCACACTCAAACCGTGACAGTTTCTAATTTTTTTTCTTTTTGTTTTTCTTTTGTTTTGGAAAAAGTCCTTTGAAAATTTCCCTTTGTATTTCTCTATACATTTTCTACATCGTTTGTTATTTTTGATTTTATTTTGTTTTTGAAAATGTCCTTTGAAAATTCTACTTATATTTCCCTAAACAGTTTCTACATTATTTTTTATTTTTTTGGTTTTGTTTTTGAAAATGCCCTTTGAAAACTCCCTTTGTATTTCCCTCCAGTCCATGCTAACCGCGCACCTCTGTGTAATTGTGTGTGATGAGCCTGTGGAGCTGGCGTCTCTGGTGCAGGTGGTGGAAAGGTCAAGTCCTCCGCTTCACTTTAGACGCTTTGACATTTGGCTCATCAGAATCTCACATCACTCATCTCTGCGTTGAAAAAAGAAAAGAAAATTGAAATCCTTTTAACCATTTTCAGTTTTTATCTTTATGAGACGAGGCTAAATTTGCTTAAACACAACATGACAGTAAAAAATGAAAATAAAAAAATACCTCAAATTAGTTTCTCGGAATGAGCTCAGCGGGTTCTTGGAAATGAGGTATAAATAAAAGCAAGTGTAATCATCGTCATGGTAACCTCTATAAGCACTTCCACAAACATGCCCTGGCTGCCAAATTATACTTTTATTGGCGAATTTATCTCGAATATTTTGATCATTTTGTATTTTCAGGGTAAAAATTGTCCAAATATTTTCAGACGTTGGACAAAAACAGCCCTGTCGGAGACAAACTGAGCCTCTTACATTTATGAACAAACAAGCAAATCAATAAATAATACAGTCGAATATCAAAATCTAAATCTCGAGGACTAAAGGGGAGAGTAAAGGGGAGAAAGGAGGACTAAGGGGGAGTGTAAGGGGGAGAAGAGGGAGGTCTGGAGGACTAAAAGGGAGAGTGAGGGTGGAGTAGGGAGAGGGGTCTGGATGACTAAAGGGGAGTGTAAGGGGGAGGAGGGGTGGGATCTGGAGGACTAAAGGGGAGAGTGAGGGGAGAGGAGGGGGTGGGGCCTGGAGGACTAAAGGGGAGAGTGAAAGGGGGAGAAAGGGTGGGGTCTGGAGGACTAAAGGGGAGAGTGAGGGGAGAGGAGGGAGGTCTGGAGGACTAAAAGGGAGAGTGAGGGTGGAGTAGGGAGAGGGGTCTGGATGACTAAAGGGGAGTGTAAGGGGGAGGAGGGGGTGGGATCTGGAGGACTAAAGGGGAGAGTGAGGGGGAGGAGGGGGCAGGGCCTGGAGGACTAAAGGGGAGAGTGAAAGGGGGAGAAAGGGTGGGGTCTGGAGGACTAAAGGGGAGAGTGAGGGGAGAGGAGGGGGTGGGGTCTGGAGGACTAAAGGGGAGAGTGAAAGGGGGAGAAAGGGTGGGATCTGGAGGACTAAAGGGGAGAGTGAGGGGGGAGGAGGGGGCAGGGCCTGGAGGACAAAAGGGGAGAGTGAAAGGGGGAGAAAGGGTGGGGTCTGGAGGACTAAAGGGGAGAGTGAGGGGGGCAGGTGGAGAGGCGGGGTCTGGAGGACTAAAGGGGAGAAGGAGGGGGAAGGTGAAGAGGCGGGGTCTGGAGGACTAAAGGGGAGAAGGAGGGGGAAGGTGAAGAGGCGGGGTCTGGAGGACTAAAGGGGAGAGTGAGGGGGGCAGGTGGAGAGGGGGGTTTAGAGGACTAAAGGGGAGAGTGAAAGGTGAGGAGGGGCGGGGTCTGGAGGACTAAAGGGGAGAGTGAGGGGGCGGGGTCTGGAGGACTAAAGGGGAGAGTGAGCTTACATTGATAACGCCATAAAACACCATATTTATACTTGGCAGCTAATGTCATCAACATTCCCTGGGGTTGTGATGCTAACTAAAGGCACTACTCTGTCAGAAGCTCTATTAGACTTTAATCTGATCTTTATTTTGACACAATCTGACCAGAAAGAGCTGATTTAGTTTGGATTATATTACAGAAAATCTGATTTTGCTGTTAAACAAGTCACGTAAAATTAGTCAGCAGCAGTTTTTCCGTTAGTCACTCACTTTTTTTGTTGAAAATCAAACTCCTAAACAGGACCATGAGCGCTCAGATTGATCTTAGGCTGAAAATGTGCTGTTTAAATTCATTTTGTGTTTTTAATTGAGTTTTCAGACCATTTTACAACTTTTTTGACAGTGTTTGCGAATGTGTCTCCATGGTAAATGCTGAACATTCCACCATAGACATATATGTAGAACATCCCCAGTGTGACTTTTTTTCCCCCACCAAAGTATTCCTCCAGTATGACTTGGGTCTGACACATAAAGGTGACTAAAGTGGTTCAAGATCACTTCCAGACGACAAAGAGAAGAGGAATGGACCGGGCTCTCCGCTTTGCCTGGGCCTCCTATCTCCCGCCACTGTGTTTACCGCGGCTAATTAGGTCATTCATCAAGCTAATGGAAGCTAACTGTAGCGCCACCAAGGGACCGCCCCCCGGAGGCGCACGCTCGCGCTGTCCGGAGTCCAGGGAGAGGATGGAGAGCCGGGCACCCATCTGTCAGAGCTGTCCAATAACCTCTGCGTGGGGGAGAGCAGCGCGGACATGTGTTACAATGGACATGCTTTTATTTTAAGCACCGGAGGGTTGTAAGCGCAATTCCCAACAAGACGCATGCTGTTGTTGTGTCCCTGGGCAATACACCCCCTCCCCATTCCTCACTCCAGTCAATTAAAAAGATTAGGATTTATTTATAGTCGTGTAAGGGGGTCCAAATAATAAAAAAAACTAACTAAATAAATACAGTTTCAGATAACCTTGATCAGAAGATAAGGTTTTAGCATCCAAAAGAAGATTTAGGAAGAAATTTGGATGAAAAAGAAGATGTTTTAGAGGTTGCTCAAGCTCAAGTTTGCTCGAGATTGATTAATTTTGCTTTTTCAAGTAACTTTTTATGGACTTTCTAAGTGATTTTTATGCAAGTTGCAGTTTGTGTTTGCAGATGAAAGTGACAAATTATTCAAATACGCCTTATTTATTTGGTTCGCTCTGTTATAATATAGGCCCTATAGGGCAATTTTCAAGTGTCTCGAGCAACCTCCAAATATGAATTCATTTGCATAAAATTTGGAGCCAAATATTTGGGTGTGATATGGAAACAAATGCAAAACAAATAAAATAAAATAAAATAAAATAAAATAAAATAAAATAAAATAAAATAAAATAAAATAAAATAAAATAAAATAAAATAAAATAAAATAAAATAAAATAAAATAAAATAAAATAAAATAAAATAAAATAAAATAAAATAAAATAAAATAAAATAAAATAAAATAAAATAAAATAAAATAAATAAAATAAAATAAAATAAAATAAAATAAATAAAATAATAATAATAATAATAATAGGGACAACTCTAGTGTATAGTGTTAATTTGAACATAGAAATGTGTAGCCTATAGATGCTTTTCTAATATAAAACTGTAGGTAGTAAAGAGAAGTAAATAAGGTAGTAGAAGTTGTAGCAGTAGTACAAGTTGTAGTAGTAGTAGTAGTAGCAGAAGTAGTAGTAGTAGTAATAGCAATAGTACCAGTAGTAGTAGCAGTAGTAGTAGTAATAGTAGCAATAGTAGTAGTAGAAGCAGTAGTAGTAATAGTAGTAATGGCAGGAGTAGTACTAGTAGCAGTAGTACTAGTAGCAGTAGTAGTAGTAGTAGTAGTAGTAGTAGTAGTAGTAGTAGTAGTAGTAGCAGAAGTAGTAGTAGTAGTAGTAGTAGTAGTAGTAATAGCAATAGTACCAGTAGTAGTAGTAGTAGAAGCAGTAGTAGTAATGTAGTAGTAGTAGAAGCAGTAGTATAAGCAGTAGTAGAAGCAGTAGAAGCAGTAGTAGTAGTAATAGTAGTAGTAGAAGCAGTAGTAGTAATGTAGTAGTAGTAGAAGCAGTAGTATAAGCAGTAGTAGAAGCAGTAGAAGCAGTAGTAGAAGCAGCAGCAGTAGTAGTAGTAGTAGTGGCAGGAGTAGTACTAGTAGCAGTAGTACTAGTAGCAGTAGTAGTAGTGGCAGGAGTAGTACTAGTAGCAGTAGTAGTATTAGTAGTAGTAGTAGTGGCAGGAGTAGTACTAGTAGCAGTAGTACTAGTAGCAGTAGTAGTAGTGGCAGGAGTAGTACTAGTAGCAGTAGTACTAGTAGCAGTAGTAGTAGTGGCAGAAGTACTAGTAGCAGTAGTAGTAGTAGTAGTAGTAGTAGTGTCAGTAGTAGTAGTAATAATAGTAGTTGCAGTAGCAGAAGTATAATATTGATTTCTATGTGTTGTGCATTTACAAATGTCCTCTCCTCCTCTCCTTTACTTCTCTCTCCTCTTTCTCCTCCTCCCTTCACTCTTTTCTACTTCTTCTTAAGCCCTCCTCCTTTTCTCCTTTCTCTTTTTTCTACACTCTCCTCCCTTTTCCTCCTTCCTTCTTCTCAACCCTCCCTCTTTTATCTTCTCTCCCATCCTCCACTCCCTTCTCCCCCTCTCTTTCTCCCTTCACTCTTACTCTTTCCTCTCCTCCTCTCCCCTACTTCTCATCTCTCCCTCTATCCCTCTCTTAATGCTTTTCTATTCTCTCCCCTCCTTCTTTCTTTCACTTTCTCTCCTCTCTTCATCCTTTCCTAGCCCCCTCTCTCATTGTTCTCCTGTCCTCCCCTACCCCCTTCTCCTTCTTCCTTCCTTTCCCTTCTTTCCTTTATACTCTCTTCCACTCCTTTCCTTCCCACCCATCCCTCCTCTCTTTTTTTGCTCCTCTTTCTCCTCTCTTTCTCTCCTCCTTGCTTTCCTATCGCCCGTCCTCCCTCCTCTTCTCTCCTTTTCACCCTCCTCTTTTCTCCCCTCTCCTCTCTATCTCTCCCTTCTACTCTCTCTCCTCTCCCTCTCCAATTCCTTTTCTCTCTCCTTTCTCACCCTCTTCCTCCTCTCTCTCCTCCCATCTGCTCTCTTTCCTCCCCCAATTAATTCCTTTTCTCTCCCCTTTTTCCCTCTATCTCTCTCTCTCCCTCACCTCAGCTCTTTTTTCTCTCTCCCTCCTCCTCTTCTCTCCCTCCTCTTGTCTCCCCCATTCTCTCTCTCCCCTTTACCTTCTTTCCTACCCTTCTCCAATTCCTTTTCTCTCTCCTTTCTCACCCTCCTCCTCTCCCTCGCCTCAGCTCTCTTTTCTCCCCCTCACATTGTCTTCTCTCTCCCTCCTCCTCTTCTCTCTCTCACCGCCTCTAATTCCTTTTCTCTCTCCATTCTCTCCCTCTCTCCGTCCCTCTCTTCATCTTTCTCTTGCTCGGCTGTAATTGCTTGTCAGAGCTGTCTGCGAGCTTGTATTTTTACTCTGTCTCTTCCTCTCCTCCGCACACCTGACAGGAAACACATATTTACATGCACAAAAAAAGAAAGGATTTGAGAAGAACGACAAATGTGACTGAGAGAAAGTGGACGAACGCAGATGTTCACTCAGAAACATTTACTCGAGTATCATGTTAACGACACTGTACTTTTCAGACTACTTTTCTACGAGCATACTTTAACCCCGAACAGTGTACTTTATACTTCACACTCCTACTTACAACAGTACTTACTCGAGTAACGTTTTGGTTACTCTTCCCACCCACGTCCAGACAGTACTCGAGTAGTAGGTTCCCCAAATACTTTTTAACTCTTGGACTACTATTTTGTTGTTCTACTTGAGTAATATTTTGAAGTAACGTTGCTTTTACTTGAGTAGTACTTCATCTAAATACTTTTTTATTTTTACTTGAGTAATTTCTTACACCACAACTTTGTACATCTACTTGAGTAATATTATTTTGAAGTAACGTACCTGTTCTCGGGTCATTTCTTGGACCACTTTGTACTTCAACTTGAATACTACTATTATGAAGTAAATTTACTCTTACTTGAGTAATTTCTTGGACCACTTTGCATACTTCAACTTGAATAATATTCTTTTGAAGTAACAATTTCCTGGACCACTACTTTCTACTTCTACTTGAGTAATATTAACTTGAAGTAATGTTACTCTTACTTGAGTAGTAGTTTTTCCAAATGCTCTTTTAGTCTTAAGTAATTTCTTGGACCAATACTTTATAATTTTACTTCAATAATATTATTTTGAAGTACCGTTGTCCTTACTTGGGTAAATCCCTTGACCACTACTTTGTACTTCTAATTGACTCCTACTATTTTGAAGTAACGTTACACTTACTTGAGTCATTTCTTGGACCACTTCGTACTTCTACTTGAGTAATATTATTCTGAAGTAACATAAAACTTACTTGAGTAATTTCCTGGTGGTACTAATACTTCTTACACGTATCTAGTATCTACTAATTTCTTGGACCATTACTTGGTACTTCTACTTCAGTATTATTTTGAAGTAACACACTGATTAGAGTAATTTCTTGGACCACTACTTTGTACTTCTACTTAAATAACATTATTTTGAAATAGCGTTACTCTTACTTGAGTAGTACTTTTCCAAAATACATTTTTACTCAAGTAATTTCATGGACCAGTACTTTGTACCTCTACTTGAGTAATATTATTTTGAAGTACTCTTTATAGTAGTAAATAGTAGTTTTCCCAAATGCTCTTTTAGTCTTACTTAAGTCATTTCCTGGGCCAATACTTTGTACTTCTACTTCAGTAATATTATTTTGAAGTAACGTTGCCCTTACTTGGGTCATTCCTTTGACCACTACTTTGTATTTGTACTTGAGTACTACTATTTTGAAGTAATGTTACACTTAGTTGAGTCATTTCTTGGCCCATTACTTTTTACTTGTACTTGATTATTCTGAAGTAACGTAACTCGTACTTTGTTTTCTTCAGATAGTTTTAAACTGGCCCCGGGGCCGCAGTGGTGGTCCAGGGTGAGCCAGTTTAACCCACTGTCACTGCGCCGGATAAAGAGGCCCAAAGAGCACCCATCCAGGCCCAAAGAGCACCCATCCAGGCCCAAAGAGCACCCATCCAGGCCCAAAGAGCACCCATCCAGGCCCAAAGAGCACCCATCCAGGCCCAAAGAGCACCCATCCAGGTTAAGTGGCTGCTTAAGAGGACCGGGAGATCTTCAGGGAGTCATTTAGAGGTGAATAATGATCAGACAATCAAAAGACAAGGGCCACCGCTGGCACGAACTGAAGAGATCTTAAAACATGGCCACAAACCAAAGATATTACATGTAAAAATGTGAGAATTGATGCAAAGATATGGAGATTTTAATGAGCTGAATACGCACTTGTAATGCTGTGGTGCGTTCAGAACATATTGTACAACGAAGTGGACTAAGGGAGTCCGACGTCGAGCATGACGTTCAGCTCCAGTCAAATGAAGCTCATCGAGGCTACCAGTTATAGAAGGCCAAGTTCTACATTAAGAATTTAATTATTCATTATTAACATTAGGATTGTGTAGACCGGGTTAATAAGAACATTTTTAGACCAAAATCATGAGTTTGAAAGCAGCAGTTACGAAAAGAGGGCCAGCGGAGTCGGACACATGTCCGTGCTCACTTCCTCACATGCGTACAGAGTGGTTAGCTGCTTTTGTGGATACCTTTTCTTGGAGCTTTTAGATTTTTGAGCTCAGTTTTAACGTCATATCATGGGATTTTAACCAACTAAGAAGTGCAGCATGCGCAGTTCAAAGAATACAAGTAAGGGACTGCTGGACTTTTTCTCGTGTCCATGGAGACAGTTTAAGAGCTATGAACATGGGCTCTATTCACGCTTCCGTCACAAACCATGAAGGCGTTTGGAAATAGGCGATGACAACTTCTGGGGGGCTCTGTTCATGACAAAATGTAAGAAAAATTAGAAAAGTCCCAGTTTTCTTCATCCCTATTTCACTGTAGTGTTCCGTTATGTTTGGATCATCAACAATTCCGACCCCACCTCAGTTTTCATCATTTTCGCACTGACGCACAACTCCGAGTGCACTTGGTACATTCGATTAGAAAAGACGAGGGCGCAGAATTCCAGATGATTCCAAACAGCACATATGTATGCAGTCTTCATTTTACCAATGATCACATTTGCTTCAGTGGGTTTGATCACAGTCGAGCCCAGTGTCGAACTACACCGGAAGTCGTCATCGTGTGTTTCCAAACGTCTTCCTGGTTTGTGACGTAAGCGTGAATACAGCCTATTTGGGATGCTCCAGACTTTTTACAGAAGACTTTTAGAGACTTTACAGAGGAAACACTTTGATGGAATGGACCATTTCATCACCAGAAACACCAGAGCGGGGGGACACGTTGTCTCTTCCTCTTCTCAAACTGCATTGGTGCTCGACACGAATTTGACGTAGCAGTAAAGAGGTGCTCTGTAACTTCTTTGGATGAAGAGCCGCCACCTGCTTGTCGCCATGGAGATAAAATTAGTTTAAGCCACTGTTGGTACGTTATAATCACAGCATGTATAGGCTGGGAGCCAGGTCCACTCCTCAGGATGTTTTTGCTACCTTTATTTCACTATTATTTCTTGTTATCTTATATTTTGGACCATCACAAGTTGACAGGGACCAACCCCAATTCAGCCCCGTTTGGTCTCAGGGCGTAAAAAATTTCCTATTTAGGAAAAGCTATTGGCGGAATTACAGTTGTGCTCATAAGTTTACATACCCTGACAGAATTTGATTGATTTCTTGGCCATATTTCAGAGAATATTAATGATTGTGTTATCATTCATATTCTCTGAAAGATGGCCAAGAAGTTTCTTTCACTCATGGTTAGTGCTTGGGTGAAGCCATTTATTATCTGTGTTTCCTCTTTTTAAATTATAATGAGACCAGAATCTACACAAATGACCCAATGAAGCTTGGAGTCTTTTGTGACAGATGTGGATGTGTTCTTTTCTCTAATGGTAAAGCTGCCCATTCTTCTTGGCAAAAGGCTCCAGTTCGTGTAAATTCTTGGGCTCTTGTCTGAACTGCAGCTTGAATCTGCCCAGAGGCTCAGTGATACTGAGGTCAGAAGAGACGAACACTCCAGAACCTTCATTTTATTCTGCTGGAGCCAGTGACAGGTCCACTTGCCTTTGTGTTTTGGATCATTATCATTTTGGAATATCCAAGTATGTCCCATGTGCAACTTCTGGACCAAGAAATCATCAATTCTGCCAGAGTATGGAAACTTATGAGCACAACTGTATGTAATTGTAAATATTAAGGTGCTGCAACTGCATAAATGGTCAAATAACCCTAAAAATTTGCCTGTTGTATCCTGACACATCGGGGAAACTAGTGGAAAAATATTCTGGGGCTTGCTGCACTTTTACTGTCAAATATCACCCTCAACATACCCCAAAAGACAAAAAAAGTCTGTCCACATGACAAATTATCATCAAAAGGCATAATTTTCAAGCATTTTCTTACATGTATCAGTGCCTGAAATGTACATAAAAAACTTCCCAAATTTTTGAGCTTCAATTTAAGTCCAAGATGCCCTTTCTATGTAGTATATATATATATATATATATATATATGGAACATATCCAACGCTTTGGGCGCTGAGTTCCAAATAGGACGTGAGCATGGACACGCTTCTAGCTCCATCCACTCTAGCTCCAATTCACTTTGGATTGAAAAATTGTCACCCCTCTTTCTGTTTTTGCCACTGTCAGACCAAATTAGGTCCAATAACTGCGCTATTCTGTTCAACTTTGTGACGTCAAGCAGTGTTTTCAATTTAGCTCCTTTTACCTTTCAGTTCAGTAGAGGTTGGCAATTCCAGGGCTGAAATGATCCAAATGATTCTTGTGAAGGTGTTTGGAGTTTAAAAACACAGTGGAGCACTTCCTGTATCACCACCATCTCAAAGTGGAAGATATACTCAGGATTTGTGTGTGAAATGTGTGAATGAAGCAAAACACAACTCCAGGTCTGTTTGTGACGACGAAACAACTGTGTAAAATAGTTCAGAACATGACGTAATAAAATAGTTTGGAAGGCAGTAAAAACTTCGGTAGAGCGCCTTTAAGTAACTGCTGATTCACTTACTAAACCTTGTCTGGAAAATGTCTCCGAAATACTGAAGAATGCAGCTCCAGTCCTGCCTCTTCTAATTACCCATTTTAGCTAATAGCTCATACGGCTAAACTATTCCCCTGGATCATTTATGCTAAAGACATAGCCTCGACCGCTAATCGGCTCCTTTGATTGTTAAATGATTCCGCGCGGCTCTTCTCCGCTGAATTAAAATGTCCCCACTATTATCTCGAGGTCAGCCAGCCGCAAATTGTTGGAGCTAATTACGGTATGGTCGGTAACATTTGACTTATTACGGGACAATATGAAGGCAATCTATTCCAATGGCCTATTACGCACCTCGGCTCTGTGAGGAGGGCTGAAGAGAATGGAGTTTAACTTGGGACAAAAAGTGCAACAAGATATAGTGGAAAAGAAACCGGATGAGTTGAGTTATTAACCGTGGAGAAAAAGGCTCGCGTTAGCTGTGAATGGCCACTGGATGGAGTAGAGAGCTCGGTAACGTACGCATACACACGGACACACTATATTAACTATCAAAGCATGAAGAATAAGGAAATTTATTGAGGTCAAAGTAGGTCCGCTGTCGACAGTCTGTATCTAATTATGGAGTGTTTTAGTGTCTGAGAATCAAGGAGTGCCCTGTTAGCATGCTAGTTGTTATTATTTTTACCTGGAACTTACACCAGGAGCACCAGCGACACGTGAAAGCTTCAATTTTCACCAGACGCAAAACAAAGACACAAAACAAAGGTTGACAACAAGAAAGACAATCCTTTGCAGCGTTGTCTTTTCCTTCAGAAGTTGTTCTTGTAAAGTTTGTCTGATGGCGCAAAGAGTTTTATATTTATCTTCCATGGCTGTAAACTTTCCGTTCCCTGAGCTCCTGATGCGATGCATGGTGTTTACGCGACCGTAGTAGTTTAAAAGGGTATTGGAAGTTTATTTTGACACCACGTGCTTACCGTATTTTCCGGACTATAAGCCACTTTTTTCCCAGGCTTTGAACCATGCGGCTTTTAGAACGGAGCGGCTAATGTGGATTTTTCTTCCACCGCTAGGGGCGCTCTAACCGGAATTTCAAAAACAAGATAGATGGACAATTAATGCAAAGAATACGCTACTTTTTATTTAGCAGATGTAACACGCACAACAAATTACTAACTGGTAATTATTTTCAAATCCTCACCCCTTCATCATGAAAAGCACACGAAGGAGTTTGTATGATGCAAGTTTTAAGTTGAAGGCATCGATCTTGCTCCAGGAAGGAAACCGTGCTGTAGAGCCCTGCACCCGCGGGACCCAACACAAAACAGTGCGGCCCGGGACATATTCTGAAAGTTTATTGCGGTCGCGGGCAGGAGCACTCCTGCCCGATGTGGGCGGGAGCGGTACTGAAGAATGCGGGAGTGGGACTGAAAATTGTGTCCCATGCAGACCTCTACTGCTGCTACTCGTAAGCTCGGCGTCAGCGGAGATGATTAAAGTGTCTTGTGGTTTCACTGCACAGGAGAAATGAAGGTCAATTACCGGTTCTTTTCTGTTTTTGACCTCGTTTTAATCAGCACAGTTGCTGCTGTGTTAAAAGGCACTGTTTGGAAAGAATCTGTTCAGGTACATAAATGTACATTTACAGTACAAAATCGTTCTGTATATGCAGTAAATATCTCATTTTTCAACATAGATATCAGTGGCTTATAGACTGGTTGTGGCTTGTATAACTTTTTTCTTAATTTTTTAAATAAATGAGTGGATGCGGCTTATATGCCGGTGCCTCTATAGTCCGGAAAATATGGTAATTCTTGTATTTCTCCTGATAAAAGCCTGGAGACACTTTGTTGATGTTGCAAAATTAGAACTCCAGCCGATTTTGAGCAGTGCGTAGCGTCATGATGGCCGTTGGACACGAGTATGACACTGCTCGTGTAAATTGTCCAACCGGTTAAAATGTAAATGTAATACCTGCTCGTCTGCTGCTCATACACCCTGTTACTGCTTTGGTGTAAATTGGGGGTTACTCTGATGGTAAAACTGTATGCACTAGTCAGTGAAAGTTGTGAAAAGCGCTTATAAACTCATCGCAGTGAATAATTCGGATTTCCGGAATGCATAACGTAAGTGAGAAAGAACGTCGGACCAACGCAAACTGTTGAAAGTGGAGGTATAATGTAAACTTTTTGGAGCTTTCTACCTGTTATAATGTTGTTCCCTCATCAATGTTAAAGGTGCATTCAGACCATAACGTCATCCACAGTTTACATGCAAAGTCTAAGTGGATGTGTGTCTAGGGCATCCTGCGTTTTTGTGGCATGTTTTCAAGCTTAAGCTCGGCACTGGATCAGGACTAAACCGGGACTGAACCAGAACTGAACCAGGACTACACCAGGACTGAACCAGGACTGATCCTCCGCTGACGGTTTTATGTAATGCAAACACTAAAGCCACTCTCTCAACCTGGTCTGCCATTGTCCGGAAAAAGACCGGGAAATGACATTTGTTTCCAGGGCAACAGACGCCAGAGTCAAGTAATTTTCTCTCGTTGGTCCAAGACGCTCGTCAGGGGGCGTCTAAACTCAAAGGTGTCCAACTAGAGGCGTCGATCACGTTTTTTGTTGATTTTTTTTTTACTCTTAGTCCAAAAATCAGGTACGGACACTTATTTTTAAAGGTGGATTGTGTAACTTTTCTGCTGGAAGGTCTGTCAAATTCTTTTCTCCATGGAGCTCCAAGCAATAGATTTGTCTGAAATGTTTCACAGTATGGTTTCACGGTAAACCATTTCGTCGTCATGGAGACCAAACCACACCACAAAAAACATAATCTAGCCAAGCCAAGTTAAGATGACTTGAATTAAGAAAGTTTTACTGTAATTTGAGTAAATTTTACTTGACAAGTAAAATTATCTGCATGAACAAGACTTTTTGAACTTAAAATATGAAAATACATCTGGCTACACTTAAAATAAGAAAAACAACAACTTTTTGTGCTTAAAATAAGAAACAAAATTGAATGTTGCTTGAATTAGAAAAAAAACTCTTATTCCATTTGTAGATCACTTGAATCTACTCAAATAAAGTAAAATATTCTTAGTTTAAGAAGCCATTTTAACTTACCTAGATATTGTTTTTTATCCAGTGCAGACCAAGTTACAGGTCAGATCTGTGGAGAGGTCCAATCCAATCCAATAAACAAACAGGTTCCAAAGTGCTGCACAAATACAGAGTAAGAACAACAATAATAAAATAAAAATTAACGCTCAGATTTGATCATACTAGTCTTAAAACAATAAACCCAGTAAAATAAAATAAGAGCAAAACAATAAAAAGCCTGTTTTTTGGTATTTTATGAGCTTTAAAACCATTTGTAGTTGAATAAAAGTAAAGTAGAGCTGTTTAATGTCATACTGTGGAACATTCCAGGCGGAGCAATGACATACGTATCTATAGAAACAAGCAAATGACGGACCTTCCACCTGAAAATCTACACAATACCCTTTTAAAAACCACTTATCGGAAACACTTTTTGAAGAAAACAAAACACTTTCGAGGCTTTACTTTTTTTGCTGAACTTCCCAAACTGATGCATCTGATGTAAAAGCAAACTTACTCCCGCCTACAAAAGTGACATTACCTTATACAACACATCCTACTTATCATTGCGTATTCATAACAATGTTTGTGAGTCGCTTGTTATCCTGTACAGAAATTGTTTTGTAACGCCACCGTAAGCGCGTTTGTGATCCCGACGCTCCGACACTCCAGCATTCCGCGTGGGGAATCAGCATGCGCAGCGGCTCCCCTTGTTTGCACTTTGTTTCCCGGATAATTAGCTTCCCCCCCTTCTCCTCCGCCGCTGTCGTTAGCCGTCAGCGCGCTCGTTGTAATGTTATTCCGGTGGCGTGGACGCGGGCGACCGGACCCGCGCTTTACAATAGGCTATGATTGACAGCCCGCTCCGCCGCTCCGCCGCCGTACGACTGAATAACAATGCGGCTTCAATTAGGCCGGTATTTGTAAGTACACCACTTGTGAGGGGAATGGCAAGCGCGTTTACAGCTCTGGAAGCCCGTCGGAATGCAATTAGCCGCGGCGTAATTCGAGCGAGCGTTTACCTGTGTGGAGGTATTTAGACTCCAAACAGAATTAGCGCGGTTGTTAAGCATAATTAGCAATCTATTCAAATGATAGTCACAAGCTTATGACAACACGCTATTGTGAGCTATACCGTTTAATAGGCGAGAGTTAAAGGTCCAGTAGTACGCAGAATTGACTCTTGTGAGTGTTAAGCCGCGCTATAATGTCGTTACCTCCTCGAAAACATACCTGAAGTGGTGTTTTGTTTCATTCACACATGTTTGAGTCAGCCTTTATTAACCCTTAAATACCTGAGCCATATTTTGCTAGTTTTTCTCCGCCTGGTCTTTCTGTGTATTAATGCAAATAGAATCTCAACCCTTTCAAGTATAGAAAAGTTAAAGACATCTTTTTTTTTCAGGACAACTTGGGCTGTCATATAATGATTGATGAGTTTATGTCAGAGAAAGAAAATAATATTGTTTAATAACTATATACACAGAAGAAAAAAACAAAATGGAAATAATTTTTTTACAGATTTAGATAAAAAACAACAACACAAAGATAAATAATTAATACGTTTTTTGATTCTCAAATATAATTCTCACAGGCCCTGGCTGTCAGGGGGAAAAAAAAAATCGTCTTTCCAACACACACACAACAGAAACTATTTACATTTTTCCTCCACTCATTTTTGTGCACCAAATTTGGACCATAGTATAGTTTGTAGAGCATGTGTGTAATGTTTGTGTATACACCATTGTGCAGGTTGTGTGTATAGGTTTATTTCTTTATATTTTTGTTATTTGGCATTATTATTCCTTGATTATTCCCACCGTTGTTTTCATTACATGTAACTATCTAACCTGTAGTAGCTCTTTGGCTGCCCTGATTGGATGTTACGGTCATTTGCGCATCTGATTGGCCGAGAGACCGGCTATGTCACGGACATCATCATTATTTACATCAGAAATCAAAATGGAGGTCCGCGATGAAAAGTTACTCTTTGTTTTATCATAAAATGTAAAAATAATCATGTTACTGCACACCTACCACTGCGAAAATGGATTAAACCTCACCGTAAATAACGCTGGACTTAACGCTGGTGGTGAAAATGTTTTTGAAAGGAAATATTTGTCCCGAGCCCATCGTAGATCGTCCAAAGGGTAAAGCTTCCAAACAAAGTTTTTTTGAATCCGTTGTGTGGTTTTTGAGTTATTTAAAAAAAATGCTGACCGATGGTTGTGAGTTCGCCGGCAAACTACACGGATTCTAAGGGTTAATAGTCTGTCTACATCTCTAAAGTGCAAAGTGCTCTGTTCCACCTGGTGTTGTCATTTTGTGGTAGGTTTCATGTTAACAACTACTTTTTACCTTTAGTTCAGGAGATACTGGATATAATTTCCAGGGTTGAAATGATATCCAAGACAGCTCCAATTTATTTTTATAGCGCGTTTTATAAACATGACATGATTTCCAAAGTGCTGCACAGAAAAATGAATACAACAAAAGACGGCAAATCCTAAATAAAAACGATAAATACAAAGTGTTAAAATGCATAATACAGGGCAGAGCAGTTCAGAGTTCGAGGCCGGCCACAGAGAAGGCCTAGTACCCCCTGGTTTTAAGTCTAGTTTTACGCACCATGAGCTGGAGCTGGGCCTCCCACCTCAGAGCGAGTGCAGGGTCCGAGATGTATTGTGGGGTCAGTCCATTTAAAGCTGTAACGATTTGGATTATACTCTGATCTGGTGTAGCTTTCCATATAGTGGCAGCAGGGGGAATTACTACAGCGGAAACAATTCAACTATGTTATGAGGAACATCTCCAGACATCTTAACGGAAGCACGCAGAAGTGCATTTTGACAGCAGAAATGTTTAAAGAAATGTTTTAACAAGACAAAACATTCTCTGTAACTATAACATCATGATCATTTTATGTGTTTTCCAGTGCTCAAAGGCAAAGGACTTTCTACAGAGGATTACTGAAACCAGCCTGAATGAAGCTAAATACAACTCCAGATATGTTTTTGATGAGGGAACAATATTACACGCAGTGTTGTCCCTGAATGATAGTTCATGAACATGTTCATATTTTAGGGGAACATGAACTGTATCACTGCCTGATGAATGAACTGTGAACACGTTCATTCTGGTGTCTGTGGATGGCGTGTGCTTCTATTAAACTTCGTTCAATAGGGTGCCAGATTTTTTTGTGTTCCAGGCGAAAACTCGGCTAAACAGCCCTTATTATTTAGCAGAAAAACATTAAATCGGGCAACAACAGTAGACACCAGCGTCACATCGCTGCATGCGTCATCGAAACAAGGCACAACAAAAAAGCAGCAGGAGGCGACTGTAGCAGGAGCAACATGTTCATCATATGAACATTTAAAGACTCTAGAACAAGGGAATAACCTCATATTTATGTGCAAACCTTACCCGCCGGCTTTCAGAAAGAAAAAGCGCACTTAAGCAACATCAACAGCAAACTTAAAACAACACACTGAACTGAATAATATTGGCAATGATATTGAAAAACAAAAGCTCGCAGCAACTTACTGACAAAAAAGAACTATGAACTAAACATTTATGAACTATGAGCAAACTAGTTCATGTTGAAATTTGTGAACTGAACTTTGAACTTGTTCATGCAGAAAATGAACTTTCCCAACACAGATTACACCACTGTTGAAAGCTGAAAAAGGTACGTTATAATAGTGAAAGTAATCTCAAATGACAGGAAATAAACATACACAACAATAAAAAGCAGCACCACCTCGCGATGACCAAATCAAAGCTGCCGTCTGGATTGCAGCGACCTCCCCGGACACGCTGTTACACGGTTAGCCCATGTGACCTTATCATTAGCCCGACACCCGTCCGGACCTCTTCATTACGACACCTTTATAAATGAATCGTCGCGCCAATGTCACAGATGCCCCGCCGCTCCTGCCCGCCGTCCAATCTCACCCATTCTCCACGCCACCTCCAATACGGGATCAACAGAGCTTTATTACCTGGCAACCTCATCGTCCTGTCTCGTAAATATGACACGTGAAGAGCATGTCCGGGGAGTGTCTGTGAGCCGGCCCTGTGGACCAGTGTTTGCATGAGTTTTTATTAGCAATCCTCTTACAAAACTATCAACATTTTCTGGAATATACAAGAAATTAATGTAATGTTTTTGTGTTTAATGGTGTATCTGATTTACATTGACCTTATGCATTCAGAGCTTCCTAATTATTCATCACGATGAGTTTATAAGAGCTTTTCATAATTAGGGGTGTGCAAAAAGATTGAAATATCGAGATATGGTATTGTTTAGTGTGATGATACAGTATTGATATCGTCGGCTGTTGTATCAATATCTCGCCAAGAGTATTTTTTTGGTATATTTTACTCAATTATTTTGTTAGAGCGCTCCCGTTTTGCTCAGAGGGCGGAAACTCATTTATGCGACACATTTGACATTTTCACTGTTTTGATGAGTAAAATGGGTGTTTCATATGAACTTTGCACAATAAGTGGTTTAATAAAGACTTTTAGTATCACACCCATGATTTAGCCTTTATTTTTTATTGAACTTATTTATTTTTTATTGATTTGAAATATTTCGTATCGAATCATATTAAAACCAAAGATCTCTGTATCAAGATATGTATCGTATCGTGGCCTATGTATTGACGTACTGTATGTATCGTATTGGCAACTTCTTAATGATACCAGGCCTATTCATAATGCTCAGAGACCAGAGCGAGGTCCTGCCATCACATGCTAACATGCACTTCCTGATTACTGGACAATAAAACGCTTTATCAGGTAGGACTCAGTTATGTTTTCTCATTTATGTTTACTTGAATAACTTTTTAAAGAACTTGTACCTTTCAGAGTACATTTCTAGCAGCATACTTTTCCTCCTGCTTGAGTAATATTTGTATTAAAGTAACAGTACTCTTACTTGAGTAAAAGTTGAGCTTCCTCTTTTCACTGTAAGTCTACAAGTGACAAAAGCGGACAAAATGTTGACAATATGAAATGATTTAAACATTTGTGTGTCTCCTTCAGATATGATTTAGTTCGTGTCATTTTTGTGTCTGTACTTTGAAAACACAGGGTGTCCAAAAAAATGTGACATAATTTTAAAAGCAATTTTCTTGAAAACTACTATGTCCAGTTCAATGATGATGTTGACGTCATTCTACCAGTTCCTTTAGCCCTATATAAGCACCTTCCTCTTAAAATTTTTGGTACCAAGTCCAAATTTGTTTGCCAGTCTGTGAAGTTTTTCCAAAGTTTGAATTGAAGGCCCCGCAGTGACTGTGTGCGACCAGATTTCAAGATGCAAAATTACTCCTCTTTAGAAGTGAAAGGCATGGCTCAACCTGAAAAAAATTAAAAATAATTGATCTGTTTCTATACAGTGTGAAAATTTTAGGTTATTTCAACAAGAATTGCCAAAATCATTCACATTTTTTAGACAGCCTGTACCAGATTTTGTGCATTTTTTTATGTCCTTCAAATTACATTCACTTTAAATTATAAATCAGATGTCACGTTCCAACATTTACTCTTAAGTTTACTCTTAAGTTACTTGAATCATTTCTTGGACTACTACTTTATACTTCTACTTGATCAATATTACTTTGAAGTAACGTTACTCTTACCTGAATACACACGTTGACGACTCTATCAGCTCTGTATATAATTACAAAGAGACAGTATACTGTGGATGTAAATCTTGGGTAAATCTTATGTAATCCTACTTTTTTTTGTCACGTTTGTAGTTACCACGGCGACACCTCTCTAACTTGCCTTCAGACTCCCATCGGAATGACGCGTGCTCCTTATTTGCGTGCAATCCCTCTCGGCTGCGGTCAGGGGTTAAACGGCGGAGGTGCGCTGGGCTATTGTCTGGCTGTAGACAAGCCCATTACTGTGCCACAATTCATTACCGCCGCGCCGTCCTCCCCTCGTCAAAACGCTAATAGAGAATATCAGTCATCTCCCTCTCATCTCCACCCCTCTCACGGCCTGACGGAGAGGTCCTGGTCCTCAAATACCAACGCAACCCCAGCACGTGTCTGCGGCAAATGTCAAGCTCCAAGTGTGCAGACATATATTAGATTGTTGATTTAAAGGCGGAATATTATGCAAAATTGATTTTTTGGAGCTTCTCTCGTGTTATAATATCATCATAAGTAGGCCTGAAGAGGTTTTAGATGTCATCCATGTGTGTTTGAGTAATGTAGCGATCTCTCCTGGGCCCTATGCTCCGCCCACAAGCCTACGTCACCCATGCTTCTACACGACAATTCTCAATAAATATACTAAAACATGATACAAAACTGTACACAGCAACTTGAGAAACCTGATATGATGTGCAATAGTTTCATTAGTGCAGTCCTTTTCAAATAGAATAAATTGCCATACTAGAGTAAAGTGTAATTGCACATCCACTACAGTAGTTGGCAGTGACGCTCTCCTTGTCAGAGTGTGCGCAGGGAGTATTAGCGCTGTAATGTCAGGGTTTTTGCACCAGGCAAAAGCACACACAGCACAGAGCAGGAGATATGAAGTGCAGAGATGTAAATCGTCTGTAGCACTCGGCTTCACTGTGACTACGGCGGGAAACGAGGAAAGACCGCTGTGTTTATGTGTCTAAAAATGTTGGCATCGGACAGCATGGAGCCAAATAAATGACTGTGTCTCTTAAAGACGTTACAGCCCAATCACGCTGATAAACCGCTTGAGTTTGTTCAACGAAAACGTGCTGAAAATCGGCAACTATCCTCCCGCTTTATGAATGCTGCTTCAGTAAACCAGCAGCACTGTGAGCATCATATAAGGTGGCGTACCAAACAGCATTAGACATGGATTCTGTCACGCTGGATGATGCAAGTGCCCTGAACTATAACACAAACATCATCTTTACAGACGAGGAGGACACAGGAGCCTCAAGACGCAGGTGAGCACAGCACAGGATACGCTCGGACACCTGCTGTGAGTGTCCTGGGAGTCGCTCTGGAGACGCAACTAAAACATTTGCTTTTAATGTGGAGCAAATGGAGGGGAGACTCAGAGTGCTGTTAATTTGTTATTTCAGGCGAATGTTCAAAGTATTTTCAAAACACTTAAAAGTAACATGGCAATCTAAATATGAAGTTGTAGTGTACAGTTTTGTATCGGCAGCAGTAGGTCAGTTGGTAGAGTGTCCACTGATCCGAATTTTGGTGGTTCAAATCCACTGACTCACAGGTTGGCGGTGGGATTCCAGCTCCCACAGATGAATGCTGTTGTTGTGTCCTTGAGACACTTAACCCACTCGCCCACAGTGTCTGTGTACGCTGGTGTGTGAATGGGTGAGGGTTTCCTTTTTGTAAAGCACTTTGATTGCTTTACAGGTGGAAAAAAGCGCTATATAACAATGTGACCATTATGTTTTTGTTTTTATAGAGAACTGTTGTGTGGGAGCCTGGGGGAGGCTTGTGGGTGGAGCACAATCTTACATCTAACCATAATAAGTGAACGAGTAAGTGAGCAAAGTTTATTTATACAGCACCTTTCACAGAGAAGAGTTTAAACATAAGGAGGGTTCACACTAGCCTGATTCATCAGTCAGTTTAATTTCATGGAAACAGTCTGACCTCGCAGGTACTTTTTTGATTTAATCAATCGCTGCTATTTGGTGGTGACGTATGGAATGTGCCGGAACACTCAGTGGTGTCCAAGTAATTTCCGGCACAACAGCAAAGCCCGTAGGAAGAAAAGCAATAACGTCTTTCCTCTTGACAAAATTCACCAAACATTCTCTTTGTTCCGGCTTTAAATCCTCGACATCGGGAATCATGGACATCGCAAAATGTGTGTCTTCGTCTACATCCATCTCGACCAGTTTGTTTACTGTTGTACTGGACACAGGAGGACCCAGAGGGGCTGGAGTTTGACATCATGGCTTCACAGCTCACAGATGATTGGTCAACTACAACTTCCGGTTGCCTATTCTGATTCCTGACCTAGTTGCTGGAGAGAAATGAAATCGAGCGGAGGCACTAGGTGGCGCTGGCATGTCTAGGTTCGAACAGGACCTGGGAGAGATTGCTAGATGACTCAAGCATGCATGGATGACATGTAAAACCTCATCAGGCATGTTTTTGATGAGGGAACAATGTTATAACACAGTAGAAAGCTCCAAAAAGTTGACTTTGCATAATACCCCCTCTTTAAAGGGCCCATATCATGCCATTTTCTGATCTACTAACGTCTGAGTTGTGTTTTATTTCATTTACACATGTTTAGCACACACATCTTGCATATTTTTTAGCTCTTTAGTTCTTCTTTCAAACTGAAAACACTCCGTTCCACCTTGTGATGTCATGTGGTAATACAGGAAGTGCTCCACTGTGTTTTTAAAGTCCATGCACCTTCACGAGAATCTATGGATACCCTGGAATTGTCCATTTCGAAAGCTAAAAGGAGCTGTTCACTTGAAAACTACCACTTCATGACATCACAAGGTGGAACGGAACATTTTAAGCTTTGGAAATGTAGACAGACTAATAATAAGAGATCACTCAGGCATGTGTGAATGAAACAAAACACAACTCCAGATACATTTTTGAGGAACATTAACAACTTAAAGCTCACAAGACTCAATTTTGTGTAATATACAGTAGGACCTTTAGGTTTATTCTCTTGCAGATTTCCAGTGATTCCAACTCGCCCTGCCTGTGTACTCTTGCTTACAGGTTTCTATGGGTGCCCCTCTCCCCTGTGCACCCCAGCCACCCCACCCAGTGCTGCTCCTCGTCTCGCCGTGGGGCTAAGTGCGTTCTCCGGGGACCTCATTAGAATGGGCGGACAGCAGAGGGGATGGGGGTCAGGACTGTCCAGTGTGCTGAATAAAGATGCCCTCCGCCTCCTCCTGTGTGTGCGTGTGTGTCGGCGTGTGTGGACGGTACACTCTGACACATGAGGGATTGGGCGCGTATGATATTTGACAAGTGTGGGACAGTCAAATAAATAAATAAGTGAGGAAACCGGACGCACAAGACAAGAGCGGTTAGAGCTGATATGTGAGAGGGAGGCTTTGAATGCTCTTGTGTTTTTTAGAGGATTGCAGTATTGCTATTATGTTTGGTCCGTTTTGGTGCGTTATAGTGCAGTTTCCTCATCATAAACGTACCCGGAGTTGTGTTTTGTTTCATTCACCCGTTTAACATGCAAACCCCGCATAGGCTGAGTTCTGATCTCAAACTGACATTAGAACTCAACAGAGATCCGTTTTTGGATGTTATGTGGTAATACAAGAAGTGTACCACTGTGTTTTTAAACCCCACACATTTTCACTAGAAGATGGAATTGCCGATCTCTACTAAACAAAATGGAAAAAGTAGCTGTTAACTGGGGTCTGCCGCCTATTCCAACATCCCTTTATCATTTAGACGTACCAGTTTTCCGACACTTTTTAGTATTGTTATTCCGTCTTTCTGTCTTTTTATTCCTGTCTTTTTTGAGAGTTGTGATAGTCTTCCCAGGTGTAGATCTTTTCCCGAAAGCTGGACTATGCTCTTTTAAAAAAAATGGCAATCAGTTAGGACATTTTCTCACTGTCGAAAATCCTCTGTGGCCGAAGTATTCTCTGATCAAACCGGCCGAAGCGTCTTATGATACCTGGGAGTGCAAAGTATTATAGGCTATCATATTAATATTATTCATGTCGGAAAAGAGGAATAAAAATGCTAATAAACAACAGCCACTGCAAACGTGCGGAAAAGCCAGATGCAAACAAAAACGTTTTCTCGTATTAGACGTCAATGTCTAAATAGCGGCATGTCGGAATAGCAGCATGTAACCCTGTTAGCTTGAAAACTACCACTTTATGACATCACAAGGTCAAACAGAGCATTTTGAGATGCAGACAAACTAATAACGTAGGGTTACTCAAACATGTGAATGAAACAAAACTTCAGGTCTGTTCTTGTAACATGGTTTAAACGTCACAAGAGTCAATTTTGCGTAATACGAGACTTTTAACACTGGCTGTGATATGAAAAAATTGTGCATAAATAATTCAATAAATACAATGAAATACAAGTGACACTGAAAGGTACATCCAACTTCCTCTGCATGAATAAATAAATACAAAAATAATAAATAATACAAAAAATATTCTTGTTTCAAATAAGTGCATTTGACTGGAGCCGAACGCCATCACACTCCCTTAGTCCACTTCTTTGTAGAGTCGATGGTTGATTCTTCTTTGTGACTTGTCTATGGTCTGGTTAGTATCTGAAGGGTCTGTCATACACTTCTCATTGGATTATACTCTCAAACAGGCTCTGAGCAGCGAGATAATGCATGTCACACTGGTCAATGAGATAAGTCAAGAGCTCTTAACGCTAACGCGCTAATACGGCTGTGTTTTGTTGGTGCGTGACGAGTGAAAACGTACCTGAACAGCCAGAAACACAAGCTTTATAAAGACGAGAGGATGTGGACGAATATCCTGTCTCCCTGATTTCAAAGGTGAGAGAAAGACGTGTGCTCTGTTAGCATCTAAAACAAACACGGATGTTCACAGGTGAAAAAAACAACACAGAGGAATGAGAATCACCGTGGATTTTCTCAACAATCAAAACACAAAATGACTACTTATCTCGTGTAAAAGAAGTTACATATTTTGATCTGAATGATACGAGAGTTTGAGAGGAAATGTCTTCAACATTTGAGGGTCTGTATGGTCCAATTCCAGACTCTTCTAGATTCAAACAGGATATAGAACTGGCTGGTCAGGCAAGGAAAACTAGTCTGAAAAAGGGTTTTTGACTCTTATAGGAGTGTAAAATCTGAATAAATAATTAAAAAATATTAGGTGTGGGACATTAACGTGTTAATTATGATTAATTAATTACAAATAAAACAATGCATTAAAATTTTTAACACATATGGTTTACGTTTGTCAGTGCACCATGCCGTGGTATGACAATTATATTGGAGCATGAAAGCGCTCTGGGTCTGCTGGACGCTAAATTTCTATTAAAAAAAACTAGAAGAGTTTGCAGATCACAGAAGCAACACAACACTACGACACCATTTAAATGCAAAACACGTCACAGCAGCACGGAGAGTGCTGGAGCTGTTAGCGGGAGCAGTTCTGCTCCGAGTACAAACGAGGTGTCAGCGCCCAAACTCGAGCAAATGACGGGCTTCAGGAAGATAACGAGTCCACCAAAAATTCACGCCAAAGATGTTCATTATGTCTTCTTAGTATTTTAACTTCTTAGGTTCTTTTTTAAGACAATGTAGTCAAGTGTATTTACCTTGTTGACATGTTTTAGCTGCTGCTGCATCTTCAGAACTGTCACTGGTGTTGGTGGTGACGTGTCGTATATCAGATGTTTCTTCCTCTAGGTGTGGTCAGCCTGATGGACCTGGCAGGTCGCTCAGGTAAATACACTTGACTACACTGTCTTAAAAAAGAACCTAAGAAGTTAAACCACTAAAACTCATTTACATAAAATAAATATTGCTTTTGGGGCAAATATTGTTATGCGATTAATTGAGATTAATTAATGACAAAGTCCCACCCCTAAAAAGATATGCTTATACTTTTTTTTTCATTTTGGATGG
Source organism: Odontamblyopus lacepedii (assembly GCA_034769755.1). NCBI lineage: Eukaryota > Metazoa > Chordata > Actinopteri > Gobiiformes > Gobiidae > Odontamblyopus > Odontamblyopus lacepedii. Next base: position 20,026,925 of record CM068366.1, read on the forward strand.
TCCTTATAGTGAAATGTTTTGCACCTCCACAAAACTGTACACAGAAACTTCAGAAACTTGACAGTAGTGTGATCCACATAATTGTGCTCTAAAGGGGGAGTGACTTAGCATAGAGAGCAAAAGGAAGCAAATCATGTTAAAGATGCATTGCGTAACTTTTCAGACAGAGAGTCCGTCAAATGCTTTTCTCCATAGAAACATTATTTTGTCTAGAATGTTTCACAGTATGACAGTAAACCTTTCTTTCGTCATGGAGACTAAACCAGACCAAGTTACAGGTCAGATCTGTGGAGAGGTGACCCCGCTCACAGTCAGAATGCCCGTTTTTCTAGGTAATTTTGAGCTATAAAACCACCTGTAATTGAATAAATGTAAGGTAGAAGTGTTTAATGTCATACTGTGGAACATTTCAGATGGAGCAATGACATATAAAAGTAAAACAGAAGTAAAATACCGCTCTTTAATTTAATTCCGCTTACCTGTGGAGCCACACTGCCGCTCCCTTCCTCACGGGGGTAGCGTTATCCCCCACACCTCCCCCCTCCCATCATGCACCGTGATTGACTCCGTACATCAAACCCAGGATGGGGAAGGGGGGGGGCCTTTGGGCGCGCAGGAGACGTGGGCCTAATTGGGAGAAAAAGACACGGAAGTAAGTAAACCTGTCAGCGGGACGCGGGTGATGCCGTTCCTGACCACCGGGGGGGCTAGTGAGTGTTTGTTGTTGAAGGAGCCGCCCCCCTGGATACACTGTGCTCGGTGCAGGTGTAATTACGGAGCGCAGAGGAAGAGGAAGAGCTGCCAGAATGTGGGGTGGTCCGGTGGAGAATGTCAGCGCCGTTTGGTACGTCCCAGCAGAGGGAGGGGGGCCTATTAGATATGCACAGACACAGGGGGGAACCGATCCAAAATGTGAACAAGGATGTGGAACAAAATGGTATGTGGAGACTGAACGACGTAGTCATGGAATAGTGTTAACTGCGTCTTTTCCTATACTGCAAAATGGACTTTTCAGAGATTTTAACCACTTTATAAATGCTTGTCTCTCTCTGATTGGTTAGTCCACCTGTCAATCACGCCCTCTGAAGTCAGGAAGACACAATAGGCTATTATCACAACGGCAGGAAGTGCCGCGATATTGAGTCACGCAACTTCTGGTCAATGCTTTTCCACGGCAAAATAAGTGTAGAAAAGTGTCATATATTTTTGAGCAGCTTCATAAATCTGCCCCAACACCAAATCTTCATCCAACAAGGTCGACAAAGAACAGATTCTGTCCATGAAGAATTTATCCACAACCATCAAGGAAAGAAAGATGAAAATTTAAGGCAAACAACGACGAGCATTAGTGAACATTATGGTCATGAAGAAAACATAAATAACTTGTTCACTCAGACTGATTCTAGAATTAAAATAAAAAATCGATTGTGTGACATCGATATTAGCACAAACTGAGAGAATTGTGCAGTTTAAAAGGTTGACATTTAATCTGTGAACATCTATAGTGTTTAAACTGCACAAATCTCAGTCTATGCTAACAAAATCGATTTTTAATTTTAATTGTAGAATCAGTCTGAGTGAACAAGTTATTTATGTTTTAGTTATGACCATAATGTTAGTTTTGCTCAGTAGTTTCACTAATGCTCGTCGTTGTTTCCTTTAAGTTTTTGTTTTTCTTCCCGTGATAGTTGTGGGTAACTTCTCCATGGACAGAATCTGTTCTTTGTCGACCTTGTTGGATGAAGATTTGGTGATGGGGCAGATTTATGAAGCTGCTCAAAAATATGCGACACTTTTCCACAGGGATTTTACCAGAGAAAACCAGTGACCGGAAGTTGCGTGACTCAATATCACGACACTTCTTGCCCTTGTGATAATCGTCTACACAGCTCCACTCATCATCTTTGTAAGGTTTTGTCAAAGAGTGTGATTGTGGTTGGTCACGTAACCAATCTACCCCCATCTTCACTGCCTCTGGTACACGCCCACTGTGACGTACTTACTTCATTCTTATTTTATGTTCTTAATCTGTGATACACATAGGATTTATTAATAATAATAATATAGAGCTTTTCAGGACACTCAAAGACGCTTTACAGAATACATAATAAAAAAACACAGTCACACTACCATACATCAGAGGAATAACTGAACCCATCCAGAGAGCCTTGAAAAATTACAATATAATCACTCTAGTCAAACCATACACAAAACTCCTCCGGCAGTTAGTACACCACAAAGATAAAATCCCACAAGAACAAAAATGGAACACCATTTATGAAATTCACTGCAAATCGGGCAATAAATCATACAAAGAGGAAACGGACCGGACATTTCACATCAGAAAAAAGGAACATCAAAAGGAATGTGAAAAGGACACATCAGAGAGACTCACCAGAAAACAAAGAGACAAAGCAGAGCAGGAAAACCTAAATTCCGCCATATCAGAGCATTTTAAAATAAAAATTTAAAATTTTAAAAATGAAATAACCGCATTCTGGATTGGGACGGGGCTCGAGTCATTGGAACAGAGAAAAAGTTCAAGCGATGGATCAGGGAGGACAGTGAAATCAGGAAACAAGGCACGGACAGCATCAACTGTGACGACGGCCATGATGTCAATAAGGTAAATACACTTGATGACATTGTCTTAAAAAAGAACCTAAGAAGTTAAAACATAATAAAGCAGTCAAAAGAGCTAGAAAAGAGGCTCCATGGGTGTCATAGTTTATAACTACAAAAGCACAATATGTCTTCTTTAAAACATACCTGAAACCTCATCTACTAAGGTGACCAGACGTCTTAAAAATGACCCCCGTTTTCACAACTACCAGTAATAGATGATACACGTAAGATTCGGCAAGTAAATTTGGGACAGATGAAAAAAAAAATCAGCTACTCGCTAGTGTGATCTGCAGCTATCCATAGGACGGGCCTACAACTTAATGGCTCTTTGCTGTGATTATGTTTTTGGCGATGTCAGCTCCCGTTGGACACCGCAGTTTTCTAACGCTGAAGTTAGCGAATTTGTTTCTTTTCATAAGTTAAACTACTATAACATAATGATCCATGGGTGTCACCTGCAACGTCATCTGTTACTTAAGGCCGCCACACACTACAGGAGAATTTGCCCGAATTTGGCTGCGATTTTTTCTTCCCGAGTTCGTGGAGGCGTGACCCGACTTTTTGTCTCCGTGTGCGATTTTGAATCTGCTGCTCCTCATGTGTGGAGTCAGTGTCAGATCAGAACCACCAAACATCAGCAACGCTACAGTAACAGACGATAAAATAGAGAGTCAGGGGCACAGATGCTGAAGATACAAACTCAGGATATAGCGAAAATAAAGACTTTATTACTCACCTAATGTAAAGTGGTGCATTTAAAGTGCAGCATCTCACCCACATTATCCATAGAAATTGTCCTCCACAAATAATGACATCCAGAGCACAAAACTGCGCTATTAATCCAGTTTGCGGTGTTAAAAGTAAATAGACAGTGTTTCCTCACGTGTCTGTTTAGCAATAATGACTCTACTTTCTGTGGACTTTATCTCCAATCTTTTGTCCTTCAAAAATCCTGTATCTGAAGAATGTGTCTAGTGTTTGTCTACGTTTCGCTCCAAGTACTGCAGCAATTTCCAAATAAAATGTGGCAATAAAACCTTTCTGATTCTGATGATATTGCACCACATTTCCCAAATAATAATAACAACACAGTTTTGACTTGTGTCTAAACTAGAAGAACTCTGATCTTTGAACACTTCAGAGTCTCAGAGTGAGTGGTTTTACTGTAGACAGGAAACATGTGACGCCATCGCACTCACAACTTTATATCCTGTGGTCTCATAAGATTCTCCTGGTGTCTGTGGTGCGCATTTTGTGACACGTTTAAAAATCGTTTAAGACCGGCCCGATAAATCCTGTAGTGTGTGGCAGCCTTTAGGTGACCAGACGAGTGAAAACATTCAGGACCGTCCTGAAATTTAAGGCCTCACCCCAAATCCTGCCAAAGCGGTCCAGAAAACACCGTCAGTCCTCGATCATTCTTAGTGATTGGTTAGTAGACACACATCTGTTTTCCTGTATGGGAGAAAACACTCTGTGCAGAATGCTCAAACACTTTACCCCCCTCCTGCTTTATTTGGTCACAGCAGTGCGGCTTTAAACCTGCAGAGAATACATCAGAGCTACTTGTGTGACAATGCGACTGCTCAGAACATAGGACAAAAGCCTTTAGAACATCATATGTGTAGGAGCCTGTGAACAGTGCAAATCACCTGCAGAAAACGCAGCGCATTCTTCCCCTATACTACAGTAAAGATTAGAAATGCGGGGGTGAACTGGGAGAAGGTGGAATGAAGCCTCACAGACTGCAGCGAGTCGAGAAACCAAACTTTTACTTTTGCTGAATGCTGAAAAACCTTTCCCATCCACAAACGCACACGGCACTTTCCCCTGCTCTGTTTCAAAACTGCAGAGGTGAGGAGCGATGTGAACGGAACAAAACACAACTCCGCGTATGTTTGTGATGAAGAAACATTCTACGATAGATCAGAAAATACGGGTATAAAATGGGTCCTTTATTGCTGTCCCCACGCAAAATAATACAACAAAAAGAACCTGGTAACTGCCAGAATAAAGTGAACAAGAGCTCCTCCAGCAGGGCAAAATACGCCCGTACTTTGAATTATTGTATATAGAATTAAGTTAGAATTTGTCAAACCTAGCAACAGAACTTAAAGACACTACAAAGCTTTGTTAAAGACACTACAAAGCTTTGAAGTGTCCACAGACGGATAGACGGACGGACGGACGGACGGACAGCGCCATACCATAATACGTCCCGTCTTATTACAACGGGCGTATAAAAACTCCTCATTCCATTGTCCACATGTCTTATGCACACTCACATCCTGTCTGAAGTTCAACTCTTAAGGGAATCTCGCCAAAAGGGTAAAAAAGGATGACGAGTTCTAGTTATGTATGGTGCAGTTTGAAGGCTTGTGTAATGAAACGTTAGAGATTGGAAGGACCTATATTATGCAAAATTGACTCTTGTGAGCTTTAAGCCTTTTTGTATAATGGCGAACAAGGATTAAAGCGCAAAAACAGACCTGGAGCTGTGTTGTGTTTCATTCACACGTGTTTGAATAACCTTTTATTATTAGTCTGTCTACATCTTCAAAACTCAAAACGCCCTGTTCCTTCTGACTTTCTGATATCAAGTTCCAGCTACGTTTTACCTTTTGTGCCGTAGACATCAGCAAATCCAGGGCTGAAATTACCCCAGTGATTCTAGTGAAGGTGTATAGAGTTTAAAAACACTTTGGAGCACTTCCTGTATTACCACACAGCATCTCAAGGTGGAACAGAGCGCTTTATGTCTGAGAGGAGGATTCAGCCTAAATGTGCAGCCAGGGTTTGTGCGTTAAACGTGTGAGAATGAAACAAAACACAACTCCAGGTCTGTTTGTGATGAGGAAACAACATTATAACATAACATATATAAATAGATCAGAAAATAGGTAGGTATAGGTAGGCCCTTTCATTAAAAAATTGCAAAATGCAAATTGAGAACCTCAGACATTATAGCCAATTACGATAGGAGAACAACAAGGCCGCTACACACTACAGGATTTTTTTGGTATTAAACGATTTTTAAACAGGTGACAAAATGCGCACACCACAGACACAAGGAGAATCTTATGAGACTAAAAATCTCCGATCTCACAGACTGCTGTGGGATCTGTCTGCGGACCACAGGATGTAAAGCTGTGAGCGCTGTGATGGCGTCAGCTGTTTCCTGTCTATAGTAAAACCACTCGCTCTGAGACTCTGAAGTGTTCAAAGATCAGAGCTCTGCACTTCCAGTTTAGATACAAGTCAAAAGTGTGTTATTATTATTAGTGAAATGTGGTGCAGTACTTCAGATACAGGATTTTAAAGCATAAAAGATTAGGTAAGGTAAGGTTTATTTATATAGCACTTTACACAGACACATGTCCCCAAAGTGCTTTACACAGCATTTTTTTTTTTTTTTTACAGAGTATTCATTCACTCCACACCCGGTGGTGGTAAGCTACCGTTGTAGCCACAGCTGCCCTGGGAAAGACGGACGGAGGCGCGGCTGCCAAGCCAAGCGGCGCCAACGGTCCCTCCGACCACCACCATCACTCACTCACACAACTTTCACACCTACAGTGCATGTTTTTGAGTTGATGGGGGAAACCGGAGCCCGGAGGAAACCCATCCAGACACGGGGAGAACATGCAAACTCCACACAGAAAGGCCCGGGCGACCCGGGGATCGAACCTGCAACCTTCTTGCTGTGAGGCATGAATGCTAGCCACTCAGCCCCCGTGCTGTGCCACTATTAGACATAAAGTCCACAGGAAGTCTTTTTACTTTTAAAAAACACCTCAAACTGGATTCATAGCAAGGTTTTGTGGACTGGATGTCATTATTTGCAGAGGACAATTTCTCTGGATAATGTGGATGAGACACTGCACATTAAATGTACCACTTTACATTAGGTGAGTCATAAAGTCTTTATTTTCGCTATATCCTGAGTTTGCTTGTTGCGTCTCTGTGTCCGTTGCTCCTCTGCCCCTGACGCTGTTTTATTGGCTGTTACCGTAGAGTTGTTGATGTTTGGTGGTTCTGATCTGACACTGACTCCACACACAAAATCGTACACAGAGACAAAAAGTCGGGTCACGCCTCCTTGAACTCAGGGAAGAAGAAATCACAGCCAAAATCGGGCAAATTCTCCTGTAGTGTGTGGTAGTCTTAAGTAAAACAGAGTAGTATTGCATGGTAGAAGTAGTAGTAGTTGAGACGCTACAGGTTTTTTACACCTTACAAAGCAGCAAATGTGGCAGAACACCTTCCAGAGGATATGTTCCGAGACCTTCCAGAGGAAACACTTTAAGGGAACGGTCCATTTCATCACCAACCGAAACACTAGAGCAGAGTGAGTGTGAGGCTTAAGCCCAATTTATATTTGTGTGTCAAACTCCGCTTTCATGCTTCATTTGTATATACGAACGCCTAGTGTTGTGGCAGAGAACTGAGAAATCGCAGCGCATAGACCTCGAAGCAGATCCATAAATAAAAAACGGCGACAATGCGATGGCAGCAGTGTACGATGAATAAACCCAGAACTATAATTCAGCCTTTAGAAGAGGCCTTTCCTGTTGTGTACCTCAGGAGGCTGCTGTGATGCTGCAGGACACAGAAAATGGACACTTTTGTCCTGAGGCTTGTTACTCTCCTCAAACTGGCCTGACACAGATCTGCTGACCCTCCCTGACCAGTCCTCCTGTTAAACTGCAACTGAGACTTTTGACTAGGGCCCGACCAATATATTGCTTGGCAGATATTATCGATTACCGATATGGGCTCTTGGAAACGTATCGGCCAAATTCTTGCAGATATGGGCCGATATTCCACGTGGACATGTTTTACCTTGTTATAAATCTTAGACTCTATATATTCTGCCCATTTAATCCAGTTTACAGACAGATAAATGTTCTGATATGTGGCTCTGCATCAGTGTTTATCGGAGAAGTCATTTGTCTGTGTTTGTGACATCATACGATCGCCATGTGCACTTGTTTACACCGTGTGTATAGATCCACCTGCACAACACTGAGATTCTCTTCTTTTTCTGGACGCTCAGTTTGAGTCTGGATTAAAAGGACAGTTCTTAGTGCAGACTTGTGATCTGAGAGGAGCCTGTGTGAGGCTGAGTGTTGAAATGTGTCGGTTTTGAAGCTCGTTTTGGTTCTTTCTCATTGGTTAGCGATTAGCTGCTGGAGCTCGCACACATAAACAGGCTGTTTTCTCTTCTATTAGCGACTGTAAAGTGACTATAGTGGCCGTATATATGTTACTGGACACGCACTGATATGTAAATGAGCTGTGAATAGAGGTGTGAATTATCGACACTAAAGGCTATGTGAGTTTCTCCGGTTGAGGACCCTTGAAACAATAAATCAGAAGGCATGACGTGTTCAAACACCGGACTTTTATTTTCAAGAGGTATAGGCCCTTACATTTGATTCTATGAGACGTGTCTCTGATCTCTCTCTCAACACCACCAGAGATGCCTCTATTTATTCGTACATTCCAGACAAGAGTATTGATTCATGTACATTTGGGTAAAACAAAAGTAAACACAGAAGTAAAAACTGCTAGCATCATTCTCAGTTTAGCGAGTTCAAAGGAATCAAAGTCCATTTCCTTAGTACAGCATGTGTGGAGAAATCAATACCACAGGATCATCTCCTAATACACATTACATGAAGTAAAAGAATAATTAATAATAACCACAGCTAATAGCGGTAGTTTACTTTCTTTACTGGCTAGAATATCATACAAAAATGCCCTTAGGCCGACCTACTGTCTTTAAATATGACGTAAAGAGGCAGAAGAACAATAAATGTCGCCTAAATAAACCCAACTGAAAATCCAATAGAGCCAAACTTAAGTTTGATAAATAATTGAAGATTTACAGTGAATTTTTATGTCATAAATATATTGGCGATTATATCGGCAGCTCCAACTCCCATTTTATTGGTATCATATCGGCCACAACAAAATCCATATTAGTCGGGCCCTACTTGACAGACATAAAAACGACAGAGAAGTGCAGTGTAAAAGTTGCTGCAACAAAACTTGAATTTCCCTCGGGATCAATAACATCTCTCTCGCTCTCATTAGTATTTGGTTTAATTTGTGATTCAAAACCAAAAGTCTGCTCATTTTTCTGTAATTTGTAATCAAATTGCATTCATTCATTAGTTTGGCAGTTGCAAAATGACTGCTGCTCTTTTATTACTGTCAAATGGAGCTCGCGCAGATTTCTGCCAGTCAATGAAGAAAAGTCGTCCTTATTAAAGAAGACATATCGTGCTTGAGTCTGCTAATAGTTATAATCTATGACGCCTGTGGTTCATTATGTTATCATTTGGACATTTAAAGCAGCAATATTCATCGAAAACAACTTAATAAAAGAAGCAAATCGGCTGACTTCTGCGTTAGAAAACGGTGGTGCCTAATCGGAGCCGATATCGCCGTAAACGTCATCACAACAAAGGCCTACACGCTGTCGATTTCACCTATGGATATTTCGTTTTTTACGCATAACACCAGTTAAGAAAACAAAATTGGAGAAGGAAGTAGAGCAGTGGCCATGTACTGAAGAAAAAAGAAAGAGGAATCGATCGACCAAATGACGTCTTCAAAATAAGCGATTAAGGGTGTAACAATTCAAAAACAATGATTCGATTTATCACAGTTCACCATTATAAGTAAAGTAAAAAAAAACAACAACAAACAAAACAAATTCATGTAATTACTTCAACTTTGATCACAAAAACTGACATGTAAGAATGGACAATATTGGAAAACACAGAATTATGATTGTTTTTGACCCGTTTTTCTTCCATTATCTTGAAAACATTGACAGGTGGAAAGCGTAAGGAGCAGGGTGTCGGGATCACTATCGTTTTTGTTTCTTCCATATTTAAATTACTGCCCAGAAATATGTGGAAAACACTTATAAAACAAATATAAATCCTATGTATTTACTCCTAAAGAAAGCTATTAGAATTATCAGTAAATCAGATTACTGTGCATCAATGAATTCCATCTTTCGAAAATGAAAAACATAAAACTTTTAGATATTATTGACCTGAATAGAACAATAATGATGTACAAAGCTTATAAACATTCACTTCCTTCACATATACAAAATTTATTTAGAGAAAAATGAAGAAGAAAAAACATGCACAAGTTTTTGGGGAAATTTATTTGATCAAATCAGACACCAGAAACAGACATTTCATCTTGAAAGGTGAATTATCGTAATACTAGAACAGAGAACAACAGGCTGAACATGTGTCTGGTTTGTTCACGTCACATATGAACAGTTATTCACAAAACTAGAGCAGAAACAACAGAATAAGTTTACCAAACTCTCCATCTCACTCCAAATCACTAAATCCACTGAATTCTTCATCCTCGGTGTCACTTCTGAGTAACTCCACCAACTCTTGCTAAATCCTGCTTTTAGCCGCGATGAGCTTTTGTGTTTTCTTCGTTGCAGTTCGAGTTTCCTCCACTTTTCTCCAGTCAAACACAAGTTTCTCGTTCACTCCAAACTTTCTTTCTGCTGCTCAATAGGTCCTCTCGACCACCACTCTGCATATGTTTCCAGTTCTCCGCTCAATATAAACACTGACTAATAATGTGTTTAATGCAGCTTTGCGCACATTTGTTTATGTTTTACAGAAACGAAAGTTAAAGCCGCATGGCTCATTTGCAGTGAGTGAAAAAACAGCTGGTGCTGATGCAGTGAACTTCTGTCGACTAAAGGACCAGATTCGGTGGATTATTCACTGCCTGGACAAAAAAAAAGAGGCCAGTAAGGGCTATTTCTTGCTTAGATGTGAAATTATATATTTCATTTATAAGTCACACCTGAGTATAAGTTGCACCATCCAAACCATGGAAAAATATAATATGTTAATATGTTTGAGAAAGTTAATTGGCTTCATAAGTAAGTTTTACTTCTGCCTTTACCTTTTCGGTCAAGATGATACTATTGTCATATTGTTTATCTTACCAAGTTGTATATGGCCAAATGAAATCAATCACTGACTGATTAGTCAGTCAATGTCGGGTTGATACGACCAATATTTCTGAAAAAAAACATTTCAAGTTTGGAATGAATTTGTACAATACTGTATATTAAACCTAAAAGCATAAAAGCATGCACGAGCCACTGCTATTGGCAAAAACGTGACGATTCTAGTAGTTCTTTCTTTGGCGCAATGATGACTTGACGAAAACAATGATAGGGTCAAGTAAAGAAAAGTGACATTTTTGACAGTCCCGCCAAACCCTGACAATTTAGAATTGCAATGAATCTTGGTACGACACTTTTTTTACACCCTTATAATGATTGAAACATATACGAATCACTCCACTTTTCTCATAGTTTCCTGGTGGAGAGTCTGTCGAATGCTTTTTTTCCCATGGAAACGTTATCGCTTTGTCTGGAATGTTTCACAGTATGACATTAAACCTTTCTATCTTCACGAAGACCAAACCAGACCAAGTTACAGGTCAGATCTGTCAGAATGTCTGTTTTTCTACATATTTTTGAGATATAAACCCACCTGTAATTGAATAAATGTAGAGCTATTTAACGTCATACTGTGGAACATTCCAGACAGAGCAATGACATATGTGTAGAAACAAGCACGTTAAAAGCTCACAAAAGCTACACAATGCATATTTAAATCTAAAAATCTAAATGAAACAGCCTGCTAATAGCTTACGTAAGATTCCTCATTAGACTTCCCCTTTAATTTTGGCTCCTATAAGCCTCGATAGCGTTCCTGACTCGACGCGTCTGTGGTTGAGGCTGCTGAGTTACCGGAGGGCATGACCGCACCTGAACCTATTAAAATAGCCCAGACTGCATCGTGGACAATTGTTTTTCTATAGGAGACAGTTTAGCCGAGGGCAAAGCTTGCTACAGCGCACCGGTCCTACCAAGGCAGCACTTATCTCCTCTTCCACCACACTCGATATTAGAGCAGCCTTTTTGTCAGTCTGCAGGAAAAAAATTGTTTAACTAAATGTTGCCATGGCGACTGGGAGCTGACTAGCTGCGAGCCGAAAAGCAAAGCAAAGATTTGCAGTTACCAGAGAACGAACAGGAGGGTTTGAAAATAGACACGCCGTTTGATGGAATGTGTTCAAGTTTGTGATTTCAGCCTTAACTCAAGACGCTTGGTACCACTGCGTGATGTCATCTGGTAACCTTAAAGTGTTCTCCTGTGTGTAAGATTTGCTTTTCCCCATAAATATGACTAATTTGTGATAAAAAAAAAAGGTATGTTACATATTAAATACAGCTATAGCCTGACTGTTGTAATGCTGATTTATTCTTAATGGGTTTGGTTCTCAAGACGATTTTCCAGAAAGCAGAATCAGCATCACATGAGGCTCTCATTTGGCATGGCCTGTCCATATACTGAGAATGAGATGGATGTGTCCAGTGTCTGCAGGTTAAGGTTCACTTGTGATGGTGGCTTAAAGATGCGTTAATGTTCTGAGGACTGCACAGAGAAAGGTTTTTAAAAGACTAAGAGCACAGGAGACAGTTCCTAACCTACGCTTTTACAGTGAATCATTTAGCAAAAGAGAAGAAAAAGAAGCAGATTTATGTTGTTAAATAAAACGTCCAGTGCCTGACACATTTAAAGAGGGCATTTTACTTCTATGGGGGTATTAACTAATGGGGTATTAATGGTTTACACATGATACATTTACATCACTTTGTTCTAATAATAATAATTCCTTACACTTGTAATGTGTACAGGCTTGGTGAAGTACACTGTGTCATTCATTTGTTTGTTTCTTGTATCCATGGAAAATGTCTAAGAGGCTAACTATGGACTGTTGTGGATTTTTAAATTTGAGAAGAATAAAACTGGAGAAAAGTTGTCTTAAATCAAAGAATCTGGATTTATTAAAGCAATTGTGCAGACAATTACAAAGAAGAATAGGAAACCAAAACCTGTCTGTGTCACGGTTTGAGTGTGGTTGAGGACCCCAAAGCAGAGACATAGGCGCAGGTAGATGTTTAACAGGTTTATTGCCGGGAATGAAGGATGTGGTGATGGAAACAGGCTGGAGACATAGACGGAGGGAAGACACTGGGGTAGACTCACGGGTAGACAGACTGGACGACAAGGGCAGGCAGGACGACATGGACAAGCAGGACGAGGACGTAGACAAGGAATAGAGGAGGAATGAACTGACACTGAACAAAGGACAAGGACAGAACCAAGTAGTGGGGCTGATTAGACAATTAGCTGCAGGTGAACCACAGAGCAGGTGATCCACACTGCAGCATTAGCCCAGCCACACCCCCGAGAGGAGCAGACAGACACAGAAGGGAGGGGGAACACATAACAAACACCAAACCCTGACAGTCTGTCCCTCATGTGAGGTCCGTCTCTCCCTAATCTTGCCTGACAAAAGAAAAACAGGCTTCTTATACTAGGACAAACATCATAACATCAACATGAGGTAACACATACAATAGTGTTGATCTAAACAGTTCTCAAAAGGAGACGACTTGTCTGGGTCAACTGGGACACCGATTAAATGAACTCAAGGGAACTAATAATTCTAAATGATGAGAATGAATAAAACAACAACCTGATGTTTTAACCCTGATAAATAAAGACTGAACATAATGTCCTGCCATGAAGTAGCCCAGACAGGTCACACCACTGCAGTGACCATGAATACAGAGATACTTTAGCAACTGTGAGTTACTAGTTATCTGAACCACACAATACAATCTTTAGCTTAACAAAGTAAGAAATTTCGATCACAGCACATTTGGGAGCATCTCAAATGTCCACATTTGCACATTGCACAGGCTTTTTCCACCACATGTGTCAACAACTGTAGCATAGGATCTTCCAGAGGAAACACTTTGAGGGAATGGATCATTTCCTCATCAGGGATCATCAGGGGAATGTGAGATGGAGGCGCATTGGAGCTCGTACAACTAGCACCAGACTATGCAGTTTGTTGTGATGCTCTAACGTCATTTTGTTGTGATTTTATAGGACTATGACAATAAAGCAACTTAATTGAATTGAATAATTCAGTCACTCCACACAGCTGCCCTGAGGCAGACCGACAGAGGTGAGGCTGCCAACCTATGCCGTCTGTGCCTCCCACCCACACTCACCATATTCACACAAGGCAAGTGTGGGGGAAATGTCTTGCCTAAAGACACAATGATAGAACTTTGCCCGACTTTGGGGTTGGGAGGCCACTGCACTAACCTCTGAACCACTGATGCCCGCATTACCCTTTATCGTCTTCACAGAAAACAGAGTATTTACATGTTTTATAAGTTTCACTAATGTTACTGATGCACTGAGTCCCCCTCACTTTGCTCTCTGCTAAGGCACAGGTTTAACAAGTTAAGGTGTTCAGTTTTGTATCATGTTTTTTATTGTTATGGAGAACTTAAACATGTATGGATGACTCTAAAATCTCTTCAGGCATGTTTTTGATTCGGGAACATTACAACATGGTATGCTCCAAAAAAATCGATTTGCATAATAGCCTCTCTTTGTTTCTTTTTCTTGACATGGTTTTTTACCTCCCGTTTCCTCGCTCCAGCGCTGCCCTGTGCTGGCCACCTCTCGGCCTCTCTTATGAGGAAATTGCTCTATAATATCTCAATTTCCAACGCGCCCGGACTGGTCTGACAGATATCCACACCGAACATAACTGATTCCACTGTGTGTCGCAGTAATGGCCCACACAACAGGAGGTACAGGGCCCCGTGGTGAGCCGTAAGTATGATTTATGAATATGATTTGTACCTCGCAGTATTGCAGTACACATTCGGAGAGTAATTGTACGCGACAGCACCCTGCGTTACACGGCTCCAGGGGCGAGTGGGCTATTGCCGGGTAAATAAACGTGAAATAAAAAGTGAATTGTTGGGAGTAATATTGTCGGATTAGTGCTGGAGTGATGTACGGTGAGCTGAGAGGGACAATCTTCTGGTAGTAGCGATGACTTTAGGAGAGTGGTTAAATATGAATGAGGAAATCAAATGGTGGTTTACAAAAACATACCTGGAGTGATGTTTTGTTTCATTCACACGTCTGACTGAGCTTGTGTTATACTCGTATTTGGGCTGCTCAAAAGACATTATTTAGCTGAAATATTCCACAATATGACTTTAAAGAAGACATATTGTGCTCCACAGAGGTAAAAACTTACAGATACCATCAACACAGCTAACACAAAAAATAAAACTATAGAAAATCTGTTTTAATTAAACATTGTAAAAAAAAAAAAAGCATTTTCAGCAGTGATTTCTAACTCTCTGGTAAATAACAGTTTTAAGGAGGATGTTCCATGTTTAGAACCCCAGACAAGCACAGACTCTATTCAAGCTTTTAGGCGCTTCACACAGTCTGGCTGACAGTGTGGCCCCACACTGTTTCACTGAGGGCTGCATATTGAGACCTGTGAAGTGGAGGTCCACAGGCCAGTGCTGACTCAGTGGGTTATTCAGATGTTGCTTTTGACATAACAATCGTACCTTTAATCTGTAATTTGTGTAATCTGCACAATGTATTGTGGTGCTACTGAGGCAATAGAACTACAATTATTTAAATTGTAGTAAAAACCTATGTTCAATTGGGCCAATTCAGCAGGGGGCTTGAGGGTCAACAAAAACTGTTTGGAGGACTGCATTTGGCCCCAAGGTCATAGTTTGGACACCCCTGGTCTAGCCCTTGGCTAGTCTAGTGAGCAAAGTGAACAATGCACATAAATAAGAAAGTGCCAGATCATGAAGAGATTTAAAAACAATAATAACACACTTGAAGTGGACTCAAAAACCTCAGGGAGCGAGAGGAGGAGGACAGCACAGGCCGATGTGCTTTGGGCGTCTAGGCTCCGTGAGGAGGTGTGGACCAACTGTACAACTGCAGACTGTGAAAGGAGCACTGGCCAAGGCCCAAGTACAGACACAGTCTGTACAACAATCCAACAGTGTGTAATCAGTGCATGGACAATGATATAACACCATTTAAGACACCCAAAGCACACGCCACACTCTGTGGTGTAAGATACTAGCTGCCCTGAGACAGACTGAAGAGAAACAACCTCGCCCTCGGCTCACTACCAACACACACCACACACACTAGGCAATGTGGGTGAAATGTCTCGTCTAAGGACACATCAGCTTTGTCACTGCCCCCTGTGGCACCTGGTATCCCCCGTGGTCCCACATCAAAGTACTCACAGGCCCGGCCCTGTTTAGATCAGGCTTTGACCAGTCGGTGTGGTCATGACTACTACATCTGCATTTTCACTGTTCACATAATCGTTTCCACCAGATCAGTGCTGCACTGTGGGTACTTTAGAAAGTGGTGCTGTCACTTGAAGCCAAACTGTTCAATAATGAATTGGGACAATACAGAATCTGCACAAGTTAAAATAAGCCGTTGCTGAAAAGAATCACTTCAGTGAAAAGTACATGTCCATGAACTTACTCCCAGGCGGCTAACGCACTGTTGTTTAAAGACCTATACTCTGTGCTAGCTTACAGTACAGTCACTATTCTTACATCCCCCTCTGAGCAGCGGTGAAAGGGATTATGGGTAAACCGGTCACGTCAAGGTGACAAGCTGCAATTAAAGCGCGCTCTGTGGGTGGAATCAGAGGCCAGGTGGCAGTCCAGTGTAATAGGCCCGGGCCTAGGGGAGCGCGCTAAAGCCTCTTCTCAGTGCTACGCTAGCCGGCTAAAGCTCAGAGCGGACATATGGAGACTAATGAACACTGACCGCCACAGCTGACCAACACACTCACACTGTTTGCTATGGTCCACAGAGTTCGCTCGCTTACCACATGCATTCTGAGCATCCGAATTATTCACTGTGACGAGTTGATGAGAACTTTTTGAAACTTTCAGAAACCGAAGTGGAGTTTGTCGCCAGTAAATCTAACAACAATCAGCACGCGACAAAGAGCACAGACCAAAGACACAAAGAGAATCGCATGAGATTTTAAATTGTACAATCCCCCGAGCACAAAGACTGCAGCGAAGAAATAACACGCCACAAGCTGAAAGTTTTGAGCCAACAAAACTATAGCGCCCCTCACGTCGACTTTTTCCTATCTACAATAAAACAAGTCACTTTGAGACTCTGAAGTGTTCCAAAGATCAGAGGTCTACACTTCTATTATAGATGCAATTCAAAACTGTGTTATTATTTGAGAAATGTAGCGCAATACTTCTGATAAATGATGTTTAGTGCACAGAAGGGTGAGGATAAAGTTCACAAGTCCAATCCTGTTTACTCTAGGAGCAGTTTCACCCTGATCTTTGCTGCGTGTATGTATGTATATATAGATGTATATGTTTTATTATTCTTATGACAGTTGTTAATTTGTTGTTTCATTTGTTGTATTACTTTGACCAAAAGCTGAACCTGTCAAGCCTCTGTCAAGATGCTAAGTTGGTCACGTTGTGGTGATGGTATATACAAGCTTGCCAGCTTTTTTGGGAGTCCAGTTAACCCATTTACGCCTAAAAAGTCTGCAAAAAATGGTTCTTATCCCCTGAGGGTTTTGGAAGAATTTTGATTTTGTTTATGAAAACCTTAATATCTCAGCTTCTGAAGCACTTAAATGCATGAAATAAACTGCATTTAAAAGGTAAGACTCTCAGCTTTTATTAAATTCCATCCATCCATCCATCTTCTCCCGCTTAATCCGGCTGGGTCGCGGGGGCAGCGTGTTGCCCAATACTCATAGCACCTGACCCCCCCTATGAACCCCTCTGCAGGTGGTGAGCCCACAGGAGGGTGGACATCATGGTCCTTGATGTTAGTTCATAGGGGTGCTGCATGTTTTGGGTTGATGGGGGAAACCGGAGTACCCGGAGGAAACCCATCCAGACACGGGGAGGAACATGCAAACTCCACCCAGAAAGGCCCGGGCGACCCGGGGATCGAACCCGCAACCTTCTTGCTGTGAGGCCTGAGTGTTGCCACTCAGCCACCGTGCCGCCCTTTTATTAAATTATGTTATGAAATTTGATGAAAATGGAAAATGAAATGAAATTTGCATCATGAGAATGAGGACAAATCAACAACATTGCTGCACTACACAGCAGCAGGCATAAATGGGTTAATACTTATCAGCATACTTAGTTTATAGTGTCAAATGCATATGTAAAATATGTGTGTGAATGTGTGCCTTTGTGGGATTATAGTTTGAAATTGTGAAAAAATGTTTGTTTGTTTTTGTAATGTTTTTTAACACAGATTAATCACACAGTTTATTCTGAACGCACATGCTCTTCTAGTGAAAGCGCATATGATGACCTGAAAGGCAGCGCAGGTTATTAGGTCAGTGATCAGGTCTGTCCATACTTGACTTTAGATGAACTATGAACTCTCTTTCCACAGAAGCACAACAAGTTTAAAATACCATCTTAAAGCAAAACACGGGTTTGATTCAGCGGCAGCAACGACGCTACTTGTACCAACAACAAGGCGAGCACAATAAACTGCATTTTTGTCAAAATATTTTGATCTTTTGCCTAATCCTCATAGCTGCCCCCGTGACCCAGCTGGATTAAGCGGGAGAAGATGGATGGATGGATTTTGGTCTTTTTTTTTAAAGAATAATTAACTAATCGTGATTAATCAAAATTCCGAAGTGTGATTAATCTGAATATTAAAAAAAATCATTTGACAGCACTAGTTTAAACGTACAGCTGTATGAGAGGTGAGGAATAAAGTCCCCTCATTATTTGCACTTTTTCCAGAGTTTGTATTTTGCGCCTCTGTGTCCGTCGCCCCCTCGAATCATGACGCTCTGTTTTATTGGCTGTTGCCGTGGTGATGTTTTGTGGTTATCGTATGACGTACAGGATAGCGGATTCAAAACCACATACAGAGATTCAAAGTCGGGTCATGCCTCTTTGAAATTGGGGAGAAGTAAGTTGGGACTCAAATTGGGAAATTACCCTGTAGTATTTGGTGAGCTTTACACATTCATTTTGACCTCAAGAGCTGCTTACACAATATATCTGTACTCGGCGAAAACACGTTCTGCTCAAATACGTAGGAACAGGCCCCTAGTCTGAAGTTATGAAGATGAGTAAAATAAAATGCAAGTCCGAATACTGTAATTAGTCTGCAAATGTGTTTTGAACTACCTTGAGCACCTGCCCTCTTTTTCTTTTTAGGAAGTTCATGCACCTTCACTTGATTTGCTCATTTTCAACCCAAGCGATGGGGAACTCTAGTGTGCCTGGAGGTATCGCCAGGTGTGCTTTAAGAGCAAAGTCCAATCTCAATTCATTCTGAAGTGTCCTGAGCAACATTTGGACCAGCTGAGGAAGCAAAAATAATCATCTTTGCCAAGTAGAAAGAGCCAGACTCAGGGGAAATAAAAATATCTGCACCATTTCTGTTCTAATCTGTGTAATTTAGTTATATTTTAGTGTGGGGACGCCGTGGAATCGTATTAACTAAAAAGCAGTGCTGTGGCTCTAAAAAAAAGTTGACAAAACTGATTTGTATAAAGAAACGGCGCCGACTTAAAGCTACCATCTGTAATTAAATTAGTTGACGCACCCCTGTTGCATTCTTATGTATCACCACTAGATGCTACCCATGTTACTGCTGTCTGATAGTGGTCCAGTTTCGGCCTGATAGAAGAAGACCAGAAACAACTTTCAGATAGGAGCTTTAAAGAAGACATATTATGCAAATTTGAGCTTTTAATCATTATATTACACAGTTTCCTCATCAAACACATATTTGGAGTTGTATTTTGCTTTATTCATTTGATTTATGTATTTGATAGATCTTTGTTTAGTTGGTCTGACCCTTTAAGACTCATAAAACACGGTATTTTAAATTTCCCTGTTTTGTGACGTCACAGGTAAAAGTTTGACATTGTCATGAGCTGTTTTTAAGTCCATAAATCAAAATCTTAATCTTGTTTACTGCAAAATTAGCATCTCTGAGCTTCCGCACAACAATTCTCTGTAAACAATGTTGCTATAACGCAGTAATGTGAAGCCTTTCAGAAAAAAAGGTATTATTTTACTTGGTACAAATGTTAGTAAAGTGCATTACAACACATTTTTAACCTGGATTCAAGTGTTTTTTTTTGTTTTTCCACAAATTCTCTAAAATCACTGAAATGTGTTGAAATGTCCAATCGTAAATTGTAAATCACGTCAAATGTATTAATAAAGTCAAGTACACAGATATGTTTTTATTTTTTTGTAATTTACTTCAAAAATACATTAATATATGCACACAGGCATGTATATGTTCGTATAGTAAATGAGTTGAATTTAAATGGTCATATTTTAGGCATTACTATGCGTGGATGGGATGGACTCCTAGGTTTTTGTATCAGTATTTTATAGGTTCAATTTATGTGTTTTTGTATTGCAATATTTTGATTGTCATTCACACAATAAAAAATGTTCTAAATTTCTTGGGGTGAATTAAAATGTTGCCAAATTGTTTTAGGTTTTTAATTTGCCCCATCCATCTATGCATAATAACTTAAAGATTAAAGAGGGGAGGGGGTTTGGGGTTAGACTTGGTGGTGAGGGGGAGAGGTCAAGGAGGAGGGGGAGAGGGGAGTCCGATAGTTGAATTAGTGAACCAACCCAGACAACAGGTAGGTGCTCTGTGCCAATATTGGAATGTAAATTTAGTTTTTGCTTCGCATTTCGTCTTGCTTTTCTAATCAGCGCATTGAGGAGGAAGCCGATGTGCGCTATACACGGGGAGGAGAGAGCATGAAAAGACCAGGAGCGACGCGCTGACGTGAAGCAGATGGACAGGTAATGTTTTTAAAAGTTTAACCTGCCCTGTGACATACGTTGGTACACAAGGGTTACACACTGTTGAGAACAAGCTGCTGCGTGCTGGTGTGATGTGCCGGGCTGTGTCCGCAGGTCCACATGAGCGCTCAGGCTGCAGAGAGTTTCTCCGGCGCTTCTACACACTGGGACAAGTTTATGGGGGACAGCAGCGACCGTAATGAAATATGATCTCACTCGTCGAGTGTCAGACCTCGGGTCCAAGACAAGACCGAGTCCAAGCGCATCTCGAGACCAAGACCGGTCTCGAGTACTAAGACATTACCCACAATACCTCGGCAACTGACTAGAACGCAATCGACGTATTGGACCCCTGCACGATAAGATGCTTCAGTTGCCTTGATGTTACTCGTGCCAGACAACTGCAGAATGCTTTTCTGTGACTGCAAATCATCATACCTCAAAAAACTCAACTGGCTTGTTCACTAAATTTGTGTGCTTTGTCTCATTGTGATGCTGAAGTTTGCCTGGTCTCATGCCGTCATTTGCAAGCACGTCTTTGACCACAGCCAGACCGCAGCCTGTAGCAGAGGTGCAGTCTCAGAACCACTCTGGGTGAAACTGAACTTTAAATAATCAGGATCATATTTCCTCAGTTTTTTGCTGGCTCCTGTCTCCTCCCTTCCTGCTGATTTCTGTTCTGATGGAAGCAGAAAACGATGCATTTTACAGCTAATACACACACGCACAATTACTAATATCAATACTGCTGCACATGTGTACACATGTGAACTGTTATTTTCTTTTTTTTCCGTGTGCGTCGTGCCTCACCAGTGGCTCTTTGGCGAGAGGCGGGCCTCACCAATTGAAAATATCTGCTATATAAGATATATTATCTTTTTCAATAGGCTACAATTGATAATAATAATAATAATAATAATAATAATAATACATTTAATTTATTAGGTGCATTAGAATTTAGTATTTATGGTTTTAGTATTTAGTAATGTATTAGACAGTGTTTTAATTGACTGATTGTATTTAATTGACCTCCATTAGCTATCAGCTATTATTTCTGGAGACCTGTAGCATGTTTTGGGTCAATGGGGGAAACCGGAGCCCAGAGGAAACCCATCCAGACACGGGGAGAACATGCAAACTCCACACAGAAAGGCCCAGGCGACCCCGGGATCGAACCCAGACCTTCTAGCTGTGAGGCCTGAGTGCAGCCACCCAGCCACCGTGCTGCCACGGACAGTGCAGTTATGGTCTGGTGGAGTGAATAGGCCCGTCTCTGTGTGTTTTGAGTTTGGAGTTGAAGTGTGGGAGTGAGTCGGAGTTGCTGAGGTCAGGAGGAAGAGTGTTTCAGAACTGAGGAGCAGAGCAACTTGAAATGTTGGATGCGCTGTACTGACTGTTAAAGATTATTCGTAGCAAACTGGGGAGAATACTCGTGGTTTTGTAGCCAGTGATATTTATTTATTTATTTTTTGTCTAGCCTCAAATCACAAGAGCAATCACCTTGTGGCGGCTTGTAAAGAGTTACTGATTTAATTAACAGGCCTGTAGAAAATCTAACTGTGAAAGTCACTGATCAATAACACACAAGCAGATTATGTTGATCCATCAAATCAATATTAACCTTGTTTTGTTCATTTAAAGGCCGCCACACACTACCGGAGAATTTGCCAGATTTTAGCTGCAATTGGTGTGACCTGACTTTTGTCTTCATGTGCCATTTGGAAGCCGCTGCGCTCTCCGTGTGTGTGTGTGTGTGTGTGTGTGTGTGTGATTTTGAGCTGCTCTGTCAGATCATAACCACCAAACTTCAGCAACGCTACAATAACAGCCGATAAAACAGAGCGTCAGGGGCAGAGGAGCGACGGACACAGAGACGCAACAAACAAACTCAGGATATAGCGAAAATAACCTCTCTTAAAGTTATAAATTATCTGCAAATAATGACCCCAGTCCACAAAACGGTGCTGTTAATCCAGTTTGAGGCATTATTCGAAAATAAAAAGGTAAAAGTAGTTCCTCACGTGTCATGAGCTACATTTAGATCACCAAATCCATAGTTCCTGTTATTTTGGTGAAAGTAACTTAAAACTAATGCAATAGTAGTGTAACACCTTACATTTTAAAGACAGTAATATTGTAATGTAACAAACTACTGTGAAATAACAGTGACAAGTAATAAATAATACAATACAGTTTTGAAATAACCAACACTGTCCATAAATATATTAAAGTGTAAAGTGTTGGAGTATTTTAAGTCTCATTGTAAAACCCACTTTTATTCTTTGGCTTTTAACACTGTGAGTTGTGTAGTCCTCTGTTGTATTTTTGTTTTATTGATGTTTTATTTATTCTTATGGGTGTATTTTACAGCTTATTTATTTGTTTTTAGACAGTTTTTATTGTTAAAATTGTCGATTTAATACAACTTTGGACACAGTCTTTGTTTATGAAATGTCATATAGAAATAAATTTGATTGAATTGGATAAAGCATGACACAAAATTATACACTACAACTTCACAAACCTGATGCAATGTGTGCCATATTGTTTTAGACTTTTCAACTGTTCTGCTACTTACCAGTGTTTAATTCCTGTAATCTGTTTGTATGAAAATATCTGTCTATATATAAGTATTGTGATGTTAAGATTTTAGAATAAGGCGTTAATTCACTCTGTGATGCACTTTAAATTGTTTTACAGTTAGAATTCCCATTAAAATATATGACGCTAATAGCATTAGCATGTCTTTGGGAATTTCCGTTTATGTTGGCATGATGCTAATCGCTTGTTTTATGGACGTTTTTATGAAGTACAGCTAATTTTAAACTATTGTTATGCATATATTACGTTGTATTAAGCTGTTCCACATTGTTTTATGTAGCTCTACTCCTTCTTGTTCATTTAAATGTGAAAACATAATTGTAATATGCATTTATTTTTTTGGATGTTGCAGTT
Source organism: Odontamblyopus lacepedii (assembly GCA_034769755.1). NCBI lineage: Eukaryota > Metazoa > Chordata > Actinopteri > Gobiiformes > Gobiidae > Odontamblyopus > Odontamblyopus lacepedii. The sequence goes on from CM068366.1 coordinate 20,050,329, forward strand.
TTACAGTCAACTCTTCAGTAAATGTCCAAAACAGCCCGAGGCTTCCTGGGGGTTTGTTGGAGAAACTGTTCGCTCTCTGTAAAGCTGGTAACTAAACACTAGTGTTGCGAAGCGGGAGTGACAGCGCAAAGAGAAAATGGAACGGGGGGCTTGGGTAGTTCACAATATGATGGTACAAGTAAAAGTTTTCTATATTTTGCCAAATTTGCCTTGTTCCGATTGACATTGTGAACATCTGTACCAAAAACTGAGCCAACAGGATGTCAGTAAAGGGTGACACACTTTTTCCCAATTTTTAATGTTCTAGGTAAGAATGCGTAACTTTGGAAGAAACAGGAACTTGAACAACACAAAGATAAGTCTGCTCATCAATAATCTCTCCCAGTCTTATGCTATTAGAACATTAGAACAGGTCAAAAACTATATTCCCTCGTACCTCCGGCCTTGTGGGTGAGTTTCCGGATACTGCCTTCTGGACTATATCCACCTCTCTGACTCCTCCCAGGTTGCTATGTCTTGTCATTTGTCTGTACTGTGTTTTTTTCTTTTTTCCTCTATTTTCTTTTTTCTCTGTTGTATTTAGTTATAGTTAGTACAGAGAGAGAGTTATAGTTATTATATTGCTCAAACAAATAAAGGGAACAGTTAAACAACACAATGTAACTCCAAGTCAATCACACATCTATGAAATCAAACTGTCCAGTAGGAAGCAGCACTCATCAGTTTCACCTACTGTTGTGCAAATGGAACAGACAACAAGTGGAAATTATGGGCGATTAGTCAGACACCTCCAGTAAAGGAGCTTCTGCAGGTGGAGACCACAGACCACTGCTCAGGTCCTCTGCTTTCTGGCTGATGTTTTGGTCACTTTTGAATGCCGGCGGTGCTTTCTGTCTAGTGGTAGCATGAGACAGAGCATACAACAGGCCAGTTCATCAGGAGACATGGAGGAGGCCGTAGGAGGCAACAACCGAGCTGCAGGACTGCTACCTCCGCCTTTGTGCAAGGAGGAACAGGAGGAGCTCTGCCAGAGCCCTGCAAAATGACCTCCAGCAAATGTGCATGTATCTGCTTAAAAGGTCAGAAACAGACTCCATGAGGGTGGTATGAGGGCCCGACGTCCACAGGTGGGGTTGTACTTATAGCCCAACACCGTGCAGCACGTTTGGCATTTGCCAGAGAACACCAAGATTGGCAAATTAGCCACTGGCGTCCTGTGTTCTTCACAGATGAAAGCAGGTTCACACTGAGCACATGTGACAGAGTCTGGAGACGCTGTGGAGAACATTCTGGTGCCTGCAACATCCTCCAGCATGATCGGTTTGGCAGTGGGTCAGTAATGGTGTGGGGTGGCATTTCTTTGGGGGGGCACACAGTCATTAGTAGCCTGACTGCCATTAGATACCGAGATGAGATCCTCAGACCCCTTGTGAGACCACATGCTGCTGCGGTTGGCCCTGTGTTCCTCCTAATGCAGGACAAGGTTAGACCTCATGTGGCTGGAGTGTGTCAGCAGTTCCTGTAAGACGAAGGCATTGATGCTACGGATTGGCCCACCCGTTCCCCAGACCTGAATCCAACTGAGCACATCTGGGACATCATGTTTCACTCCGTCCAGCAACATCACGGACTGTTCAGGAGTTGGTGGATGCTTTAGTCCAGGTCTGGGAGGAGATCCCTCAGGAGACCATCCTCCACCTCATCAGGAGTGTGCCCAGGCGTTGTAGGGAGGTCATACAGGTACGTGGAGGCCACACACACTACTGAAACCTATTTTGACTTGTTTTAAGGACATAACATCAAAATTAGATCAGCCTGTAGTGTTTTTCCACTTTAATTTTGAGTGTGACTCCAAATCCAGACCTACATTTGATTTCCATTGATAATTTTTGTGTGATTTTGCTGTCAGAACATTCAACTATGTAAAGAACAAAGTATTAATATGTCATTAATTCAGATCTAGGATGTGTTATTCTAGTGTTCCCTTTATTTCTTTGAGCAGTGTAGTTAGTATAGAGAAAGCGTTGTAGTTATGATAGTTAGTATAGAGAAAGAGTTATGAAAGATAGTATGTCACTGTAGTAATCTCATAGTTTCGTTAGTTTCCATAGTTTGATATATTCCAGGTATGATGACTTTGTTCTCTTTGATAATTTATCTCTGTGTCCTTGCACAACACAGAGCAAAAATCACTTTTGGTCTTCATTTCGCACAGATCGACACAGACATTCACATGGACAGTCTGGAGTTCTAATAGTTTTGCCTCGGGTGCACTGTGGAGTGGCAGGACGACTATGGCCATTGACATGCACTAGCCTAGCACCAGCAACCTCTGCAAATACAAGGACTGGATAGAAGATTGAAAATAAAAGTGTCTCCACACGTCTCCAACACTCTGGCTCACGAGGAAATGAGGCCCTATGTCCAAAATTCCGAACTGTCTGTCTCCCTAACCATTTCAAAATTGTTACTATTTTTGGTACAGATGCTTAGAATATCAGTCGGAATAAGACAAAAACTGATCTGGCAAAATTTGGTGAACATTAAATTTATGGACTGCCACTCATACATATGTTTTTTTTGTTGTGAATATAGCATTTTCAAAACAATAAAATAGAACATGGTGATCTACATATGTTACGTTTTAGCAGTTTGTACCACATAGAAGTAAAACACCCCTCTTGTGTACTTTAATGTGTACTTCAACTGTGATTGTTAATACCACTTTTTAATCTGTAAGAACACGGACTACATACAGTTCCTTTTATGTGGTCCTGCTGCAGTGTGGAGTTTATTTGGAGAGAAGCCGGAGAGAAGAAACCAGGGCTTTTCCCCAGAAACCTGTTTACTTAAAGCACCCCATCGCCTTATTAGTATTAATCAGAGCTACTTCAGAAAACCCATATTCCGCCATTGGACATTTCTCTATTATTTATGACGAGTTTGAAAGGCCTGGATTTTTGCTGCAGTGGAGCGGAGGGGGGAGAAGTGCGCACATCTAAACACGACGTCTTTCTCCAGTTTACTTAAGCAACGCTCAAGTAAATATTGGCTTGGAAAACAGTTGCAAAACGCTGTATCCCGACGCCAGCCGATCGGAGGGGGGCATCCGGGCGCACTGCGGAACATTTTCGACGCGTACCGAGCTTCATCTGCAAGTCCTTTTGAGGTTCAAAGCGAGCAGAGATGTAGAGTCTTGCCTCCAGTCCGCAGTGCACGAGGGTTGGGAGGGTGAGACAGAGGGGAAAGCAATGGGCACAATTAAAAAGCAATCAGTTACGTTTAATTAAAGTACTTGAAGTAGTAGTAGTAGTAGTAGTAGTAGTGTTATGCAGTAGAAGGGGATTTTAAGGTTAGGGTGCACTATATTGTCCGCCTAGGGAAATTAGCGTTTCTTCGGCGTTTGATCGATCCTTCAATGCCGCTGGGGTGTCCTGTCAGGAGCTGTAGGACCCATCTCAGATCTTGGGCTAGGTCTTGGTCAGGAGTAGCCGGAGGATTTGACGTACGGTTAGGGCGACCAGATTTTGGGATAAATAAAATGATGAAAAGAGTGTAAGAGAGTGTACTGTCCATTCTTCACTTGTGGGTCAGTACAGACTTTTGTATTTTTTCACCTTATTGTCATTTCTAAGCATAGTTTTCTGTATTTTAGCTAAACAAATGACAATATATTCCCCTCATTACAGTTGGTGGGGATCAAATTGGTCAAAAATAAGGACAACTGGGATATTTCTTGTATAAAACTGGGACAAATCACTGGTTTTGTATAAATCTGCTGGGACGTGGGACACAGGGTTCAAAACTGGGACTGTCCCGGGTGCAACAGCGTAGATTTGCATAGGGATGGTGGGGACATGTCACGACCAATATTTAGGGAAGACAAAATAGTCCCTACCAATATTTGCCATTTTATTTTAATACACAAAAATATACATTTATTGCAATATTTTTCCAAACTCTATAGTATTAATTTAACACGTTTTAGTTCACATTTTGTTTATTCCCGTATTTTCCGGACTATAGAGGCACCGGTATATAAGCCACATCCCTCTATTTAAAAAAAAAGAAAGAAAAAGTTATACAAGCCGCAACCAGGCTATAAGCCGCTGATATCTATGTTGAAAAATGAGATATTTACTGCATATACAGAACGATTTTGTACTGTAAATGTACATTTATGTACCTGAACAGATTCTTTCCAAACAGTGCCTTTTAACACGGCAGCAACTGTGCTGATTAAAACAAGGTCAAAAAACAGAAAAGTACCGGTAATTGACCTTCATTTCTCCTGTGCACTGAAACCACAAGTCACTTTAATCATCTCTGCTGACGCCGAGCTTATGTGCAGCAGCACGGTAGAGGTCTGCGCGGGACACAATTTTCAGTCCCGCTCCCGTGTCGTGCGGGCGCAGGCGGGAGCTTTCAGAATGTTCTTTCAGAATGCTCTTATTATACATCCATGGTCCCGCGCCGCACTGTTTTGTGTTGGGTCCTGCGGGTGCAGGGTTCTACAGCACAGTTTCCTTCCTGGAGCAAGATCGATGCCTTCAACTTAAAACTTGCATCATACAAACTCCTTCGTGTGCTTAGGTTAGGTTAGGTTAGGTTGCTTTATTTGTACCCGTAGGTAAATTTGCTTTGCAGATTTGAGAGGCTGGTCCCACATTTCATTCATCGACATTCTGCACAATAAACACCAATAAAAACACAAATATAAATATAAATAAAGTGTTGCAGAGTGGTTGTTCCATAAATAAAAGAATTCATCTGACTGAGCTAAAAATTGCAATACATATGGACTACATAAAAAACATGATAAATAAATAAATTACAATTTATTCATCAATACAATCATCATTTTAAAGCGATTTGTTCTTGATCTTGGAACTGAAAACCTCTGACCAGAGGGAAGTAGCTTAAACTCTGAATTTAGAGGATGTTGCGTATCATGAAGAATATTCTGGGACATCCGCTGTAACTGTCCTGAGTACAGGGAGTCCAGGCTGTTCTGAAGGCTGAGGCTTTTCATGAAGGGGCGAGGATTTGAAAATAATTACCAGTTAGTAATTTGTTGTGCGTGTTATATCTACTAAATAAAAAGTAGCGTATTCTTCTTTGTATTAATTTTCCATCTATCTTGTTTATGAAATTCCGGTTAGAGCGCCCCTAGCGGTGGAAGAAAAATCAGGCTTTTAACCACACCGTTCTAAAAGCCGCATGGTTCAAAGCCTGGGAAAAAAGTAGCGGCTTATAGTCCGGAAAATACGGTAGATGTTCTAGGATGCCACGGTGAGTGGGGGTGGGTGTGGGTTGCTGATAATGTCCCTACCAAAGCTGAGACTAAACCTATGCTCTTGCCCGGGTAACTAAGGGTTTTAGTTAAAGTGCACTTCTTACTACAGTCGGTTTAGGCAGAACTGGTGAATGCATTTATGAGCAAAACAAAGCTCCAAAACTCCACAAATGTTTTCTTCCCTGATCATTTCTACCAGAGACAAGGTCCATTCTCAAACACACCACGGCATCTGGGAGGGGATCTGACCCACCACAACATCTGTAGGTTAGCTAGAGACATGTGATCAGAATTTCAAAATAAAAACCTGGAACATCCCATCCATCCATTTTTTTGGTGGTTGGTAATAATAAAATTATGTGTGTGTAATTAAAGAAAATTGTTATGCAGAGACCATTAATGATGAACATGTCCATCCATCCATCTTCTTCCCCTTATCCGGGGTGAGTCAGTATAGTTACATTTTCTTTCTGTTTTGGTAATTTTGAAGCAGATTTTCAGTATTTTACCTAAACATATGTCAATGTATGCCTCTCTTTCTCTTTACTGTTGGCAGGTATCACATTGGTTAAAAATAGGGACACTTTGGACATTTCTTGTATAAAACTTGGACAAATCAGTGGTTTTGGATAAATCTGCGGGGACAGGGGACATAGGGCTCAAAACTGGGACTGTCCTGGGTAAATAGGGACATCTGGTCACCCTAGGTATGGTGCATGTTTTGAGTTACAACACCACAATGAATGTGAACATTAAATAATAGTACTTTTTTTTATATTCCCATGTAGTCATTTCAGGTAGATTCCATAGTGGTCCATGGCTGTATACTAGTCTGTGTGCTCTTATATTTGTTCTGATACAGCTCAAGACCATTCTAAAACTATTCAGGAAAAGTTCATTTCCATCCCGTGAATATTACTTTTTAGTATGAAAACCTGCCCAAATGAGTCTAATTTTGATACTAATTTGACCATCGATTAGTAGATTTTTAATAGTTTTGACAGCTCTAGATGGGTAGAAATGAAGTGCCCAGAGGAAACCCATCCAGACACAAGGAGAATATGCAAACTCTGCACAGAAAGGAGTTGAAGCAGGTACTCTCTTACTGTGAGTCATTGCTAGCCACTTAGCCACTGCGCCTCCTCGATTTGCAATTGTAATAGCTCAACTAGTGTTTCTCAAGCTTGTGTTTCTATTTTGTTCCACTATGAGTAACCCCTGCTGTTTTTTTCCATAAAATATAGCATATTCAAGGGATAATAGCTACCATTACTTTGCCTCAAATAATAATGCACCGTTTGCTACAGTATGTAACTTTCTAGACGTTACATGGAGAATTCCGTGAAAATACAAAGTTAAAGCCACACTTCAGGGACGTCTCCATGGAGATAGATGTGTTTTATGCCATACTGTGGAAGATTAAAGCCAAAGGAGCATTTCAGTGGCCCTCCTTCAGACAAATTAGAGTCAGGTTGTTGAGAAGTAAGCCCGGTCACAGTAAGGATGCATGTTTTCTCATTGTAATAAAGAAAAACAGAAATAGAAAAAAGAGCAAAAAAACAATGACAAAAACAAAGTTATTCTTAATTTTCTGAGAAAAAAAAAAAAACCCTCAATGCTTCAATTTTCTATTTTAATCAAAATTTTTCAGCAGCTAAAAATAAATTAAAAACGGACTAATAGACCACTTAATGTGTTTTTTATGTTGGTTTCCTGATTCGATAAGACAGTTAGATAGTTCACAACCTATACCAATCCAAGGTACATGATTTCTTGTGAATAAAAAACCTCCACATAGAAAAATATTGTGATGTCGTATTGCCAAGTTGTACCACCCAACAAACGAGACCGCGTTGTGGAATATTGGATCATTATTTGAACATATCACATTGTCAGTAAACAGCATGTGTCATGTAATCTCGCGGGAGCCGTGGCGTCCCCGTAGTGACCTTTTCAATATTTTATGTGTATCTCATTACCATTAAACTTGGTGCAATATTTGGACTAATAATCGCATTCTGTCTGATATCTGTTTACACGGCAGGATTCCTCTTGGTTGCGTTTTGTTTACATGTGTTCTGCGCCTTTGAAATCCCTTTAATCGCTGCAACACCCTCAGAAAATCCACCCATAAAAAACAAGACAAATCACACCAGAATATTTTACAGAATCTTTATTTATATTAAATTAAAAATATACTTTCGACAGATTCATGTAACAAACATGAGGAAACAGTATTTCTATGATATAAAGCTTTGGGTATGGTTCTCAAAGAGCGGTGGTTAGCGGAAAGGGATGCTAACAGGGGTAAGCTAATGGCTACGCTAACGAGGCTGCCATTTTTGTTTTATCGAGGTCAGTCAATCAAACGCATGCAAAATAAATATGAAAATGTACGCGATCGGGAAGGCTGTGGAGAAAACGTGGCTCAGTTACATTTTCGGGAGGGGATTCCATGGTGATTGGCAGCGCTTTCGGGAGTTTACAGGTAGGCTAACGTTAGCTTGGGAGGTGGGCGACGAAGGGTTAGCAAGGTCGCTATCTTTCAATATACCATTTTTACACGTTAGCGGAAAAGGTCCACCGAACAAGGATTCCACATGATCAAAGAGAATCAACAAGCACTTGGGTAAAAATTAGTCAAAGATACAATTACGTAAAGTAAATACTGTATGTACGGCTCATTATTTCGTAGATAGAAATGGAAACCCTTGTGTATTTACAAATTCACCACATTTTGGCCAGTTTTTATAAAAATATTATTCACATTTTTGTTGTTGTAGTGTGGTAGTAACCCCAAAAAGATTCTGTACAGATTGATAATTTAAACATCTTAAATGACAGCCAAAAGCGACAATTTGTGCAAGAAAGACGCAACCGAAACAAACGCAGCGATGTCGACACTATGACGATAAATATATACGTGAAATAAATTAAAATCTCCAAACAAAACGATATATAGGGTTTACACACAAATAAATGTAAAGAGTCCCGTTTTGTGCTACTGATTTCCGTAAAAATAGCAGGGATTCTTGTGTCCACTCTGAATAGCGGTAGGATATATTTATACAAAGGTAGTAAATCACACTTTACCATGCAGGGTGTTTTTTTTCTGTACAGCCTTTACGCATGTCGTGTCGGTACGTGGTGGCTACATGCGTCTGCACCGTGGCTTGGAGAAAAAAACGGTAAAAAAAGATGTAAAAAAGTGGCAGCAGCAGGAAAAAATGTCCAAGTTTGATGACAATGATCGGATCGCGTTTTCAAACTTAGCTAACCTGGCTTGTAGCTAACGGCAGACATTTTGATGCCAATACGTGTGATATCATCTGACGCTAGCATAAAAAAACTATAGTCTAAGCTCATGAACGAGATGGAAACGAGGTTCCGCCAAGATCTTGTCCATGAATACGCGATGAATTTCATGTTTGGATGGATGTACGATCAAAAGTTATAGCTTTAGCTTCACATTTGTTGTGTAGCTTGTGATGCTAATCAAGTTTAAATATCGTTGAATATCAAGGTAGTTTCAAACAAGTCTGTTATTCACAACCAAAATGCAAGATAATTCAGGATGGATGTGGAGTTTTTGAGAGAATACCATTATCCGATATTTGTCTTGCTGTTGTGGCTGATAACCGATATTTGCTGATACCGATATTAAGCTTTTAAAACAAATGACATGTGGGCACACACTGGGGCAATGTAGGGAAAATGTCGGTTCCAAATAATAGCAACATTTTCAATATCAAACCAATACCGATATCTGGCGAAATCCTCTGATATCACAGATACTGACGATAACTGATTGACCGTTCCTAAAGATAATACTTTTAGACATTTAGCGACCAATCCCGATCCATTTTACTAGGAATTTTACTAGGGACAGTTATCTGGCATTTTCAATTCTGTTACCAACATCGATATTTTGACTTTGTGTATCTGCCGATCCCTAATGTTTACTGGTGTAGGGATGGAAAATGGCACGTATTTCCGTAAAACGCACTTAATGTATAACACGTCAAATCCAATTGTGTTGCAAGTGAAATTTATCCTTCAAATATCTAACACCTTCATACAGATACTGTTTTAAACTTGAAATATTCTATGCCAAAATCAGCTGGTAAATAAATAGTCTTCCCGTCCAATTAAAGTCTGAAAAAATATCATGGAACCGATACGGAATCCATCACATTTTTCCGTATCAGAGGTGTTATTCAATACCAGTATCGGTATCAGTGCATTCCTACATTTTACTGGCAAATCAAAAAAGGCTAACCTACACAGACTACAGCCAAAACAAGCCAAAAACATGACTTGGTGCTTCATATAATTTCAATGTAGATCTATGTATATATCCTAAAAAAAAAAAAAAAAGTATTTTGCCACTGGGTTGTGACAAAAGTGTGCCATTCTATTTATTGCTGAAATGTCCTCTTGCTTTGTTACGTCTTGCCTCGCTTTTAACTTGTGCACATTCTATTGACCTGCTATTTAGCGATTCCAAAAGTTCCTCTGGGAGCTGACGCTTGTGAAGGGCACTCCGAAACAAGTCGGGTCTGGCGTATCATCTGAATTGCAATATCCAGTGCGCTCTTTCCCAGGGTTGTCCGCATAATTCAGAGCAAACGAAAACGCAATTTACTTAACCGTCAGAATCCCATTTTTTCCCCCCATTCCATCACTGCGTATAAACAAGCTCTCTATAAATATTTTACACCCATATTAAATGCCGTCTCCGTTTCATTACGGCTCCAAAAGAGACTACAAAATACCCCTTCATCCAATAATTATGAGATCATCAAAGCGGCGTTGGCAATACTATTTGAAGCTAACGGAATTGGTGGATAACAAGGGCATACTCCAAGCCAGGCGGTAGGGTAAGGTAGGAAAGGCTACGCTCGTACGTCAACACTATGTACTTTCCATTGACTTTTTAAATGATCAAAAGTGCTAGGCGGGGAGGGCAAAAACACACTCCACACGGCAAAAATACTTCAAATAAATACACGAAACTGCAAACAGACTACAAGCTAGAGTCACTTACGTAAAAAATAATCATGGGTTCATATATAATGTCTTTCTTGTGAGCGTTCAGTATGGCTTGGCAGGAGGAGTAATGGCTCTAACACCGGTGCTTTTAGCAGCATTGACTGGCACTTCGCCTATACTTCAGTTTCAGTAGTAGTGAGTAGTAAGTCCCTTAGGAATCGCAGTGTTGCTCAAATGCTAATATGCTTTCTGTGTGGGTAGAAGTATGAATATATCAAAAACACGCGGAATTACAGTGTGTAAAGATGCGCATTTCAAAAAACAGTAACATGGATGTCAATGGAATAGCCAGTGGTGGAAGGTAACGAAGTGCAAAAGTAAAAGTACAATACTGCCCTACAAAGGCAAAAGACCTTAAGTCGCCAGAGTGTGAAACTGAGAAAAATGACTTTGAAGTTTTTGTTTTGTCCAAAAGTGTAATAGGTAAAATTTGACAACTGCTGTATTTTTCGGACTCTTTTCAGGGTTTGGGTGGTCCTGCAATTTATAGATGACATTTTTCACACTGACAGTCCATAGACCAAATATATTAATCGTATATATATGAAACAAAAAAAAAAACAAAAAAACAAATCGTTATCAGTTTTTTCATTTTGGTTTGAGAGACAAATAATAAAGAAAAGAGTTGTTTTTTCATTTTCTTATTTTTGGTTCTATATTGAAAAATGAATGAACGAGTGATACATGGATTGTTCTCTATTCGGTTGTTTTTATTACTATAACTCCTATAACTCGCCTTTCAAGATAAAATGTCGGTTCTTGGTTTCTGATTTTATAAAATAAATTTCCCCCCAAAAGTACGGCTTATAGTCCGACTTATACATGTTTTTCCCTTCTTCATTACGCATTTTTTGGCTGGTGCGACTTATACTCTGGTGCGGCTTATAGTCCAAAAAATATGGTAACATTTCTCAATTACAGCAACTAGTTTTAAATTTTGGGAGCCCTACGTATTATACCTTTGGACAAAAAAAATAACTTCAAAGTTATTTTTCTCAGTTTCACACTCTCGCAAGTTAAGGTCTTTTGCCTTTGTAGGGCAGAATACTTAGGTATCTGTACTTTTTACAGTGGATACTTTTTACTTTTACTTCACTACATTTGTGAGCATGTATCTGTACTTTCTACTTCACTACTTTTTCGATCTGGCCTGAAAAGTAAAAAGTACTTTTCTTTACGGTTTGAGACTTATTTTTAGCACATTAAATTTGAGTTAACGTCCCAACTTGAGCAAACCAAATACACAAAAACAGCAAAAACATTTTAAGAAATAAATTGAATCACTTAAAAAAAAACTGTAAATGCTGTAAAATTTGACCTGTACTTGTTCTGAAACTCTCTACAAAATACTTTAAACACACTTTAAAACTTGTGATACTTTTACTTTCAGTAGAGTAATCTTTTGCCCCTGTATCTATACTTTTATTTAAGTAACTTCATCCACCACTAGGATTAGCTATGAAAAGTGTAATTTTTGTTGTGTACATGAAGTTATTCAAATACACGAACAGTACTAGGCCTATATGTGAAAAACAATGATAGAAAATATACCAGCAGATTCTATTTGCCCGTGACAACTATTTACGGTAAAGTCTTCATCAGTGGCTCTCAACTGAATTCATTTTATTGCAACTTTTTTACAAAATTAATTATTATTTTCTTTCCGTCTGTCACACACTGTTATATATATTTTATTAAAACAATACATTATATAGGATTTAAACTGAAGTTTTTTACGTAAATTCGACTTTTCGCAACCCACGTTTGGGTCTTGTTCCACCTGTCGGAAATCACCGGCTCATACCTGACTTTTAAGAATGTAAAAGTGGTTGTATATATTAGAATCTTAACTTAATTCTTAATAAAGATGAATATTAATTAATACTTATTTATGTAATATGACCCGGCTGGGAGAAATATTGGCGCGGTTTTTAAATAAGAAAAAATTTACAATGGCTGAGAGAGCTATTGAAAATAAATATTTTCTGTGCTGTTAGGTCCAGCTAATATTAGTTAGCAGCAATTGGAAGCGTCATCATAAACAACTCTATCAATACACCATGTTTTAATATGTAAAAGTCTTAACTTAAATCTTTAACTTAAATAGCCATGTACATGAGTCGAAGTTACTGTGCTGTGCTGGTGCTGTCTGGCGTATTTCTCCTTCGCTTTGAACTTTCTCATTTTTCGTCGCTTTTAACTTCAACTATTTCTCCCGACGCGACAACCAGTGATTTGAAAGTTAACAGTGCATGGAAAGGCTGCTTCTTAATCAGCCAGTCCACCATCGAAAACACAGCAGTTTGCCCGGCATATTTTCGGACATTTCTAAAAAGTAAAAAAAAAAAAAAAGCAAGAAAAGTAACCGCGGAAACGAAAAAAGCTGTCGTTTTGGCCATCACAGTATCACAGTTACAGTAGAAAGATAATGTCACATATCGGATGGGAGATGGACAACACATTTTTATACTAGTATAGGCAAAAAGATTGGATATGATTGCGGTGAATGCTCCGTTGAGTCATAAACAAACTCGATATTCCCATCACAGAACAGTCGATCTGCTTTATTACCAGCAGACGTAATTGTAAATAGTTAAAACTCCTCCGCATTGGCTGGCAGTGAGTTCAAATCCTTCGAGACCTGTCCGAGTATGTCCCATTCCAATCTAGGAGCTAAGAGTCTATCTACAACCGAAATGGATTTGAGATGGTAAAGGTGCTTGCGGTTTTTGTGGACTCTCCTCGGAACGTCGCTACAGTCTACAGCGGATGGCACATTATTGGGAGGTTCGGGTTTACCTAGCAACGTTCGGCTAGAAAACGCTCGGCTAGTAACGTTCAACTAGCGACGTTGAGCTAGTCCCCGTCTGGATGGGACAGTGGATACCGGAGAGAAAAGGAGAGATGTCCAGTTAGGTAAAAAGTTTTTAAGGTAGCACAGTCTAGACTACAGTGTTCCTTTGCCGGTAAGGTGGGGGCGGCAGAACTGTTCCCGGTTTCAGGGAGAATTCCGACATATATTCCGGATTTTCAGCCACCGCGGGTCGTATGTGTCCGTTTTGCTTATAGAATAGCTTAGCGTTGGTGGACCCTCCCTGCGCGCCATCGGCTCCCATCTGGACTGAGGATTTCTGAGGCAAACTGTGCTGCCAGTATTCCGGATTGTCGAACGTAACCTTGAGCTTTTTCCCGCTGCCCTTTCCTGTCGTGTGGCCGCCGTGTTTGAGCAAGCTGGCGGGATGCATGGTACCCCCGTGGCTCTGGTAGGCTGGGAGAGTGCCGATGCCCATGGGCGCGGCGGTGGACAGGGCGCCCGACTGCCCCGGCTGGGCTTGGGCGGAGGTTCCGATCTGGCTGCTTGGGTTCCCGAGTTGCCCGGCTTTCAGGGTGTGGTGGAGGAGGTGCCCCGGCGGGAGGTGGTGGCAGGCCAAACCCGCGGGGGAAGGCTGCGAGGAGGGCAATGGGTAGTGCGGCAAGCTGGTCTGGATGGTCAACGGCAGATGGGGTCCTGAGGCGGTGGCGGAGATGGAAGAGGGAGGCTGGGAGGGCAAAGGCAGGCCGTTCCTCCTGAGGACTTCCAAGCCAAGATCCGCTGGGTTGTGGAAGGTGTTGAGGTAGAGGGGCTCGTTGATGTACTCGTCCTCCCCCTTGCCGGGCTGGCTGTTGGGGGTGCTGTGGTAGCCCGGGTTGTCCAAGGCGTGGATCTCTCCGTTTTTGCGACGGGAAACGAAAGGGTTCTCCTCGATGGGGTTCAGGTACTCTAAAGCAGGGGGAAGGTAGGATGGAGGGAAGGAGAGAAAAAAAGAAAGGTAAGAGCAGAACAGAACCAAGAAACCCAAATAGAAAGTGCTGGATATTACAAACCCATTTTTTGTCTAAAATGCAGAGCAAATTTGTTAAAAACGCAATCCAGGATTCTCTTTTTGCCTAATGCCAGCTTAGATAAAAGGGAAGGACATCTGGTGTAAAACATTTTGACAAATACATATAAGATCTGAGTCTAGAAAACAAAAGGTAAAGTAATTAAACTTTAATTGGTACTACTTTATAACTACACCTTAATTAGCCTTAATAAAGCATTAACAAAAACTTTCAGAACAAATAGTTTATTAAGAATGATTCAGGCTTAGTGAACCATTTCATGCTTAATATATGTTTCCATGGAAATAGAAAGTTAAAACCATACTTTGTGACATTCTCCGTGGAGTTAGAAAGTTTTACTTTTTTTTTTTTTTTTTTTTTTACTGTTGAAGGTTGTAGCCAAAGAAACAACATTTCCATGGAAACAAACAGAAGGCAGCCCTCTTCCAGGCAAAGTAAGAGACAGGTTTGTGGATATGCAAGCTTATTCACAAAGGTTTTTCTATTTTTTTGTGTTAGAAGTTGAAAGCCTAAATAATTCTTACTCAGCTATATCTTCATTATGAATTAGTTCATGTTTATTAAGGCGTGAAGCGATTCTTAGCATAGAGTGTTACCATATTTTCTTTTTAATTTTCGGAAACCAATGAACCAAATGTTTGATCTAGTGTTCACAGAATTTTAAAATGAGTTTGTAAATTGAAACACCACAAGAAACAGATGATTGTCTAATGAGTGTAGAAGAGCGTAGCAGGGGCGGATATGATAATGGGAATAATAGCATCCTCTCCAGACCAGACGGGCACAGCGCCAACTCTCTTTTGGCACGGCACACTCCATTCGCCGGGGGGTAAAACTACCAGCAAATGACCCCTCTTCACCAGCTTCCAAGCGCTATAATATCGAGGTGCCAAAAACTATTGATTTCGCCCACTCTCGCTGCTCCTTGACTTTGCATCAGATGTGCGCTTTGCTCCGAGAAGGGTTATATTTGGAATTGCACGAGGAAAATCAAAGCCTGCGAAGCGCGCGCGGGGTTGACGGACGGAATTACGATCAAAGGAGATGCGTGACTCGGTGGTGAGGCGGGCGTACACGGCGCTACGTCAACTGGGGACGGTAATCAATGGGAAAAAAAGGTAAAACATAGTACAGAAGAGTGTTTACAGTGAATGACGGGAGATGAGGGAGAAGGAGCCTCAAACATCTGAAGGAAGGTTGTGTTTGATGGAGGGGAGATGGCAAAAGGGGGAACTATTTGGTTTGCTTGAAAAACAGACAAGATTACAAGTCATGTTAGGGGCGAATACATGTGTTAGTATGTATTGATTTGCCTTGGGAAAACTCTATCTATATAAAAAGGGTGTATTCCATGGAGCAATTTCAATTTAATATTTTATTTTTTCTCTGTAAACAATGTATAAGGGCGGCCATTGTATTTGGAATGTCATTGGTAGATGTTTGAGGTTGGTAAATGCAGAAATGATGTGATATGGGTAGTCTCAATTAGGAACACAGTCTAATGTACCTAAAGATACAAGCTTGGTACAAGAATCTATGTATCATTTGTTTGTTTTTCAAAATAAAACCAAAAATAAGAAAAAGTAAAAGCAACTCTTTTCTTCATTATTTGTCTACAAAACCAAAATGAAAAAACGGATGGCGTTTATGTTGTTCTGCGAAAGTGAGGACCGTGTTGAGGACCTGGTTAGACCTGGTTTAGACCTTGTTCAGACCCCCCTAGTCCTCACTTTCGCGGGAAACACTGAGTCCAGGTCTAGTCCTGGTTTAAACCTGGTTCAGTCCTGGATTAGACCTGGTTTAGACCTGATTCAGTCCTGGTACAGTCCTGGTTTATTCCAAGTCCTGGCAATCGTCTCGACGGTCCGCTAATCGCACAGCGTACGCAGACACACTGGATATTAGGACCAGGAGTTTGGTTCGGGAAACGTCCGAAAACACAAAATCAAAAACTGAAAAAACAAAAACTGAAAAAAACGAAAACTGAAAAAACGAATCATTATGTTTTTTGCTTTCATTTTGGTTTTGGAGACAAATAATGATTTTCTTATTTTTAGTTTTATTTTGATAAACGAATGCACAGATTTACAAGCATGGTCGTTTTCACCATCTGCCACAGCTTTTGACCCCTGTCTTCGAGGAGCACTGTCCAGACTTGATCTCAGAGAGAATCCTCTGTATTTAATACATTTGTAAATATGGTTTATAGTTTAGATTCAGATATCAGTTTCTGCAAACCCATGGCCTCCTCAGTGATTTCAAGCCAAGTAGCAAGGTTCAAGCAAAGTAGTGAACAACGCAAAGGGCAACAGTCTAAAATATGAAGTACACTTTTTTGTTTCTAAAAGCTATAATGTAAATAGTCATGAAAATAAAGAAAAACATTGAAACTTTTTACCAGTATCATTGACTAATATGCATTCACGAAACAGTATCTGTACTATTTGTTGTCACGGTATTAAAATTTCAAACTCTATTTCGATACTAAAGAATAGCTTTTGAGACCCAAATAATAATTTCAAAAGCTCTTTTTAAAATGTAATGACAATAATGTGATTTTCAACACAAAATCATAGTATTTTTACTATACCATGTACCACCCACCATTAAACCATGTGCAGGGAAAGAAGTCATGGAAAATTGAAAAGTCATGGAATTTTATTATATCTTTCACGCAACTACAGCGTTCTGTTAAATTTTAATCGTTAGGCTTTTGCACTGATCATTACCTGCACTATTATATTCCTATATTCTTATATCCTTGTAATTTGGACATTTTTGTATTATATTATAGTTTGTTGTTTTCTACTTTATTTTATTCTGTTTTATTTGTTGCATGTTTAGTGTTTATCTACATTCCGCTGCAAGTACTGCAGCAACTTCCTAATATCCAGCAGGACAACACACAATAAGGTCTTTGGTTTAAAAGAGACGACAATAAATGCACTGACGGGATTTTGAAAAACTATAATACCAAACCATAAAGTGAGTGGAAAGCGTTAATATTTCATATTTAGCCCTAAAAGTATGAGAAATTCTACACATGTAGATGCTGTAAAATCATGGAAAATTCACTTTAGGTCATGAAAAAGTGATAAAATTTTGTCAGTGAAAAAGAGTGGGAAACCTGCTTGTGGTCTGATCAAATTCAAGATGAAAGTGTTCACCAAAGGTCTTTTTTTTTCAGTATCGATACCTGTGTAAAGGATTATTTCGTTTCAATATGAGCTTTAGTATCACTTAGTATATGATTTCCGACACGTTTGACCGTTTTTCATGTGTTGTGTTTACCTGAGGAGCTCTTGTCCTTCATCGGCGTCATGTACCCGTCCTCGTCCGTGTCTCCTCTGGACGTCCTCTCGCCCAGGAAGATGGTGGGGTCGGCGCTGTATCGATGTCCCCCGCTGTCCTCGGAGGCGCCCTGGCTGTACCTGTGTCCCCCGCTGTCCTCTCCCGTCCCCTGGCCCTTGTTCTTCTTGTGCAGGCTCCCGTTACAGCGCTGGTCGTCCAGAGCCGAAGCCCCAGAGGCCTCCTGGATCGCGCCGGCCTGGGCCCCAGACGAAGAACCCTCTGTGGGGTTGGGGCCGCCGTCTCTGTAGCCAAACTGGTTCTAAAGAAAAAGACATTGTTTATGAGTACATAATCTCTATCATAAAAGTTCATTGTGTAACTTTTCTGGTGCAGAGTCCGTCAAATGCTTTTTTCTCCATGGAGATGTTATTGCTTTATCTGTAATGTTTCACAGTATGGCTTTAAACCTTTCTAGCTTCAAGAAGACCAAGTTACAGGTCAGATCTATGGAGTGGCGACCCTTCTCACAGTCAGAATGCCTGTATTTCTTGGTATTTTTGAGCTATAAAACCACCTGTAATTAAATATATGTAATGTAGACGTATTTAATGTCATACTATGGAACATTTCAAGCTTTACAATGACATCTCCGTAGAAGGTGACGGACCCCCAACCAAAAAGTTACATAGTCAAAGGGTCAAAATCAGACTGCTAGGTGCTGCTGTCTGTGTCTGATAATAAATCTACTTTGATTATTTGTGAATCAGGAAGTGCACACTTAGCATGCTATTTGTTGTTGCCGTGACAGCAGAACTCCACTCCGGCCTCTGAAAGTTGCGAAAAGCGCTCATAAACTCTAAATGGGCTGCTAGGAACGTATCGGGAACAATAAAAATCCATTACTATAATTAACGGGGTGTGCTTTCCTATTATGGGCGCCATTTTGAGGACTTTTTACTGCTACCACTCACAGTATGAGCTTTTTCATTGTAAATTGTTAACGGCTACTCCAGGTATCTTTTCAGTTCCAAAACTCAAAAATAAAAACTGGAATACAGGATACTTTATAGATTCGCTATGTTTGAACTTTTTTCTGGTGATCTTTCACAAAATGTTATTTTTTGTGCCTGGGATGTTTCACAGTCTATCTATGTTTAATGTATTCGATTTTCTTCAGTTTTTATAGCAAAATAAATAAATAAATTATGAAAAAAATAAGTCAGCTGCTTGTCTCCATGGAGATTGCTAAGCTTTATGTAATTTTGTCTAACATTCCAGGCAATACAAGGTTTCAGATCCTCCACCTAAAAGCTCAATTCAATTCACACGTAATTTTACTTTGTTTAATAACCAAACACTAAACTTTAATATTTTCAAAGTAGAAACTAGCTTACGTAACACATTCAGGTCAGAAGTTCAGCAAATATTTCTGGTCTCGCTGCCAAAAAACTCAAGTTGGAGGCACATTTTTACATCGGTTGCTTTATCACCTGAAGCTAAGTCAACGCTAGCCTTAACCCGCGCAGCTGTCTGAGAGAGGTAAACCCTCTCGGGACCATCCTGCGATCTCACCCCCTCAACCTCCGCGAAGAACAGAAAGCCCCCCAAGAAAAAAACAAAACATGACACCGCCAGCGAAAGGCCGAACCCGCCGGCGATCTCACCTAGGCCGCGTACTCCGCCAACTGCTCGCTACAGCGGCGATTACAGTGAACGCAACCGAGTGGAGGGAGCGTCTGGGGAGAGGTCCGCCCACCTACACGCGATGACTTTCTGATCAGATACCCTCCCCCCTATTCCTCCTTCTCTCTTCCCATGCTCACCAAGTCTTCAAAGTGAGGCATTATCTGCGGTTCTTTTCAAGTACGGGGAGCAAATCCGATTAGATAAGAGAAGGCGAGCAGAATGACTAACTTTGTATGGCAAAGTCAAACGGTGTAGTTTAAACAATGACTTTCATGGTTGATCTACAATAGGGAAGATAAAGTTGGAATATAGACTTGGATTTTCGTACTTTGGAGCTAAATACGTGTTCCAATCTTTCATTTTGACCGTGAATTCTTTTCTTGTCTCTTGTGGGCGTTGGCTTTTTAAATATAATTTGTTGTTGCTTACGTCGCAAACCAGGAAGACGTTTGGAAACTTGCGACGACAACTTCCAGTGTAGTTCCCGACACTGAACTTGAGTGACTGTGATCAAACCCACTGAAGTAAATGTGATCGTTGGCAAAATGAAGACTGTATATGTATGTGCTGTTTGGAATCATCTCATCTCTTCTAATCACATGTACCCAGTGCGAAAGAGAGTTGTGCGTCAGTGGAAATGATAAAAACTGAGTTATGGTTGGAATTGTCAATGAGCCAAACATAACCGAACGCTACAGTAACATGGAGATGAAGAAAACTGGGACATTTTCTCATTTTTTCTAGATTTGTAATTGTGTGCACAATTGCTTTAATAAATCCAATCTCTTTGATTTAAGACAACTTTTCTCCAGTTTTATTTTTCTCAGATCTAGAAATCCACAACAGATTTTACATAGATCTTAGAGCCATAGCTATACTAATTCCAACAAAAGAGGTCAGCATAGTTTCAGAGTCCTCCCTCCCTGAGTCACTCCCCCTTCAGAGGGCTATCATAACACAATCAGTGCAGCCTGCTAATGAAAAAACTGCACATCAGGTTTGTCTGGTTAATATGTACAATTTTGCATCATGTTTTTGTAAATTTATGGAAAATTGTCGTGTGGGAGCGTGGGTTCTGTAGGCTTGTGAGCCAACTGTAAGAAGGGTTCGAATAGGGACATCTAAAACCCCTCAAAAATGAAATAATAATAATAATAACAACAACAACAACAATAACAACCCTTCTTTAAATTTGGTAAAAATAAATTTAAAAAGTAAATAATTCCCAAATAAATATATTAACAAAATAATAGTTTGCTGTTTTGTCCTAGTTGAGTTTGTGGGTAAGAAAGTTATGCTAACCGCTTTTTTGTTGCATAGCGAGAAGAGTTCTTGACTTGATGGAGCTGCCGTCCTTGAATCCATGTAATAGGCATCCATTAGGGAATATGGAGCTGGCGGCGCTAGCTAGGTCACTGCTCTTAGAAGTGTGTGCTAGCACTATACGGCTGCAATGCAAACAGCCCATCCCATTGTCTATTAGCTACCGGGCGCCTATTATACAAGAGACTGCGCTGTTTGCTTATGGAGTCCTGAGTAATGAAAGCTGGGGCCCGGGGAGTAGCGGCGTGAATGGCCTAGCGTTAGCCGCTCGCGCGCACAGGTGCAGATGATGGAGGGGCCCATTAGCGCGCCAAGTCAGCGGAGTATTGGAAGTTCCTGGCCACCTTGAGCACCTCCAAAGGACAGGAGGAGCAGGCGGCATTTAGCTCAAAATTATAGACAGTGAAGGAGAGGTGAGTAAAGAGATGAGGATGACATATTGGAGGCTTTCTAGAATCTTGCGAGTACTAACAGGGGCTAAAAAGACATAAGGTTTAGATGTAAGACAACGCAAACGGACAATTACGGAAAAGAAATGCATGAGGTGAGAATGATCTTTTCTCTCCAAAAAGTGAAAAACAGAACTAGTTCATTTGAAACATTTTGTGGTTCAAAGTTACTTCCAAGTGGAATTCCGCCACCATCGTAATGCTGACAACTAGCAGGCTAACAGTGCACTTCCTGATTCTCACTTAAAAATGTAAAGCGCAGAACTAGCTCATTGGAAAACAGTTTGCAGTGGCCCAAAGTTCTTCCTCACTTACGGTATTGCGAGATGATTTTATAAGAGCTTTTCACAACTTTCAGAGAGAGTCCAGAGTGGAGTTTGCCATAACTGTAATGCCAACAACTAGCATGCTAACATGAAGATGGCACAACAGCCTTAAATGCGCTGAATTTGCCTGAATTTCTAAAAAATGTGAAAAACAGAAGTAGTACCATTTCAAGGGTTTGCAGAGGTCCCAAAGTTATTCCTTTCTCCCCTTATTATTCCTTATTACTGTCCCTCCTATTATTCATGTAATGCTGACAAGTAGCATGCTAACTGCACCCCTCCTGAGTCTTGGTTTAGTAACACATTTAGACAGCACGGCGGTCTCATTTCTACCTTAAGAGCTGCTTATTCAATTCAATCTGTACTGGGGCTCAAATACATAGGAAACCCAGCAACTTATATAGGCTGTAAGTAAATGAGCAGTTATACAAATGATTAGTCATAGGACCATTAACGCTTCATAAAGCAAACTATTGATTATATCTGGAACATGTGCAAAAAGGAGAGACTTTTATGACAAAAATATACTTAAAGGGTCCTTATTACGCCATTTTCACAATAGGAAAGCTATAGTTGGACTTGGATTCTACTAGTTTGAAGTAAATACATGTTCCCATACCTATAAAATCGTTCATTTTTGTCATGATTTCTTTTCTTGCCTCGTGGGCGTTGTTGCTAGAAGCTAAACAATTCCCAAATCTTTTAAAATGTAATTTGTTGTCGGAATATTTGCTGCTCGAAACTAATAAATAACTCATTTAGGTGACAAATCCATTCTAGTGGCGGTGTGTTTTTTTGTTTGAGAGAAGAACTAAATATGCAAGATTTGTGTGTTAAAGAAAAAACACAACTCCATGTCTGTTTATGACGAGGAAACAACATTATAACAGATTAAAAAATAGCGTAAATATGGGCCCCTTAAGGTATTAGCAGTTCAACAGCTCAACAATACAAAAAACTTCCATGAAAGTCTAAAAATATTCAATATAGTGATTTTTGTGTAGGTAGGCCCATGCTTATTATTGGCAAACGAAAAGGAGTTCATGTCATCTTTTGACATGGTGCTCGTGATCCCGAAGTATTCCCCGATGTACATTTTTGGCTCCGATCACTTTCACTGTCCAATTAGCAACATTTATGCAAGCAGCTCCGTGTCATTGTTATTCCTTGTAAATCTCGATCTGTTTGACACTTGGATCGCGCTGATGAAAATTCAATTGTTCGGAACGTGCCCAGAGAGTTACATGAGAACACTTCAAAAACATGATAAAATACGCTATGAAAGTTTTTTTGTGGAGGGCCTGCCACCTGCTTGAGTGGTTTGGATTGTTTAGTGCCATTCTGTGGAACATTTCAGGCAAAACTGAGATTCAGACCTTCCGGAAGAAAACGTACGGTCACACTTTAGTTTAGAGATCATTTCAGACTTGGGGGATTTGAACTTTGAAGTTACAGCTTTTGTTTTGAGCCTCACTGAAACTGCTTCACTCCTCGATGCACCAGCAGATATTAGACTTAAACTGACAAAGCTGTACAAAAGGTAAAACAAAAATATAAAAAATAAAACAACAATTTAAAGTGTTTTCTGATCTATACTATAATGTTGTTTTCTCATCACAACCATATGGAATCCTATTTTTGCTAGTAAAAGAAAAAAAAAAGATGGTTAAGTCAACATTATGAGATAAAGTCATATTTATAAGATAAAAGGTCATAATAAGATAAAAGTCATAATTATGAGATAGAAAGTTGAAATTATGAGATAAAAAGTCAAAATTATGAGATATAAAAAGTCATAATTATGAGATAGAAAGTCGAAATTATGTGATAAAAGTCAAAATTATGAGATAAAGTAATAATTATAGGATAAAAAAGTCGTAATTATGAGATAAAAAGTTCAAATTATGAGATAGAAAGTCAAAATTATGAGATAAAAAGACAAAATTAGGAGATAAAAAGTCATCATTGTGAGATAAAAAGTCAAAATTATGAGACAAAGTCATTTCTGAGTTAAATCAGCATCTCTGACCCCACTGAGCCTCAGTTTTTATGCTTATGTGAACCCGTTGAGTAAAATAGACCAAATCACTTCTCGGTTATTCAAAAGCTTTACAATTATATCACACAAGTGACCACTAAACTTCCAATCATGTTGTTGGGTCTTCAAGGAGCTTTGATAATCAGTCAACTTGGTCTTCGAGTGGTGGCGAGTGAGAGACATGAGCACTTCCTATTTCATAATTTTGACTTCTTAAACTCATAATTATTACTTTTCATCTCATAATTATGACTTTCTTATCTCCTAATTTTGAGTTTGTATCTCATATTTTTGACTTTTTATCTCATTATTATGACTTTATCTCATACTTTTGACTTTTCAAACTCATAATTATTACTTTTTATCTCATAATTATGACTTTATATCTCATAATTTTTTTGACTTTATATCTCATAAGTATGACTTTGTATCTCATATTTTTTTACTTTGTCATCTCAAAATTTTGACTTAACATTATTTTTCTTTTAGCTGGCAGAAATTGGCTTCTATACAAACAGACCTGGAGTTGTGTTTTTTTTCTTTTCATTCACACGTGTAACACACAAACCCTGCGTATTTAGGCCGAGTTCTTCTCGATCAGTAAACACCCTGTTCCACCTTATGATGTCACATGGTGATACAGGAAGTGCGTCACTGTGTTTTAAACTCTATTAACCTTCACTAGAATCATTTGCTTACGCTCACACCCCCACATGTGCGGCTCTGCTTAGACGTTTAATGTACACATTTATGCAACGCCTGGAGGTGTCTGAAAACTCCAGCATAACGACTCTGACCAAACCCCAAATGAGCTCATGCTGCTACACCTCCGCTCTGAGAAAGCACTGGGCACAGAAACGCCACAGTTTTTAATGAACTTTATGCACTAATTTGAGTTCTTTCACTGCTTTGTATGTTTTTTGTATCCAGTGTTTCGTTTAAACTATGGACCGATCTCAACCTCAACTGAACTAAAGGTAAAAGGTAAAATTTTAAGCTTTGGAGATGAACACGGACTAATAATAAAGGGTTACTTAAACATGTGAATGAAACAAAACACAACTCCAGGTCTGTTTTTGATGAGGCAACAACATTCTACTACGATTTAAAGCTCACAAGATTCAATTTTGCGTAATATAAGCAATTTAAAGTCTAAATATGTCCATCAAAATAGAATTCGCTTACTCCAGTTGCTATAGTAGTGGGTATTTATTGCGCGAACATTGCATAAGCTGGTCTCACCCTGTTGGAGTCCACCCTGGGCCTCGCGGAGTAGGACGGAGGGGGTAAGTTGAACCCCTTTGGGACCAAATACTCTTCGGCATCCATCAGTTCGTCCAGATCTTCCTCGTCCAACAGGCTCTGGAAGAATTTGCTGTCATTGGGGCTGGGCAGCTTCATGCGGTCATCCCCCTGCGACCAAAGGAGAAAAAAAATCAGTCTAGAGAAATTCTGGGATACAAAAAACTTTGAAATATTGATGGAGAAATAGCACCCACTTGAATAACCAGGTAGCGCTGGGGGTCACGCGCCATTCGGCAAAACTCGGCGGCCAGCTCCTTAAACTTGGGTCTGCTGTCTGCATCAATCATCCAGCCTGAGGAGAGAAAGAAAGAGTGAGAGAAAGAAACGAAACGAAAAACTTAATGGGGAAAAGTTTGGTTTAAAAATGAGAGATGGTAACGCCAACCTGTTATTTTCATCCATTGTAAAAGAACACAATAGTGATGTAATTATTATCATTAGGACACGGAAAAACATGCAAAATTTTCACAGATACGCTTTGAAAGATAAAAGATCGGCAACTAGATAGTGAACAATGGTCGGCTTTTTTGAAATGACGGTGTGATAAAATGCATTTGTCGTGTACATTTTGAAATTACTGAGATTATTTAGTGTCTCGTTGGAAATCGGATGCAGCGAAAACAGCCAAAGAGCCAAAATTGAAAGGAAAAATAATGTTATATTTGAAAAAGTATTTCTTCGCCTCCTTATGTTCCGGCCTATTTTTCCTGAAACGTCTGACTAAAATTACTTAGTTCAAACTGAATCTGTTTCTAAATTCTTTGGAGCACAAACAACTGGATGGAGTCTTTGTGAAGCCGAGGCGCTGTAGTTTGGCTTCTGTCTGATCTACTCTCATTATAAGAGGGAACAAGCTCGACACAGAGGAACATCAGATGTCAAATTCTGCCTGAAATACTTGGTCACATTTTGATACAACGCTCAAGGCAGACGCAGACAGTGGATCTGACCAGTGATGCTCATGTGAAAAGTGGGATTCGAACCGCCAACCTTCAGATCAGCAGACGAATCTACCAGCTGAGTTACAGTACTCTGTCCTACAAAGAGTGTGAAACTGAGAAAAATGACTGAAAAGTTTCATAGTCATGGTTTCTTGCATGGTTTTGGATGTTACAGTTGTCACTGAACTTTATTTCAGGGATGTCCCAATCAGATATTCAGTATCGGCTCCCAAAACGGCTCTTTTATGGATCTTGGACAGTATTGGATTCAGTCACGTGATCAGACCGATCCAGTCTCACTTTATGCTTACGGCAACTGTAAATCAAAACGTCACCATGTCGCTGTGTGGGACTTTTCACTACAACAAAACGAGAGTCAAACAGCGACGCAATCTCTGCAAACAAACAGTTTCTCGAGGAGGAACCAGCAGAGACACTTTAACACGACCAGTTTGATTCGTCACTTACAAAAGAATCATCCGGACGAGTTTGAGATTTACAAGCGCAAGACGGCAAAGCCACAGCAGCAAAGACTGGAGGAGGCATTTCAAAGAAGATAAGGTAGGTAAGGCTTTCATTGTCTAATGGACTTTTTGGAGCTAAGGTAGGAACTTCCTTCATCACGCTACATTATAGAGACAGCGCTACCGGAGCTATTAAAAAAAAGGGTATCGGATTGGTATCGGAAAGAGCACTCCTTAAAAAAAAAATCAGATCTGAAGCCAAAAAACTGGGACACTCTACTTAATTTTCTCTTTAAAATAACTGAAATGGCTCACAATATTTATTCACATGATAAAGGAGGTCTCAAATACTCCCAAAATGACATGTACTCATTTTAACACGATGATGCCTTTGTAGGACAGTACTGCATATGAGCATAGATATAGACAATTCTCAGGTCAAAGCTGAAGCATATCACACTAAAAACGAGATTTAGGGACTTGTAATTAGGTGAAAAGTCCAGGCACAATTAATATAAGAGTCCTACTAAAGTTTTGTGATATTTTTGTTTATTTTTGTGTTTGTGGGTTTGGAGAACTGGTCCAGATTCTTCTCAGAATGACTGAAAATAAGTGAGTTACAGATTTCTATTAGTGTTTTTGGGCCCATGAGAGTTCCTTTTTTTTTTATCAAAAAGTGGACAAACATTTGATTAAGTTGTTGAACATTCTGTCCTAAGTGTACAGGCAAAACACTCCCAACGTGATGTCACTGCAAAGCATCAAAACAGCCTTGAGAACATAGGAAGTGGTTTGCTAATAGCCGTGTTAACTATGCTGCTGCGCTGTTGATGATCATGGCCATAACTGATTGTTTCTATTTGAACGAAGACACTTTTAGAACCTGTCAAATTTGAAATGAATAAATTTAAGCTTAGCAATACCTAGAAATGTGGATACAACAACAAAACACAGACAAATCAGAGGCGGTGCCAAATCGGGCGAGGACAATCTGTTTAGCTTTGTCGCTCTAATTTCAACATGAAGCTTCTCTCCATGCTAGCACTTAGGCCATTTAAACGCTGCACGATTAGCATGCTAATCACAACCTCTTTTATCTTCAGCGGGGACTGTCATTACCCATTCTGGCACCCGGTCCAATTTGGCACCTTTTTATTTAACTAAATTCACTCTTTGAACGTGTTTATTATGAGTTCTGACGCCGGAGCTAAACACATGGAACAGGCACATTTTTATACAGAGGATTTTCACCTTGAAGGCTCAAAGCTTTTTACATCAAGGAACCACTCATCAGTTCACACACATTCACACACCAGGGTGGTTAAGTGTCTTGCCCAAGGACACAACAACAGCATTTATCGGTGGGAGCTGGAATTGCATTTGCTCGCTCAACCAATGAAGCTCATGTTGAGAGTGGGATTCAAACCATTGGCCTTCAGATGAGTGGATAAACTCTACAAACTGAGCCTTTATGTATTAAATGATACAAAGATTAAATGGATTTATGGGTCAATGACATGACTCTGTCCAGTTGCATTTTCCTCAGTTAAAAGGGTTCAAATTTCATAATAATTCAGCACATTTCTGTAGTACCTCTGACCTCCATGGAACCAAATCATTTTTTTTTCACAAATCATGAGTTATTCTGCATGTTTTTTGTCCTTAAAGTGTTAAAATGTCATGTGGTGCGACCGTGCATCATGTGGTGCGACTAATAACAGCAGGAATTCTGTGGCTGGAGTTTAATAACAGACAAAGTCGACAGGTGAATGGTTCTTTAGGCATTTTTCTTCATTTAATGCATTTTTCAGGGCAGTAGTTTGTTCATTAAACACAAGCAGGAGACTGTCATATTGGAGCAAATGAAAATATCAATATGCATTAAAAATCTAAAGAAATGCCAACAGTTTGTTTCTATACACTTCATATTACTCAGAAATTAATATCCCAATTATGTTTTAGAAAATAAAACAATTTTAAGGTTATTCTCGGTTGCACCACATGACATTTTACACTAAAAATGCTCAATATAAATGTTAACCATAGATTTATGCAACTGACACTGGAAATATTTGAAAAAGTTCAATAGAAACTTATATTTTTTGTATATTTTAAAACTTGCCTGTTGAAAATCCTTATATGTCATTGATCTTTATATCAAAATTTGACAATTTCACAGAGTTTATTCTTAGAAATCGAAACAAAAACAAATCGTATTTGCCCATAACCATTAAAGATAGCCCTTTTACTATAGCCAGACTTAAATCAGCTTTGCTCTGTTTTCTACGTTTACATATTCTGTTGGTGGCATGGTGGCTGAGTGGCTAACGCTCATGCCTCACAGAAAGAAGGTTGCGGGTTTGCCCAGGCCTTTCTCTGTGGAGTTTGCATGTTCTCCCTTTGTCTGGATGGGTTTCCTCTGGGCACTCCAGTTCCGGCACTATGAGGACCCAGCCGGATAAAGCGGAAGAAGATGGATGGATGCATGGACATATTCTGCTGGTACAGTTATAATCTATGACACCCGAGGATCATTATGTTATAATTTGCACATTTTAAATGACAATATTCAACTGAATCAACTGAGAAAAAGAAACAGGTCCTCTGATTTCCATGTTAGAAAACCGCAGCGCCCAATAGGAGCTGTTGTCGCGGTGAACGTCAATACAACAAAATGCTGTGTAGCTGTGGACACCTCCGATGAACAGCTGCAGATCACGTTAACAATAAAAAAAATAAAAAAAAGTACCAAAATGTCAATGCCATAGCCTACGTGTATCACCGATAAAACTGGAGAATGAAGTAAGTACATAGCAGTGGGCGTGGACCGGTGGCTCTAAAAGTTCTGAAAAGTGAATTTGGTAGATTAGCTCCGTTTAAATACATTATTTTCACAGACTTCACACAGTTTTCATCATTTAAACAGTTCATATCGCGTGAGTACATCTGATCGTTTGTCCCAAGTACGATTACTATGATCAGTGATTGCACCAAAGTATCCAGGAACGTACAGTTGAAAAAAAAGTATGTACAATTGGAAAAAAAAAAAGTGACATTACTAGTTACCACCACCCGCGTCTGCAATCTTTCAAATCCATATGATTGAGTTTGCTAATGCGGCGGATCATATTTAACCGGATGCCGAGGTCTGCAGAGGACACGGCGCAGCGTATGGTTATTAATAAGTGGCCTTGAGCGCTGTGCTGCTAGTTATGACAATCATATTTTTAGCGTTAGCACCTGGACAGCGCCAAAATTGTACTTCTCCGCTCCGGGCAAAGAAATCCATTGGCAACAACATTAGCAAAGATGGCTGCGGGGCGTTCACATAGCGCTGTCAAAAGCAATTGCTGTAATGTTATTTTTGATTATTCTGCACAATAACTTTTACGTTCCTTGACATTCTGTTGGATTAATATTTGTCTGGTAGCTGGAACGTGTCATTCCAAACTGATTATGAGGAAATATTATGAAAGTATTCACAGTAAAATATAATGAAGTACGCGCAGATTTGGCAGGGAGAGACGACGTGGGAGTTGGGAGCTTGTATGTAAGTGAGTGGATGGTCTCTTGGATGTTTTGTGTTGAGCGGAGGCCAATAGCTGGAAGTGGCCGTAACTTGGAACGGTTCGGATGCCAAAGTTGTTTTGAGAAAGTTGGAACGCGGCGGAAAATGTAAATAAACATGGCATAAAGCGCGAGAAATGACAAGCGAGAACGCAGGACGACAGTGAAAAGAAAATATTGTTGCCCCAGTTTTGTCATTGTATTCTAGCGGCTGAAAATGACAAATTGGGGTTTCGCAAAAAGTACACAGAATTTTCACTTTGTGTCTCTGAAATTAGCATTTTATGTTTGAGGAAATAAAAATGTTTCAGTTTAGAAGGAAGGAAGTTAAAAAATGATATGTTAGGAATAATATGAACCAAAATTGAGTCACTGACAAGCCCCTCCCACTTCTTGTCATTCGTCCAATAAAATTACACAAGAGTTAAATGGGGCACCTGCTTGTCTCCATGGCGAAATTACTTTTTTGACTTGATCATTCCACAATATCGAAATAAACTTGGTAATTACAATGGAAACAGGTTAATAGTCAGATCTACGGAGAAGCAAGCCTGCATATGGTAAGAATTCATGTTTTTAAAGCTATAAAACACCTGTAATTGAACAAATGCAAGGGAAAAATATGTTTAATGCCCTACTGTGGAACATTCCAGGAAACCCATCCATCCATCCATCTTCTCCCGCTTAATCCGGCTGGGTCGCGGGGGCAGCTTGCTGCCCAATACTCATAGCACCTGACCCCCCCCTATGAACCCCTCTGCAGGTGGTGAGCCCACAGGAGGGTGGACAACATGGTCCTTGATGTTAGTTCATAGGGGTGCGGGCATGTTTTGGGTTGATGGGGGAAACCGGAGTACCCGGAGGAAACCCATCCAGACACGGGGAGGAACATGCAAACTCCACACAGAAAGGCCCGGGCGACCCGGGGATCGAACCCGCAACTTTCTTGCTGTGAGGCCTGAGTGTTGCCACTCAGCCACCGTGCCGCCTCATTCCAGGAAAACCACTTCCATTCCAGGAAACCACATAACAATAATACATTTACATTTATACATTACAAATCGATCATTTTGTCAAGTCCAATGAGGTGACTGCTTTAATTACATGCTTTACATTGATTTCACGCTGGAGGTGTTCTACGTGTACGCATTAGCAAAAAGTTGCAAAAAAAGTAAAAAAAAAAGGAGGAATAAGATTTATTTTCTTCCTGATCCTTTTGTTCATGCAGCAAAGACGAGGCAAATAATGGTTAGAATATGTATTTATGTTAATTGTTTTTGTTGGTGTTCCATTTAAGTTGGTGACAACAAAATAATAGCGTGAGCAATAAATAAAAAACAAAAAACAAAAACAAAGAAAGATACAAAATTGATTTAAACTGCACATTTTCAGGAGCCTGTGATAAATGCAATGGTTTATGATCCTTTTTTTGTTTGGTTTTGTTTGGTTTTGTAGTACTACTATCCCCATAGGGAAATTGTCCTCTGCATTTCACCCATCGTTTTAGGAGCAGTGGGCAGCACATGGGGCGCCCGGGGACCCGTCTGCATGATCTTACTGCTCGGCTTGGGCAGGACTACCTCAGCTGGAGGATTTTTACTTATGGTGCATGTTTTTGGGTTGATGGGAGAAACTGTAGTGCCCAAAGAAAACTCCACACAGAAAGGCCAGGGCGACCTGAGGATCAAACTAGAACCTTAATCAGTTCAATTTTCAACAAAAAAAGGTAAGCATGACTAACTGAAAAAAACTGTTGCTTATGACTTTAATGTGTAAGAAACTTGTTTAACAGCACAAATCATCTGTTGTTGCTCCAAGTAAATCAGCTCTTTCTGGTCAGATTGCGTTAAATTAAAGCTCAGATTAAAGTCTAACTTGATTAACAGAGCTTCAGACAGAGCAGTGCTTCCAGTTAACATCACGCCACAAGGAAATGTTGATGATATCAGCTGCTAAGTATCAGTACTAGGCAATGTGGGTGAAGTGTCTTGGCAAATATGGTATTCTCAGTGGTCTTCCATTCAAGCCCTGCTCAGCTTTCGTGGTAACTGGAGAGAAGGTTTGTGTACAAATGTAAGCTATGATTTTCTATATAAACCAATGGGGCTATAGTGTAAGAGGTCCTATATTACACAAAATGGACTCTTGTAACCTTGTTAGAATACTGTTACCTCCTCAAAACATCCCTGGAGTTGTTTTGTTTCATTCACACATTAGTCTGTCTGCATCTCCAAAACTCAAAATTCTCTGTTCCACTGTTGTAATGTCATGTCGCAGTAGTTTCCAGGTTCACAGCTCCTTTTACATTTAGTTCAGCACAATGCAAGAAAAGCTTGGCCAAAATGGAAGATATAAACAGGTAAATCTCTCAGAAAAAAGTAGTGAAAGTATCTGTCCATGCAGCAAGATCATTTTACTTGACAAGTTCTCTTAAAATAAACTACCTCTAGACTAGAAGTAAGCATTTCTCAGAACTAGTAAGTAGATGATAAATGTGAAAAACAAGATAAATAACCTGATACAAATTTGAAAATCTGGGCCAGATCAGAAATTTGCAGTGCAGAGATTGGCAATTCCAGGGCTGAGATCATCCACATGACTTTAGTGAAGGTGTATGGAGTTTAAAAACACAGTGGAGCACTTTCTAGAGCTAAACATGCAGGATTTGTGTGCTAAATGTGTGAATGAATGAACGAAAACACAACTCCACATATGTGTTTGATGAGAAAACATTATAACAGATCAGAAAATAGCATAAAATGGGCCCTTTGCAAGCAAAGAACTTTAGTAACTCGTGATGTCCAACGGTCAGGATTACAAAGCGTAGCTGGGATCTAAAATGTATCCGTGGATTTTATGAAGCATCTCGTACATTGCATTTCAACTCCCCCTCTCCAACCCAGGCCTGGCAGCTGCAATAAGAGTCTGTGGCGGATGAATATTAAAAGAGGAGTATTTGATTAAACTGTGCTGAGTGCGTGGCACCCCGGGCTCTCTGGCGGAGGTGTACAAACATGATTCACAAACAATAAAAAGGGATAGGGCCCGCGCTCCCATCAAAGGCAACCGAACAACTGTGCGTCTTTTCATTTCACACGCGCGCCGATGGATTTGAATAAAAAGATGTTTGTGAATCAGACGGGAGTGAGGTTTTGTCGCGCGTGATTGTAAAAAATGAACTGCTTAGAAAAAGACATTGAGGCAAAGCTGTGTCTTGGAATTTGGGAGACCCGACGCTTCGCGGTGAGATCACGTTGGCGGTGTTCTACATGTACGTCTATGGCGGGAAGTTCACGCTGGCCCACATAAGCAAACACTGACAAAAAAGAAATGGAAAAAATGGATTTAAACAGCACATTTTCAGGAGCCTGTGATCAATACAAAGATTCATGGTCCTGTTTAGGTTGAAAAGCTTTTTTGAGAGAGCAAATATTTCTTTCTAAAGGTCAAAAACACCTCCATAACTAAACCAGAAGAGGTAAAGGGACCTTTATTTTGGGGAAAGTTCAGCATTGTTTCCCCTTCAAGAAAAGCAGGAGAATGAAAAATGTGCAAACAAAAATGGTCCTTTACTTTTCCCCACCCTCTTGTGAGAATAACTAACTGCTGCTGTGCATAGCTGTCTTAATTGTGTTAAAATTAGTGCTGTCAAATCGTTCATTTTTTAAATCAGATTAATCACACTTTAGAATTTTGATTATGACCTGTTTTTATAATGCTGTTTTGGAGAGTCTGATACGGTACATTTCGGTCCAGTGCAAAACTAAACATAGAAAACTGGTATATACGGCCATGAAGGTGATTGGTAGGAAATAGTTTCCTTCTTTGCAGGACATTTTTCAAAATTCTGTGCTTGTTCAGGCCAGAGGGACTGTGGGAAACCCCTCTCACCTGTTGCATGGTCAATATGAAATCCTTCCATCAGGCCGACGCTATCGAATGCCTAAGTTTAAGAGTAACAGATTTAAACTTTCATTTGTACCACTTCTGTTGCACTGTTGAACAAATCTGCACAACAAAGGTGCACTTAGTCACTTTATTTAATGGTGTAATAACGGCAAAAATCTTTGTGCAATAGAGCTAGTGCAATAATTATTTGTGCAATAGGGTTAGTGCGATATTTTGGACACTTTTTGGTTGCAGTGCACACATGGATCTTCTGACTGTTGTGTCAAGCAGTGCCCAAAACAAATTTCCCCTTGGGGACAATAAAGTTTATCTTATCTTATTAATTTTGATTAATTGCAGTTATTCTTCAAAAAAGACAAAAATATTTTGACAAAATTGCCGTGGGTGCGCTCCGCCAACGTTGTTTGTTGTGCTCGGCTTGTAGATGTACAAGTAGTGTCCTTGCTAGCGCTTAATCAAACACGTGTTTTGCTTTAAGATGGTATTTTAAACTTGTTGTGCTTCTGTGGAAAGAGAGTTCATCGCTGCAATATCTGCAAACCACCTTAGTTTGATCTAAAGTCGTGTATGGACAGACCTGATCACTGACCTAATAACCTGCGCCGCCTTTCAGGTCACCCTCCTCGCTTTCCATAGAGGAGCATGTGTGTTCAAAATAAATTGTGTGATTAATCTGCGTTAAAATAAACATTAGTGTGATACTTTTTTGTGATTAATTGCATGCGGTAATGCTTTAACATTGACATCCTTAGTTAAAATAAAACTCAGATTAAAGTGTAATTTGAGTAACATCTTAACAGATAGACTAGTGCCTATAGTTCTGTAGAAATTGAGTTTTTCATATATTCTTGTTCCTGTACTGTATATTTCAAACTTCAATATCTCTGAACTACCCAGAGCACTGACAGAATATTTCCATTTTCACTCACCCCCTACCCCTGCCCATGGGATCAACATTTATGAGATTCTAGCCATATTATAATGCTGTTTTCCTCATTTTTAAAGGGACCGTTTGGAATTTTGGACATAGGGCCTCATTTCCTTGTGAGCCAGAGTGTTGGAGAGGTGTGGAGACACTTTAACTATTCCATCCAGTCCTTGTATTTGGAGAGGTTGCTGGTGCTATGTCAATGGCCACAGTTGTCCTGCCACTAAAAACAGTCTTACCCACTCCACAGAGCACCCAAGGCAAAACTATTAGAACTCCAGACTGTCCATGTAAATGTCTGTGTTAATAGAATAATGTATGTAATGTAATAATAGAATAATAATAACCTAAAACTGACCTTGCATCACATGAATCGTCACATGTTGAGGGACTATTTTCTCATATATCAGTCCACCGCTGGCAATCAGGAAGTACAACTCACTGCTGCTGCTCAGACAGAAATCCTTCAAATGCAACGGTTGGTTTTTCTTCTAAAATGATTCTATGGACACAGACTGAACTCCAGACTGTCCATTCCATGGACAGTCTGGAGTTCTAATAGTTTTCCTCAGGTCTGTGGAGTGGGTAAGACTGTTTTTAGTGGCAGGACGACTATGGCCATTGACATGCACTAGCCTAGCACCAGCACCTCTCCAAATAAAAGGACTGGATGGAAGATTTCAAAAAGTGTCTCCACACGTCTCCAACACTCATGAGGAAATAAGGCCTTATGTCCAAAATTCTGAACTTTCCTTTTAACTTAGCATACTTACGTTTTAAGTACTTAACATTTATACCAATTGAACCATGCATGTTTGAAAAATCCTGTATTGTCCTTGTGTGGCAAATCCAGACTGATAGCTCTGTATTTTTCACCCTATATTATATCAGTCAGGCTCAAAAATGACCTTCTAAACAGATTTGTTTATTTCAGTGATGCATGTCAAACAAAGGAACCCATTCGTCACTCATAATTTTGAAAAAAGCGTAATTTCTCTCACTTCATATGAACAGAATTTAGTGCTTTGCCCATTTATTCTGGAGAAAAACACCATATTTTCAGTCCCCTGTGATATTTTTTCTTTCTATTTTCCTCCCAAGCAGAAATATTTGTTTTGACATAGACAGACCATTTGTGTCCCTGATTGGCTAATCCATCTGTCAATCACACCCATCTGAACTCGGGAAGATTCCACACGGACTCAAATCTTGGTTAAGTGTTGGAGAGTGTTTATTCTGGATCCCGGGCAAATATCGTCTTCTTGAATGCTCGGAGAATTCCAGTTTTCACCCAAACCCTATCTCGGCCCACTTCTCTGTTTTCACTTGGGATTATTCTAAAAATCAGACTCCCGATTATAGATGTAGGGTTAAAAAAAATCCCGTTCCCATTAATATCGGAGACTTGGACGAGTTAAAATATAAAAGCAGGATAGTGCAGTACTCACATTTGACCATGACCATGTAGACGTCGATGGTGCAGATGGGCGGTTGGGGCAGCCTCTCGCCCTTCTCCAGGATGTCCGGGATCTCTCTGGTGGGAATGCCGTCGTAAGGTTTTCCTCCAAACGTCATCAGCTCCCAAATGGTCACTCCTACAGAACAGAAACACGATCATATATAAAAGGAATGTGAATATGAACAGGATATGAACATGGTTGATGCAAATAGTCCCTCACCGTAGCTCCAAACGTCGCTCTGGTGGGTGAATTTCCTGTAGTGGATGCATTCGAGGGCCATCCATTTAATCGGCATCTGCAGGTAAAAATAAAGACATCTGTTATTGATTTTTAAAATATGAGAAAAACAAACATAAAATTAAGGGTACACATTCAAGCACTAAGTTACGTGGCACATCATATTACCGACTGAGCTGAGTGTCCTTGGGCAACACTTTTGGCCTTCAGTGTCTGAGTCTGTGTGCGCTCATGGAGGAGTTGTTCATTGTTGTACAATTCTAGTTCTAACTGAGGTAGAAAAATGTTTCATAATGTGTCTGTATACTGAGATAGATGGATATAGAGGCACATAGACAGATAGATAGATATAGATGCTAGATAGATAGGTATAGATACGAGATATATACTACTGTAGACAGATAAGAGATAGAAAGAGAGATAGATACTAGATAGATAAAGATAATACATACTATAAAAATAATAGATACAGGTACTAGGTAGATATAGATACTAGATAGAGAGAGCGAGAGAGATACAAGATGGATAAAGATAATAGATACTATATTGATATAGACAGAGAGATACATCGATACTAGATAGACAGAGAGAGATAGAAAGATAGATACAAGATAGATAAAGATAATAGATACTATATAGATACTAGATATAGATACTAGATAGATCGATAGATAGTGTGTTTTGCATGAAATGTCCCACAGTATGGCATTATACATCTGTTTCCATGGATACACGCAAGCGACGCCTCTAGGCCATGTTACCGGTCATATGTGGAGAGGCAACCCCGGTCACTGGAGGAAATGAGCAAGAAAGAAGCAATAAAGACACCTCTAACTGAAATATCCAAACACTCTAAACACATCGCCATGGAGGCAAGCCGGTTACAGACACCCCAACAACGAAGTTCCATTGTGCACCTTTAAAGATTTCTTTTTGAAACGCAAACCCTGCAGATTTAGGCTGAATTCTTAAGTCCAGGCATGTTTTTGATGAAGTAACAACATTATAACATGCCTAAAAGCTCAGTAGAGTCAGTTTAATGATAGCTGGACAATAACAGCTCATATATTACTCTAGAAGGCTAACACATTTCATTCTCTGTTAGCTCAGATTCAGGAATTTAACTCCCAAACTCCTCTTCCACAGCTGCCCTAACTATCTCGTGACGGCACACCCATCTCCAGGCATCTTGGCGATTAGCGCACAGATCCACGCCTCACTTGTTGACAACCGACAATATTTGAATGCGTCCTTTGTGAGATATTGGAGAATCGACGCGGCCGGGAGCCTTCCTCGCACTCCGCCCGATGTGAGCCGAGCAGCGCCATCGATTCGCCCGCGTCGATACCGAGCATGCTTTTTAGGACGCTAAACGGGATCGTATTGGTATTTTGTCAGCTGTTAGTGTGTGGAAAATGGAGAAGAAATCGGATCTTTGACAAGGGACACTGTCGAGAAACCGTGGACGGCTTTGATGATGTTATAAAACGCGGGTCAATACAGCTCAACGGGAGATTAGCGGTTTTCGAAAGAGATATCCAAACTGAAAATTGACATTATTAAAGAGGGCATTTTACACGTCTATGGGCTATTAACTGCTAACACATAATATTTAGATTGCCATGCTAGTTTTTGTTCTTTTTACACTGGGGTTAAAAGGTGAGATCTATATATATTAAAAAAATAAATACATTTTAAGTGTCTTTTTTTGTATACTGCTTGGCCCAAATAACTTGATCTGATAAATAAATGTGGGGAAAAAAAACCTTCAAAAACAACTTTGAACCTCCTCTTGCTCTCTGCGCTAAGTAACTCCCCTTTCAGAGCACTATCTCAACATCGCGTCAGGTTTCCCAAGTTGCCGTGTACAGTTTTGCATCATGTTTTTGTATATTTATGATGGAAAACTGTCGACTGGGAGCATGGACAGAATCATACTGCTAACCGTAAGCAGGGTTCGAATAGGGAGAGATCACTAGATTGCTCAAACATGCATAAATGGCATCTACAACCTCTTCAGGTATGTTTTTGTATATTTATTATGGAGAATTGCCGTGAGGGAGCATGTGGGTGGAGCCTTGACCACAATCATACTGTTAACCACAAGCAGCGTTCGAATTAGGAGAGATCACTAGATTGCTCAGACATGCATATTTGACATCTAATACCTCTTCAGGCATGTTTTTTTGACAAAGGAATGACATTAGAACATGGTAGAAAACTCCGAAAATGTTCTTTAAACTTTAACAACATATTTACTACATTATTATCTTATCTTTCGTTGGGGAT
The DNA here is from genome assembly GCA_034769755.1 of Odontamblyopus lacepedii. Taxonomy (NCBI): domain Eukaryota; kingdom Metazoa; phylum Chordata; class Actinopteri; order Gobiiformes; family Gobiidae; genus Odontamblyopus; species Odontamblyopus lacepedii. The sequence continues at coordinate 20,088,772 of CM068366.1, forward strand.
TTGATTAAAAACTTGCCTTATGGATGTTGCGGCTTAAAATCTTTTTAACTAACAGCGATCTCACATTGAAGGAACGGAACTTTTTTGTTTCATTGAGATAGGCCAAGTAATTACAGAGATAGCAACCAGGTCAATAGATCTGCAAAATGACGCTGAAGTCTGGTATTAAAAAAAAAAAAATCTTCTAAAACTAAATTATAATTGTATTCCATCATACAGGAGTGATGGTACAATGACGAAGAAAGTCAATTAAAGCTGTACGATGTAACTTTTTAGTAGGCGATGCATCACCTGTTTGTCTCCATGGAGATGTGGCTACTTAGTATTTCACTTATCTATATTCCTGGTGTTCTTATTGGTACATTCTGACGTGAACGGGGTTGCCACTCCACAGATCTGACCTGTAACCATGCAGAAATATTTCACAGTGTGGCTTTAAACCTTTTTAGCTTCATGTAGACCAAACCAGGCCAAGTTACAGGTCAGATCTGCGGAGAGGCGACGCCACTCACAGTCAGAATACTTGTTTTTCCTTGGTATTTCTGAGCTATAAAACCACCTGTAATTGAATAAATGTAAAGTAGAGCTGTTTAATGTCGTACTGTGGAACATTCCAGGCAAAGCAAAATCATCTCCAAAGAAACAAGCAGGTGGCAAACCCGATATAAAAAAAGATACATAAGCCATAATACTAATATAGATAGACAGCTTGTGAACCAAAAAGGTGCTTTGTGTAACTTTTTGGTTGGAGGTAGGTCGTCTGCTTGTTTCTATGGATATGTCATTGGAATATTCCATAGTGTGGCATTAAACAGCTCTACTTTACCTGTTTTCAATCACAGGTGGCTTTATTGCGCAAAAATATCTTAAAAAACAGGCACTCTGAATGTAGAATGCCAGATCTGTCGCCTCTCCACAGATCTGGCCTGTAATTTGGCCTGGTTCGATCTGGCGTTAAATGGAAGACGCTAGTGCTAGGTAATGCTACATTCGCTTTCATCTGCGTCGGTTTATTTAGCTATTTTTACGCTAATATGTGCAGACGATGCTTAGCGAAGAAAACCCACGCGGTCAGTGTCGGCGGGGTGGGAGTCCGTACGGCGCCTGCGGCTGTTTGTACTGCAGCGAGAACAGACGCGCGGCTATAAATATCACGGCATTAGCATAGTCAAATAAGGTCGTCGGGAAGTCGTTAAAGGTGCTATACAGTTATGGTGATCTGGTATTTTGAAATGGCTTTGAAAAAAATAAGAAAAGAAAATTTGAATATTGAGTTGCCTGTAATAAAATAAAATAAAATAAAAAGGCTCTTAAAAATAAATAAATAAACTTGCGATGTAATTTTTCATACAAGATAAGTAATATTTCTGTCCATTTTTGGTAAATTTTATGTGTCCATTTGCGTTTTGCACAATATTTAAAAAAAACTGAACTGTCTGTAACCATACTGTCTGTATTTTGTCCTTTGGATGATTAGCATCCCCAAAAAATACCAATGTAGTGATTAGTTTGACATCAGATTTGCTGGCTGACAGCTGTTGGGTTGCTAGGACAACGGTAGTGTGTGCAGGGATGTAGCGACGTAGCACTTCTCCAGCTCTCGGCTGGTGGAAAAACAAACCGGTTCTTGGATAATCGGAGGAAGCACCAGCACCGAACCAGCACTTGGTTCGTTGTGGTGGAAAAGGGGTAAAACAGACCTGGAGTTGTGTTTTGATTCATTCACACGTGTTTAACACCACTTAGGGTTTGGTGTTATGTGTTCCCCTCCCGTCTGTGTCTGCACCTCTCCAGGGGCGTGGCTAATGCTGCAGTGTGGTTCACCTGCAGCTCATCACCAATCAGCCCCACTACAGCCCTCTCCCTGTGAGCTCTTGTTTGTCACTTCATTCCTCGTCTATTCCTCATTTACACTGTGTCAGCTGCTTGTCTACATCGTCGTCCAGTCTGTCCACAACCCGTGAGTCTTCCCCCAGTGTCTTCCTATGTCTCCAGTTCCCATCACCACATCCTGCAATCCCTGTAATAAACCTGTTTAACACCTACCTACCGCCTTTGTCTCTGTTTTGGGGCCCTCTACCACACACTATATTTAGGGTTCTCTCAAATGGAAGACACTGTTCCACCTTGTGATGTCATGTGGCAATACAGGAAGTGCTCCACTGTGTTTTTTAAAACTTCATACACCTTCACTAGAATAATTTGGGTGATTTTGGTTTTGGAATTGTCCATCTCTACTGGACTAAAGGTAAAAAGCAGCTGTTAAAACTTCAATAATCACAAGGTAGAATGGAGCATTTTGAGATTTGGAGATGTAAACAGATGAATATCTCTCAACTCAAACATGTGTGAATGAAACAAAACACAACTCCAGCATGTTTTTTAGGAACCAAGATGGCGGCGCGTGCACACGCAGCGGCTCCTTTCTCTCCCCTGGTTTTTTGTTTTTTGTGCTGTTCGTCTGTGTGTATCTGTTCTTCTTTGTCGTGTCCACCGACCACAATACGACTAACGTACCTCCGAATTTCTGCTCTCCATCGGCAGTACTACTTTTGTGGATATTAGCCCAGCAGTCGCGGAGGTACTACTTCGACCGCGATCTACTCCCGGAGGCCTGCTCAATCACCGACTTCACTCCGGCAACTATCCCACGGTGGAGGCGCCACAAGCGGATTATGCGGAGGCAGAAGAGGGGGAAGCGAGGTGGTATCCGGGCTAGGCTAGCGGCTAGCCCTCACCGGCCAGCCATCCCATCCATTACACTGGCCAACGTACGATCGCTGGACAATAAACTGGATTATATCCGTCTACTCCGCGCTACTTCCAAGACCGTGAGTGAGTGCTGCGTCTTTGTGTTTGTGGAAACGTGGCTAAATAGCAGCGTGGACCATGCTGTAGAGCTAGCCCGGCTAACATGCTACCGGGCGGACAGAGCTCGTAAAGGGAGGCAAGACTCGCGGCGGGGGCTCTGTGTTTACATCAGTGACGCCTGGTGCCGAGACGCTGCTGTGGTCTGCAAACACTGCTCACCACTTTTGGAGCTGGTTATCATCAGATGCCGCCATTCTACCTGCCGGGAGTTTAGCGCCATACCTGCTGGTGGCAGCTTACATCCCTCCCAGCTCCTCCACCAACAACAAGAGCCGAAGCTCTTCACTTAACTCCACCAGCTCATCAGTGACCAGCAGACAGCCCATCCTGATGCTTTCCTCATTCTGGCCGGAGACTTCAATCATGCAAACCCCAAAGTGCAAAGTGTTTTTCACAACTCCACGGACACATAAACTTTGCCACAAGGGGTAACAACATTCTGGATAATGTTTTTACTGTATGGAAAGGAGCCTACAAAGCCCTTCCCCTCCCCCACCTTGGAGCCTCAGATCACACCACTGTTACACTAATGTCAGCATATAGACCACTGGTTAAAGTCATCAAACCAGTTCTTAAGCAGGTAATGTGGCCGGAGGGATCCACAGAGGCACTCCAGGACTGTTTTTCCACCACTGACTGGAGTATATTCAGACAAGCAGCCACATACAATAATTCTGTTGACCTTCAGGAATATACAGAGTCAGTCACGCCCTACATGAGGAAGTGCATGGATGATGTCACGGTCACAAGGACTATCACCATCCGAGCAAATCAGAAGCCGTGGCTGACAGGAGAAGTCCACAGGCTCTGGAGGGCTCGGGAACGTGGCCTTCAAAGCTGGGGACATGGGCCGGGCCTGAGGACAGCCAGGGCCAATCTGGCACGTGGTATCAGGGTGGCAAGGAGGCAATACTCCAAGAGAATCGCTGGACCGGTTCAGGGACAGCAGGGACACCAGGAACCTGTGGAGAGGAATCCAGTCCATCACGGACTACAGGCCCTCTCCGCAGACCCGCGACAGCTCCACCTCTGCTGCTGAACCAGCTCAATGACTTCTTTGCCCGCTTTGAGATAAACAACAGCACCACGGCTCAGAAAACTCCACCCCTCCCGGCGACCAGACGCTGACACTTTCACACCATAGGGTGAGACGTTCCCTCAAAGGGATAAATGCACGGAAAGCCCCTGGCCCTCGACAACATCCCTGGTCGTGTCCTGAGACTGTGCTGTGGAGCTCACTGATGTCTTCACTGACATCTTCAACATCTCACTGAGCCAAGCTGTTGTCCCCACGTGCCTCAAGACCACCACCATCATCCCAGTCCCGAAGAAGCAGACTCCCACTCCGCACAATGACTACCGCCGGTTGCACTCACTCCCATCCTTATGAAGTGCTTCGAGCTCGTCATGCAACATATCAGGTCTTCCCTCCCCCACCCTGGATCCCTTCCAGTTTGCATATCGGTCTAATCGCTTCTACCGATGATGCCATCTCCATCGCCCTCCACTCAGCCCTCACCCACCTGGAGACCAACAATTCACACGCCAGAATGCTGTTCATCGACTTTAGCTCAGCATTTAACACCATCATCCCCAGCAGCTCATCCACAAACTGACCAAATAGGACTCAGCACCTCCTGTGTAACTGGCTGCTGGACTTCCTGACGGGGAGACCACAGTCAGTTCGGGTAGGAAACAACACATCCAGCACGGTCGTGATGAACACAGGGGCCCCCAGGGATGTGTGCTGAGCCCTCCTATTCACCCTTCTTACACAGGACTGCTCCCCAACATCCAGCTCCAACCTTTTCATTAAGTTTGCGGATGACACAACTGTGCTCGGTCACATCCACAACAACGATGAGACGAGCTACAGGAGGAAGTAAACAGGCTAGCCACGTGGTGTAAGGACAACAATCTCCACCTGAACGTGGAGAAGACGAAGGAGATTGTTGTGGACTTCAGGAGAGCGCACATCCAGCATGCTCCACTCACCATCAACGGTGCTGCAGTGGAGCGAGTGAGCAGCACCAAGTTCCTGGGTGTGCACATCTCTGAGGACCTCTCCTGGAGCAAGCAACTTGCATCACTGGCCAAAAGAGCCCAACAACGCCTTTACTTCCTCCGCAAACTGAAAAGAGCAAGAGCCCTGACCCCATCCTCCGGACATTCTACAGAGGCACCATTGAGAGCATCTTATCCAGCTGCATCACGGTGTGGTACGGCTCTTGCACCGCGTCCTGCAAAAAGACTCTGCAGCGCATCGTCAGAGCAGCTGAGAGGATCATCGGTGTCCCTCTCCCCCCTCTACAGGACATTTATCACTCCCGCCTCACCCGCAAAGCCATCAGGATTGCAGGTGACCCCACCCACCCATCTCACAGCCTCTTCAGCCCACTGCCATCAGGGAGGAGACTGCGGAGCCTCCAGGCTAGAACCAGCAGACTCCGGGACAGTTTCTTCCACCAGGCTGTCAGAGGACTTAACTCTCTCCCTGCCCTACCCCCACTTTTCCCCTCTGCCCCCCCTCAGCCCCCTGTCACCCACTAAGAACACTGCAAACTCTAATGCACTACCTCACTTTTTTACATTATATGGACAATCAGTGACTGTTACTCATACATTTTTGCACTACTTCACTTTTTTACCTGTAAATATTGTTTTGTCTATTGTGTCTGTTTACTTTGAGTGTTTGCACATTTTTGGCTTGTTTGCGCACTTCTGTCTGTTTGCACATTTTGTTGTTTGCACATTTGTTTTATACTTGAATTTTTTTATTGGAATGTTTTTAATGTTTGCACTGAGGCTGGGAGAGGACAGCAATTTCATCTGTGCTATATATATTTTGTATGTATATGCACATGTGACAATAAAGGAAAATTGAATTGAATTGAATTGAATGTTTCTGGTGAGGTAACAGCATGATAACATGGCTTAAACCTCACAAGAATCAATTCTGTGTAAAATAGGCCCTTTAGAGTGTTTTAGTCAATGTAAACAGCTGAATAAGAGACGCTGTCATTGCTTGTACTTTGTGTTGTCCGCAGTGAGTCCCGGCGCTGTAATAAAGGGCTGTGCTGAGGTCGATTTGCATGGGGAGTCTGGGGCGAAGCGCGACCCGGCCTGATGAACGCAGCCCCGCTCCCCGAACACTCCAGACTGATTGGAAGTGATGTGACTCTATTTGTTTCGGATGAAGGCGTAGGAAAATTGTGTTATGGTACAAAAAAAAGAAAAGAATTAAAGTTCAACCAAAATAGTTTTAATGCCTCATCACAACAGGGATTTGAAGGTTGACGAAAGTTTTAGAAATTGATGCTTTTAGTATCTGGAAAAACTTCACTAAAACATATTTTTCTAACTTAAAGGTCCTATGTTAGACAGAATTGACTCTAAAACCTACCTGTTTTGTTTCATTCACATGTTTGAGTAACTCTTTATTATTAGTCTGTCTACATCTCCAAAGCTCAAAATGCTCCGTTCCACCTTGTGATGTCATGAAGTTCTAGTTTTCAAGAGTTTCAGCAGTTACCTTTTACATTTAGTTCTGTAGAGATCGAAAATTCCAGCGCTGAAATCATCCAAATGATTCTAGTGAAGATGTTTGGAGTTTAAAAACACAGTAGAGCACTTCCTGTATTACCACATGACATCACGAGGTGGAACAGAGTGTTTTGAGAGAAGAACTTTTTGTGTGAATGAAACAAAACACAACTCCAGGTCTGATTTTGAAGAGGAAACATAACATAGATGAGAAAATGCAATACGGGGCCTTTAAAGACACTCTACGTTTTAGTACGTTTTAATGTTCCACACTATGGCATTAAAATATCTAAGTTGTATTTACTCAATTTCAAGTGTTCTTATTGCTCAAAATGCCTTGAAAAGTCTTCTTACTGTGAGCTGGCTCGCCTTTCCACAGTACTGACCCGTAAATGAGCTTACTGGCGTCGCTTGTTCGTCTTCAGAGTTTAATGCCATAGTGTGGAACATGTACTTCCATCAATCCTGCGCTCCAAATCGTCTGCTGTCTTTCGTTTATAGAACCACGAGGACACATTCAGATCTGTATCGGAGCCAGAAGACATAAAGGGGGTGATGTGAGGTGAGCTCCTCACTCGAGTCTGAATGTTCCACACAGGAGCTTTAACATATGGTGTAATGATTGTACAAGTATTGAGAGATGTTAATGGTTTCTTTAGAGAGAGGCTTAAGCAGCAATAAAACAGACAAACTGTGCTCTATTTACACAACAGGATTTCTCTGGAGTCTCTGTGTAGACTTTGAATGATGCATAGATTAGATTTTTAATAAAGATATATTAGAGCTTTGGTTCCCCTCACTATCTGTGGTAAAGTTTTGCTTCATTTTTAAAAATTTAATTTCATTTCATTTGGAACATTTTCTGTTCCTTGCAATTAATTCATGAATATATAAAAATAAGTGAATTCTTCAATTAAGAATAAATACAAGCAACTCGGAGAAACATCCTCATCAAACCTGAGCTCATCAGATCTCAGAAGCTAAACCGGGCTGGGCCTGGGTAGAACTTGGATCAATCATAGTTTTGATACAGAAAATGCAACAGAAAAGCGCTTTACAGTGATTAAAAAGAACAATCCCACATTTCCCCTCCACCCTCCACCCCCCCACAAAGCTAAACTAAACCGGTGAGTCTAGAGATTATCTGTGACAATCCCACATAAAACTGAACTAGAGCTAAAGTGAGTCTGTGACATAAGTATCTTTATTTACTACTAACTGAAATAGGGAGCTGTGAGATTACTACTATGACATACTATCTTTCATAACTCTATTTATCTCTATACTATCTTTCATAACTCTCATAATCTCTCATAACTCTATAGCAAATATAATAACTATAACTCTTTCTCTATACCAACTATAGTAACTATAACCAGTACAGAGAAAACAAAAGAGAATGGAGGAAGAACAACAAAAAGAACACAGTATATACATTATATTTTTATAACATTATTATGGATGGGAGACCACTGGGAATTCCAGGTGCCACAGTGGGACAGTGGCAAACCTGATGTGTCCTTAGGCAAGACACTTCACCCACATGGCCTGGTGTGAAAGTGGTGTGTTTGAGCCTATGGTGCAGATTGGCAGCCTCGATTCCGTCAGTCTGCCCCAGGACAACAGTATCTTACCCCCACTGGATATGGAGTGAATGAATAATGCACCAAACTGTAATGTGTCTTTGAGCATCTGTAAAAAGTGCTATATAATACTTATGCATTATTATTCATAATAATTAAATGTGTGTTTCAATCTATTCATTGATTATATATTGTTTTAACATTTTGTATTGTTGATATATTTATTTTTAAGGTTAGAGTTAAGATAAGGTACACTTTACTGTGTGTTCTAGATAATCATGCATGTAACCGAAGATGTGAGATTCTTGATGGTTTTGGGGTCAGTTTTCTTGCTTGTGCTCAATAAACACTGTCCTTAGAAGAAAACTGGGGGCCAGTGGCGTACAACTCCTGTTTGAGAATTAACTAAAGTTTCCCAGTTGGGTTTAGATCTGGTGAAGCAGGGACCATATCATCAGGCGTTTCTTCTTGGTCAGCCACTCATTGTGCACCTCGAGGCCTGACTTGGTGCATTGTTCTGCATGAAGATGTAACTCTCAGGCTTTGATTTGTACCATGGCATGAAATTTTGCTCCAAGAACTTCAAGAAGTTCATTTGTATTTTCTACTTTAAAAGGCCCAGCTACATCACCTCCAATGATACCAGCCCAAACCATCACCCCGCCGCCTCCTCGCTGCCTCCTTAGACGTGTTGGAGTTTGCCGTCCATGGAGCAGCCTCTGTCCCACCCATCTGGTCCATCTAAGGGAGCTCGCATCTCATCAGTGAAAAGAACGTTTTCAAAGTTCATGTGTTCAGAAGCCCAATGAAGCCTTTTAGCTTTGTGGTTCTAGTGAGTCTTGCTGTTTTATGGTTTTCTTAGAGTCTGCCATTGCCAATAGCTGCCAGTTTTCAGCTAAGACCGTCTTTGGAGCGCAAAATAGCACAAGCAAGAAAATTAACTCCAAAACCATCAAGAATCTCACATTTTCTTTTGATTCTAGACTGGTTAAGGTGTAACAGAACAAAGGTGGATATATCAACATGTGAAATGTACATTTTCATTTAAATATTCTTGAATATTTTTATTATTCATTAAAATATTGTTTTAAAAAATACAGAATATAATGTTATATACTTGATTATATAAAATAAATGTGTTCTTTACTGAACTGAACTTTATTCCTTTTTGATTTGACTTGTATAATTATATGGAACAGTCAAATTCCGGAAAATTGGATTATTGCACTGTTAAATAATTAAAAAAAATATTTTAAAACTACTAAATAAAGCTGAAAATAGGCCTTCGCAATAGTAAAAAAGTAGATTTAGTAAAAATAAGTAAAAAAACAAAAACTTCCCAATGATGAAAAATCATACATGTGTAATTATCTGGAACATACAGCATTGTCCCTGTATTTGACCCAGTGCTTCATGGGTCAAATACAATGCAAAGGCCTGGATGACACAAGGATCAAACCAAAACCTTCTTGTTGTGTAGTGTAAGTGCTAACTACTCAGCCACTGACTGTGTAAATAAAATAAAATACGTACATAAAATGGTATCTACTTCTACAGTACTGTACGTGCACGTGGTCACTTACACCGACCTTTCCTCCGTCGGCGTTGTACTCCTTCTCGTCAGCGTCCAGTAATCTGGCCAGGCCAAAGTCCGTGATCTTGATGTGATTGGGCGATTTCACCAGAACGTTCCTCGCCGCCAGATCTCTGTGCACGAGCCTCCTCTCCTCCAGGTACATCATGCCCTGCAAAAGAACCGGCACAGGTCCTTCATTATCGTAATACATTCAGGCAATTACGCGCGAAGGCAGAAGTGTCAGAGGCGGCATTAAAACCCGTGTCAGAACTGTCATGGCGGTCGACGTTTAAATGCAATCTTTCAGGGTAGGAGGGAAAGACAAAGGAGCTCTCGAGGCGTCAGGCGGTGGGACTTTTGATGAGATGAAAATACAGAAGAGGTCTTGATTCGCTGGCTCGGCGCTGGGAGAATGCAATGTGGGTTTACATGGCTGCCAGGCAAGAGTGTGTGTGTGTGTGTACAGAGACAGAAATGTATTGTAATGAAGGAGCAGAGCAGATGTGGAGGTCCCAGAGAGTCACAGTCTTTATGAACTTTTGTATTGTTGTCTTAGTGTTACTTTAGTTAACATTATGCCTAAGGAACACTTTACTGTCTTGACTTTATTATCGTCCTTTGCATTTGACCCATCCTTCAGTGTCTCTCGGTCTGTCAGGAACAGTGGGACCCATCTCCAGATCTTGGTCTAGTCTGGACTTCCTTAGCTAGAGGATCTGACTTATTGTATGGTATCCTGTGGTATCAAAAAGTAGCAACAGTATCAGTTTGATTACTGTCATTAAAAAATCTGCATAAAGACCTAAAACCACAGCACAGACTTTCTCCCCTCCGCTCTCTCCTCTTCAAACATCGTTACCATAGACCATATATATATATGAGTGGACATAGCTGCTGTGTGCCAAACAGGAAGTGCTCCAGGAGGCTCTTTCAGCTCCAGCTCTCCCTTTTTCCCAATGACTTACATTAGGATCTTCTCGCTCCTCTCTCTGGACCTGCTGCTGTGGTCTCGTCATTTTGGTCTTAAAATGTTCGTATGAACTCGCGGCACAGGATCCTGAATTTTTTATTTCGTTATCTTGTTCCTAAATCAAGATATGGACATAATTAACGGACCAATCAGACGCCTTTATTCCCTGAGGTCGCTGCCGCCAAGCGTTAGCAACAGGTTTGAGTGACAGCTCATGTGTTTCTCTGCTAAGTAAGTTTCCTTCTCACTTTCCTGCCCCGATTGACTATTTTTGAAATAAAATGACAAAATATCTCAAACAATTACAGGCTATAAAATATCTCAAACAATTACAAACGTTACTAGAATCTTAACGAGCATAATTTAACTAGCATAAAGTAAAGTGAATTTAATTAAATTGCTACTTTATTGTTCGCGCGTAACAGAACATAAATCAGTGACTTAAGCTTACAATTTAAAGTTTGATGATAAAAGCTAAAAAGTTTGAGATTTTATTGAACGCCGAGAGTGGAGAGGGGACGAGGCGCTGAAGAGGAGAAAGTTCCCGCTTGAGGGCGAAGTCAGACTTTCACGGAGGAGACGGAGCCCAATTTATGGTTCTGCATTGAAATGTGTTTGCATCGACGTGCGCCCCCTACGCACAACGTCCTCGTCGACCGCCTTAACTTTCTAACTACGCCTCAAAACGACGCAGACAATAAGGGCTGTGATTGGTCCTCTCCACCGCTCTACATTTCTGGTGCTCCGCTCATTCTAGGCGATCGAAAGCGCTGCAAAGTTTGGTTTGATCAGAACTTGTGTCTCATCTTCAAATATAATGCTGCTCTTCTGTTTCTGATTTAGATGCAGCTACAAAATAATTATGAATTAGTCACGGTAATACCATATACCCCGGTAAAATGTTTGGAAAATTTGGATACCGCCCAACCCTAATTTATGGCGCTTTCTTGACATGAGAACGCTAAGCACTCAACCGCCGTGTCATCCATATGTGACTTAAACCCGCGCCGCGTTACGTCTCTAATTCTATCTGCCACCTGTCTCCATGGAAATGTAATCGTTTGGCCTGCGTGTTCTGCAATCTGGCAATAAAACGATCCATCTCCACTGAGGCGAGCAGGTGGTGCCAGTAATAATAACAGTAATACATCAGATTTAGCGCTTTTTTGGACACTCAAAGACGCTTCACCGCAGTGTATTATTCATTCACTCCACACTTGGCGATGGTATGATACTATTGGAGTCGTTATGACCACACATATTCATGCAAGACAATGTGGGGGAAGTGTCTTGCATAAGGGCACAAAGAGAACTGGTTCATTTTGCAGTGGTCCAAAGCTATTCCTCTAATAACTTTGGACCACTGCAAAATGAACCAGTTCTCTTTTTAAGAAGGTAAAAATCAGGTATAGCGCTTTTTAAAAAATCATTATGTTTATTATGCATTTTTTAATTTATACCAAAAAAACAACAAAACAACAACACAGCATAACAACATTTCATAGCATTAATAGTTCTATGAAATAAATTATATCAAATGCAGCAGCTACAACAAAGTGGAATGAATATTATGCCACGACTCTTTTCATTTTCAGACAGTCCAGAGCATTTCCCATTTTAAAAAAAGATTGTATTTACCATCAGTGTTGTACCTGAATGTGATAATATTTTGGGCGGACGTGAACTGATCGCACTGCATTTCTGCCTGATGAACGAACTGTGAACGTTCATTCCGGTGTCTGTGAACAGCGTGAGCTTCTGTTTAACTTTGTTTAAGAAGGTGCTAGATTTCGTTAGTGTTCCAGGTGAAAACCCGACTAAACCCACCATAAAGAGACCTTAATATTTAGCGGAAAAACATTGAATCTGGCAACAACACAAGCCACCAGCGTCGCATCGAAACAAGACAACACAAAAAAGAAAATCCTCATTTCAGTCACATGAACAGCAAACTTAAAACGACACATTGAACTGAAGGACCCGGCGAGTTTTTCAAGGTTTATGAAAGCACGAACGAAATCAAAACGCAGTCAAGACAGATCCTCTACCCGAGACAGTATTAGCTCTGTTGTCGTCTCTCAACCGCAAATTTGATCTGAAGATGAAATCTAACTCATACTTTCATTGTTAAAACTGATAAAATAATTGCTGTGTGTGGTTCTATATGGACTTTGGCAATGGTATTGAATAATCATCGCTTGCAGCAACGTATTGAAACAAAAAAAAGCATAATAAACTAGATCATTCATCCTCCTGCTGACCCATAAATGCGTCACACAGGCACCACTGTATTTGCAAGATCTGATCACTATACAATCTTCCAACCGCACCCTCAGATCTTCAGGTAGCATGCTCTTTCAGGTCCTCAGATATTCAGGTAAAGTGCTCCTTCAGGTCCTCAGATCTTCGGGTAACGTGCTCTTTCAGGTCCTCAGATATTCAGGTAAAGTGCTCCTTCAGGTCCTCAGATCTTCAAGCAACATGCTCCTTCAGGTCCTCAGATCTTCAGGTGGCGTGCTCCTTCAGGTCCTCAGATCTTCAGGTAACTGTTCCTTCAGGTTCTCATATTTTCAGGTAGCATGCTCCTTCAGGTCCTCAGATCTTTGGGTAACGTGCTCCTTCAGGTCCTCAGATCTTCGGGTAACGTGCTCCTTCAGGTCCTCAGATCTTCGGGTAACGTGCTCTTTCAGGTCCTCAGATCTTCAGGTAGAGTGCTCCTTCAGGTCCTCAGATCTTCAGGTGGTGTGCTCCTTCAGGTCCTCAGATCTTCAGGTAACTGTTCCTTCAGGTTCTCATATTTTCAGGTAGCATGCTCCTTCAGGTCCTCAGATCTTTGGGTAACGTGCTCCTTCAGGTCCTCAGATCTTTGGGTAACGTGCTCCTTCAGGTCCTCAGATCTTCGGGTAACGTGCTCCTTCAGGTCCTCAGATCTTCGGGTAACGTGCTCCTTCAGGTCCTCAGATCTTCGGGTAACGTGCTCTTTCAGGTCCTCAGATCTTCAGGTAGAGTGCTCCTTCAGGTCCTCAGATCTTCAGGTGGCGTGCTCCTTCAGGTCCTCAGATCTTCGGGTAACGTGCTCCTTCAGGTCCTCAGATCTTCAGGTAACGTGCTCTTTCAGGTCCTCAGATCTTCAGGTAGAGTGCTCCTTCAGGTCCTCAGATCTTCAGGTGGTGTGCTCCTTCAGGTCCTCAGATCTTCAGGTAACTGTTCCTTCAGGTTCTCATATTTTCAGGTAGCATGCTCCTTCAGGTCCTCAGATCTTTGGGTAACGTGCTCCTTCAGGTCCTCAGATCTTCGGGTAACGTGCTCCTTCAGGTCCTCAGATCTTCAGGTAGCACGCTCCTTCAGGTCCTGGACTCTTTTAAAGCAAATCTAAAGACTTTTTTATTTAGAAAAGCTCACTGTTGATGCTTTTAGTATTTCGCAGCTAGTATTGTTTTTAAAGTTCTTCTTTTATTGTAGCACTCTGAGATTCTATGTAATGAAAAGTGCACTATAAATAAATTTCATTATTATTTTATTATTTTTTAGAACTAGAATGAATTATGAGCGAAGTAGTTAATTTTGAAATTTGAAAACTGAACTTCAAACTGATTCATGTAGAAAATGAACTTTCCCAACACAGTTTACCACTAAGACAATATCTTAACCATTCTGAAGTATAAATTCTTCCACATTTGGACAGAAGAAACAACATTACCAACATATTTTGACATTTTTTTTGCCAGCATCAGGAGAAATTGTACAACATCATTGTTTTCTTTGCTTTAAGGTCTTCAGGTATAAGTCCGAGAAGACAAACAGCGAACTGGGAGATAAGGTACGCCCACTACAGAGCCAATCTTGAGGTACAACGCCTTTAATGTGCAATAATTTAGGCCACCGTAGACACCGCAATACTCCAAACTAATAATTTAGCATTTAGCATTTTAGCATATGTCCAATGTACGCACTTTCTACTGTACTGAATAATGAAGTTTGTCGAAACCTTGAAATGAAAAATACGCCTAGTGAACTTCCTCATCAATCTTCCTCTCAAATTAAACATGACACACACCTCGGACCTTGAGCACCGCGCGCTAACTTCTGCTACTCTGCATTTTCTAACGATTAAGCTAATTGGCGCCATAACATTAGCATGAACGCTAACTCGGCAAAAACGGCGACGCTACGGGCTTGGGCGGGCGCGTGTCAAACGAAATTAAAACGTCACTCAAATCTCTCACGGCGTCAGGGGGGGGAAAAATACGCTAATAATATCGAGACGTATAAAAAATTCAGGTGCGGATATTTGAATTCCAAGGTCGCGTTAGCCCCCGGGGACGCTAAACTCGCCGGTTACGTCGCCGCAATCTTGTTCTGTCATGAGCGATATCATGTCCGCCGTAATTGGGGCCGTTTCGGAGGCGGCGGCGACAATGGGCCGCTGTCCAATTTGTTAGCGGCGATTACGCACACCTGATGAGACAACAAAAGCCGCAAGCGGGGTTGAGTGGCACCTCCGTAATTTGTTGCTCAACGGACCGGACGGGGATTCGACACGACGCGCGAGCACAAAGGGGACGTTTAGCGAAGACGAGACGAGTTCGCAATTAGCGTCGCTGGACAGAATGTAACTGAAGTCATGTACAGTGGTAGTTAAAGGGACAATATACAATTTGCTCACTTCTGATAGTTATGGTTTGGTTTCTTTCTCAAAAACATCCATGGAGTTGAGTTTTGTTTCATTTGCACATGAGTGTTTTGCGCCTTTCTCTTCTCAGTTCAAAACCCCTTGTGATGTGTTTTTATGTGGTTATTAGGGTGCATCAGTTGCCCCCTTTTTTTTAAAAAATCGAGAACTTGCAAACGGCCCTAATGTTTTAGTGTTCCATTCAACTAGAAAAAATTCCTGGTAAATTTTTTTGTAATTCGAATGTCATCTACCGGGTCCACATCCCTTGTAAAATTCTGGAAATTTCTAAAAAAATCGTTAAAAATGAGAGATCAACAGAAACAGTGGTAATTTTCGCTCCTAACCCAAATACTGCACAGTCTTGGCGGGTTATTGGTTTAGGCTGCTCCATGCGAGCCTTCTTACAGCTATGTTCTGACATTTCTTCTTTTAATAACTACACTGTAACACTCCAATTCTGAAAAACATAAAGCAAATATGTGGTTCTACCATGCTTTCTAAAGTCTACCGAACCTGCCTATTATGAAGTTTGGGCAATGCCCCAGTGTATAAGACAGTATAGGCCTATACTGTCTTATACATTGGGACATTGGCCAAACTTTGACCTCGATGTGGACCCGGTAGATCAACTCGGAATTTCATAATTTTTTTTCTAAATTTTTTTCTCAGCGAATGGAACACGAAAACTATAGGGCCGTTGTAAAGTTCTGATATCGGGGCAACTGATGCACCCTAGTGGTTATACAAGTGGTGTTCATCAATATTTAGAATGCTTTAAATTCAGTTTAATGCGCTAGTATATGGGTCAATGACATGATGCTATCCAGTTGCAATTTCCTCAGTTAAAAGGGTTCAAATTTCATAATAATTCAGCACATTTCTTATATGGGAATTCCAGGTGCCACAGGGGGGCGCCAGTGATTGTGTCTTTAGGCAAGACACTTCACCCACATTGCCCAGTATGAAAGTGATGTGTGCGTGCCAGGACTTCCTTGAAAAAGCGATGAGTAATCTCAGTGGGACTTTCCTGGTTAAATAAAGGTTATGTAAAAATAAAAAAAAATTATACAATTGTGAAACACATGAATAAATAAGGAAAATTGTTCTGCACTCGGCCCATTCATGTCAGTTTAGTCACATTTTCTTTGTGTTTTGGTCATTTTTAAGCAGCTTTTGTGTATTTTACCAAAACAAATGACAATTTCTGCCTCTCTTTCCTGTCGGCAGGGATCAAATTGGTCAAAAATAGGGACACCTGAGACATAAAACTAACAAATAAAACAAACAAATTACTAGTTTTGGATAAATCTGCTGGGACAGGGGACACAGGGCTCAAAACTGGGACTGTCCCGGGTCAATTAGGACGTCCGATCACCCTACTCAAGTAAGACGTTACAAGTTAAAGTTATTTCAGAATAATATTACTCAAGCCGAAGTACAAAGTAGTGGTCTAAGAAATGATTCAAGTACTAACACTAAACTTAATTCAGAATATTAGAGTAGTGGATTAAGCAAATTTGGAGAAAATACTACTAAAGTAAGAGTAACTGGATGGATTTAACAATTTCAGATTTGAAGTACATGTAATTTCAGAAACATTAAATATGTCACAAAATCTTGTATCTTCAAATGACAAACACAAAAATGAGACAATCTAAATCAACATAAAGCTTTTGTCACTTGTAGATTTACTAACAGTGGGAAGAGGAACCACAACTTTTATTCAGAGTACTATTACACTGTTGTATATATTACTCAAGTAGAAGTAAAAGTATGGTGTCAGACAATTGCTCAGAGAAGTAATCAAGTCATTAACTGAGTAATTACTGAGTACGATCTAACTCTGAGGAGACGTGTTTAATACCGTACTGTAAAACACTCAAGTCAAAGTCAATAAACACTAAATATTAATAAAATACAATATTTAATGCAATACTAAACACATTAAGTCAATTAAATACTGTCCCACTTTAACTGTAGGCTTTTAACTGTATGTTTTAGTCGTATTTCATGTGTTTATGTTGTTGTAAAGTCGACCTTGAGTGTCGAGAAAGGCGCCTCATAAATAAAACGTATTATTATTACTCTACGGTGACAAACAGTGGCGGATCCCGCACCAGAAAAGTTACACCGCGCGTCTTTTAGCGTTATAACCTGCTGACAGTGTTGACGCCCGGCGCTCCTGTCATCCGAGCGCGCCTCTTCACGGTTCCCTGATCACCGCTCCCCTCCGTCTGCTCGGCTGCTCCCGATCTCACAGAGCCACGGCCAATTCCAGCGCATTAGTCTGACTGTTAAACAAGGCAGCGCCACTTTGCACACAGATCGATACAAAAAAAAGAAAGAAAGAAAAAAAGAAAAAAGAAAAGCTTGGCGAGGAGGTCGAGGTATGCGCATTGTACTCAGAACACAAAAGGAAATACAGGCCGGCGGTTGCAGCGGTGTGAAACAGTCTTGGTAGTAGTTATGGTTGGTTAAAGTATATGTAGGTTCGGAGGGTATTTAGTTCATCACGTTTCTTCATAATCATGTTTGAATGTTTAGTTTCTTATGCTTCTCTACATCGTAGTATTAGGATTGAGTGGAGTGTGTACAGTAGTGTGTTAAGCATTAGATTGTGGACCACAGGGTAACCAGTTACAATACTTTATCCTCATTTTCCAACTGTCATTTGTGAGTTTCATCTTGCGCTATAGACCCTTTTAGGACGGAAGTGATTTAAAAAAACTCTGCATTTTGGCAACACGAGTGTCATCGTTCTCCATTCATTCTGATTCATTCAGACTGAACACGGACAGAAGAAGAAGGAGATAAAAACATTTCCAGCACCAAAATGTCTGGTTGTTCTGTGTGTGGTTGTCAGAATCAATATTCTTCTGGCGGACTAAAGTTTTAAAATTTTACTCACTGATCGCACGAGGATCTGGCAGTTGGACACTGTTTGTCAAAGCTCAGCTTGTTGAGGAAATATTCGCGATCTTTTGACGATGATCCTTTCGCGGAGCTTGACAAGCCGCTGAGTTCTGCTGTACGTCTGTTGCCAAAATTAGCAACCGAGCCTACGTCACCACTGTGTACGAACACTGAAAGGACCTAGGATCTATAGGACCTGATATGTGATGGGCGACCAATCAAGTTGAGGTTTAGGAGAAGCCAAAGGTGAAGCGCTCAAACGAATTCAATTCAATTCAATTTATTTTTGTAGCGCCCAAAATCGCAACAACAGTAGCCTCTAAGGGCGTTCCAAGATATGGATGAGTAAAACATACACACAGACATATCAAAACAGGAATAAACAACATTCATGTAAAGCAGCAAATGAAACATTGTGAAACTCGCATACTGCCCCTGAGTCTCTTCTCCCTTTGAAGTTCAGTTGTGATGACTTTCTTGAATTCTTCGATTACAAAATTATAACCATTAGAGACAAGATCAACGAAGCCACTCCAAAAATCAGCCCCGAGCAAATTCAGCAAATCCAGTCTGTAACACCAATATCCCACATAAATCCTCTAACAGCATTAGACAAATTTACTCCTGTCGATGAGGTGGAGATTACCTCAGTTATCATGTCGTCCAAACCATCAACTTGTTTGCTCGACCCTATTCCAGTCAAACTCCTCAAAGAAGCTCTCCACTTAATAATAGGTTCCATCCATAACATAATAAATATGTCATTAGAAAATGGCTTTGTTCCTCAGTCCTTTAAATATGCTGTAATTAAACCGCTTTTGAAAAAACCTAGCTTAAATCCTGATGAACTAGCCAACTATAGACCTATCTCGAATCTTCCATTTCTCTCAAAGATTCTGGAACGAGTTGTGGTGAAACAGCTTTGTCACCATCTGCAGGGCAATAATTTATATGAATTTATATGAACGAACAGACTATGAATTTTAAAAAAATGACACCAAAAAAACTACAAATGGCTTTATGCACTATGGAACTTTTCTCATGGAAGTTCTGCCACCGATTGTTTTGCCTGGATACTTGAACTCCTCCACTTGAGGCCTATGGTCATGAGCTCTGGGTAATGACCGAAAGGACGTGATCGCAGATACAAGCGGCCGAAATGAGTTTCCTTCGCAGAGTGGCCGGGCGCTCCCTTAGAGTCGGTCACACGGGAGGAGCTCGGAATAGAGTCGCTGCTCCTCCACATCGAGAGGAGCAGCTGAGGTGGCTCGGGGATCTGTTCTGATGCCTCCTGGACGCCTGTCTCAGGAGGTGTTCCGGGCATGTCCCACCAGAAGAAGACCCAGGACACAGTGGAGGAAGTGTCTGGGGTGAGGGAAGTCTGGGAGTCCCTGCTTAGACTGCTGCCCCCGCAACCCGGCCCCGGATAAAAGGAAGAAAATGGATGGACGGATGGTTTTCCTGGAATGCCACGTCGGAACAGCCCCTGTGGTCTCATCTTAAGACCCACTTTTATTCTCTGGCTTTTATCACCTCATGAGTTGTGTGCTCCTCTGTGTCTTATTTATTTTGAATTTATTTTATTGCTTTTATTTATTTATTGCTATTCTGTGGTTTATTTTACTGGTTTTATTGTTTTAAGACTAGTATGACTCAATCTGGCCGCTTATTTTATCATTATTGTATTATTGTTGTTCTTACTGTGTATTTGTGCAGCACTTTGGGAACTGTTTGTTTATGAAATGTGCTCTAGAAATAAAAAGTAGATTGGATTGAAATTTTCCGCATTATGAGAAGAACAATTATTTATTTATTTGTTCTTAGCAACACAAGACCCACAATTGACTAAACGCAAGATAAATAAGTTTAACGTCATATTGTGAAACATTCGGGACAAAGCAATGACGTCTTTATAGACAGGGGTGCACATAACTGGTACGCTGGTACGCATGCGCAGCAAAAATAACGAATGCGTAATGCCACTTCAGTTACTGAGCGCCTTTGCGTTAGAGGTAAGATCTTAAGCCCGAGCCCGAGCCCGACCCGACCCGAATGTCAATCATTGCTTCGGGTCGGGTCGGGCCGGGCTTCTCTCGCTGACTTTTTAAAATAAATAAACAGTTAAATTCGTGCGCAGAGCATGAGCCAGAGCCAGAGCGGCTCCTGTAACTGGAGCCGCAGAGCCAGCGCATGCTCTGCGCACGTGAACGACGCCCTCTTAATAATCTTACCCTCCGCAGGTCCGCATGAAATTTCGGGTTTGCTTCGGGCTCGGGCCTGCGAATCAAGTTAATTGGTCGGGCTCGGGTCGGGTCGGGTTTTAATACCCGCGGGTCGGGTCGGGCTGGATTTTTTAGGCCCGATCTTACCTCTAGTGCGTACCAAACTCCATCTCCTGGTACTCACCTGAGTAACTCACTGAAAAAGTTATGTGCACCCCTGTTTATAGAGACACAAAGTTGGCAGATTCGTACAGACCAAATTTTCATGCAAATTGTAATTTTATATGAATATTTTAAATGCATACTTGTACTTGGTGTTGAATCTGGTTAAGGATTTGAGTATGTGGTTTATTTTCCACCTCAAATTAAAGTCTTCCAAATCATTAAGTACAGATTTTGATTTCATTTTTCATTTCATTTTGAGGTTTTTTTTTTTTGGTTACGCAATCGCCGCTCATTGTTCCCAGGCACAGTCTACAACAATACAAAAATCTTTACCAAGGACTTTGAGCCGCAGCGGTGCGAGACAGCGCTGATGGCTGAAGTGCGCGTGCGTGCGAGGAGGTGGGTCGAGTTAGAATGCACCAGATGCCCCGCCGTGATCCCCGCGCCGCCCGCTCTCAGACACAATGTGAGGGGAAATCGATAACGCGCCAAGTCCTCCTCATCCATCATCCCACGGACATGTACAGATACACATGTGAGCACAAGGCTGACAGGGACCACCCGGAGACCAGGCACACTGCACGCCGCATGCTATATTACATCTGTCAGCTAGCATTGTGTCCGCGCACGCCTGTGTACATACATTTTTATATGTCAAGGTCTGTGGAACGCTGAGTCTTGTTTGAGAACGGGTTTAGATCTGGTTTAGACCTGTCCTAATTTAGTTCTGTTTGTTCCTATTTTAGTTCAGTAATGATGTTTGGTCCAGGTTTAGTCCTGTTCTAGTCCTGGTTTAGTCCTCCTGATACAGACTTGGTTTAGTCTTAGTTTAGTCCTGTTCTAGTCCTGGTTTAGTCCTGTTCTAGTCCTGGTTTAATTCTGTTCTAGTCCTGGTTTAGTCCTCCTGATACAGACTTGGTTTAGTCTTAGTTTAGTCCTGTTCTAGTCCTGGTTTAGTCCTGTTCTAGTCCTGGTTTAATTCTGTTCTAGTCCTGGTTTAGTCCTCCTGATACAGACTTGGTTTAGTCTTAGTTTAGTCCTGTTCTAGTCCTGGTTTAGTCCTCCTGATACATACTAGGTTTAGTCTTAGTTTAGTCTTGTTCTAGTCCTGGTTTAGTCCTTCTGATGCAGACTTGGTTTAGTCTTAGTTTAGTCCTGTTTTAGTCCTGGTTTAGTCCTGATACAGACTTGGTTTAGGCTTAGTTTAGTCCTGTTCTAGTCCTGGTTTAGTCCTGTTCTAGTCCTGGTTTAATTCTGTTCTAGTCCTGGTTTAGTCCTCCTGATACAGACTAAGTTTAGTCTTAGTTTAGTCTTGATCTAGTCCTGGTTTAGTCCTTCTGATGCAGACTTGGATTAGTCTTAGTTTAGTCCTGTTCTAGTCCTGGTTTAGTCCTGTTCTAGTCCTGGTTTAGTCCTGTTCTAGTCCCGGTTTAGTCCTGTTGTAGTCTGTGGTTTAGACTTGTTCTAGTCTTAGTTTAGTCCTGTTCTAGTCCCGGTTTAGTCCTGTTCTAGTCCCGGTTTAGTCCTGTTGTAGTCTGTGGTTTAGTCTTGTTCTAGTCCTGGTTTAGTCCTGTTCTAGTCCTGGTTTAGTCCTGTTCTAATCCTGGTTTAGTCTTGAAACAGACTTGGTTTAGTCTTAGTTTAGTCCCGTTCTAGTCCTGGTTTAGTCTTGATACAAACTTAGTTTAGTCTTAGCCTAGTCCAGTTCCAGTCCTGGTTTAGTCCTCCTGATATAGACTTGGTTTAGTGCTTGTTTAGTCCTGATACAGACTCGGCTTAATCCTGTTCCAGTCCTGGTTTAGTTCTCCTGACACAGACTTGGTTTAGTTCTATTCTTATGATGCAGACTTTGTTTAGTGCTTGTTTAGTCCTCGTTTAGTCCTGATACGGACTTAGTTTAGTCCTGTTCTAGTCCTGTTTAGTCCTGGTCTAGTCCTGGTTTAACCCTCCTGACACAGACAGAATTCTCCAGCTGCTGCTTCATTATCATCCGAACGACTGCGGAAAAAGTTTGTTTCGTGTTTGTGTCCGCGGCGTAACAACAAACTGAGATGACAGAAAAGTCGGTAGCAGCTGAAGTGTGTGTTTTCTTCCCAAGGACGGAAATATGTTTGTGTCGCTGTCCAATCAGCACCCTTCCCCACCCCAAGACACTGAAGTAAATAACGACAATTTAATGTGTTTTCCATGGAAACCTCCATTCAGAATTATTATTTCCCCATAAACGAAGGAGAGAAGGAGAATATTTTAATTCAAAACTATTTAATTCAGAACAATCAATTCGGAATTGAAAAAAACATAATGTAAACATGACCAATTTGTTTTCTTTAAGTGCTGGATTTTGGCTCTACTAGAGACTTGGTTTTGGAAGTTGTAGTTCTGATTATGTGGTGGTGTTTTTAGTGGTGTTTTAATTCTTCCATTCATCCTAGTTTGTCAATTTAAGTCACTCCCTCTTCATGCTTTTGTATATTTACAGAGAATTGTCCTGTGGGAGCATGAGTGACCTAGGCTTGTGGGTGTAGCTTTGCACAGAATGTAAAACCTCATTTGACATGTTTTTGATGAGGACACAACGTTATACCACGGTAGTCATAGCCACAAAGCACACCCGAATTTAACAGTGGAGGGAAAAAATAGCATTCCCCAAATCTCCAAGTAACAGAAGACGTTTCAATTTATCCTGCACAAAGCACAGCCTGTCCCATTTAGCGCGGCAGTGTATTTAAAACAGATGCCCTGCCCTGCGAGTCGAGGCGCCCCGATCGATACCGCAGCTGATTACAATAAGCCCGAAGAGGAGCACCGCCAAATATTTATCCCCCCTGTCCCGGCGCAGAGGCATTAGCAATCAATGGAGCTCGGAGTCCATTAATACACTCAGGCCGGAGGTGACAGGGCAGAGCTAGTGCTTCTCTGACAGGGGAGGGGGGTATGGGCCCTATTTATTTGGGCACAGGTGGGCAGTGCTCAGTTACATTTACTTGAGCAACTTTTTGTGTAAAATGTACTTTTCTGCGCTTTCTACGTACATGTTGTAAAATTGGTTCCTCATCAAAACAATACAAAACAACTTCACAAACCTGAAGTGTGAAGTGGTTTCATTAGCGCAGGGGCGGGTGATTATTCTTTTTTTCATGGGGCCACATGAGAAACAGAAAATATCGTGGAGGGTCGGGCCAACATACTTAACTCAATTCTGCATAAAATTAAAGGGGAAGTTCGGCACGTTTGAAGCTAAAGTCCATTGCTAAAACCACTTTCTAACCCATCTTACAACAGCCACGAGTCTAACAAACAAAACGCTCTGCCTGGTTCACTCTTTAGTGTCTGGAAACATTAGAAAACAACTTTATAAGCAGCCTTACACTTCCCTCTGCACATGCGAAAGCCCAAAAGACTCAATCGCTGATCTTATCCCATTTATTAACATTCCTGAACCATTTTCTTTCAACAACTTTCAGTTTCTCTTCTTCTTTACCGTCAGTAGTCGATCCTCACTTGTTCACTCGAGCCTCTCGCCGTTGCTGGAGTCGACAATCGAGTCTTTTGGGCTTTGGCATGTGCAGTGGGAAATCAACAGAGGGAAGTGTAAGGTGTTTATAAAGTTGTTTTCTAACGTTTCCAGACACTAATGAGTGAACCAGGCAGAGTGTTTTGTTTGTTAGACTTGTGGCTGTTGTAAGATGGGTTAAAGTGGTGTTAAGCTTCTTCAGTGTGAAGCAAATTGGCATTTTATGTGGAAGTTAAGAACTTGCCCCCATCACTACACTAGTTTGTTGCCTTGACAGACTCACTGCCACAGTGAGATCTCCGCCGAGGAAACACTGATCTGTGCCATTTTTTGGCTTCTGACAGAATTCCACCACCTCTAGTGACGGACTTTAGCAGTAAATAGCAGTATTTTGACTAAGCAATGAAAATGTGAGGTTACCTTCCAATTAAAAAAGAAAAAAAAAACACGAATATGAAACACCTCTAATATAAAAGCAATGCAGCTTTAGTCCATGCATGAGGTAAAATTATAAAATATGTTTATTTTGTAATTCCAAATTATCTTAAATGGGCCCGTCAAAGTCAACCAAAGAGTTGTATGTGACCCAGGAGCTGAACAATGTCCAGATCTGCATTAGCAGGATGCACACTGACTCTGTTGTGATAGCGCTCTGAAGGGAGAGTGACTTAACACAGAGAGGAAAGGGAGGGGAGACTCAGTAAAAAATGTATTAGCATGCTAAGACACTGTTTTTATAAAAGGTAACTGTAAAAGAATTGAAGTAAATTTATCCTCCACTTACATTTCTCAGTTTAACATTGACTCACAAAAGCTTCATTTACACCATGACCTTCTCTTGTCATACCTTTGGCAAACCACTGTCTAAACTGTGGCATATTACTGTCTAACTGGAGTCTACTGGCCTTCATAGTCTCTAAATGCTGTCTAACTGGAGTCTACTGGCCTTCATAGTCTCTAAATGTGTCTAACTGGAGTCTACTGGCCTTCATAGTCTCTAAATGTGTCTAACTGGAGTCTACTGGCCTTCATAGTCTCTAAATGCTGTCTTACTGGAGTCTACTGGCCTTCATAGTCTCTAAATGTGTCTAACTGGAGTCTACTGGCCTTCATAGTCTCTAAATGTGTCTAACTGGAGTCTACTGGCCTTCATAGTCTCTAAATGCTGTCTAACTGGAGTCTACTGGCCTTCATAGTCTCTAAATGCTGTCTAACTGGAGTCTACTGGCCTTCATAGTCTCTAAATGCTGTCTAACTGGAGTCTACTGGCCTTCATAGTCTCTAAATGTGTCTAACTGGAGTCTACTGGCCTTCATAGTCTCTAAATACTGTATAACTGGAGTCTACTGGCCTTCATAGTCTCTAAATGCTCTCTAACTGGAGTCTCCTGGCCTTCATAGTCTCTAAATGCTGTCTAACTGGAGTCTACTGGCCTTCATAGTCTCTAAATACTGTATAACTGGAGTCTACTGGCCTTCATAGTCTCTAAATGTGTCTAACTGGAGTGTACTGGCCTTCATAGTCTCTAAATGTGTCTAACTGGAGTCTACTGGCCTTCATAGTCTCTAAATGTGTCTAACTGGAGTCTACTGGCCTTCATAGTCTCTAAATGTGTCTAACTGGAGTCTACTGGCCTTCATAGTCTCTAAATGTGTCTAACTGGAGTCTACTGGCCTTCATAGTCTCTAAATGCTGTCTAACTGGAGTCTACTGGCCTTCATAGTCTCTAAATGTGTCTAACTGGAGTCTACTGGCCTTCATAGTCTCTAAATGTGTCTAACTGGAGTCTACTGGCCTTCATAGTCTCTAAATGTGTCTAACTGGAGTCTTCTGGCCTTCATAGTCTCTAAATGTGTCTAACTGGAGTGTACTGGCCTTCATAGTCTCTAAATGTGTCTAACTGGAGTCTACTGGCCTTCATAGTCTCTAAATGTGTCTAACTGGAGTCTACTGGCCTTCATAGTCTCTAAATGTGTCTAACTGGAGTGTACTGGCCTCCATAGTCTCTAAATGTGTCTAACTGGAGTCTACTGGCCTTCATAGTCTCTAAATGTGTCTAACTGGAGTCTACTGGCCTTCATAGTCTCTAAATGTGTCTAACTGGAGTGTACTGGCCTTCATAGTCTCTAAATGTGTCTAACTGGAGTCTTCTGGCCTTCATAGTCTCTAAATGTGTCTAACTGGAGTGTACTGGCCTTCATAGTCTCTAAATGTGTCTAACTGGAGTCTACTGGCCTTCATAGTCTCTAAATGTGTCTAACTGGAGTCTACTGGCCTTCATAGTCTCACCACATTTGCTTTATAAACCTCCTTTGGAAGCAGAGTCAGGGGGCTTGAACGCTCAAAGATACTATGTTCTCTTTTGAAATCAGACTATGTTCTCTTTTCAATTCCCCCCGGGCTCGTATTATTGATGGTAAATAAACTTCTCCAGCTTAAGACGTCCAGTTGGTCTCCAGCCTTTTACTTTCACCTTCTTGAACAAGCTGAAAACTTCTACATCAATAACATGTTGATGCAAGTTAGTTATGTTATATTAATACCCCATAGAAGTAAAATACCCTCTCTCTTGCAGGGAATTATGGTCTGTGATGTCTAGTGAACATCACTGGGCATTACTTTTCAAGATGCACTCTAGAATATTTGAGTGCACTACTTTTTCACCAAATGGACATTCAACCACCACTGAAAAAGACGTGATTCGGTGTGATACGGCCTCATTAAAAGTCCGACATTACGCAAAACTGACTGCTGCGAGTTGTTTTTCCTAATCAAAAACATACCTTTTAACTTTAGTTCAGTAGAGATTGGAAATTTCAATTGCTCAATTCATCCAAATGATTCTCGTGAAGGTTTCTGGAGTTTGAAAACACAGTGGAGCACTTCCCGTATTACCACATGATATTACAAGGTGGTTTGAGAGAAGAAATCAGCATAAATATGCAAGACTTGTGGGTTAAATTGAATGAAATGAATCAAACAAAACACAACTCCAGGTATTTTTATGATGAGGAAACAACTTTATAACACAGACCACAAATTCGCAGGTCAAGAAATGATTTCCATAGCGACAAGATTGCAACCTTGCCACAATGCACCTTTAGCTTTGAATGCTAAGCTGACAATAATAACCTAGAGCTACAGAAGTTACTTAAGGTATATATAGTGTTACTTCTTTTCCACAGATAGCCCTTTCACGAAGTAGCAGCTTTTCCACCCAGCGAAAGTCACAAAACCGTATAGCGTCTTTTAAGCATTCTTTTTAGGTGTTGAAAGCAGAAAGCACTCCTCAGAGGAAGACTTACCCGTTAAAAATCTATATTTACGGCTGACCTTTCAAACAACACCGAGAGCACAGCGAAAGTGGAGCGAAAATGCTACTCCGAACAGTGCGCTGGCTAGCAAATAACACGAGGGAGAGGTGAACGCCAAGGAAATTATCATATTCGTTCGCAATCAGGGGAAGAAATTATAATAATTATGTATAAGTTCGTAGAAAGAAGTGACGCCAGTGTGGAACGGGTACGGTTGTGGTGAGGCTTTTACTCTATGTGTTGTGTTGCTCAATGTTCGTGTAAAAGACAGATTTGAGGTTTTAATGGTTACCTGATACTCCGAGTAACACGTGTTTGAGTAATTCTGTTTTAATAGTGTCATACAGAAATGCTGAGGTGACATTTTTCAAGAATAAATGCGCATAAATGTAACGTCACTATGAAAAGAGGAATTCTGCAGGTTTGAAAAGTAAGAATTAAGGAACTGTATGCAGCTTGTGCTTTTATTGTTTTAAAATTGTACAACAAACACAACTGGACCTGGTTTACCGCTGTCTTGACCTACAAATAAAATTGTACTGCAGGACATAGGAGGGATACTTTTGTCCTGAGGGCTGTTACTCACCTCACACCTGCCCTCTCACTGGATCTTGAGACTTTTTTCAGCTTTTTAAATATTAATTATTGTATTTTACTGCTCAGTGTGCTTAATTATGCTCAAATAAAGTGATTTTGATTGACATGAAAGCTCAGAATTTAATGTATTTCAGAATAAAACTTTTTAATACCAAAGATCTGTGTTGTTGCATATATGTTACATTGGGCGTTAGTGGTGAACGCAGTCCTTATTTGAACACTGAACAGTTTTTACTGCTTAGTAACATAAAATTGCCTTTTTATTTGCTTTTCCACAACATATATCAAAGCTGTGACGTTAATCGCAAGGTTTAATATAAAATTCTTCTTCAGTTTTGCTTGGGTCACAAAATAACTATTTGGGGGCATTCGCAACAAGCTGCCATAGGTACTGAGAATTGAACAACAGACCTAAAAACATAAATTGTGCAAAAAACAACAACAAAAAAACAAAACTAAATGCTCAAGAGAAATTCAAAGTGTTGGGGTTCTTATGGGTTAATATAAAAATCCTATATGCATTTCCTTTAAGGTGTAATCATCATAAATATTTTCCCACTGCGTTAAGACTTGTAATAAAGCGCTAAAATCTAAAGTTTAACATTGATGACACAAGCGGCTAACGGTGCTCTCCCCTCGTGCATTTAGTGTCCCTCACGCAGGCTGACATTTCCTCACTAATTGTGGAGCAGGACGTGAATGCCACACAGTGACACCGAGTCAGGGGCGCTGCAGAGGCCAGGGTCACACGTCAGGTACATACAACCACACTGGACACGTCTGGACCATACAACAGCAACACACACGTCTGGACCATACAACTAGGGCCCGACCAATATGGATTTTATTCTGGCCGTTATGATACAGATAAAATGGGAGTTGGAGCTGCCGATAGCCAATATAATCACTGATATATTTATGATGTAAAATTCACTCTAAGTCTTCATTTGTTTATAAAACTTAGGTTTGGCTCTATTGGATTTTCAATTGGGTTTATTTAGGCGACATTTATTGTTCTTCTGCCTCTTTACATCATACTTAAGGCAGTCGGTCGGCCTAAAGGCATTTTTGTATGATATTCTAGCCAGTGAATAAAGTACTGCAAGTAAACTACCGCTAACTACCATGTGCGCCGCGGTAATTAACGATCTGCTAAATGCTGACAATTCACACCTCTATTCACAGCTCCTTTACATATCAGTGCGTGTCTAGTAACATATATACGGCCACTATAGTCACTTTACAGTCGCTAATAGAAGAAAAAACAGCCTGTTTATGTGTGCGAGCTACAGCAGCTAATCGCTAACCAAAACGAGCTTCAAAATCGACACTCAGCGCTCATACAGGCTCCTCTCAGCGCACATGGGGGTGTTTTCAGGGGCAAGACGACGTCACAGACAAAGACAAATGACTCCTCAGATAAATCCTGATGCGGTGCCACATATGAGACATTTATCTGTCTGTAAATTGGATTAAATGGGCAGAATATAGAAAGTCTAAGCTTTATAACAAGGTAAAACATGTCCACGTGGAATATTGGCCCATATCGGCAAGATTTTGGCCGATAGCTGATATGTTTCCAAGACCCCATAGCGGCCGATAATATATATCAGTCGGGCCCTACATAGAACCACACTACACATGCAGTACGGGTGGGAATGAATTAAAAAAGATAATAATTAACTGTGAAAACAAACCAAAACAAAAAAAAAATCACAATGATTCAAAACACAGCCACATTAATTGCAGTTAATCACAATTATTTACATTATTTTCTTAATTAAAATGCACCAAACCATCAATATTACATACAGTAAAACACTGAGCACTTAAACATGTCGCCAAATTTTATTCCATACCACTTATTTAACAAGTTTAAGTAAGTTTAACATCCGCTTTTGGAATAAACTGTCCATTTAATATTTAGGTCTGTTGAAGGTCACTTTATTTTAACGCGATTACAGGGAAAACTGATGCAAATAGTTCACATGTTCATTTTCCGAGGCCTAAACCGCACAGAAGTACACACAGCCTCGCACAACCTCGTGAAGAGCCTCTCCTCCCGGGCACGTGTTTGGATCAGTGGTATACATGCCTGGCCTATACAACCGCACACAAACACACAAACACACACAAGTACATGCACACTTCGAAAGAGCTTTGTTTGCCTCAAAAAGGTTAAGTACTCTAAATGACACCTCATTAACATTTCAAACAAACTTCAGTTTTCCCTTGGACTTTATCCGCCATTTATGTAACTTGTACTTTTGTAAACAGGCTGGTGAACTGTTGTGTGAATTGTTGTATTTTTTGTTTATTTCTTTTATTAATCTGGTGTGGAGACCTTTAAGCATTTCTGCAGTATGTTATGTTCTGATACTAGCCAAAAACAAGAGCAGCACATGATGGCATCAGCAGGTGCAGCTCCGGAAAAGTAGATGAATTGAGTATGCAGGATTAGTCATACACTTACGACGCATGTTTTTAATGCAGTAAAATATAAAATGGTCAAGTTGTAGCCCCGTCTTATATCTGTCTGAAAAGAAAACTTAACTACTGAAACAAACACCCTAGTAGTTCACTACCAGTGTACTGCCCTAAGGTGTGAACTGTCCCAGAGTCATTGTGTGTGCATCTAGACAGCTATAGGATTACACAAACATGGTTAAAAGGAAACAAAAACTTGATTTAGCATATAGAAAGTTTTTTTTTTTATTTGTTTTTTTTTTTAAGTCGAGGAAATGGGGGTTTAGAGTTGCTAAATGATGATGTCACTTCCGGGTCCAACCAGAAACTGAGTTGATTTCTAGCTTTCTTTTTCTTCCTTATTCACTGAACAAGAGACATTTACCTTACCTTACAATGTATATATTTAACCACAGATTATTTCAAATATGTGAAAGATCATAACATATGATCACTGCTGGTCACCGCTAACGCTAGCTTAGCCTAGCCTGGCTTCGTGCCACAGCCTTCCTCGTACACTTTTTGTCACAGTTATAACCATAAATACGTGCTTATAATCTTGTTAGCAAATGACCAAAATGTCTTTTGAAAATGAGATTATTTATTATTTCAATCAGCTGATGCACCAGGAAGTGACATCACATTTTCAGTAGTAGTAGTGTTAGTATTAATAGTAGTAGCAGTAGCAGTATTAGTAGTAGTATTAGTATTAGCAGTAGCAATATTAGTAGTAGTAGTAGTTGTAGGAGTAGCAGCAACAGTATTAGTATTACTAATACTAATACTGTATAAGTATTAGTAGTAGTCCCAGTAGCAGCAGCAGTAGTAGTAGTAGTAGTAGTAGTAGTAGTAGTAGTAGTAGTAGTTGCACAGGACTCTAGAGTGCGGCCAGTTTGGTCACAAATGTGACCTAATTTCCCAAATGTGCGACTAAATAAAACTGAGGATGCACCGGTGCAATCCACCTTCAATGAGGATCAGGTCTTCAGCAGGACCCACTCCTGTTTCACCTCTCACAAAGACCCCCACAATGCTGGACTTCCTTCTCCACTAAAGTGAGAGCTTTGTCTTGGTCTTGTCTTGGACTCGAGAGCATTTGGACTCGGTCTTGTCTCGGACTCAAGGTCTGACTCTCGTCGAGTGCGATCATATTTCATTGCAGCCGCTGATGTCAGAAATAAACACATAAGGGTGTGCAGGACCGTGCGGGGCTTCTCTCTGCAGTCTGTGCGCTGGAGCCCCCGGACACAGTGCACGTCACCACATGCAGCCCCAGCACACACGGTTTGTCCACAGAATCACAGGGCAGATTTAACATCCTGTCTGTCCATCCACCTCACGTCAGTGTGCCGCTCCTCGCCTTTTCACTCTCTCTCACCTCGAAGCAAAAACTAAACTAATCTTATGTTACCGTGTCCGCACAGAGCAGACCTATGGTGACATGTGGGCTGAAGTTTGTCTAATAAAATGCCAAATAAGTCTGTCACAATGTGTGTAGAAAAATGTCCAGTAAGAAAACGTAACTCCAGTTAGGAATAAAAAAAAAAACAGGTTTAAAAATCCTACCCACGTTATTCCCTTCAAAGCAGTTTTGTGTAAAGTGCCAGTGGAAGTTCTCTTAAAGAAGAGGAAACTGTGGGTGAGGCTCCCAAAAGGGACGCAGTTTGCTTGGCCTATGTCTTTCTCTCCCTCTCTCTGTCTTTCTCTGTCTCTCTCTCTCTGTCTGTCTCTCTCTCTGTCTGTCTCTCTCTGTCTGTCTCTCTACCTCTCTCTCTCTGTCTGTTTCTCTCTCTGTCTCTCTCCCCCTCTCTCTCTCTCTCGCTCTGTCTGTCTCTCTACCTGTCTCTCTCTCTCCCTCTGTCTGTCTGTCTCTCTCCCCCTCTCTCTCTCGCTCTGTCTGTCTCTCTATCTGTCTCTCTCTCCCTCTGTCTGTCTCTCTCTCTCTGTCTCTCTCCCTCTGTATGTCTGTCTTTCTCTCTCTCTCTGTCTCTCTCTCCGTCTCTCTCCCTGTCTCTCTCTCTCTCTGTCTGTTTCTCTCTGTCTGTCTCTCTCTCTGTCTCTCTCCCTGTCTCTCTCTCTCTCTGTCTGTCTCTCTCTCTGTCTCTCTCCCTCTCTCTCTGTCCATCTCTCTCTCTGTCTGTCTGTCTGTCTGTCTCTCTCTCTGTCTCTCTTTCTCTCTAGTATTAGTAGTAATAGTAGTAGTAGCAGTAGCAGCAGCAGTATTAGTAGTAGTAGCAGTAGCAGCAGCAGTATTAGTAGTAGTAGCAGTAGCAGCAGCAGTATTAGTATTAGTAGCAGTAGCAGCAGCAGTATTAGTATTAGCAGCAGTAGTAGTAGTTGTTGTTATATGTTAGTAGTCTTGCCAAATGACACAACAATATAGCGCTGGATTCCAACCTTCAGCCATTCAAGTTCAGCCACTTCATTTGCAAATAAACACAACCTTAAAACCATCCATTTTGTATCTCTTTACCAACTTTAGTATTTCAGCACCGAGGCACTAAAGTGTATCTTAAAAGTCCTCCTCGAACTTTGTGGACTTGCGAATTGTTTACCCAGGCTAACAGATCTCCAGAGAGGGGTCAGACATTAGCAACTAGCCCTTAGCCACCTAGCGCAGAAGTTAGCGAGGGTAATGGAAAGAACATAAGAGCTAACCGGGCCTGAAAAACAAGCGAGGTACGGAGGAGTGGACTGGAGCAGCGGGGGAGCGAGGCCAACCGGTGGGAGGGTAAAAGGAATAAGAGAAAAGAAGACTGGATGTACAGATAAAAAGAAAAAGATAGTGCAGGTATTTTTTTCCTTTCAATTTAGATTTGACTTTTGTTAAAAATCGCTAAATAGTTTAAGTTCAAGTCGTTCGCATGAAATTTATCTTCTGAATTTGAACCATTCTTCGACATAGCTGGATCACTGTGTCAGTATTTCGATTTTGATTAAGCCAAGGTTGGTCGTTAGATTGTGGGTTTCTTACTCACTGCTGTTGTGTCCTTGGGCAAGACTCCCCAGCCTCATCTGTACATATTAGAACTTTTATGATTTGCTGTGATTTTAGCAACTGAAATGAACTGAAAACTGAATTTGCCTTGGGATCAATAAAGTATCTCTCTCTCAACAAACACATTTTCCATTTTAAGCATGACATAGAGTAGATTTTCAACCGGATGCCCTAACTACAATCCCATTCTGTAATACTAACTTTTATACTAGGTACAGCTGACTTCAACTATTTTTCCATAATAGAATGATCTGCTATTGGGCAAGAAAAGCGTATTTTCCCATTTTGGGCCAAATCAACGTTGATTGTGTTTGCTAGCGCTCTGAAGGGGGAGTGACTTAGTGTGGGGAGCAAAAGGAGGAGAGACTCAAAGCATCAAAAATGAAACCTACACTTATTAAACATGTTAATATGTTGTTTTCGGCGAATATACAGGATTCCTACAGGTTTCTTCAAGTTAAATTCAAGTATTTTAAGACCTTTTTAAGACTATATAAAAACTTAACACTTATTTCATAGACCTAAGCAAAGAAAACCAAAATTCTTGAATTTCTGTTCATTTATTTCCCAAACAAAGGAATATAAAGAGTGGAGAGACTTCCCAATAACCCCAGCATGAAATGTGTCGCTCTGTAACGTAAAACCAACGTTAAAAAAACAACATAACAGCGTTAATAAAACTTTGTGTTCCGCTGAGATTGTCTTGGATTTTACGAGTTTCTGCTCAGCTTCTGCTTCTGCTGTTTCTTGTGGTTCTGAAGCACGTGATCTTCAATGACGTGTTCGGAGGATTTTGACTCGAGGCTGCGTTGCGTTCTCGATAACTGGTTCCTCTGCTCTTTATTTAGGTGACAGTATTTAACCAAATAATGGCGATTGACAAATTAGAAATGCGATACAGAGAAGTTACGTACTGCATAAGTTTTAAAACCCAGCTATAAAAATTCAAGACTTTTTCCAAGTCTTTTTATGGTATTATTTCCAAATTTTAAGACTTTTTAAGACACCATAGATGCCGTGGTGATCTAAATATGTGATGTGTTAGCAGTTAATACCCCATAGAAGTAAAATACCTGCTCTTTAACATCTTTTTATTATGTTCTTTATAAATAAGCGACCAGCCTACTCCAGTTTGCAGGTACACAACGCACAATAAAGCTCGCGCGCACAATGGCTTAATGATACACCCATTACCACACACTATTGCTTCTCCCCCATTTACCTCGTCCATACACCGCTGGACAAATAGCCTGTTTTGGCCCAGTTTGTCCCCAGTCAGGTGTGCATCCAAGCGGGTAGATAAGAGCCACGCATACCCCCATCCAACCACCACCCACCCACCCAACCACCCACCAACCGCCCCCTCCAAGAAGCAAAGAAACCCCAGCACAAATGACCATTGCGCTACCCCCGCCCGCCGAATCCTGGAGCCACGGCGATAAGCTCGAGGACAATGGCTTTTTTCAGGTAAGGTGCGGAGGTGGCGGAGGAGGGGCAGTTTGCGAGGGAGGCGGTTTTGCTAGCGCGAGGGTAGGCCGTGTTTGAATGGAACAGGTGTGTGGTATTGTGAGCGCGTGACGAATTTGATTTTAAGTGACAACAAAGCGATGGCTGGTTTATGCTATTGGCGAGCGGCGGCGTTCGGGGAGAGGGAGGGGACGTGAGCAGCTACAGCGGCTTAATAGAGGCACCGAATGAAAGTCTGGGTAATTCATTACGGTTTTGTTCACTCGTAAGGAGCAGGTGAGAGCCCAGTTTGAGTCGTAAAAAGAGTGGATTATTTGATATGGTGATACACGGTTATTTGGTTGTGATTCAAATGTGAGTAATGGACTGGAGAAAAATGAATTCCACATTCCATTAAATAAATAAATTGGTACCACTTTACAATAAGGTGCCATAATAAACAGCAAACTAATCATTACCTAACCCTTCATTAATATTTATTAATTCTTACTTCTTAGTTAATAGTTTTTTCATCATTAACTAAACATCAGTTGTTTGCATTAAATTGATCTCAGTCTGAACCTCTCCTCACAGGATCACTGTTGGTTAAGTTGGTTCAGTGTAATTAATATATTAGTATTATGTAGGTATCAGTGTGGGGCAACTTATAATAAAGTTGGAACAGTAATTATTAACTATTTACAAATAATTCTACTTTACTTATAAAATGTATTAACGATAGCAAATATTTTACATTTTACGCTTAACCAACTTAACCAACAGTGATCCTGTGAGGAGAGGTTCAGACTGAGATCAGCAGAGCCAACGACACATTTACTTAACTATTAATAAATATTAATACGATATTAGTTAATAGATTATTTTCTATTTGTTAAAACATGAATACACTGATTTCATGCAAACAATTAATGCTCAGTTAATGATGAAAAAACTATTAACTTGTGTGAAATAGATATTTTAGTAACAATTAACAAATATTAACGAAGGGTTGGGTAATGATTAGTTTGCTGTTTATTATGGAAGCTTATTATAAAGTGTTATCAATAAATGAACAAATAGTGTGTAATAATAATGTGTAAGGTGTAATAATGTGTTTCAAACTGTGGATTTGTATTAATATAATACATTTGTTTACTGACCAACCAATTTAATAAAAAAATAAGATAACACAAATAATTTATTAAAAACCCACATACACAAAACCAAATTCTACAGATTTGCAAGAAGTGGAGTATTCTTACTGATTCTATATTGATTCTAATTCAGCAACATTTTTTAAATAACTGTACTTTCAAATGCAGTAGCTGTAGTAGTAGTAGTCAAAGTAATAGAAGTAGTATTAGTGTCAGCTTGCACGGGTATGTGTAAGGAGGAGTAAAATGTCAAAATGTCTTCACTTACAGGTACAGTTTGTAACTTTGTACAGGTGTTACATCACCAGCATGATTTCATGTCCATAGTTATAGCCAAAGTAACAACGTTTCCATGGAAACAAGCAGGAAGAGGCCCTCCTCCAAGGCCAGATAAGTCAGTTTGTGGAGAGGCAAGCCCACCTGGAATTTTTTTTGCTTTTCAAAGAACTAAGACCTGTAGTTTTTTGGTTAAAAAGTTATGTACATTGGCTTTAAATAATAATAATAATAATAATAATAATAATAATAATAATAATAATAATAATAATAATAATAATAATAATAATAATATTTATAAAGCACTTTTAAAAACAAGGTTTACAAAGTGCTGTACAAACTGCAAAGAACAAGACAAAACACAAAAAAATGGCACTTAAAGCACAAAGAAAACAGTCAATGACGCAACAAATCAGTTTAATTCTAATAAATAATAAATAAAAATGATAGAATTTTTAGAAGCAGGAAATAAAAAGATCTAAAACAAGCATATTAGCTCATTAAGATTTGAATATAACATTGAAACGTTCATATCTGTTGTAGTAGTAGTGAGTAGTAGTAGTAGTAGTAGTAGTAGTAGTAGTAGTAGTAGTAGTTGTAGTAGTAGTAGTAGTAGTAGTAGTTGTAGTAGTAGTAGTAGTTGTAGTAGTAGTAGCACAGAGGCTAAACAGCAATCAAAAGCAACAACTTCTTAACCAACCTGCCGCGTACAACCACATAAACATGTAAAATTGCCCTCACAAATCTCTCTTGATTCCGTGCGGATTCTATTGTGAGCCGCAGACACTTCTTTATGAACGAGCTGAGTGGATGTGACATATAGGGCCCGGTGTGTATAAATGTATATAAATGTACATAATGGGAGCCCAGTGGAGACGTATGGGACCATTTACCCTGCACTGGAGCGGTGGCCTGGGCAGCAGCGCAGAGGAACACCCAGGCAATCCATCAAAACTATGAGACGCTTATATGGCTATGAGAGAGTGTGTACTGTGATATAATGAATTCACAGAAGAGGTGTAGTAGTGGTGTAGTTAGAATAGTATTTAAAGGTCCTACATTACGTGAAAGTGACTCTTGTGTGTTTTAAGTCATGTTTTAATGTTGTTACAGACCTGGAGTTCAAACAAAACACAACTCTATGTTTGTGATAAGGACACTACATTATAAAACTTCAGAAATGGGTCCTTTAAAGTAGTCTGGAGGAAGTCTGTAAACATTTCTATTAATACCATAGTTGCAGTAGTAATGGTGGTAGTGGTAGCAGAACTTTAATCCCACTCGTCCGGTCACTGAATTGGACAAAAGAAATGAACATGGCGTCGGACACTAGTGTTTCTAGCTTTGAAGACGCTAGAAACACTCAAAGCTCCGTCTGGCACCGTTTCAGGTTCAGAAACGATAAAGACAAAGATTTGACAGAAGCAAAGCGATTTGAAGGCCAAATGGAGGTGAAGAACAGTGGAAATACAAACAACCGCAGGAACCACTGGAACAGCTCAGGTAACAGCTCAAAAAAGGTTCTAATAACACTAACCCGAATCGAGATCGGATCGGGTCAGTTCAGATCGAAATGTGATCACTGATTCTAAATCTTGAGAATCTGAATCGATACCCAGCCCTACTGCTGTTGTGGTTGTAGTAGTAGTTGCAATTTAGTTATAGTAGCAAATCCAGCAGTATGAGCTAAGTTTGTAGACATTTGATCATCTAGTTGAAGTAGTAATAGTAGTAGTAGTAGTAATAGTAGTAGTAGTAGTAATAGTAGTAGTAGTGGTGGCTAGTGGTGGTTCTAATGGTAGTAAATGTGTCTAATTTATCAATTTTTTTTTTGTGTTATATTCATGGTGTAGTAGTTTGTAGAAGACAAAGCAAAAAATAGTAGTAGCGGAACCAGGGGCACACTTTATAATCATAATAATTAATAGTTCTGATTTCAATGAACATATATTTTCTATAGATTTCTATAAATAAGCCACAGTGTAATCACACTTTACAGTTTATTTTGTTTTCATCCACTGCTCCAAAAATCCTTCACTAGATAATCATGGGTTTCTGCTTCCTGTTAAAATCAACATTTTGAGAAATTTCCTTATTCAAATACTTTTCCTCATTCAAATACTTTTCCTCATTCAAATACTTTTCCTCAATCAAATACTTTTCTTCAATGAAATATTATATACTTTTCTTCATTCAAATATGTTTCCTCAATCAAATATTTTTCCTCAATGAAATACTTTTCCTCATTCAAATACTTTTCCTCATTCAAATACTTTTCCTCAAATACTTTTCCTCATTCAAATACTTTTCCTCATCCAATTACTCTTCCTCAAATACTTTTCCTCATTCAAATACTTTTCCTCATCCAATTACTCTTCCTCATTCAAATACTTTTCCTCATTCAAATACTTTTCCTCATTCAAATACTTTTCTTCATTCAGATATTTTCCCTTCATTTAAATACTTTTCCTCATTCAAATACTTTTCCTCGTGCAAATACTTTTCCTCATTCAAATACTTTTCCTCATTCAAATACTTTTCCTCATTCAAATACTTTTCCTCGTGCAAATACTTTTCCTCAATCAAATACTTTTCTTCAATGAAATATTATATACTTTTCTTCATTCAAATATGTTTCCTCAATCAAATATTTTTCCTCAATCAAATACTTTTCCT
This sequence comes from Odontamblyopus lacepedii, assembly GCA_034769755.1. Taxonomy (NCBI): domain Eukaryota; kingdom Metazoa; phylum Chordata; class Actinopteri; order Gobiiformes; family Gobiidae; genus Odontamblyopus; species Odontamblyopus lacepedii. The sequence goes on from CM068366.1 coordinate 20,127,731, forward strand.
CATTCAAATACTTTTCCTCATTCAAATACTTTTCCTCAAATACTTTTCCTCATTCAAATACTTTTCCTCATCCAATTACTCTTCCTCGTTCAAATATTTTTCCTCATTCAAATACTTTTCCTCATTCAAATACTTTTCCTCATTCAAATACTTTTCCTCATTCAAATACTTTTCTTCATTCAGATATTTTCCCTTCATTTAAATACTTTTCCTCATTCAAATACTTTTCCTCGTGCAAATACTCTTCCTCATTCAAATACTTTTCCTCATTCAAATACTTTTCCTCATTCAAATACTTTTCTTCATTCAGATATTTTCCCTTCATTTAAATACTTTTCCTCATTCAAATACTTTTCTTCATTCAGATATTTTCCCTTAATTTAAATACTTTTCCTCATTCAAATACTTTTCCTCGTGCAAATACTTTTCCTCATTCAAATACTTTTCCTCATTCAAATACTTTTCCTCAATCAAATACTTTCCCTCATTCAAGTACTTTTCCTCAAATACTTTTCCTCATTCAAATACTTTTCCTCATTCAAATACTTTTCCTCATTCAAATACTTTTCCTCATTCAAATACTTTTCCTCATTCAAATACTTTTCCTCATTCAAATACTTTTCCTCAAATACTTTTCCTCATTCAAATACTTTTCCTCATCCAATTACTCTTCCTCATCCAATTACTCTTCCTCATTCAAATACTTTTCCTCATTCAAATACTTTTCCTCATTCAAATACTTTTCTTCATTCAGATATTTTCCCTTCATTTAAATACTTTTCCTCATTCAAATACTTTTCCTCATTCAAATACTTTTCCTCGTGCAAATACTTTTCCTCATTCAAATACTTTTCCTCATTCAAATACTTTTCCTCATTCAAATACTTTTCCTCATTCAAATACTTTTCCTCATTCAAATACTTTTCTTCATTCAAATACTTTTCTTCAATGAAATATTATATACTTTCCCTCATTCAAATACTTTTCCTCGTGCAAATACTTTTCCTCATTCAAATACTTTTCCTCATTCAAATACTTTTCCTCATTCAAATACTTTTCTTCAATGAAATATTATATACTTTTCTTCATTCAAATACTTTTCCTCAATCAAATACTTTCCCTCATTCAAGTACTTTTCCTCAAATACTTTTCCTCATTCAAATACTTTCCCTCATTCAAATACTTTTCCTCATTCAAATACTTTTCCTCATTCAAATACTTTTCCTCATTCAAATACTTTTCCTCGTTCAAATAATTTTCCTCATTCAAATACTTTTCCTCATTCAAATACTTTTCCTCATTCAAATATTTTTCCTCATTCAAATACTTTTCCTCATTCAAATACTTTTCCTCATTCAAATACTTTTCCTCATTCAAATACTTTTCTTCATTCAAATACTTTTCTTCAATGAAATATTATATACTTTCCCTCATTCAAATACTTTTCCTCGTGCAAATACTTTTCCTCATTCAAATACTTTTCCTCATTCAAATACTTTTCCTCATTCAAATACTTTTCTTCAATGAAATATTATATACTTTTCTTCATTCAAATACTTTTCCTCAATCAAATACTTTCCCTCATTCAAGTACTTTTCCTCAAATACTTTTCCTCATTCAAATACGTTCCCTCATTCAAATACTTTTCCTCATTCAAATACTTTTCCTCATTCAAATACTTTTCCTCATTCAAATACTTTTCCTCGTTCAAATAATTTTCCTCATTCAAATACTTTTCCTCATTCAAATACTTTTCCTCATTCAAATATTTTTCCTCATTCAAATACTTTTCCTCATTCAAATACTTTTCCTCATTCAAATACTTTTCCTCATTCAAATACTTTTCCTCAAATACTTTTCCTCATTCAAATACTTTTCCTCATTCAAATGGCTTTTAATCATTTTTCGATATTGCCTTTTAAATTGTTAATTGCCATGACAACAGCCCTAATTTTCCCTTATTCCTAATCCATGGATATATTCCGACATGTTCCATATATTCAGAATTAGAAGACGTTTAAAAGAGGTTTTCCTTTAGTCTTTAGACGAGGCCCATTACAGAGCCCATTCTTACACATCACCGCTGCTCATATTTCTAAACACAAAGAATACCTATTCTCTGCTGCATTTTCCACAAAGAGAGCTATTACGCTATAATTATGCTTGCTAATGTTGCGCGGCGGAGCTAGCTCGGGGGCACTGCGGAGGTGAGGTTAGCGTGAGGAGAACAGAACAGACTTTCTACAGGACTAGCCCCATAGCACCACACCACAGCATTTAAGCGTCAAACTAATGCCTGTAATTTGTCCGCTCTCTGCTATGACACTGAGAAGTAATAATTTTTAATCGTAAGGAGCAATTATCTCGGTTTGAAGCAGCCTTTTCTCCGTACGACCTGCCCACCGGCCAGCTCCGATATGCGCGAGAACACCGTGTTGGTTGAATGTTAACTTAGTACATCATAATGCCTGGAGGGAAGGGGGAGTAAGATCCCAAAAACTGTAAGCTCGAATTTGTCTTTTCTGAGAAGTGGTTCATAATAGACGATGGGTTAAGTAGAGTTCAGAAGAGTTTTAAATACAGAGCTGGCGGTAGTCATTTTGGAGAGAAGTACACAAATGTGTAAGGTGTAGTGTTGTAGTTGTAGTACTGTAGTTGTAGTGCCACAGTGTTGTCATGTAGTAGTTGTAGTGCTGTAGTATTGTAGTTGTAGTATTGTAGTTGTAGTGTTGGAGTTGCGGTGTTGGAGTTGTAGTATCGTGGCTGCAGTGCTATAGTTGTAACGTTGCTACTGTAGTTTAGTGTTGTTGTTGTAGTAGTACTTGTTGTAGTCTGGTGGTGTAGTAGTAGTGGTGGAAGCAGTAGTAGTATTAGTAGTAGCAGTAATAACATATCTAGCAGTAGTAGTGGAAGCAATAGAAGCAGCAGTAGCACAGCTAGTAGTAGTAGTAGTAGTAGTAGTAGTAGTAGTAGTAGTGGAAGCATTAGTAGTCTGAGTAGAAGCAGGAGTAGCACACCTAATGGCGGTAGTAGTAGTGGAAGCAGTAGTAGCGCAACTAGTATTATTAGTAGTAGTGGAAGCAGTAGTAGTAGAAGCAGTACTAGAACAATTAGTAGTAGTAATAGTATTGGAAACAGTAGTAGTATGAGCAGAAGCAAGAGTCGCACAACTAGTAGTAGTAGTGGAAGCAGAAGTAATAATAGAAGTAGTAGTAGTAATAATGGAGACAGCAGTAGTATTAGTAGAAGCAGCAGTAGTAATAGTAGTAATAATAGTAGTAGTGGTAGTAGTAGTGGAAGCAGTAATGCTAGTAGTAGTAGTAGTAGTAGTAGTAGAAGCAGTAGCAGTAATCGTAGTAGTAGTATTAGAGGTAGTAGTAGTGGAAGCAGTAGTAGCACTAGTAGAAGCAGTAGTGGTGGTAGTAGTAGTAGTAGTAGTAGTAGTAGTGGTAGTAGTAGTAGCAGTAGAAGCATTAGTAGTAGTCGTAAAAGTAGTAGTATTAGTAGAAGTAGTAGTAGTGGAAGCAGTAGTAGTAGTAGTAAAAGCAGTAGTAGTCGTAGTAGCTGTAGTAGTAATAGTAGTAGCAGTAGTAGCATTGGTAGAAGCAGTAGTAGTAATAGCAGTACTAGCAGTAGCAGTAGTAGTAGTAGTAGTAGTAGTATTAGTAAAAGTAGTAGTAGTGGTAGTAGTTGTACTGCTCAGTAGTAGTAGTGAATCTTCTAATCCTAGACGTAGAGAATCCTTTCAGATCCTTTCAGATAATGTAAACATAGTATATCTTAAGTACTATATCTCTCTCTCCACTCATTAGCATACAAAAGTCACATTGCTAACACCGGAGCTAAAGTTGAAGGTTTCGCCGATTCACAGTGAACCGCCGCATATGGCCGTGTATAATGAGGCCTAGCTTGCGGGCGCTACGGCTAATGCGTGTGTGCGGCGGAGAGGTGACCGTTCCAATCAAGGCTCCGTGTCCCTCGCAAATCCTGTTCCCGTGCATCCCTGAGCACTGCTGATCCGCACAGATAATTACACAGACCCGTGGATCTACCCCCCTGACAGTGACGAGCGGCCATTTTGGCTCTGAGGCATGTGCGGCGGGGAGTGGATGCGTCGGGAGCTTCTCTTGGGACTGGAGTAGTAAGAAAGGATTAGATATTATACCGGTGGTGCAACTAAATACAATGAAGAAATCAAATACTGGCTAGTAGTTGCAGTAGTTGGAGTGACGGGCGGCCATTTTGACTCTTTGTTGATTAATTTTTTTCTTGTACACTCCATTTTGTGGCATCAACACGGATATGCAACTCTAAATAGCTCTGGGTAAAAAGAAGTATACTAAAGACAATATGGTACACTGTTGGTACTGCTACATCCAAGAATAGAACCCTTTGGACTAAGTTCAGTTTAGTAATAGCAGTTATAGTAATAGTAGTAGCAGTAGTAGTAGCAGTAGTAGTAGTGGTAGTAGTAGTAGTGGTGGTAGTAGTAGTAGTGGTGGTAGTAGTAGTAGTAGTAATAGCAGTAGTAGTGGTGGTAGTAGTAGTAGTAGCAGTAGTGGTAGTAGTAGTAGCAGTAGTAGTGGTGGTAGTAGTAGTAGTAGTAATAGCAGTAGTAGTGGTGGTAGTAGTAGTAGTAGTAGTAGCAGTAGTGGTAGTAGTAGTAGCAGTAGTAGTGGTAGTAGTAGTAGTAGTGGTAATAGCAGTGGTAATTGGTGGTAGTGGTGGTAGTAGTGGCAGTGGTGGTAGTGGTAGTGGCAGTAGTGGTGGTGAAGTAGTAGTGGTAGCAGCAGTGGCAGTGGTAGTAGCAGCGGTAGCGGTGGTAGTAGCAGCGGTAGTGGTAGTAGTGGTAGTGATGGTGGTAGCGGTGGCAGTGGCGGTGGCAGTAGTAGTAGCAGCAGTAGTAGTAGTAGTAGTAGTAGTAGTAGCAGTAGCAGTAGTAGTAGCAGTAGTAGAGGTGGTAGTAGTAGTAGTAGTAGTCGTAGTAGTAGTAGTAGTAGTAGCAGTAGTAGTAGCAGCAGCAGTAGTAGTAGTAGTAGTAGTAGTAGCAGTAGTAGAGGTGGTAGTAGTAGTAGTAGTAGTAGTCGTAGTAGTAGTAGTAGTAGTAGCAGTAGCAGTAGTAGTAGCAGCAGTAGTAGTAGTAGTAGTAGTAGTAGTAGTAGTAGCAGTAGTAGAGGTGGTAGTAGTAGTAGTGGTGGTAGTAGTAGTAGTAGTAGCAGTAGTAGTAGTAGTAGTAGTAGTAGTAGTAGTAGTAGCAGTAGTAGAGGTGGTAGTAGTCGTAGTAGTAGTAGTCGTAGTAGTAGTAGTAGTAGTAGTAGTAGTAGTAGTAGTAGTAGCAGTAGAAGTTTGATTAAGTTTGATTAAATCAACACCAAAGGATACATTGACTGTTACATCAATGAAACTCAGAAGTAACTGTATGTAGTATTATAATAGTATTTTCACCAAAACAATTTTTACCCTTCCTTAAAGTATGTCTTTATGACATTTACTACCTAAGCAGTACTATTCTGAAGTAAAAGTTTTCAACTTGCACATTGTAAAAGGTCACATTTTTATACAGCACTTTTCAACCTTCAAGACACTCAAAGCACCTTTACAACAAAGAACCACTCACCCATTCACACACACATTCACACACATTCACACACCAGTGTACACGGACACTAGGGGCGAGGTTGGCTAATTTTCTTTCCCAAGGACACAACAGCATTCATCCGTGGATCTGACCACTCAACCAATGATGTTTATGTCAAGATGGGATTCGAGATGGGATTTGAACCGCATACCTTCGGATCAGTGGACAAACGCTCAACCAAGTGCGCTACTGTCGCCCACTGTCCTGTCTTTTCTGGTGGAGGGTCTGCCACCTGCTATCCCCATGGAAACAAGCAGAAGATGGCGCTATAGGCAAAGTTACAGGTTAAATCTGCTCCCAATAAGAGTGCATTTTTTAGCAATAAAAACATCTATAATTGAATAAATTAAGGTAGATGTTGTTATCATACTGTGGAACATTCCTGGCAAAGCTATAACGTCTCCATGGAGACAAGCAGCTAACATCCCCTCCACCAGAAAGTTCCACAGTGCACCTTTAGCTCATACACTCTGTAAACACATCCATAAATTCTTGTCATTCCTCTTTTTACCGTGTCCAACAGTAATGCTACATGTTTGCTAACCACTGTGTGCTTCCTGACAAGCCCGCCCGCTCCGCAGATGCAAAGGATTGTGGGACTGCATTATTAATAAGACCCTGAGGGAATGGAAATGTGGATATGGATCATAACCAAGCTCCATAATTCAATTCACTAGAACTTTATGAATACAAACTTAAAAGCAACACATTTGTCATTCACGGCGTCATTGCGGTCTTAAATAGCCCAAAAAGTATGTCTTATTTGAATGGGGTTTGGAAGCCGCAGATGACTTTTGATAGCATTTTATCGCATTTTTCTGAATATATCTTTTCTTAAAATATTTGAAGGAGGATGCGTAATATCATACTTTCTTTAATGCTTGAAATGGCAGAGATGCAGAGGAGATCAGTGGACGTGAATGCCAGCCCGAACATTTCAGAAGTATTCTCGTGAGTAGTGCGATAGGAGAAGAAGAGAGATAAGGAATTAAAGGGCAGGGGTCCATTTTGGAAAACATGGTAAGCCTAGGTTTGGATTTAGCGAGTGATGGGTTGAAAGCATGGATTTAAGCACCCAAGGTATATTATTAAAGGAACTGTACGTACCCTGTGCTCTTACAGTAAAAAAAAAGTACTACGATAACTGAACCTGTGCCCGTGCCTTAAAGGTCCTATATTACACAAAAAGATTCTTGATTTCTGAGCTTTTAACCATGCTATAATGCTGTTGCAGGCTCAAAAACATATCTGGAGTTTCGTTTTGCCTCATTCACAGCTTTATTATTAGTCTGTCTACATCTCCAACACTCAAAACGCTCTGTTCCACCTTGTGATGTCATGCGTTTTCAAGTTAACAGCCATTACCTTTTACCTTTTGTTCAGCAGAGATCGGCAATTCCAGGGCTGAAATCATCCAAATGATTCTAGTGGAGGTGTATGGAGTTGAAAAACACAGTGGAGCACTTCCTGTATTACCACGTGACATCACAAGGTGGATATTGCGTGGTTAAATATACAAGTAGGAGTAAAAGTATGGCGAATGACAACTACTCTACTGTTGTAGTGTTGTAATTATCGTGTTGTAGTGTTGTAGTAGTTATAGTTGTAGTGTCAAAATGTTGTCAAGTAGTGTTGTCGTCTAGTAGTTGTAGTGTAGTGTTGTATTGTAGTAGTTGTAGTGTAGTGTTGTAGTTTAGTAGTTGTAGTGTAGTGTTGTTTTGTAATAGTTGTAGTGTAGTGTTGTAGTTTAGTAGTTGTAGTGTAGTGTTGTATTGTAATAGTTGTAGTGTAGTGTTGTATTGTAGTAGTTGTAGTGTAGTGTTGTAGTGTAGTAGTTGTAGTGTAGTGTTGTAGTCTAGTAGTTGTAGTGTAGTGTTGTATTGTAGTAGTTGTAGTGTAGTGTTGTATTGTAGTAGTTGTAGTGTAGTGTTGTAGTGTAGTAGTTGTAGTGTAGTGTTGTATTGTAGTAGTTGTAGTGTAGTGTTGTAGTTTAGTAGTTGTAGTGTAGTGTTGTATTGTAGTAGTTGTAGTGTAGTGTTGTAGTTTAGTAGTTGTAGTGTAGTGTTGTATTGTAGTAGTTGTAGTGTAGTGTTGTAGTTTAGTAGTTGTAGTGTAGTGTTGTTTTGTAATAGTTGTAGTGTAGTGTTGTAGTTTAGTAGTTGTAGTGTAGTGTTGTAGTCTAGTAGTTGTAGTGTAGTGTTGTATTGTAGTAGTTGTAGTGTAGTGTTGTATTGTAGTAGTTGTAGTGTAGTGTTGTAGTGTAGTAGTTGTAGTGTAGTGTTGTATTGTAGTAGTTGTAGTGTAGTGTTGTAGTTTAGTAGTTGTAGTGTAGTGTTGTATTGTAGTAGTTGTAGTGTAGTGTTGTAGTTTAGTAGTTGTAGTGTAGTGTTGTATTGTAGTAGTTGTAGTGTAGTGTTGTAGTTTAGTAGTTGTAGTGTAGTGTTGTTTTGTAATAGTTGTAGTGTAGTGTTGTAGTTTAGTAGTTGTAGTGTAGTGTTGTAGTTTAGTAGTTGTAGTGTAGTGTTGTATTGTAGTAGTTGTAGTGTAGTGTTGTAGTGTAGTAGTTGTAGTGTAGTGTTGTATTGTAGTAGTTGTAGTGTTGTAGTGTAGTAGTTGTAGTGTAGTGTTGTATTGTAATAGTTGTAGTGTAGTGTTGTATTGTAGTAGTTGTAGTGTAGTGTTGTATTGTAGTAGTTGTAGTGTAGGGTTGTATTGTAATAGTTGTAGTGTAGTGTTGTAGTTTAGTAGTTGTAGTGTAGTGTTGTAGTTTAGTAGTTGTAGTGTAGTGTTGTAGTCTCGTAGTTGTAGTGTAGTGTTGTATTGTAGTAGTTGTAGTGTAGTGTTGTAGTTTAGTAGTTGTAGTGTAGTGTTGTATTGTAATAGTTGTAGTGTAGTGTTGTAGTTTAGTAGTTGTAGTGTAGTGTTGTAGTTTAGTAGTTGTAGTGTAGTGTTGTAGTTTAGTAGTTGTAGTGTAGTGTTGTATTGTAATAGTTGTAGTGTAGTGTTGTATTGTAGTAGTTGTAGTGTAGTGTTGTAGTGTAGTAGTTGTAGTGTAGTGTTGTATTGTAATAGTTGTAGTGTAGTGTTGTAGTTTAGTAGTTGTAGTGTAGTGTTGTAGTTTAGTAGTTGTAGTGTAGTGTTGTAGTCTCGTAGTTGTAGTGTAGTGTTGTATTGTAGTAGTTGTAGTGTAGTGTTGTAGTTGTAGTAGTTGTAGTGTAGTGTTGTAGTCTCGTAGTTGTAGTGTAGTGTTGTATTGTAGTAGTTGTAGTGTAGTGTTGTAGTTTAGTAGTTGTAGTGTAGTGTTGTATTGTAATAGTTGTAGTGTAGTGTTGTAGTCTCGTAGTTGTAGTGTAGTGTTGTAGTTGTAGTGTAGTGTTGTATTGTAATAGTTGTACTGTAGTGTTGTAGTCTAGTAGTTGTAGTGTAGTGTTGTATTGTAGTAGTTGTAGTGTAGTGTTGTAGTTTAGTAGTTGTAGTGTAGTGTTGTAGTTGTAGTGTAGTGTTGTATTGTAATAGTTGTACTGTAGTGTTGTAGTCTAGTAGTTGTCGTGTAGTGTTGTAGTTTAGTAGTTGTAGTGTAGTGTTGTAGTTTAGTAGTTGTAGTGTAGTGTTGTAGTTTAGTAGTTGTAGTGTAGTGTTGTAGTTTAGTAGTTGTAGTGTAGTGTTGTAGTTTAGTAGTTGTAGTGTAGTGTTGTATTGTAATAGTTGTAGTGTAGTGTTGTAGTCTCGTAGTTGTAGTGTAGTGTTGTATTGTAGTAGTTGTAGTGTAGTGTTGTAGTTGTAGTAGTTGTAGTGTAGTGTTGTAGTCTCGTAGTTGTAGTGTAGTGTTGTATTGTAGTAGTTGTAGTGTAATGTTGTAGTTTAGTAGTTGTAGTGTAGTGTTGTATTGTAATAGTTGTAGTGTAGTGTTGTAGTCTCGTAGTTGTAGTGTAGTGTTGTAGTTGTAGTGTAGTGTTGTATTGTAGTAGTTGTAGTGTAGTGTAGTGTTGTAGTGTTGTAGTGTAGTGTTGTAGTGTAGAAGTTGTAGTGTAGTGTTGTAGTCTAGTAGTTGTAGTGTAGTGTTGTAGTCTCGTAGTTGTAGTGTAGTGTTGTAGTTGTAGTGTAGTGTTGTATTGTAGTAGTTGTAGTGTAGTGTTGTAGTGTAGTAGTTGTAGTGTAGTGTTGTATTGTAGTAGTTGTAGTGTAGTGTTGTAGTCTAGTAGTTGTAGTGTAGTGTTGTAGTGTAGTAGTTGTAGTGTAGTGTTGTATTGTAATAGTTGTAGTGTAGTGTTGTATTGTAGTAGTTGTAGTGTAGTGTTGTATTGTAGTAGTTGTAGTGTAGTGTTGTAGTGTAGTAGTTGTAGTGTAGTGTTGTATTGTAGTAGTTGTAGTGTAGTGTTGTAGTGTAGTAGTTGTAGTGTAGTGTTGTAGTCTAGTAGTTGTAGTGTAGTGTTGTAGTCTAGTAGTTGTAGTGTAGTGTTGTATTGTAGTAGTTGTAGTGTAGTGTTGTATTGTAGTAGTTGTAGTGTAGTGTTGTATTGTAGTAGTTGTAGTGTAGTGTTGTAGTTTAGTAGTTGTAGTGTAGTGTTGTAGTTTAGTAGTTGTAGTGTAGTGTTGTAGTTTAGTAGTTGTAGTGTAGTGTTGTAGTTTAGTAGTTGTAGTGTAGTGTTGTATTGTAATAGTTGTAGTGTAGTGTTGTAGTCTCGTAGTTGTAGTGTAGTGTTGTATTGTAGTAGTTGTAGTGTAGTGTTGTATTGTAGTAGTTGTAGTGTAGTGTTGTAGTTTAGTAGTTGTAGTGTAGTGTTGTATTGTAGTAGTTGTAGTGTAGTGTTGTATTGTAGTAGTTGTAGTGTAGTGTTGTAGTTTAGTAGTTGTAGTGTAGTGTTGTAGTTTAGTAGTTGTAGTGTAGTGTTGTATTGTAATAGTTGTAGTGTAGTGTTGTAGTCTCGTAGTTGTAGTGTAGTGTTGTATTGTAATAGTTGTAGTGTAGTGTTGTAGTCTCGTAGTTGTAGTGTAGTGTTGTATTGTAGTAGTTGTAGTGTAGTGTTGTAGTTTAGTAGTTGTAGTGTATTGTTGTATTGTAATAGTTGTAGTGTAGTGTTGTAGTCTCGTAGTTGTAGTGTAGTGTTGTAGTTGTAGTGTAGTGTTGTATTGTAGTAGTTGTAGTGTAGTGTTGTAGTTTAGTAGTTGTAGTGTATTGTTGTATTGTAATAGTTGTACTGTAGTGTTGTAGTCTAGTAGTTGTAGTGTAGTGTTGTAGTGTTGTAGTGTAGTAGTTGTAGTGTAGTGTTGTAGTCTAGTAGTTGTAGTGTAGTGTTGTAGTCTAGTAGTTGTAGTGTAGTGTTGTAGTGTAGTAGTTGTAGTGTAGTGTTGTAGTCTAGTAGTTGTAGTGTAGTGTTGTAGTCTAGTAGTTGTAGTGTAGTGTTGTATTGTAGTAGTTGTAGTGTAGTGTTGTAGTCTAGTAGTTGTAGTGTAGTGTTGTAGTCTAGTAGTTGTAGTGTAGTGTTGTATTGTAGTAGTTGTAGTGTAGTGTTGTAGTCTAGTAGTTGTAGTGTAGTGTTGTATTGTAGTAGTTGTAGTGTAGTGTTGTATTGTAGTAGTTGTAGTGTAGTGTTGTAGTTTGTAGACATTTGATTGTACACTTTAAACCAGCTTCAACCACAATTGCTGTATAGTAGTAGTAGTAGTAGTAGTGGCTGCAGTATTAGTAGCAGTTTTAAAATCAGTAGTAGTAGTAATAGTAGTAGTAGTAGTAGTACTAGTAGTAGTAGACATAATAGTGGTAGTTCTAGTGGTATTTGTCATTTTTGAGAATTGTTGATAACAGACAATGGGTTAAGTTTAACATAAGAATGTTAAATACAGAGTCAGAGAAATTTACCTATGCACAAGTTGTAGTGATGTAGTCATAGTGTTGTATAGTCTTGTAGAACTACCCACCTCTGACTGTTTCTAAGAAATACTAACAGCGTATATTTTTCTAGTATATGTAGTTGTATGATGACGTCTCCAATCCTCGCAGCACTTATTCAAAGAAAATAATGATTTTGCTGCGTATTCTAAACGTTGTGTCGGGTCATGTCCATTGTATCGGCTCCTCTGTCTCCTCTCTCAGCCTAATTGCTTCTCATTTTCACATCAGCGCACTTCCTACGCCATCAAGGCTCTCTCCATCTCCACTCTCGCTATCTTCATATATCATATCTATATGTACAAGTATAATAATAGGCCGGTTGCGTGTTTTAGAAGCGTACGGCTAATGGGGCCTATTCTTCACAACACCAGACCACTGACACCGGGTTTAAAGCCTAGATATAACTTCTCTTTATTGTTGACTTAAACATGCACTGTGTAATACTCGTTTAGGGTGTTTGTTTCTATGGATATTACATTGCTCTGCCTGGAATATTCCACAGTGTGACCTTAAACAGCTCTACTTTAGTTTTACGCAGTTACAGGTGGTTTTATCGCTCAAAAATACCTCGAAAAACAGGGATTCTGACTGAGCGGGGTCGCCCCTTCAGAGAGCTGACCTGTAACTTGGTCTGGTTTGGTCTCCATGATGATAGAAAGCTTTAATGTGGAACACCATGGAGAAAAGCATTTGACGGACCCTTCACCAAGTTACACAATTCACCTTTAATTTTTTTATAAAAATATGTTTAATGTTAGTCAAGATTTAGTGAACTAATTCTTTTTAATGTCTTTTAGTTTGTTTGTTTATTTGTCCTATTTTAACTGTTATAAAATATAATATAAAAAGTATATTTATGTATTTTGTTATAATTAGATTTTATAAAAACTACTGATAATTCATGTGGTATGTATGTGTTCTTGGACATTGAGTTTGTTTATGATCTGGATTGAAAAGTGGAACTTGGATCTATTAAATCAACTCTGACAGTGTTCATTTTATGTGTGTACATGCTTCCACTGTTTTATGTGTTAAATTAACACTAAAGTAACTGGACGTGTGTGTTTTATTCTCGATGGGTGGTTTATTTTACCTCACATGGTGTTAAAAATGTCACTAAAATAACACTGGTCTCAGAGTTGTAGTAGTATTGATGCTTGTACAGGATTCTACACTAGAGATATAGGACACACACACACACACACACACGTATTGTACATTTAAAGCTTGATTATTTCAAAGAGAAACTGACATGCTCACAGGGTTCATTTTTAAGTACACATTCATCGAAAAATCTAAATGAACTTTTAAGCAGGAAGTCAATGGACCCATTTCGTGTATTATAGGTCAAATCCTTCCGATAAGTTACTCCGCACCAAAACTAAGACTCATATCACGCTATTTTCTGATCTGCTATGTTGTAATGTTGTTTCTGCACCGCAAACAGACCTGGAGTCGTGTTTTTGTTGCATTTGCACATTTTTAACGCACAAACCCTGCATCATATTTAGGCTCAGTTCTTCTCTCTGTCAGAAAACACTTGTCTATACAACGATACATCATCTTATTTCTTATTCTTTTGGCGATCCACAAACACGTACACGGCAGCGTTGGAGCGGAACGCGACGCTACCTCCAGTCATGTTTCTAATTGAGACGCAATGACATGACGGACAACGGGGAATACCAGACGTCCAAAGGATGAAGGGTACGTGAAGGAGTCCGGGGATGGGAGGGTGGAAGGGAGGATGGAAGGAGGGAGGGGGGGACGGTCAGCGGCGAAGCCAAACTAATGAGTCCTGCAGAGATTGTTAGCTCAGCACCCAAAGGAGCCGGCGACACCCAGGGCTAATCGCGGATATATTCGGGCCGGATATGGAGCCGTCGTGGGGGATCCGGGAGTTCGATGTATATACGATGGTGAGGACACTGGGTAAACTTTGAAATGCGGTTTGGGCGTTCGGAAAATCAGAGGTTCCAGAGGGTATGTTTGAGGAGTGAGGTGGATTTTCCTGACTAAGCAGTGATGGGGTGTTTGCGAGTTCGGTGGAGTCAGGAGTTCAAATGTAGCCTGTAATTGGTAGCATGGGAGACTGAAAGACTAATTCTCGTGAAGTAAGTTTGTTATGAGCTAGAACGCAATATATGAAAGCAAGAAACCACAAGAAATATTAGACAGTGCACCTTTAGTTATGAATGTCTATGTATGTAATGTAACTAATATCAGACATACTTAGAAGCACTTATTCTATTTTTCAATTTGTGCTGGCACAATATCAAAAGTCCAAAGTTGATGTTGAGGAATAGACTCGATTCTAAATACTGATCCCGATATCACAATGATGATAAAAAACGTTCTATTTGGACACTAGAGTTTTTCAACATTTAAGGGTAGGCATAATAAGCTCAAGCTACAGCCTGCACCTTTTCGGTCTGTATATGTTAAATGTGACTGTCTATGGAATAATGTCAGAATATGCTTGTGACCGAAATCAATCAATCAATCAATCAAACATTAAAAGAAACTATTCTCTAGGGGTGTAACAGTACACAGAAATCACAGTTCGGTACATATCTTGGTTTTGAGGTCGCGGTTCGGTTCATTTTCGGTACAGTACGGGAACAAAATGCAAAACCATTTACTTGTTGTTTATTTGTGTGTTTATTAAACACCCAAAAGGCCCCTCACCTTGTGTATGTTTTGTTGCACAATACTGAATGCTCAGGGAAATAGTAAACAAACTGTGAAAATCACTAATAAGAACTAATAATAATGATTATAACTATTAAAATTATAATAACTACTATAATTATAATTGTTTAGAGTCCTAGTTCAGTCCTGGTTTAGACCTGGTTTAGACTGGCACCTGGAGCACCCAGGGGCTGAGAGTGCAGCTGATCCCACAGGCTGGTATGTAGAATGCTGTGGCCCCGGTAAATGGCAAGGTGCGGGTGGCTGCAGGCTTTACAGCTCTTCTCACCCGGGGGCCATGGGATCAGCTGCCAGCGACACCTGGGGAGACACCCGCTCACAAACTAGCCCCACTCGCACTAGTTCAACAGGCTCTAATTCGACTATTTCACAGACATGTTCCCACGTGAGTATAAAAGACCCGAACTTTCCGTGTAGCTGCACATGTAGTGGAGGAATGTAAATGCACACAAACTCACTCGTACACAGCCCTGCATCGAACTGAACGTCCCGTGCCAAAACGGTTCAGCACAAATACATGTACCGTTACACCCCTACTATTTTCTGATCTGTTATACTGTACTTTCCTCATCACAAACACACCTGGAGTTGTGTTTTTTTTTTCTTTCGCACATGTTTAACACACAACCCTGCGTATTTAGGCATTTTAGGAGTTCTTCTCTCAAACTAAAAACACTCTGGTCCACCTTGTGATGTCATGTGGTAATACAGGAAATGTTCCACTGTTTTTAAACTCCACACATCTTCACTAAAATCATTTGGATCGTTTCAGTGCTGAAATCGTCCATCTCTACTCAACTAAAGGTAAAATGAGCTGGTCACTTGAAAACACACAAGGTGGAATGGGGCATCTTGAGGTTTGGAGATGGAGACAGAATAATAATAAAGGATGATTTTCCATGTGAATGAAACAAGACAGAACCCCAGGTACGTTTTTGACAAGGTAACAGCATTATAACACGGCTAAAAGCTCACAAGAGTTAATTTTGCAATAATAGTATTTTCTTTTCTATTCCCGTGTGGTCTTATTTCTATGTAATCCTCAGGGGTCCATGTAGGTTCCAATAGTTATATTTGTTCTGATACAGCTCAAGATCATTCTAAAGCTTTTCAGGATTGCTTCATTTCTGTTCTAGTTCTGGTACTAGATCCTAAAATCAACTGTTATTATGTTATAACTTTGTTTCCACATCGCTATCCCACATCTTAAACCCAGGCAGCATTTTGATTCTTTGAAAACAAGAGGTAGAAGAGTTAAAAGGTTGTATTTGAGAAGTAAGGTGCGTTTTCCTGACTAAGCAGCGATGGGATGTTTGCAAACGTTCGGAGGAGTCAGTAGTTCAAATGTAGTATCTGTATTCAAGACGGCGCTGGTGCAGAGGAGTGTAGAAAACAGTATAGAGGTATTGACTACGTTTTAGAGGTAATGACTACGTTTTTTAGGGTTTTTATATCAGCAAGAAAGTATTTGACCCTAAGTACTCGTCAACTGTCACACAAAATATATCTTTTTTTTGGTACGTTTTTTGCTACTAAGGCGTATTGTGTAACTTTTCTGGTGGAGGGTCCGTCACCTGCTTGTTTCTATGGAGATATCATTGCTCTGCCTGGAATGTTCCACACTATGACGTTAAACAGCTCTACTTTACATTTATTCAGTTACAGGTGGGTTTATAGCTCAAAAATACCTAGAAAAACAGGCATTCTGACTCTGAGCGGGGTCGCCTCTCCACAGATCTGACTTGTAACTTGGTCTGATTTGGTCTCCATGAAGATTGAAAGGTTTAATGCCATACTGCGAAACATTCCAGACAAAGCAGTAACATTTCCATAAAGAAAAGCGCCATAAAAGTTGCACAATGGACGTTTAACTGTGAACATGGTGTTTTAATAGTGATAGTTTGGGCAATTTTAGGGGAAACTTGAAAAAATTTGAAGCTCTCTGGTCGAAAACTGTCCAAAAATGAGTGTGCGCTGCCTCCAATGGTCAAGCCTGCAACTGCAAGTATTTGCAAGTACTACGTGACATCACACAGGACTGTCCTGATTCCAGCCGAGTGTTTCTGATACAAACGCCGGGATGCGGGGGGCGAAGTTTGAAGTGTGGATACCTGTTTGACCAATCACAGTGTTTCTTATACATCCGGACGCTGCCCCTCTCCCCTTTAGTCCTCCAGACCCCGCCCCTTCTATGAATTTGTTACGTCTTGAAAAATCTTTTAAAAAATCAACTGGTCCATTTTATTTTCTCAAATAAAACAAAATAAAATTAAAATAAATAAAATTAAAATAAATAAAATAAAAAATAAAATAAAATAATCAATTGGTCCATTTTATTTTCTCTGATAAAATAAAATAGACCTATATAAAATAAAACTTAATAAAATAAAACTAAATAAAAACTAAATAAAATAAAATAAAATGAAATTAATAAAATAAAACTAAATAAAATAAAATACGACTAAATAAAATAAAATATGTATCATTAAGACATGTTATTGTGTTAGCTCCATCCTCCATCACAAAAACACTCAACACAGGAAATAGCTTGTTGCATATTACATCACAGAATCCCATTATTGCACATACCTCGCGCTAGCATCCATATTTCACCGCGCCGCAGTTAAGTAGCTGGTTAGCCTCGGAGGGAAATTTGCAAAAGGTCAGTGTTTAGCCGCATCATTAGCTCTAAAACACAGCTCGTGGGTCGGCCGTGACAGTCGCTCGGGGCTAGTGTCAGTCTGGCCAGGTGGACGCGGCCACTGGGTTTGTTTACGAGAAAAGCGGCACTGCGAAAGTTCGCCTCTAAATGCGCTCTGTGTAAAAACTGTCACCTGAGCGGCAGAGTGGAGTCATCTGACGAGAGGGGGGACGACAGGGGTGAAAAGTACAGCTGGAAATACAAGTAAACACAACGTAGTACTGGTAGAAGTATAATTGGGCTTTGTAAAAATGAGTCAAGTAAATGTAGAAAAGGTCGTTAACAATTAATTAACCTAAAGGGGCTGTAGGATATTTGATTTTGTTTGGTAAGTAGAGTACAATTTGTTTGCCCGAGTACAGACAGTCTTATCGACCGCAAACAATGAAGTACAATTTTTGCGCCATAAAAGTCGCCACACACGACAGGAGAATTTGCCTGATTTTGACTGCGAGTTTGGGGAGGCCTGGCCTGACTTATTGGTCTCTGTGTGCAATTTTGAAGCCGCTGCTCATGTGTGTGGAGTCAGTGTCGGATCATAACAACCAAACATCAGAAACGCTACGATAACAGACGATCAAACAGAGCGTCAGGGGCAGAGGAGCGACGGACACAGAGACACAACATACAAACTCGGGATAGAGCGAAAATAAAGACTTTATTACTCACTTCCCATAAAGTGGTAAATTTAGGCCCCATCCAAACTAATACGTATTCAAGTCGTTTTCTTTGCAGATGCAGTGTTCGTCCACACTAATCCGATGGAAAATGACTCCGGAGACGGAAAGTTCTGGATATGGAGTACGGATCTGATCTGGCGCTGTGTGGACGCATGAAAACGCTGATACGCTGCCATCCTTATTGAACCACGTCACTGTGACTTGCGCCTTCCTGATTCACTGGTTCCTGACATCGGTCATGTGACGCTATTGCGGAACACAGTTTAAACAAACCACAAAAAGACTGTTTTCACAGTTGCCATCTTCCTCGGCTTGAAATCGGCTACGACAACTTCAGATACGGTGCTCCACTTCCTTGTTTTTACCACCCACATGGTGTCGCCAGCCTAGTCATGTGACTAGCGTTTCTGCCGATCAAGACACGACGTGTGTGGACGCAAATCGTTTCCAATACGTCGATGCGGTGATTCGTTTCAATGTAAACGTAGTCTTAAAGTGCAGCATCTCATCCACATTATCAATAGAAATTGTCCTCTGCAAATAATGACATCCAGTCCACAAAACTGCGCTATTAATCCATTTTGAAGCGTTCTTTGAAAGTAAAAAGGTGAAAGTTGTTCTTTGCGCGTGTTTGTTTATGTCCACAGAGCGTACGGATCGTAAAGCGACAGTGACTCTACTTCCTGTGGACTTTATCTCCAATCTTTTCTGCTTTAAAAATCCTGTATCTGAAGTATTGCTCCACATTTCACAAATAGTAATAACACAGTTTGACTTGTATCTAAACTGGAAGTGCAGAGCTCTGATCTTTGAACACTTCAGAGTCTCAGAGCGAGTGGTTTTACTGTAAACAGGAAACAGCTGACGCCATCACGCTCACAGCTTTACATCCTGTGGTCCGCAGACAGATCCCACTGCAGTGTTTGAGATCAGAGATTTTAAGCCTCATAAGATTCTTCTTGTGTCTGTGGTGTCTCGCTTTTTGTCGCATGTTTAAAAATCTTTTAAGACCGAAAAATCCCGTAGTGTGTAGCGGCCTTTAGATTGCCAAACGTGTTCAAATCAAATATAGCTTTTACTAATAACACTTCTGGCATTAGTAAAAGGCATTAAACCTTTCTTTTGTCATGGAGACCAACCCAGACCAAGTTACAGATCAGGTCTGTGGAGATGCGACCCCGCTTGAAGCCCGAACGCCTGTTTTTCTAGGTATTTTTGAGTTATAAATGCACCTGTAATCAAATAAATGGAAAGTAGAGCTGTTTAATGTCATACTGTGGAACATTCCAGGCAGAGAAATGACATCTCCATAGAAACAAATATTATTGCTTCATGTTAGTAGTACTTTTAAGCCTGCTCTGTATAGTACTGCGCCTTCATTACTTCGTGAGCCAGTCTGTTCTGTATCCCCTCTCCCTTGGCCTGTGCTGCAGTCTAACCCCATATTTAATTCAGTGATTGATTTGTTCATTAAAATACATCCCAAACCTAATTATTCCATTAATAATCCAACAGCAGATGAATTAAAAAAAAAAAAAAAGGAAAAAAAAATCCGTAGAGGGCAAGAGAGGCCCGTGATGAAGCGTGCGTTCCAAAAAAGAGGAAAATAGACAGAAAATGGAGTTTTGCGGATAAAATGCTGAGATGTGGGCCAAGATTTACCCTGCGTTAACCTGTGGACAGCCTGATTATGAAATACGGCAAAAAGAGACCACTCGAAGCTAAGAACTCCCAGAATTCTTAGGTAACAGTTGAAGATGGTACATAACGGCTTCTTGAATTTAGAATTACAATTGAGACTTAAGATGAAATTTGAGTCTTTTTTTCCTAGTCTGGCCAATTTATAGGCTTTAAATTTGACTTCCTACTTGGAAATCACATCACGCTAGGGGATTTCGTTATTGTTACCTAGCAACCACATAGAGACAAGGCAGACTTCTCTAATGTGTAAAGACAGTTTTCAAATACAAAAAAAAAACAACCTTTATTTTGTTGAAAATGTGTTCAAAGTGTCAGGAAAATGTGTTTCTTAAATTGTGACGAATTTTTGGACAGAATTC
Source organism: Odontamblyopus lacepedii (assembly GCA_034769755.1). Classification (NCBI taxonomy): domain Eukaryota; kingdom Metazoa; phylum Chordata; class Actinopteri; order Gobiiformes; family Gobiidae; genus Odontamblyopus; species Odontamblyopus lacepedii. Next base: position 20,147,415 of record CM068366.1, read on the forward strand.
TCGAGGTGTGAATAAAATAGAACTCTCTACTTCCTGTAATTTTCCACATATTTTTCCACTTTTCTTGAGAAATTGCTTCTTGATTGATGTAAAACTATTATTTGTATTTATTAACAGTCATTATCCCACCAGATGCAGTCAAAATTTGATTAATATGCACTTTAACTTTACTTTTTTGCGTAACCTTTTGGTTGTGGGGTCCGTCACCTGCTTGTTTCTATGGATAGGTCATTGCTTTGCCTGGAATGTTCCACAGTGTGACATTAAACAGCTCTAATTTACGTTTATTCAATTACAGGTGGTTTTATAGCTCAAAAATACCTAAAAAAAACAAGCATTTTGACTGTGAGCGGGGTCGCCTCTCCACAGATCTGACCTGTAACTTGGTCTGGTTTGGTTTCCGTGAAGATAGGAAGGTTTAATGCCATACTGTGGAATATTACGAACAAAGGAATAACAATTCCATGGAGAAAAGTGTTCGATGGACCTTCCAGCAGAATTCCTGTTGTAAATACAAATTCTACTTTTATACTAATCAAAGAGCAGTTTGTGAAGAAAAGTTGAAAATATGTTGGAAATTACAGGAAATAGAGTCGAGCGACAAACTTTTTTGATTTTTAAACGTGATTTCAACAAAATAAAGTTGTTGTACTGTGATTTTATTTGTCACACAATAGTTTCTACGTACATTAGAGAAGTTTTGGTCCATGTGTATAAAATGATTTCTTGGTAAAAGTTATGGAATTCCCTTTAAATGTGCTTTAAACTTTCACTACAAAAATAGTCCCGTCTCCCTTTGCTCCCCACTCTGAGTTACTCCTTCAGAGCAACAGTTCAATAAACCAGCATTACTCAAACATTTGTGAATGAAACAAAACACAGGTCTAGAGCAGTCCCGATCGAGATTCTTTAGCTTCCAATCCGATCTGATTTTTTTAAGGAGTGCTCTTCTGATACTGATGCAATATCGATCCCGCCGCCAGTGTTTGCTGCTGTGGCTTTGCCGTCTTGCGCTTGTAAATCTCAAACTCGTCTGGATGGTTCTTTTGTAAGTGACGAATCAAATTAGTCGTGTTAAAGTGGCTCTGCTGGTTCCTCCAGGAGAAACTGTTCGTTTGCAGCGATCGCGTCGCTGTTTGACTCTGGTTTTGTTGTAGAATCGTCCCTCACTATAACGCCATTCACCTTTCGCAGATTTTTTTTGTGTATGAACGCACATTGTTTTACTGAGTTCTGATTGGCTAAGGGAGAACCTGCACATTGTTTTCTGCGTAATCGACGGTTGCATAACTGTTTATAAGAATAAAAAACAGCGCAAACAACACCCCATAACGTTGTTTTTCATCCCCCACACTCCTCAATTTAGATTTGTGCGGCGCGACAACCCCTCCCTGCTCCCCTTCTTCCCCGCTCATATCGCAGAGGGGTTTTACAATTCTTACAAGGTTTTTCTACTTTACAGAATTTGCCTATCGCGAGTTATTTTTAGAACGTAACCCCAGGGATAAACGAAGGACCACTGTAGTGAAAAGTCCCACACAGCGGATACAGTGGCGTCAATGCCACATAAACATGTGAAACTGGATTGGCCCGATCCCGTGACTGAATCCAATACTGTCCGATACTCATAAAAGAGCCAGATTGGAAGCCGATACCGATACTGAATATTGAATCGGGACATCACTACACAGGTCCAGATCTGTTTTTGCTGAGGTAACAACATTATAACTTGACTTAAAGCTCACAAAAGTCCATTTTGTGTACTATCGGACATTTAAGTGAATATACAAAACCTAAAAATTGTGTATTTTGAAAAGTACTTTTAGTTATTCATTACAACTGGGCGAAATGACAAAATTGACCAAACGAAGAGACTACTGACAAGTTAGAAGAAATATGAGTAAATACAGCGTGCAGTACCTTTCCCTGTGTCACCGTGTGTGTGTGTGTGTAAGTCTAGGGGCTACTGTCTTCACGGGGGCCGCTCAGATAAATGGCCCCTATTATCCCAATGCCCAAAACACTCAGTGATGAAGAGGGACTGCCCGCCACTCGGCCCCGCACCAATCCGATCGCACCGCCGCGGTTACCTGCCCTCCGTCGACCGCTGTGCCCAAATAGGGTCGCTGTTTGTCTGGGCTGTCGTCATGCGATGGGGACGGGAGGGCGGCGAGTGTCATATGTAATGGCGAGGTGTAAAAATAGCGCGATAGACCTATAGATCTAAGTGAAATGTACCAACGTGTAGCTTGCCTAAGGACACAACAACAAAAAATAAACTAGTTAGAGCTGGATTCGAAATACAAACCACCAAAAGACAACCATTTTACCTTGATTTAAGTATTTTTCACAAAACGTTTTGTTCTATTATTTAAAATAGAACAAAACCTTGTGCAAGAAATTCTTAACTTCTTTTCTATTGACCCTGATTGAAGACCAAAATGTAATAAATAAAAATAATGTGCAACTATAAACACTGATTTCTGTATTTTTTATTTATTTTTTGCTTTATTTTTTACCCAAAAAGTTCCAAAAGTCCTAGTTAAAGCTCCAGTACTTCGTAACTTTCTGGTGATGGAAAGTAACCTGCAGGATTCCATGAAAATAGAAAGTTTAAACCTTAAGAAAATAAGCCATACTGTGGAATATTATAGCCCACGGAACACCATTTCCATGGAGGCCAAATAAGAGTCAGGTTTATTTGAAGCACCAACCATTCCACTCTACCATTGATACATCTCGGTGGGGGTGCTCCACATGTGTCTCTATGGCAGAATGTTCAGCTGTTACCATGGAGATACGATGCACACGTCAGCGAATACTGGCAAAAAAGTTTTAAGATCATCTGAAAGCTCAAGTGTTACGGCCCCAGGCCTCCAGTTCTTAATTTCTTTTTTTCCCCATGGATTCCTGCTGTGAGAGCCCTGGTCCTGATTGGTGGGGCACCTCAACACCTGGCCACTCCCACCTCACCTCCAGACTCCTCCCCCTGTTTAAGAAGATTCTCCACACCTGTTCGGGGGCTGCAGGACTTTGTGGCCAGTCTGCCATTTTCTGTTCGTGTCTCATTAGTGTTAGTCTAACTTTGTGTGAGACACTAGTTTGGTTTAGTTCTGTTTTGTGTCTTTTTAGTTGTCATTTGATTCTGTTTGTAGGTTTATGTGAATTTTGTTTAGGGACATGTGTGGTTTTGTTGTGTGTTATGTGTCCCTTAGTCTGTCACTTTTTTTTTTTTTTTTTTGTACAGACCTATGTGATCAAAACTCGTTATATTTGTTATTTTGATTCTTAGTTTAGGTTATTTCATGTACGTATGTTTAGCTTTTTTTTGTTGAATTTACCTTGTACATTCCTTTTAATTAATTTACCTAATTTATTTCATTTTCCATCTTGGTTTTTGTTGTTACTTCCCCTGCCCCTAGGAGAGCTGGGCCATAAACACAAGAAAAATACAAAATGGATTTAAACCAACACTGTTCATATCAATACGAGTGTTCATGGTCCTGTTTAAGAGTTTGATTTTCACTGTCATTTTTTGTGTGTTAGAGACAGGTTTAAGAGCGGAAACCTGGTTTCCTGGTCAGATTGTGTTCAAATAAGTCTAATAGAGCATCAGACAGAGTAGTGCCTTCAGTTAACATCATACGTTCAGCTGCAAAGTATCAATACCACTTCTTTCCTCTGATGAAAAAAAAGACAAGCTAAAAAAACAACATGGATTTTCCCTCTGGTTCTTTTCCCACCGAACTTTACTTTAGAGGACTCCTTCTCTCCACAAGCCGCCAAATTGTAGTCCTCTCCATCCACGCCTTGACCTCCAGACTCTCGTAATACCCGCTTGAGCCGTCCCCTTGTGTCTCCGCTGTCCAATCCCGCCCCTCGCTCCCCCGCATCCACAATAGCTTCCTCCGAGGTGCGCGCCAGCAAAATTATTCCCCCTCTTTTTGCGAGAAAATTGCACGCTTTGGGAAGGATGCTCTCAGGTTCCCCGTGATTATGTGGAGAGCGGGGGGGGGGGACTTATTTATGCGTCGCGCGAACACAAACATGGAGTGGGAAGAGTGGCTGGATGAGTGGGCTACATAGGGTGGGCTACGGGAATGAAAGAAATACATATAACATAAAAATAGAGAAACAAAAACGTGCAAAGAAGTGGTCTACAGGAGAAGAACAACATGCTTTTTCATACAGCAAAAATACACCGGTAAAAATGAAGTATGGATTTCAGAATGAGTCAAAATTTGAAAATAATTTTGTCAAAATAATTTTTAAGTATAGGTTTGCGCAGTAGTTCAGCAATTGACAGTAAATAATAAAAATATTTGTAGCATTTGAAAGGAGTACATTGTGCACTTTTTGAATTTTCTAGTGTTAAAATGTTAAAATGTCAATGTAAAATAAATAAATATATACAAAACTATAAAAGGATACAATATGGATACAATATATATTTTTGTAACTTTTTGGTTGGGGGTCTGTGACCTACTTGTTTCTATGGATACATCGCTGTTTCGTTCCACAGTTCTACTTTACATTTATTAAAATACAGGTGGTTTTATAGCTCAAAAATACCTAGAAAAACAGACATTCTGACTGTGAGCGGGGTCGCCTCTCCACAGATCTGACCTGTAACTTGGTCTGGTTTGGATTCTGTGAAGATAAAAACATTTAATATCATACTATGGAACATTCCTTAATAGTTATAATCTGTGAGATCTGTGGATCATTAGGTTTTCATTTGGACATTTTAAATCACAATATTCATCTAAATTGCTTTAATAAAAGGAACAAGTTTGCTGACTACCGCACATAGAACTAAAATAAAATCTGGAAGATGAATCCAAGATGGCACATGAACACAAAAAAGATTTTTACTTCCACATTTACTTCCTGATTTTTGGCCCAACGCTGCCCATCGTGTGACGATGGAAACACAGTTCTGACCATTGAGAGCATGAGCTGCTGGAGCGGAGCTAGGCTAACTCTCACAAAGCTGACTTTTAGGAGCTTTGGTGATTTCAACATTTTTTAAAGTTCATATTGTAGAAATACAGAAGAATCCCTACAGAATCCAGCCTTTATGAAAGCTGTGGATGCTCTGACAGCCGAACACGAGCAGTTTGATTTCATATAAATGCATTGTGCTTCTATGGAGAATTCTTTCTGGGCTGCGGGCTACAATACCTCGCTCGGCTACAAATCAATCTGCGATCACGGATAGAGAGGGTGTGTCTTATCCAGCTCTTACTATAGATCCATGCTTCCATCCATCCATCCAATGGGAGCTGACGTCACCATAAATGTCGTCACAATAAAGAGTCACATGTAACTGTGAGTAGCAGAGATTTTACTTTTCTCATGTGTACCAAAATACGTGACGCTGCCGAAGTGTATCACAGATAAAAATGAAAATAAAATTGTAGAATGGAGTGCGTATGTCACAAACAAGAATAGATCATAGGAATGACGTCTTGAATACAGGAGATGAACGATGACTCAAACACGCACTAATCACTAAGTCCATTTTAAATATTAACATTTAAAATATTTAATTTGGTATTTGTGGTGTATCCTGTTGTGGATTTCTGAACCTGAGCAAAAAATTAAAAAGAGTTTGAATAAAAAAGTTTGGATTCACTGAAGCAACTGTGCACACAATTACAGAAAAATGAAAAAAAAAAGAGTTACCGTAAATTCCGGATCACAAGCCGCTACTTTTTTTCTACACTTTCAACACTGCGGCTCGTAATATGAAGCGGCTTTTTTATTTTTTTTTTTCATCGCGGGAAAAAACATGGACCAATAAAATGAATAAGTAGCTCACTGAGGTCCAATGAAATTGTATGATTAATCACAACTTCCTTATTTCAGTCTTTCTGCTAACCCTCATCAACATGGAGAATACCAGACGAAAAGCATATGATGCAGCTTTTAAACTAAAAGTGATCACTCTGGCAGTTAAAGAAGGAAATCGAGCTGCTGCCCGTAAAATTGGCATAAACGAGTAGATGGTGCGAAGGTGGAGGCTCCAGCAAGAAGAACTGAGCCAGTGTAAAAAGACAACCAAAGCTTTCAGAGGTAACCATAGCAGATGGCCTGAGCTTGAAAACTTTCTGGAGGACTGGGTTAACACGCAAAGAGCAGGCGGCCGCGGTGTTTCCACTGTACAAATCAGACTGAAGGCTAAAGCGATCGCTACCGTGGTTTATTCCCAGAGCGCCAAGGTGTGTATGTGCATGTCGCGTGTGTGTGTCCCAAGTGTGTGAAGGTGTGTAAGTGCCTGTGGCGCGTGTGTGTCCCAAGTGTCACCAGTGAGCGAGTCCGTCCCCAGAGTTCAGCGGGGGACCGCGTCCATGCGCCCGTCCGGGCGCTCAGGCGGCGAGGGCGCGAAGCGAACCCCCCGCCTAGTCTTTGGTCAGCGGTTTATAATATGGTGCGGCTCATATAATTACAAAATTGATTTTTCTTCATAAATCTGAGCATGCGGTTCTTAATCGGGTGCGCGCTGTAGTCCGGAATTTACGGTAATTTTTTTTATCTTAAGCAGGCCACGAGAGCCAATAAAATAAGAGATTCCCCCCACAGTACTTTTTAACAAATTCTATTTTTAATACATTTCATTTTATCTTTATTATATATTCATCTGACCTCCAATGACACACTTGTTAACAAAGTTCGAGGCAACTTAATGCTTTACAATCATCCTATTGATGGTGTATAGAGTTTGAAAACACAATGGAGCACTTCCTGTATCACCACATGATATCACAAGGTGGAACAGAACAAAAGACAATGGTATATTTTTGATGAGGAAACACCATTATAACATAAAACTGAAAATAGTGTGATACGGGCCCTTTTCAACAGTGACAGTAAAATAAAAAAAATGCATTACCAAAACCGAACCATTCTCTCGTTTCCACATCTTTTCTAATTTTTTCACCTTCTTCGCTCCTCTACTGTGTACGACATATGTGCCCACTCAGCATAAGCCTGTGTCATTTGTCGGGTCCAGATGACATAAGCAGAGCCTCTGTATCTGCCCAGATCATGGAGGATTCCCCTGTCTCCGTCTCATTACCGCGGACGTACGGCTAATAATGGAAAAAGATAAGCCCTATTGACTCCGCATCGATTTCCCAATTCGCTCAATCACCCAAAATGGCCACTTGCTTCCTTGGTTGTTGTAAAAGAGGAAGGTAAAGACGAGGTTTGGGGAGAACGGAATGGTGAATAATGTAGGCGGGCTTATCTTCGGGTTTACAGGTGGGGCTGGGGTTGTTGTGGTAACCCATTTGTAAAGATCTGAGGAGATAGGGGGTTTGGTTTGGCCAGAGGAAGAAACGGGATCGATAAAAAAAGAATAAAACTACGTCGATAGGTAGACGGTAATGTTGGCTTAAAAAAGAGGTTTGAAAATGTAAATGTAGATGGAGTTGCTTTGTGGTAAATACAAAAAAGCACATATATATTTTTAACCCTGTAACACCGACTGTGACAAATATGCAACAAACTATTTGAATCAAGATATAAGACGAGATAGCAGCTGTATTCCCCCAACGCCGGTTAGTGTAGATGCAGAACCTTCCGAGGAACCTTTGGCAAGCGCTTATTTCTAATTGTCGCAAATTTGCAACATACCCAAATTTCTATTACCGTATTTTTCTGACTACAAGTCGCACTTTTTTCAGGGTTTGGGTTTTCTTATACTCTGGTGCGACTTATATATGACATTTTTCACATTGACAGTCCATAGACGAAATATATGAATCGTATATATGAATTAAAAATGAAAAAAAAAACTAATCCTTATCCATTTTTTCATTTTGGCTTTACAGACAAATAAAGAGTTGTTTTTTGCTTTCTTATTTTGGCTTCTATATTAGAAAAACAAATGAACAAAGGATACAAAGATGGTTCTCTATTGGGTTGTTTTTATTACTATAACTTCTGTAACTTGCCTTTCAAGATGAAATGTCGGTTCTTGGTCTCTGATTTTATAAAATAAATTTGCCCTAAAATTTACCCTACTCCGGAGCAAGTTATAGTCTGAAAAATACGGTATTATCATTTTTTGCTATAGTTAAATTAATAATCTCAACTTAATTTATCATCTGCTTAAAGGCAAAAACACACAAAACGTCAATATAAATTCAGGCATTAAGGGGTTAATTGTGTTTTATTGTTGTTGTTTTTTTTATTCAGCTTTTCATTTGCTTTTTGTCATGCTATAATGTTCCTAATTGAAGGTTCTACATATATATCACACAAAATCGACCCTTTTGAGCTTTAAGCCATGTTATAATGTTGTTACCTCCTCAAAAACACACCTGGAGTCGTGTTTGAGTAACTCTTTATTATTAGTCTGTCTAATCTGTTCCAACTGATGATGAAGTGGTAATTTTCAAGTTAGCGGCTTTTGTTCAGTAGATGGTCGATTCCACGTCTGAAATCATCCAAATGATTCTCGTGAAGGTGTGTGGCATTTAAAAACACAGCGGAGCACTTCCTGTATTACCTCATGACCTCACAAGGTGGTGTTTTCAGTTTGAGAGAAGAACTCGGCCTAAATTTGCAGGGTTTGTGCGTTAAACATGTGTGAATCAAACGTTATAACGTAGATCAGAAAATAGTCGCTGGTTGGTTAAAGAGCTGACATAACACCGATACCGAAAGATTTTCTACGGATATTGATTTGTTGTGGTCCGTTTCCATAGATACTAGGGCTGAGTTGAAAAAAAAAAAAGATTTTCCGACTCTGAATCTATTTGCATATTAATTCCTAAAGATCGATTCATACGTCCAAAGATCAGCCTCAGGAACGACTTGGAACAGCTCAGGTAACAGCTCAAAAAAGAATCTAATAACACTAACCCAAATCAAGATTGGATCGGATCGAATCATGATAATCGATTCTGAATCTTGAGAATCGGAATCGAATCTTGGAATTTGAATCAATACCCAGCCCTAATAGATACAGTACCTGATTCTACATAGGAATGGAAACATACTTATAGTCCCTTTGTCAAACTGTGTATACGTCGTTAGAAAGTAGCTGTTTTCTAAGTTCTTAAGTTTCTAAGCCTTTCTAAGCTCTTAAATATTGTCCGTTTATATCGACAGTTATGAATGTATTCTGCAAAACTTTGACGAAAGAAAGCATTGTTTTTAATTAGAATTTTAAGCAAACATTTAGCAGCGAACATGGATCTATAATAAAAACTGGATACGACCTCCCCCTCTGTCCCAGCTCGAGATTAGTGGCCGCTCCATTGTTTTTCGCCGTTGTTTTTAGCCATATTCAAACTGCTTCACCTTTCAGTGCACCAGCTCCTGTCATTGTTTGCGTTTTAAAACCATGTCTGCGTTGAGTTACTTCCACGTCTCCTTCAAACGACATCTTTGTTAGTAAGAGAAGTCCCTCGTCTGCCCTGAGCCCCGGTAGCGGTGAATACAGACACGCGGCGAATCGATTAACGGGCGCGGCGGTAGCGGAGTCTTGATAACTAAATCAGGCCGGTGTTGGTGCCGTCTCTCTGCACAGCTGGTCCGGTCTCCCGCAGATGTCTGGTGCGTCGTGGGTAATCGCGGGAAAGCACATGCGGCACCGACAAAGGAGCTAAGCGTAGCCTGCAGATAGCTGTGACAGAGCTAGCTTCATCTGGGAAAATAATACAATGTTTGTTCCAAGGTATTTGGTATTACTTCAGGGTTTAGTATGATTTTTCTAAGTGCAGTTGTATTTACAACTTTACAATCTTTTATTTCACCAGAAAGTAATAAAAAGCCACTATTACTACTACTAATAGTACTACTTCTACTAAAGCTACTGCTACTACTGCTACTACTGGCCATACCGGCTTGTCAAAGCCTGATCCCGTCAGATCTCAGAAGCTCAGCAGGGCCGGGCCTGGTTAGTACTTGGATGGGAGACACTGGGAATTCCAGGTGCCACAGGGGGGCGCCAGTTGCAAAAACTCGTAGTGTCCTTAGGCAAGGCACATCACCCACATTGCCTAGTATGAAAGTGGTGTGTGCGTGAATGGTGGTGGTGGTCGGAGGGGCCGATGGCGCAGATTGGAGCCTCGCTTCCGTCAGTCTGCCCCAGGGCAGCTGTGGCTACAATAGTAGTTTACCACCACCGGGTATGGAGTGAATGAATAATGGTCTGTAAAGCGTCTGAATGTCCTGAAAAGCGCTATATAAAACTGATGCATTATTATTATTATTATTATTACTACTACTACTACTACTACTACTACTACTACTACCACTACTACTACTACTGCTGCTACTACTACTACTACTACTACTACTACTACTACTACTGGTACTGCTGCTGCTACTACTACTACTAAAAAACTACTACTACTAAAACTAATACGTTGTTAAATTAAATTAATACATTGTTAAATTAAATTACATAAAATCATGTCAAATTTAACAATTTTTATAGATTTTTTGGTATTTTATTTGTATTTTATTTTATCTTTTATTTTTATTTCACGTTATTTTATTTATTATTTTTATTGTATTAAATTTTTCTTTATTTTTTTGTTTTATTTCATTTTATTTTCATTTGTATTCATTTTTAAATTTGTATTATTATTATATAGACAGTAGAGTTCATTCACACTTTTAATTTAAAAAAAAAATATTATTATGTTCCATACATAATGTAATTGTATCTTCATTACACATATGACTCAAAAATTCAGAATTCTTTAAAAATTTTATCCATACGGTATTTGGGTGTAATTCTTGACCCCCTGAGCTCCATACCTCTCCACACGATCTGTCCATCTGTAGCTCCCTTCCTCTGGCTCCTCACACTTTGACAGGGGGAACCTAATTAGTTCATTTGTTTCCCTGGCACTTATTTGACGGACGCGCTGGGTGGGAATATTCAGGAGACGGACGGTTCAGCGCAAACATGGCAGACACGTCACCATCATGTCAACAAACGACAAACAGGAGACCGGGGAGGTAATTGGACAATGTTTAGATGAGAAAGTTTAAAAAAAAGAGACATTAAAATGGGTTGAAGACATAAACCTTGTACGCAACCACAGACAAAATAAGGACTAAAGGGAGAGTGAAGGGAAGAGAGAATTGAGGACTAAAGGGGAGTGTGAGGAGGAGAGGGGTTTGAGGACTTAAGAGGGATTTGAGGACTAAAGAGGGATTTGAGGACTAATGGGGAGTGCGAGGGGAGAGAGGTTTGAGGACTAAAGGGAAGAGTGAAGGGCAGAGAGGTTTGAGGACTAAAGGGGAGACTGAAAGGAAGAGGGGTTTGAGGACTAAAGGGGAGAGTGAAAGGAAGAGGGGTTTGAGGACTAAAGGGCAGAGTGAGGGGGAGAGGTTTGAGGACTAAAGGGGAGTGTGGGGGGAGAGAGGTTTGAGGACTAAAGGGAAAAGTGAAGGAAAGAGAGGTTTGAGGACTAAAGGGGAGAGTGAAGGGAAGAGAGGTTTGAGGACTAAATGGGAGACTAAAAGGAAGAAGGGTTTGAGGCCAGTTCTGAAGGACTAAAGGGGAGAGTGTGTGTATGTGTGTGTGTGCGGAGTTGTCTGGTGGACTAAAGGGAAAGGTGAGGGGTGAGGAGGAGTGGGGTCTGGATGACTAAAAAGAAAAGTAAGGATGGAGGATAAGGGGTGGGGTCTAAAGGGGAGATGCAGACTTGGAACGTATCATATCTCCCCAATTTTAGGAGGTGATTGACAGGCGGGTTAACCAATCAAAAAGACACATGCACATTGCAGGTTAAGAATAAAAAAGGTAAAAAATTAAAAAAAATACAACAAATAGGATTGAGAGCACGGAATTTGACAGAATCAACAATTGAAACAGCAAAGTCTTAATTATCTCAGGTAAAAGAAGGTGTATATTTTGTTCTGAACGTTATGAGCGTGAGATGAGATGTTTTCTGCATTTGAGACACGTGATACAAATGAGCGGCTGTGGTTGGTCAGTCCCAGGTTTGGACAGAGGCAAAGTAGTAGCAGCAGTAGTAGTAACAGTAAAGTACAAGTTCCTTCCTTACCTTTGCGATCTGCACACACCAGTTGAGCAGCAGCTGGGAGCCGATGTGGTCCTTGTGCTCGTGCACGTAGTCCAGCAGACACCCGTGGGGCATGAGCTGAGTCACCAGCTGGATGGTGGGACTCAGACACACCCCTAGGAGGCGCACCAGGTGAGGGTGCTCCACGCTCGCCATGATCAGGGCCTCCTGGGCAAACGGAAAATCAACTTAGAAATGTGTAGAGGGAAGAAGATAAACTTTTGAAAGAGAGTCAGAATCAGTATTACATTTCTATGGGATATTAAGTGCGAAGATATTTGATGCTCCCTTTATTAAGTCACTCCCCCTTCAGAGCACCATCACAACACAATCAGCACACATCCCGATAATGAAACTACTGTACTGGTATATCGAATCAGGTTTGTGAAGTTGTAGTGTATTGTTGTGTATCCTGTTTTTATATATTTATGGACAACTGTCATGTGAAACAGGCTTGTGGGCGGAGCTTTGTATAGAACCATAGGCTACGTTCAGACTGCAGGGCTTAAAGCTCAATTTGGATTTTTTTGTGAAATCCAATATTTTTGCAAAGTCGTTCACATTTCTAATTAAATGCGACTTGTCTGTGATCTCCAGCGTGAACTTTAAACTAGGGCCCGGCCGATATGGATTTAGTTGCGGCTGATATGATACGGATAAAATGGGAGTTGTAGCTGAAGATATAATCGCTGATATATTTATGACTAAAAATTCACTGTAAATCTTCAATTGTTTATAAAACTTAGGTTTTCATTTTCGTTTTCAGGCGACATTTATTGTTCTTCTGCCTCTTTACGTCATATTTTTTTTAAAAAAACAGTCGGTCAGCCTAATGTCAGTTTTGTATGATATTCTAGCCTGTAAAGAAAGTACTGTAAGTAAACTACCGCTATTAGCTTTTAGCGATAAATGCATATGCTCTGCGGTAATTATCCATCCATCTTCTCCCGCTTAATCCAGCTGGGTCGCGGGGGCAGCTTGCTGCCCAATCCTCATAGCACCTGACCCCCCCTATGAACCCCTCTGCAGGTGGTGAACCCACAGGAGGGTGAACATCATGGTCCTTGATGTTAGTTCATAGGGGTGCTGCATGTTTTGGGTTGATGGGGGAAACCGGAGTACCCGGAGGAAACCCATCCAGACACAGAAAGGCCTGGGCGACCCCGGGATCAAACCCACAACCTTCTTGCTGTGAGGCCTGAGTGTTGCCACTCAGCCACCTTGCTGCGGTAATTAATGATCTGCTAAATGCTGATAATTCACACTTCTATTCACAGCTCATTTACATACCAGTGTGTGTCCAGTAACATATATACGGCCACTATAGTCACTTTACAGTCGCTAATAGAAGAGAAAACAGCCTGTTTATGTGTGCGAGCTCCAGCAGCTAATCGCTAACCAATGAGAAAGAACCAAAACGAGCTTCAAAACCGACACATTTCAACACTCAGCCTCACACAGGCTCCTCTCAGATCAGCACTAAGAACTGTCCTTTTAATCCAGACTCACACTGTGCGTCCAGGAAAAGAATAGAATCTCAGTGTTGCACACGCATAGACGTATATGTGCACACATGGATCTATGGCTGCGGGTGTAAACAAGTGCACATGGTGATGCGTTCAGGGGCAGGATGGATACAGACAAATGACTCCTCCTTACTCTCACTTGTTAGGTCGGATGTAGGTCAGATGAATGTGATGTAGCCGTTCAGACTTAAGTCGCGTGTCAAAAGATCGGAAATGTATCGGTTTTAGGAGCACATATCCAAGTGGCCTGGGTCACATTTGTAAAAATCATATCTGTGTCCTTCAGACTGTCATTAAAACATCAGATACAGGTTGCATAGGGGCGAAAAAAAAATTGGATTTGGGTCACTTCAGGCTGCAGTGTGAACGTAGCCTTACAACTTACATAAGCAGGGTTTGAACAGAGCCCGGGAGGGTTACACCTGCGTTCGACCCATCCTTATCTCCCTGGGTTGAGTCATGCCCCTTCAGAGCACCATTACAACACAATCATCACGCATCCTGATAAGGTAACTACTGTACTAGTATATTAGCGTCAGGTTTGTGAAGTTGCAGCGTATAGTTTTGTATCCAGTTTTTGTTAATTTATGAACAATGGGCTTTATTCACGCTTACGTCACAAACCAGGACAACATTTGGAAACATGCAATGACAAATTCCGGTGTTTCCCGACACTGAAACAGACTTGTGGGTGGAGTCTTGCACAGAATCTTACAGCTGACTTTAAGGAGGGTTCAAAAAGGGTGCGGAAAAGCAGGATTATTGCACAAATGCATGGACGACGTCTAAAACCTCTTCAGACATTGATAACGAAGTCAATTTTGCATAATACCCTTTTTTTTTTTTTTTAGATCAGAATCGCAATTTAATGGGTGATCTGTAAAATGTGTTTTAAGAAAGGGAACTTGAGGTTATAATACCCCTTATTATAACTGGTGTCGATTTGAAAGCTTTTATTTCGAGAGAACAAAATGACAAAAAAGTGAAATTTGACTCGGTAAGACTACGCCTAATCCATGTGGTTAACTCCATCGGCGGGTTATTTGCTTGTACTTGTGCTGGGTGGAGCTGGCGGTGTAAATGAGGACTTTTGGGAGGTAGATTAGCGCAGCATGCTTCAGTGTGTCCGCAGAGGCTCCTGTCCGCTCGCCGCTTCTTCACACACAAGTGGGTTTTTCATCCATCTTTTATAATGTTAGCGAAGCAGAGGCTCGAGCAGATATAATGAGCAGGAGCTGCTTTAGCTTCGCTCCATCCAAGTCCATTTGATGTCTGTATCCAGATACGCTCCACGGGTGAAGGGAAAGTTTAGGCTTTATTGCCCCCGTAAGGAAATGTGTCCTCTGCATTTGACCCATGCTTCATTGTCTCTGGGATAAACCTGCATTTGACCCAACCTTCAGTGTCCCTAAGATGAACCTGCATTTGACCCATCCTTCAGTGTCTCTGGGATAAACCTGAATGTCTCAGATAAACCTGCATTTGACCCATTCTTCAGTGTCCCTAAGATAAACCAACATTTGACCCAACCTTTGGTGTCTCTGGGTTAATCTGGAATTTTACCCATCCTTCAGTGTCTCTGGGATAAACCTGCATTTGACTCATCATTCAGTGTATGGGTTAAACCTGCATTTGACCCATCCTTCAGAGGTTTTGCATTAAACCTGCATTTGACCCATCCTTCATTGTGTCTGGGTTGCACCTGCAATTGATCAGGCTTTCATTTTCTCTAAGTTAAACCTTCATTTGACCCATCCTTCAGTGTCTCTGGGGTAAACCTGCATTTGACCCAACCTTCAGTGTCAGGGTTGAAATTACATTTGACCCATCCTTCAGTGTCTTTGGGAAAAACCTGCATTTGACCCATGCTTCAGTGTCTTTGGGAAAAACCTGCATTTGACCCATGCTTCAGCGTCTCTGGGATAAACCTGCATTTGACCCATCCTTCAGTGTCTCTGGGATAAATCTACATTTGGCCCATCATTCAGCGTCTCTGGGATAAACCTGCATTTGACCCATGCTTCAGCGTCTCTGGGATAAACCTGCATTTGACCCATCCCTCAATGTCTTTGGGTTAAACCTGCATTTGACCCATCCTTCAATGTCTTTGGGTTAAACCTTCATTTGACCCATCCTTCAGTGTCTCTGGGATAAACCTGCATCTGACCCATCCTTCAGTGTCCCTAAGATAAACCTGCATTTGATCCATCCTTCAGTGTCTCTGGGATAAACCTGCATTTGACCCATCCTTCAGTGTCTCTGGGTTAAACCTTCATTTGACCCATCCTTCAGTGTCTCTGGGATAAACCTGCATCTGACCCATCCTTCAGTGTCCCTAAGATAAACCTGCATTTGATCCATCCTTCAGTGTCTCTGGGATAAACCTGCATCTGACCCATCCTTCAGTGTCCCTAAGATAAACCTGCATCTGACCCATCCTTCAGTGTCCCTAAGATAAACCTGCGTCTGACCCATCCTTCAGTGTCCCTAAGATAAACCTGCATCTGACCCATCCTTCAGTGTCCCTAAGATAAACCTGCATCTGACCCATCCTTCAGTGTCCCTAAGATAAACCTGCATTTGACCCATCCTTCAATGTCTTTGGGTTAAACCTTCATTTGACCCATCCTTCAGTGTCTCTGGGATAAACCTGCATCTGACCCATCCTTCAGTGTCCCTAAGATAAACCTGCATTTGATCCATCCTTCAGTGTCTCTGGGATAAACCTGCATTTGACCCATCCTTCAGTGTCTCTGGGTTAAACCTTCATTTGACCCATCCTTCAGTGTCTCTGGGATAAACCTGCATTTGACCCATCCTTCAGTGTCTCTGGGATAAATCTACATTTGGCCGTTCCTTCAGTGGCTTAGCATTAAACCTGCATCTGACCCATCCTTCAGCGTCCCTAAGATAAACCTGCATCTGACCCATCCTTCAGTGTCCCTAAGATAAACCTGCGTCTGACCCATCCTTCAGTGTCCCTAAGATAAACCTGCATTTGACCCATCCTTCAGTGTCTTTGGGTTAAACCTGTCAGGAGCAGTGGAACCCATCTCCAGATCTTGGTCTAGTCTTGGTCAGGACTTTTCTTAGCTGAAGCATTTGACCTATTGTGAATGTTTTGGGTTAATGGAAGAAACTCATCCAGATAAAAGCCTTGGGAGATCTGAGAATTGAACCTAGAACCGAACCAAAACCAAAATCTAAACCTAAACCATCCTCATTATATGGTGATTAAAATACCTTCCAACCTGATGTACTTTGAATTTTATCTTGAGTTTTTAGACAATTGTAAAACAATTTCGACATTGTTTGCTAAGGTATATTTTGTGCGACTATAACTGCTGGACATTCCACCATAGACACACATGTAGAGCACCCCCCAGCCTGAAGCGATTTCAAAGTATCAATATGTGGCTGTAGGTTTAATTTACCAGAACATCTGTTTCTGTATGGCATATTTGCATTATTATTTGTGACATTTGGTTGGACTGGATGTTGGCCAGTTCTCAAAGTCTTGTGGGGGGAGCGTGACGACGCATCTGCACCGAAGGCACTGGAAAACCTCTCCACTCCTCTGCCTCTTCTACTCTCTTTCCCTCTCCTCCCCTCTCTCTCTCCTCCTCTCTCTCATAGGACACTCAGAGACTCTTCAGCACCATGGACAGCACCCAAAACCAAATAATACAGCCTTTCCACTCTTCTTCCTCCCTCCCTCTCTTTCCTTCTCCCTCTCTCATAGGACATTCCGAGACTCTTCAGCACCATGGACAGCACCCAAATTCAAATAGTACAACCTTTCCACTCCTCTGCCACTGTTACCCTCTTTTTCTGTCTCGATCTCTCTCCCTCTCTTTTCCCCTGCCTCTGTTTTTCTTTCTCATTGTTCATTGTTCCCTCTCTCTTTTCTCTTTCATAGGACACTCAGAGACACTTCAGCACCAAGGACAGTGCTCAAAATCAAACAGTACAACCTTTCAGCTCCTCTGCCTCTTTAACTCTCCCCCCCACTCCCTGTCTCTCTCTGTTTTTCTTTCTCTTTCTTACTTTTTCCTCTCTCTTTTCTCTTTCACTCATAGGGCACTCGGAGACACTTCAGCACCAAGGACAGTGTCCAAAATCAAATTGGACAACCTTTCTGCTGCTTCTTTAACTCTTTTTCTCGCTCTCTCTCTCTGCTTCTCTCCCCCTTTCACTCCCTGTCTCTCTCTCTGTCTGTTTTTCTTTCTCTCTCCATCATGTTTCCCCTCTCTCTCTCTTCTTTCTCTCTCATAGGACACCTGGAGACACTTTAGCACCAAGGACAGTGCCCAAAATCTTTCTCTCACTCTTCTCTCTCTCTATCTCTCTGTGTCTCTCCCCTCTCTTCCAGTCTCTCTCTGTATTTTTCTCTCTCGCTCTGTCACTTTTCTACACTCAGAGACTCTTCAGCACCAAAGACAGCGGCCAAAATCAACAAGTACAACCTTTCCACTCTGCCTCCCTCTCTTTCCCTCTCTCTCTCATAGGGGATGTGGAGACACTTCAGCACTGAGGACAGTACCCAAAATCAAATAGCGCAACCTTTCCGCTGCTCTGTCTCTCTGCCTGTCTCTCTGTGTTTCTTCGTCTCTCTGTCAGTTTTCCCTCCCTCTCTCATAGGACACCGGAGACACTTCAGCACCGGATCAAAACGTACAGCATTTCCTCTTCTTCTCTGCCTCTTTTCCTCTGTCTTTTTCTGTCACTTTGCCAATTCTCCCTCTTATTCTCTGACTAGCTCCTTCTCATTCTCTAAGAATATATACATTAAAAATAACAATAATAACAATATTTTCACCATATACATTTCACGATATGATATTTATTGCAATATTTTATGGTCATTATGCTACTTTTCCCCCTCAAAAAGCGCCTTCACAAGACTTAATCCAAAGAATGAAGATTTCAAAGCCAAATTTTCGAGCCAAAAAGTTTGCCCACCCCTGCGTTAAAAGTTTTTAAAACTTTTGCCGTCGGCCGTGGCTCTCCATGGGGCCGTGGCTCTCCGTGGGGCCATGGCTCTCCGCGGGGCTTGTGGGTAATCTCTTTTTACTTTGCGCGCAGGCTCAGGTGCTGGTCGAGTGCAGCTCTGTGGCTCTGTAAACAGAACTGAGCCCCTCCCTCCAGACTCACACTCGTGCGATGCCCTAATGTAAGTCACTGAGGCGACTATTTTATTTTCAATTTCAAATCTAGACATAGGCATTTTCATACATGAAAACCAGTATGCTTCGACCGATTAAAAAAAAACAAAAAAAAACAATTCCCCTGGAAGGGCAACTTCAGTCGAGGAGGCCATACAGGCAGTTGTCAGGGCAACCAAAGCAACCCCCCTCTGCACGTCTCTGAATTTGACATGTCCTATTAGCGTCTATTCTACAACGAGAAACTAAAAACTAGCATTAGCCAGTGTGGTTTGGACATCGCAATAACTTATGAGCGTTATATTTCAAAACACAATAACTACATTCTTTATTAAACCAAAAAGTCAAATATTTTTACTTTGTGTTAAAGTTTGAGTTCATTTCTGTGTGTTTATTTGCCACTTCCTCAGCGTTAGCCTGTTTCAGCACTAGCATCGCAGTAGCAGTAGCCGTGGGCGAGGGTAGATAGATGAGCTTTCTTTTTAAATTTAGATCCTGAAGAATGAGCTGGGAGCGCGGCGGCGAGAGAGGGGGGCGAGAGGGGAGTCGTTCTGAACGGGAGGAGTCCAGGGGCCACGCGGAGACTCGGGCACCATCAGCGCTCTCATTTAAACACAGCGTTCTGGGCCAAAACAGCGCCAGAGGACCTCCGGAGAGCAAAAGCACCTGCCACACACGAGCGAGGCGGCTTCAGAGGGAGAGGCCGTCCGGGCGAGTCCAGTCACGACAAAGGGACGTATACGGGAGTGAAGTTTGGAGGGAAAAAAACAACAAAAAAACATCTTATCCTGATTCATTTTGCGATTTGTGTTTTAATAATTGGAGGAACTGACAAACTAATACAAGAATCACATTTCAGAACATGTTTGTAATGATCTAAACTACAGGGTTGGCAGTTTTTAGGCAGAATAAAACAAGAGATTTTGTTGTTTGCGGAGGAAATTATGGAAATGATTGTACTTCAAAAAATGCGTCCTTTTGAATCTCAATATTGATTTGATTTAGCAACTCTAGTTTGGAAGAATAGTATTTTTGGAGGCAACTTAAAAAAATATTTTCTCATAACAAAAGTGAACATATTGTACAGTTTTGTATCATGTCTTTGTATATTTATGGAGAATAGACGATTATCACAACAGCAGGAAGTGCGGTGATGTTGAGTCGCGCAACTTCCGGTCAGTGTTTTTCTACGGCAAAATCCCTGTGGAAAAGTGTTGTATATTTTTGAGCAGCTTCATAAATCTGCCCCAACACCAAATCTTCATCCAACAAGGTCGACAAGAACAGATTCTGTCCATGAAGAATTTATAGTCGTGTGGGAGCACTGGTGACATAGGCTTGTGGACGGAGCCTTGCACAAAATTACAGCTAACTGTAAAGATGGTTTGAATATGGCCTGGGAGAGATCGCTAAATGACTCAAACATGCATAGATGAAATTTAAAACCTCTTCAGACACGTTATTGTTTAAGGAACAGTGTTATAACAAAGCTCCAAAAAATCATACATGTATAAAACTCTATATTATGTTTACATTTTCGGGTGAAGGGCCCGTCAAATCCTTTTCTCCATGGGGACTGTTTGGGGATCGGTTTGTCTGGAATGTTTCTTTTAATCATCATGGAGACCAAAGCAGACCAAGTTACAGGTCAGATCTGGGGAGAGGTGAACCCGCTTGCCGTCAGAATGCCTGTTTTTGTAAGTATCTTTGAGCTAGAAAACCAGTTATAATTGAATAACTTAGAGATGTCCTGATCAAGATTTTTTGGCTTCCGATCCAATCCGATTATTTTAAGGAGTGCTATTTCCGGTTTAAATCTCAAACTCGTTGGGATGATTCTTTTGTAAGTGATGAATCAAATCGGTCGTGTTAAAGTGGCTCTGCTGGTTCCTCCACCAGAAACGGTTTGTTTGCAGCGATTGCATGTTGCTGTTTGACTCTCGTTTTGTTGTACAGCCGTTCACCTTTTGCGGATATTATTTAGTCCAAATTTGTATGAACGTGCATTGTGTTCTGGATTCTGATTGGCTGAGGAAAACCTGTGCATTGTGTTCTGCATTCTGATTGGCTGAGGAAAACCTGTGCATTGTGTTCTGCATTCTGATTGGCTGAGGAAAACCTGTGCATTGTGTTCTGGATTCTCATTGGCTGAGGAAAACCTGTGAATTGTGTTCTGCATTCTGATTGGCTGAGGAAAACCTGTGCATTGTGTTCTGCATTCTGATTGGCGGAGGAAAACCTGTGCATTGTGTTCTGCATTCTGATTGGCGGAGGAAAACCTGTGCATTGTGTTCTGCATTCTGATTGGCTGAGAAAAACCTGTGCATTGTGTTCTGCATTCTGATTGGCTGAGGAAAACCTGTGCATTGTGTTCTGCATTCTGATTGGCTGAGGAAAACCTGTGCATTGTGTTCTGCATTCTGATTGGCTGAGGAAAACCTGTGCATTGTGTTCTGGATTCTCATTGGCTGAGGAAAACCTGTGAATTGTGTTCTGCATTCTGATTGGCTGAGGAAAACCTGTGCATTGTGTTCTGCATTCTGATTGGCTGAGGAAAACCTGTGCATTGTGTTCTGCATTCTGATTGGCTGAGGAAAACCTGTGCATTGTGTTCTGCATTCTGATTGGCTGAGGAAAACCTGTGCATTGTGTTCTGCATAATGGAAGGTGGCATGTCTGTTTATAAGGATAAAAAAACAGCACCAACAACAACTCCTCATACCTGTGTTTTTCAGCCCCCACGCTCCTCAGTTTAGATCGTGGGCTGATGTGTGCACGCTGATCCCCCTCCCTGCTCCCTCCTCCTTTTTCTACTTCGCGGGTTTCGCTTATCGTGGCATATTTTTAGAACATAACCCCTGTGAAAAGTGTGTAGTGAAAAATAAACCCACCCAGCGGACATGATGGAGTTTTGATTTCCGGCTGTCATAAAGCGTCGATGCCACAAAAACATGTGAAACTGGATCAATCCGATCACGTGACTGAGTCCAATACTGTCCGATACTCATAAAAGAGTTTGATCGGGAAACGATACCCATACTGAATATCGGCTTGGGACATCCCTAGAATAAATGTAAGGTAGAGTTGTTTAATGTTATACTGAGGAACATTCCAGGCAGAGCAATGACTGTGAATCCATAGAAACGAGCAGGTGACCGACCCCCACCCCAAAAAGTGACATAATAGAATAGAATATTTCAGCACCACACTTGGCGTTGAATCTCCCTGTTCTCTGGGTATTATTTGTCAGGCTGGTTGTAAGATGCAGTGTAGAACATGAGGGGAGTTAGATGTAGGCCAACACGCAGCAGTAACCTTGAGCAAAATGGGCCATGGGTTTGTACTTAGTCTTCTAGTCTGGAAAAAATGTAAAAAATAAAAAATAAAAAGGAAAAATAAGAGGTTTGGTATTAGGTAAACACGTATAATTGAAATTGTTTCATATGCTTTTATATCACCTTGAGACCATGGTCAGAATATGAATTACTGCAATTTTTATTCACTGTCCACACTAGCGTTTCAATTATTAGAACAGTTGAAAAGTAAGCAAAACTCAAAATCAAAAATCAAATAAAAATGAATTTATAAATCTTAAATGTAAATGAGGTTGGGATTGTTTTTTTGTTTTTTTTTGTAATTTGATTTAGTTTTAATACAAATTTATAAATACATAAATAAATAAATGTATCTGGCAGTTTAAGTTTCAGTATTTTTCAATATTTTTTCAGTAAATACTATATTTTGTAAAAACTGGGAATTATAAAATGGACAAAACACATTTCCCTTTTACAATTTCAGATACATTTACAAATACAATTCAAAGGTTTGTACCCTGTATATTCTTTAAATTAATGACTCACTAAATTGAAACTGCTGGACAAGATTCTTATGCAGGGCTCTACGCTAACTTTTTTTTTCAGGAGCCCACGTGCCCCTAAGTTAAAATTTTTAGGAGCACAGAAAAAAAGGGGACACAAATAGGTTTTTGTTTTTAACGTTTATTACAGTGCAGAACTTGCACACACCAACTTATTTGAATTAATTTTATACAAAAAAACAAAAAAATGATTACTGTACTTTTCCAGCATGATCTCAATGTTTTTTTTTGTTTGTTTGTTTATTTATTTATTTTTAAATCTATCTCCATTTTATCTGATTAATATTCATTTAGACTTAAAATAAGCCAAACAGACTGTACTGCACTGAAACACTCTGCACCTCTGTTTGGACCCTCACCCACAGAGAACTTCCACTGGCACTTTACAGAAAACTGCTACAAAGTGAAAAAAGTGTGTAGAATTTTTAAACCTGTATTTTCAAATTCCTGGAGTTACATTCTTTTGTTTTAAAGTGGTATTTAGTCTCTGCACATTTACCAAACCAAACGCACATTGTGACAGATTAATTTGGCATTTTCTTAAGCAAACTTGAGTCCACATGTCGCCTGCTCTGTGCTGTAGCTCTGCTCTGTGCGGACACTGACAGAAAATTAGTTTTTGCTTCTCGTTTGGTCCTGCTCTTCTAATCAGCACATTGAGGAGGAGCCTCTGTGCTCTGTACGTGGGGAGGAGAGAGCGTGAAAAGGCGAAGTGCGGCGCACTGACGTGTAGACAGGTAGGCTGTTTAACCTGCCCTGTGACGCACGCTGGTACACGAGGGTGGCGCTGTGGACGAGCCGGTTGCTGGCGGTGCATGTGATGTGGGGACGGGCCGCACAGTGTCTGCGGGCTCCAGTGCACAGGCCGCAGAGAGACGTCCCGCGCGCTCCCGCACACTGGTATGAGTTTATTGTCGATAGCAGCGGCCGTAATGAAAAATGACCGCACTCAGTATTCAGACCTTGAGTCCGTGACAAGACCGAGTCCAAATGCGCTCGAGTCCGACACAAGATCGCTTTAGCAGAGAGGGAAGTCCAGCGGCACGGGGGTGTCTATTGAATGGGACAGGTGTGGGTCGTGCTGCGGGGCTCCTCGGTTAAGGTGGACGTGGGTGTGTTTTGAAGAGTTTGTTCGTATCAGTGATATCGGCCACACATGGAGCTCGTATGTTGGGGTCGTGCGCGGTCGGAGGTGTCGTGCCTGGGCTCGGTTCGATTGCGCTTGCGCTGGGCAGGCGTGCCGCGCTTTAGGGGCGATCCAGGCTTGGGCACGATTCTGAAGTCCTAGTGTGAGTGCACCCCTAATGTTTGATACATTTAGAACATTTAACTCGTCACGTTGCGTCTGTGCGCAGTTTTCCTTATGGTGGCTGCAGAAGCACTCGCACATGTGCGCCTGTTTTGTTTTCCTCGTTCGCACACCGAAATATTTGCTCGCAAATGCGAGTGAAATGGGCACACGGTAGAGCCCTGTTCTTATGGCTTTGTGCGTATTCAAAAGTCGATAAGTGAACCTAAGAATGACGCCTGCCAGTTCTCTATCTATGATACAAAACTCCACTAGAATTTCACAAACCTGATGCGACGTGCGGTAGTTTCATTAGCGAGCTGCATGGTGCTGATAGAGAAACTGTTGTGGGGGCGCTCTGAAGGGGGGGTGACTTAGCGGGGGAGCAAAGGGAGGTTGTTAGGCGTGTTAATAAATTGTTTTCGGCGAAGACATGTAAATCGAAGTTATAAAACTATTTACAAGTCATAGTCAGCCCAGAAAGTCTCATAATGTTTGAACTTGTATTTATCCAAAACTGTTCTGAGGTTATTTGAGAGATAAATGACTGTTATATAACACATTTGGATCTATTTTGTCTTATTTTATTTTTGTATAAGGGAAATAAATGCTGTTTTCATTCTTTCCTCGGGGCATATGGGGTATCAATACTTAAAGGCTATAAATAATGAATAAAAAAATGGAATAAAGTAAATTAAAATGCATTGTTTTGCATTGGTCAATAGTGGTGATATAAAAGCAGGATGAGGGAAAGTGTTTTGAAGTAATCGATCGTGAGTAATTATCCAAGCCTGTACTTATACAGGAGGAGAGTTTCTTCTAAAAGGTGCATTATGTAACTTTTAGTTGGGGGTCCGTCACCTGCTTGTTTCTATGGATATGTCATTGCTCTGCCTGGAATGTTCCACAGTGTGACATTTAGTCAATTATAAGCGGTTTTATAGCTCAAAAATTCCCAGAAAAACAGGCGTTCTGACGAGTGATGGGAATTATGGCTCTTTTTAGAGAACTGGCTCTTTTGGCTCAGCTCACTAAAAAGAGACGGCTCTTTCGACTCTCAAGCGGCTCTTCAGGTTGTTTTGTTGCTTTAATTAATTTATGTTCGACAACCATATAAAATTATGCACAAAATGAAATCCTAATGTAAAAAAAAAAACTTTTTATTGATGTATATATGTTCATGATCTAAATTTGCTTTTATTTATTCACTCCACATAAAATGGAAAAAAATAAATGGTCCTGTCTACCACCGCTCTACTCCGCTCAACATAAACATTAATAGTAAGAGTAATAATGTGTTTAATGCAGCTTTGTGCACATTTGTTTACGTGTTACAGAAACAAAACTTAAAACCGCAGGGCTCATTTGCATACAGTATAAGCGCTGAAAAAAACTCAGCTTCTCTCGGACCAACTAACACCCCTCCCCCCTCTGCTCAGCGCAAATACAAGGCACAAACTCATCACCAATCACATGCGGCGTGAAGAGAAAAAAGTGAGAGAGAGAGAGAGAGAGAGAGAGAGCGAGAGAGAACACAGCTCCCAATAAGGAGCCGGCTCCCATCATTCACTTCAAAGAGCCGGACCTAAGAGCCGTTTCGTTCACGACCAACACAACACTAGTTCTGGCTGTGAGAACGGGGTCACCTCTCCACAGACCTGACCTGCAACTTGGTCCGGTTTGGCCTCCGTGATGATAGAAAGGTTTAAAGCCATACTGTGAAACATTTTAGACAAAGCAATAACATCTCCATGGAGCAAAGCGTTTGTTGTTTATTGCATCACAATGGCCAAATAAAGAAGTCTCATATCCACTTTTTACCTTTTCTCTCTAAATTACCGTCTTCGTTTCCCTTTTCACCGCAGACTCAAACACGACACAGCGCTCTCTCTAAA
Organism: Odontamblyopus lacepedii; assembly: GCA_034769755.1. Classification (NCBI taxonomy): domain Eukaryota; kingdom Metazoa; phylum Chordata; class Actinopteri; order Gobiiformes; family Gobiidae; genus Odontamblyopus; species Odontamblyopus lacepedii. Next base: position 20,173,225 of record CM068366.1, read on the forward strand.
GCACTATCTGGTGCATGTCCCCTCCGCTGCCACCAGGGGGCCTTCAGCACAAAAGTCCAATGTATTTTTGGGGCGGTTTGTGTGTTTGGTTTGAGACGGAGGGGCTCACTCCAGCGGCCCGTCCCCCAGCGCCCGAGCGTGAGCCTGCCTTTAGATTGCTGTTTAACAAGGCGGCGGCAGACGGAGAGACGGAGAGAGGGAGGGAGGAGAGGGAGGGAGGGGGCGTCGCTGGGAGAGAGGAAGGAGGAGGGGGAGGAAAGATGAGAAGAGAGAGGGAGGAAGGGAGAGGATGGAGGAGTTAAAGGAGAGGAGAGAGAAGATGGAAGAGAGACGATGGAAGAGAGGGCAGAGAAGATGGAAGAGAGGAGAGAGAAGATGAAAGAAAGAGAGAAGATTGAAGAGAAGATGGAAGAGAGGGAAGAGAAGATGGAAGAAAGAGAGAAGATGGAAGAGACGATGGAAGAAAGAGAGAAGATTGAAGATTGAAGAGAAGACGGAAGAAAGAGAGAAGATTGAAGATTGAAGAGAAGATGGAAGAAAGAGAGAAGATGGAAGAGAGGAGAGAGACGATGGAAGAAAGAGAGAAGATGGAAGAGAGAAGATGGAGGAGGAGAAAGAAGATGGAGGAGAGGAGAGAGAAGATGGAAGAGAGGAGAGAGAAGAGAGGAGAGAGAAGATGGAAGAAAGAGAAGATGGAAGAGAGGAGAGAGAAGAGAGGAGAGAGAAGATGGAAGAAAAAGAAGATGGAAGAGAGGAGAGAGACGATGGAAGAAAGAGAGAAGATGGAAGAGACGATAGAGACGATGGAAGAAAGAGCGAATATGGAAGAGAGAAGGTGGAAGAGAGGGAAGAGAAGATGGAGGAGGAGAAAGAAGATGTAGGAGAGGAGAGAGAAGATGGAAGAGAGGAGAGAGAAGAGAGGAGAGAGAAGATGGAAGAAAGAGGAGATGGAAGAGAGGAGAAAGATGATGGAAGAGAGTGTAGATAAAAGAGGAGAGAGAAGTCAAAGAGAGGAGAGAGAAGATGGAAGAGAAGAGAGAGGATGGAGGAGAGGAGAGAGAAGATGGAAGAGAAGAGAGAGAAGATGGAAGAGAAGAGAGAAGATGGAAGAAAGTAGAGAGAAGATGGAAGAAAAGAGAGAGAAGATGGAAGAGAGGAGAGAGAAGATGGAAGAGAAGAGAGAGAAGATGGAAGAAAGTAGAGAGAAGATGGAAGAAAAGAGAGAAGATGGAAGAGAGAGAAGATGGAGGAAAAAGAGGGAGGAGAGGAGAGAGAAGATGGAAGAGAAGAGAGAGAAGATGGAAGAGAGGAGAAGGGGGGGAGAGCAAAAGAGGGGAGAGAGAAAGAGGAGAAGATGGGAGGCGTGGGAACACTGCTGGGAAAACGGGAGGAGAAGGGGGGTAAAAAAGGAGAAGTGAAAGGGAGAGAGGGGGGAAGAAAGGGAGAGGTGAGAGGCAATAGGAGTGAAGGAGGAGAAGGATTGAGGGAATAGAGAGAAATAGGGAAGACAGGAAGAGGAGATAGGAAGGAGGGAGATGAGCATGGGATGGGAGCGAGAACAAGAGAGGGGAAGGGAGGGAAAGAGGAAGGAAACAGGGAAGAGGAAAGAGGTGGGGTGAAGAGAAGAGAGAAGAGAGGGAAGGAGGAAGAGGAGAGAGGGAGAAGAGGGAGGTGGGTGACAGCAGAGGAGAGGAGAGAGGGAGGATGAGAAGAGAGGAAGGAGAGAGAAGGGATGGGGAAACAAAGAAGAGGAAAAGGTGGGAGTGAAGAGGAGAGAGAAGAGAGGGAAGAAGGAAGAGGAGAGAGAGGAGAGGAAAGAGGGGGGAGAGAGGAGAGCGCAGGGCAAAGGAGAAGAGAGAGGAGGAGAGAGAGGGAGGAGAGGAAAGAATGGAATGCAGAGGTAAGAGAGGAAGGAGAGGAGTCACAGAGGGAGAAGAGACGAGGAACAAAAGGAAAGAGGAAAGAAAGAGTGAAGAAAAGGATTAAGAGAGAGAACAAGCAGCAAAAGAGAGAAAAGAGGTGTAGAGAGAAAGACGAGTGCATGGAAGTGGGAGAAAGAAGGAGGGAAAAGAAGAAGAGAGAGGGGTGAAGATGGAGAGACAGAGAGAGGAGACGGGATAAGGGGAAGTTGAGGGAATAGAGAGAAGATGGAGGAAAGAAACAGGAAAATAGAAGAACAAAGAAGAGTGAATGAGGGTGAGGGAGAAGGAGAAGAGGCGGGAAGAGACGGGGAATACACTCTTCCATCTCTATTAGGGATAAACAGAGAGAGGATGGAGGGAACAGAGGGAGGGGTGCCAGCGGGGGCCAAAAAACAAGATGCCCCACTTTAAAAAAACAGCAGTGGGCAAAACGAAAAGTGTTCACGTCACTTCTCAAATGTGGAGGATTTGGAGAAAAACACGAAGCTGAGAAAAGTGGAAAACGCCGCCGTGTTTTTCCCGTAAAATATTCACGACAATTACACAATTCCGATTTAAAATTTCACCAAAAAATTGACATATTTAATTTTTACATTGACATATTTAAAAAAATTTTACGCTATTTTGTTATAATGTGTCGTCTTCACAAAAAGACCTGGAGTTGTGTTTCGTTTCCTTCACACAAGCTGAACACGCAATCCTCGTTCCACCTTGTGATGTCATGCGGTGATACAGGAAGTGCTCCACTGTGTTTTTAAACCCCAAACACCTTCACTAGAATCATTTGGATCATTTCAGACCCGGAATTGCTGATCTCGACTGAACTAAAGGTAAAAAAAGGAGCTGTTCACTTGAAAACTACGCTTCATGACATCACAAGGTGGAACGGAACATTCTGAGCTTTGGAGATCTACTCAGACATGTGCCAATGAAACAAAATGCAACTCCAGATATGTTTTTAGGAGGTAACAATATTATAACATGACTCAAAGCTCATAAGAGTCAATTGTGTGTAATATGGAACCTTTAAAAATATGGTAGATCTAATTTGGTGCAAGAATTTGATAACAATTCTATTTAAAATATGTGTTTAGAGGTGTTTTATATTACATGTATCACAATCATTTTTCTCTATGGGGCGCATACAATTTCTGTTTACTTGTCTCCTAAAATCTTCGATTAAGAGATAAAAGACAGATTCTTCAGCTGTCAATCACCGCTAAGAACCAATAGGACTCAACCTGCTCTTCTCCTCTATGGTTAAAGAAGCAAGGAACAGTGGGCATGAGTAGGGGCTAAGGCTAACCACTCTGCCACTCAGCCACTCCCTTTAAAAACATGCGAAGAAATCCAAGAATCGCCCAAACTCTTGTGGTTGGTAGAAGTTATATTAAAGGTCCGAGATTGCACGAAACTTTTACTTTTGTTTCGTAGAGATTGACAATTCTAGGGTTGAAGTGATCCAAATGATTCTAATGAAGGTGTGTGGAGTACTTCCTGAATTACCAGATGACATCACAAGGTGGAATAAGGTTTGTGTGTTAAACGTGTGAATGAAACAAAACAACTCCAGGTATGTTTGCGATGAGGAAATGACATAACATAGATCAGAAAATGGCCTTTTAAATGGTTTTATGATTCAAATGTTGTATTAAAGCTACACTGTGTAACTTTCCTGTCTCCATGGAGATGCTGTTACTTTGCCTGGAATGTTCCACAGTATTTTAATATTTGTTATCTTACACCAACAGGCTAAGAATTCTGATTTTGTTTTCCAGCTGGCGGATAACTTTAATGCCATATTGCGGAACATTCCAGCAAAGCATTAACAGCGCCGTGGAGATAAGCAGCCTCCACTTGAAAGGTTACGCAGTGCAACTTTATTTCCCGGTCAATTTTTACAGCCCGGTGCTAAAAAAAAGCCAATCTGAGATGCGTTTTCGACGAGTAGCACGGAGATAAATGGACAGACCGTCTTTGTGAACTTTACAGGCTTCACAGCAGCTTCGGAATAAAGCGCAAACTCATAAAGGGGAGTTTTAATGGAGCCCGGTTCAATACAAATGTCTCTGGTGTTGATATAGCAACCGGACCCGCTTTTCACCACCAGACACACCTTTCACCACCAGACCCATCTTTATCCACCAGACCTACCTTTCGCCAGACCAATGTTTTTCCAGACCCATCTTTAACCACCAGACTCATCTTTCTCAACCAGGCCCATCTTTCACCACCAGACCCATCTTTTACCACCATACCCATCTTTCTCCACCAGACCCATCTTTCACCACCAGACCCATCTTTCTCTACCAGACCCATCTTTCTCCACCATACCCATCTTTCACCACCAGACCCATTTTTCTCCACCAAACCCATCTTTCTCCACCATACCCATCTTTCACCACCAGACCCATCTTTCTCTACCAGACCCATCTTTCTCAACCAGACCCATCTTTCACCACCAGACCCATCTTTCACCACCAGACCCATCTCTCACCACCAGACCCATCTTTCTCCACCAGACCCATCTTTCTCAACCAGACCCATCTTTCTCCACCAGACCCATCTTTCACCACCATACCCATGTTTCTCCACCAGACCCATCTTTCTCCACCAGACCCATCTTTCACCACCATACCCATGTTTCTCCACCAGACCCATCTTTCTCCACCAGACCCATCTTTCACCACCATACCCATGTTTCTCCACCAGACCCATCTTTCTCCACCAGACCCATCTTTCACCACCAGACCCATCTTTCTCCACCAGACCCATCTTTCACCACCAGACCCATCTTTCACCACCAGACCCCCTTTATTCCACCAAACCCACCTTTCATCACTAGGCCCACCTTTTACAAGACACATAATTCACCACCAGGCCCATGTTTCACCAAACCCACCTTTCACCACTAGACCAGCGTTTCACCACTATTCCCCCCTTTCTCCACCAGACCCACCTTTCACCAGACCAATTTTTCACCAGGCCCACCCATGAGTCCCACCCACCAGAACCACCAGACCATCCATGTAATGTTGCAATATGGTCTGAATAAAACATAGAGATAGGCCAATATGTCGGCTGGATGATATTTGGACTTTTTAGCATATTGGCCTCTCCAGCCTAGCCCAATATTTTGTTTTGGTCAATCTGCTGCCTAAAAAATACACATAAAGTTTTATATTAAAGAGGTAGCTGCACAAAACGTGACTACACAGCTCTCGAACAGGTTTGTGGTAAAAAAGTGGGGCTGTGGGTTAGTTTGAAGTAAATTTTAATGACATAATTTGAGGAAAATAATCAAAATCAGCCCAATATATGCAAAATATCGGCAGAGTTTAACTGCCATTGTTTTGTCTGGATTTTAAACTGCCGGTATTGGCTTCAGCCATGAAAAAACCCATATGGAATAAGTTTAAAATACTCACGTCCATGAACTCCACGTTGGCTTTGGGGCCGGTGGCTTCGTTTAGGATTTTGATGGCGACTGGAATTTTAACTGTCTCGCCCTCTGGAACCCAAATGCCCTGTGAAAAAACAAACAGAAATTAAATTAAATCATTTCAAAACATGAATGAATGGGTCAACAAATAATGACTTTAAAATATAATTCCAAATAAAATTAAACAAATCACAACAACATACATCAGACAAAAGCAAATAAATAATAAAAAAAGTAAATACTTTAATCTATGAATGAAAAAAAAGGGTCAATAACAGTGATATAAAAACAGGACTGGAAATAGGGTTTTAAAAGCATTGAAGGAAATATTTATTCAAGGCTGTAGTTTGGACTTGTGGCCTTGTGTGAATAATGTGTCCGAGCTCCAGCCAAACCACTTCGGCTGAGTCCTTGGTTTGCCCTGGTCCTGTATGAGTTTGTATGGATTTGAGCTAAAATATGCACTGTGTAACTTTTTGGTTGGTGGTCCCTCACCTGCTTGTTTCTGTAGATATGTTATTTCTCTGCCTGGAATGTTCCACAATATGATATTAAACAGCTCTACTTTACATTTATTCAATTACAGGTGGTTTTATAGCTCAAAAGTACCTAGAAAAACAGACATTCTGACATGAGCGGGGTCGCCTCTCCACAGATCTGACCTGTAACTTGGTCTGGTTTGGTCTCAATTGATGATAGAAGTAGCCATATGTATGAAAAATTCCAGGCAAATCAATAACATCTCCATGGAGACAAGCATTTGACAGAACCTCTACCAGAAAAGTTGAATCAGGTCTGAAAGAGGTATATTAATCGGAAATATGGCCTCCCTTGGAAAATAAAGATACATTGTGTAACTTTCATGGGTACGATTCGCCGCTGACTTGTCTCTGTACTGACGTTGCTTTGTCTGAAATATTCCACAGTACGGCATTGAACGTATCCATCTTGCATTCATTCAAGTTCAAGTTGTTTTTAGCGCTCAAAAATACCTTGAAAAACATGCATTCTTACTGTGGGCGGGGTCACCTCTCCATAGATCTGACCCGTAACGTTGCTGAGTGACATCGCACGCTTGTTTTTATGGAAATGGCCAAGTCTAATATATACCATGGCACATTCCAGGCAAAGCAAAGCAATAACATCTCCACGTAGATAAGTACAAGTAGTGAGCGGACCCCTTCACCAGCAGAAAAGTTACACAGTGCACTTTAAAAGAAACTATAATACTGTATATTAAAATCACAAATGGGTTGCCAGTGCCTAGGGCTGGGCACGAAAGTCCAAGTGAACAAAGTGAAAAGGTCTGGTAAGCACTGGCATGGAAAAACTCGAGATCGTTTGGTGCCAACTTTCGCTTCTTGGGATTGAAACGCCCATGTCAGCGAGTGTAGATCCACAAAAGTTCATCTTGATGATTTCTATGAGTGATAAGACCCAAGTTTTCATTGTATTACAATGCAAAGCTTGCTTGTTTCTATGGAGATGTCATTGCTCTGCCTGGTATTTTCCACAGTATGATATTCAATTCAATTCAATTCAATTCAATTTATTTTGTAGCGCCCAAAATCGCAACAACAGTAGCCTCTAAGGGCGTTCCAAGATATGGATGAGTAAAACATACACACAGACATATCAAAACAGGAATAAACAACATTCATGTAAAACTCTACCTTCCATTTATTCAATTACAAGTGGTTTTAAAGCTCAAAAATACTTAGAAAAACAAGCGTTTCGACTGTAAGCAGGGTCCGCCTCTCCGCAGATCTGGCCTGTAACTTGGTCTGGTTTGGTCTCCATAGAGATAGAAAGGTTTAATGCCATACTGTGAAACATTCCATGCACCTTTTAACATATCCATCTCACATTTACTCATTACGGAAGATTCTATTGCTCAGAAATACAGTAATTCCTTCTGTGAAAAGGGCGACTCTTTACAGATCTGATTTGTAAAGTAGCGTAGTGCTGTGACCTCCTCGCCTCCCTCGTGATGGAAAGGTTTAATCTATGCTGTGAAACATTCTAGACAAAGCTGTAACGTCTCCATGGAGACATCAGGTAACGCATTCATAGGTTTGGGCGGTAATCTGGTATCCTGCGGTATCAAAAAGTAGCAGCGGTATCAGTTTCATCACCGTCATTAAAAAAATCCGCATAAGGACCTAAAACCACAGCTGGACTTTCTCCCTCCGCTCTCTCTCCTCTTCAAACGCCGTTCCGCTCGGAGATTTCCATCCACACGCAGCGAGGAAGAAGAAAAAAACCTGACTGATGTTTCGTGTGTGATGTTGAGCCCAAAAGTTTGTGATGGAGACGTTTTATTGAAGCCGAGAGTCGAGAGGGGACGAGGCGCTGAAGAGGAGAAAGTTCCCGCTTGAGGGCGAAGTCAGACTTTCACAGAGGAAATGGTAAAGCCACACAGCGTCCCCGTCCACCGCCGTGCACCTCCGAAACTTTCTAACTACGCCTCAAAATGGCACAGATAATAAGGGCTGTGATCGGTCCTCTCCACCGCTCTACATTTCCGTTACTCCGCTCATTATACTGTAGATTTTAAGCAATAATGTGTTTAATGCAGCTTTGCACACATTTGTTTACATTTTACAGAAACGAAACTTAAAACCACATGGCTCATTTGCATACAGTATAAGCGCTGATAAAAACAGCTCGTGCGCTGATGCTGATGCGATTGAACGCTCTGCAAAGTTTGGTTTGATCAGAACTTGTGCCTCATCTGCAAATATAAAGCTGCTCTTCTGTTTCTGAATGCTACAAAATAATTCTCGTCACAGTAATACCGTTTACCCCGGTAAAATGCTGAGACGGTTTAACGGTATCAAAATTTGGATACCGCCCAACCCTACACAGTGGCTTTTTAACAATACCCCCCGTCTGTATTGAATTTAATTGGCCTATAAAATGTCGTGATGTCATCTGAAACACGGCAATCACTATTCCATATGTGAATAGACAACTCCCACAATGCATTAGCTCCAAATGAAGATGAGATGAGCTCTGGGTCTCCAACAGTCCACCTCCTGGAGAAGACTTAATATCCTATACCCCCAAACACAATCTCATTCATTTGTCCACTGAAACCCGACGGGACAGTTCCTCAAGAAAGTTATACTGTAGCTTTCAGGGATATACGGTAATTCAGCTCATTATTCGTGGATTTGCTTCAAACTTGAGAGTATTTTTACTATATTTACTGTTGTATTTACTCCTAGCGCTTTTAGAATTACCTCGGGCTGCAAGACTCATCACAGTTGAATCATAATTTGAATCCATTTCAGACACAATTAGGAAATCACAAAAGCTGCAGGCTTCGAAATACTATCATTTCCACCGAAACCAACAAAATATCCCGTCTTATTCTTATTCGGGGGAGGATGGAGTGGCAGGGTCTGGACAATACTGCATAAGGAACAGTGTGATTGGTCTAACATACAGTGACTCCACACGTCAAAATTTAACCCCTGCTGTAATTGGGGCAGTTCTGTGTGATGTCTCATAGTACTTGAAATTGTAATGGTCACACACTCAGATTTTGAACAGTTTAATGACCAGAAAGGTGCAAATTTACCCCAAAAATGCTGTTAAAATGCCCTGTACACAGTTAGGGTTCGGGTTGAGCAAAAAAAACAAAACGTTGATTTGGTGTTTAGTTCCGCTTCAACCAACCTTATAAACCGTCCCAAACGCTCCGGAGCCCAGTATCTTGACCCTCTTGAGTTCCGTCTCCTTCAGGATTCGGAGCTGGGCCTGGTTGGGGGCTGTTCCGCTGGGGGTCAGGGGCTCCACCAACTGAAACACACAAACAAACAAAATATGATTCGTATTATTATTGCCACCACAATTTCAAGTACCGGTAGTTAAAGCAGAGATATTTTATTTCCATTGGGTTTTAACTGCTGTTTAAACTTATTGTTTTGAAAATTAGGTAACATATTAACATGTTTTATAAGTTTCCCTTTTGTTTTTGACGATCCGAATATCCCCTCCCATTGCTCTCCGCGCTAAGTCACTCCCCCTTCAGAGCGCTATCACAACACAATCACTACTCCACATCGCATCGGGTTTGTGAAGTTGTAGTATAGATTTTTGGATCATGTTTTTGTTTACAGCCCTGGATAAAAGAAAACAGACCACTGCATGTTTTTTTTTTTTCTGAAATCAGCGTCTCTACATGTGTGACGGTCATTCCATTCCAGTGTCTGTTGAATTCCAACACAAACACACCTCGTTCTGCTTCATGAGGCACTGATGAGGAGATCACCTGAACCAAATCTGATTTAAGGAGGGAAAAATCAGGGTTATTCCACCAAATATTGATTTCTGAACAAACATTAGTATTGTGTTGTTTTAAAATGAATATGATCTGGTTTTCTTTGCATTATTTGAGGTCAGAAAACATTTAATTCTTTTTGTTATTTTGACCATTTGCAAATAAATGCTCTAAATGACAATATTTTTATTTGGAATTTGGGAGAAATGTTGTCAGTAGATTATAGAATGAAACAAAAATGTTCATTTTACTCAAACACAAACCTATAAGTAGTAAATTCAGAGAAACTGATCATTTTGCAGTGGTCTCTTATTTTATTTTATTTTATTTTTTTTCCAGAGCTGTATTTATGGAGAATTGTCATGTGGGAGCATGTGTGACATAGTCTTGTGGGCGGAGCCTTGTACAGAATCTTACAGCTAACTGTAAGGAGGGTTTGAATAGGGCCTGAGAGATTGCTAGATTACTCAACCATCCATGGATGACATCTAAAACCTCTTCAGAATGAGGGAACGTTATAATTTGGTAGAAAGCTAAAAAAAAATCGTTTTCATATATTACTCCCACTTTAAATGAGTATCTAGCTTCTATATTAGTTTTAAATATCTGATTTTCGATACTTTTGACGACACTACAGCAACAATGTCACCTCTCTGCTGTCCTACTGCTAGAAATTTTGTTATTTTTATCTCTCAAAAACATAGAACACCACTTGGCTTGGATTTTTAAAAAAAATTCTAATTCCTGACAACATACAGCTTTCACTGAAAAATCATTAACATCTTTTTATTTGTTTATTTATTTTCCTTCCAGAATTAAACTGCCGTTTCTATGAGGACAGAGATACTTCTATTTCGCTTTAACGGCCTCCGTCGCAAAACACGCGCCGGCATCTGTCCGTTCCTGATATGAGAGTTTTATGACAAAACGGTGGAGCTATCACACGCCACAGAACCACAGCTGTCCACATAGAAAGCAGGTCTTCCGCCATATTGGACAGGGACAGCGCCAGAGACGGTGGGCAGTCGGCAGCGGGCAGACGGACGCTACACAGACTGGACGCGTTGGAAACAAAGGATTCTGGAAATAAAGAGACGGGGGTGGACTTGTAAACAGGCCAAAATGAAAGAGGGCGGGATGATAAATAGAGTCGGATCGTCGGATTTTGCAATGAAAGGACAACTTTTGGAATGCTTTTATTTGTGGGGTGTTTTTTTTGGCGTATTTTTTAGTATTTTATTACCACTCAATGAGCTGTGTGGATAATGCACAAAATTGAAAAGTGACTAATGCATTTGTATAATAATGAACAGAAATATGAGATTCAACATTTGTGCTTTCCTCTTTTGGATGTTTCTTTTATTCTATTCAATATCACAGCATTGATACATGAATGTGAATCTGAATGCTGAATAATGATGAACCCATTCTAGATGTACAGTCATCACATTATCGCTGCCATGTCTGTGTAATCCCTCAGTCATTCAGGTCTGATTCATAGCAAAAGACAATTTCACTTCTGTTAACTTGAGAAAAGTTTAATGCTGCGTACAGAACGCCGCGTGAAAATCTATGTGAAGGCACGTCCAGGCCATTCTGCATTTCTGCAGCGTGCCAATCTGGCGCTGACGCACTGAACTTTTGACTTTCAGTGCGCCGAGTCAACATAGCGGTGTCATTGGCTATGTACAGACTGCAGGGCTCAATGCTCAATTCAGATTTTTTTGCGAAATCCAATTCTTTTGCGAGGTACTTCACATTTTCAATTAAATGCTACTTTTTTGTGATCTCCAGAGGGATCTTTAAACGCCCCAAAGTGTCCCGCAGGCGCATTGGAGAACACAACGACATGACACACAGTGAGATTGCTCAGTGTTTGCAGAAGTCGCCTAAACATGGACACATTGAGCACCTGGAGATTTTAAAGTTGCTGTCGTACCAGAGCCAGAACATGTCCAGCTTATTTGCTTTATGGAGGAGATTGAGAAGGAGAAGGGCGAGGTTATCGGTCATGGCGTTTTGTGGGGCAGTGGCAGCAACGTTCATAGAAAGGAATGTTAGGTCGGATGTAGGGCAAATGAATGTGACCTGACCATTCAGACTGAAGTCGCATGTGAAAAGATTGGATATGTATTGGTTTTAGGAGCACATATCCATGTGGCCTGGGTCGCATTTGAAAAAATTGGATCTGTGTCGTTCAGACGGTCATTAAGGCCCCATTTACATGTACACAGATATTTTTAAAAACAAATATTTCCCTCGCTCCATTTTCCACAATAACATTGTGCACACAGCATCGTTTTCAAAAAAGTTTCCGTTTACATGAACCCGCATAAATATGCCGTTGAGCACCGTCATAACTATGCCAGGCCTCTAGGGACCAGTGTAGGAAGAAGGAAAATGCTCTGCAGCCAATCAGAATCCTCATTTTGACAACAACCAATAGAGTCGCCTCCTATTCCTTTCTAAACAACAAATATGGCTCCAGGTTCATTTGTCTGGACAGAGAGCGAAGTTTAATTGACAGGAGACACATGACGGTCATGTCACCCTCGATGTGAGGACGCAGCAAGTCGAAGAGTAACAGCAGTGATGACTGCGACATCCTAAAATTTTCATGCCACTCCTCCAGGACGACCACTTCATTTTCAAAATTATCCTACCAAACAGCGGCCCACCCAGGTCGGACGGCAGTGACGGCGACTGGGTCTTTGGGTCGTAAGGAGAAGAGAGAAAGTTGCTGAGCTCTGAGCCTCATTCGTCTCTTCATCGATATGATCCATCAGCTGTGCAAATGCAAACACTGGACAAGTGTTTGCAGCAGAAGTAATGCGACTGCTGCTCTGACGCTTCCATGATCATCACCATAAAAAACCATTAACACTGGTCACACTTTGGTGTCAACTGCCGACAATGCCGTTTATGTCACTTTATACACAAACACCAAACCGTAGTTTTCCAAAATCTCCACTTTAGCTGGAGCTTTTAGAAAGATTCATTTTCAGAGGCGAACTCTCGGTTTGCGTGTAAAAGATGGGCACAAATGAAGGGAAACTTCTCACTTTTTAAAAATATCCGTGTACATGTAAACAGGGCCTAAAACATCAGATACAGGTCACATAGTTGTGAAAAAAATCTGATTTAGGTCACTTCAAGCTGCAGTCTGAACATAGCCATTATGTGGTAGAAGGAGAAGAAAGAGGCAGACCCGGGAGCCAGAGATTAAACTGGACAAACTCTGAACACCTTATGCCATGGACCCAAACATGCTGCGGGTCGCCTCTGCAAAATCCACTCTTTCTCCTGCTCTGCCATTGTTCACAAAGAGACCTGGAGAAGACAACACCCAAAGGCTTTCGCAGACCGCAACGGGCGCCCTGGATGCTTAGTGAAGTATTTTTTTTCCAAAGTTCGTGTAAGAGAATTGAAGTAATTTATCCTCCACTTACATTTCTCATTTTATCATTGACTCACAAAAGCTATATTTACACCATGACCTTCTCTTGGCGTACCATGGGCATACCACTATCTAAATTGTGGCATATTGCTGACTAACTGGTGCCTACCTGCTTTCATAGTCTCCCCACATTTGCTTTATAAACCTCCTTCTTTGGAAGCAGAGTCAAGGGGCTTGAACACTCAAAGATCAGACGATGTTCACTTTTGAAATCATATTATGTTCTCTTTTCAAGTCCCCCCGGGCCCGTATTATTGATGGTAAATAAACTTCTCCTGCTTAAAACATCCAGTTGGTCTCAAGCCTTTTACTTCAACCCTTTCTTGGACAAGCTGAAATCTTCTACAACAGTTCATCCACCGAGTCCATGACGTGTGTCTAGAGGCGTCCAGCTCGTTTTTCGACTCCATGATCTGAGCGCAGCTTGATATTTTGTCACTGATCCAAGCTTGTTATGTTATGTAGTTTTCTGAACACCAATATGTGTAGAACCCTGAAATGAGTTCTACACATTCTCAATCTGGAATGGGTCAGACTAAAAGAGATCAGGAAAAGGTAGAACATCATGATGACTATTTAAATCTGATTGGTCGAAGTGTCACAATAGTAGAACAAAACAAAAAATCTAACTTTAATGGACAAAAGAAAGAAAACAAGATCAAATAGGCTGAAGCATGTCTGTCGGCGTATTTGTTTTAATTCTTTTGTACACTTTATCTTTAACTCCGCAACGCTGCTCTGTGATTGGTCTGAACCACTGGTTAACCGCACCCAATCAGAACAGCGGGAGCCAGGCCTGATGGATTCTCTTGAATTTGTGAACAAATAATTCATCTTGCCGTGCAGTTTGTGTCTTCATTTAATTAGTTAAGGTTTTATCTGATGAGCATTGTCACTGATTTAGTTTGTACTTTATTGATCTTGATACCAGTCGGGTTTGCTCTGAGCTTAAGAAATTATGTAAACGTTTTCAGTCGAGAAGGCATCAACCATTCAACCATGCACAGAGATCTGAGCAGAGGTCAAAAACTCTTCCCCTTCTTCATTTATCCAGGTTTGGGTCTGGAAAACGGTGCCCAATTTGACTTTTAGAGAAGCAAGATCGTGTGTAATCGTTGACATCTGTTCCCAAATTGAAGAGAATTACCGAGAATTAAACCATTACAACATCACACTGAGCAAAAACAATACATTTCGCCCGTATCCGAAGCTGCGTGTTGCTCCAGGCTCATATCCAACATGTAAATTCCGAGACACGGTGATAAAATATGGCTCCCGACTGCATTAACAAGAAAACAATTAAGCAAATGAATAGTTGCCAAACACATGAGTTATGAAAAAGTCATTTGGAATCAGAGAGATATTGTGTGTACGCGAGCTATGTCTGCAGGGTTGAGGCTGCCTGTGCGTGGGATGACTGCAATAACATTTACATTTTTTAATATCTACCTGGTATTTGAGTCTATGCCGAGAATCCAACCTGCACACTATGGTAAATATAACTTTCAAATTGACTTCAAAGTTTAGAGATGGTTTGATCATCAGTGAGGAGGCGAAAGCAGAAAATGTAGCTCTGACGGGGCCGGTGTCAACATTTTTGGATACACTTTTATAATTAAAGAACAGATTTTGTATCGTGTTTGTTTTATTTGTGTTGTTACTGACCTTTAAAGATGCCGTTGAGTACTTTTGTCTGACAATTAAGGATGTACAGATCTAGTTTTTCAGTTCCGATACAATATCAGTGTAGAGATTAAAAATGTATTTGTTTTTTTCTCCTAAAACACAATTAATTTATTACATAGAGCGGATTGTGTTATGTAACTGTTATTTATCCTGCAAGTAACTACAGAACAGCTCTGTATGAATTAAAGATCAAACATCAAGAGACATCCTGGTCCTACATTAGTCAGTAAAGAATCTAAACAGAATATGATAACTGAAGTGAATCATGGAAACAATACTCGATCTGGCAAATATTCCTGGATTGGCACCAGTATTTGAGGCCAATATTGGTATCGGTTCTACTACTAAGAACAATTACATCATTTAGAAATAATAGCCACCTTCTGACTATATTGTTTCTAGAGTTGTGTTTCAATAGTAAAAACTGGGCTTAGGACATATATTCAATTAAAAATGGCCCAGCTAGGGTTAACAACTTTTTCCAGAAACATGCAGTTGCAATGAAAGCAAGTCAAATGCCAAAATGCTTCAATTTTGATTCATGGACTTAAAAACAGAGCAGGAGACCAGAGGACTTTAACCTTTGATGTGACAAAACTGGAAATTTCAAAATGGTGTGTTTATGAAGTTTAAACGGACTTTTTAAACAAGGATTCATCAAACCAGCGTGAATAAAGAAACAACTCCAGGTACATCTGTGATGAGGGAACAACTTTAACGTTAACCAGAACACCCTTCATTCACCACATCACCCCAGTCCTGCAGCAGCTACACTGGCTCCGTGTTCCCTACCTACCACATTCACTTTAAAATCCTACTCCTCACTTTCAGGTCCATCCATAGCCTGGCTCCAACCTAACTCACTGAACTCCTTCGTGTCTCCACACACACCTGCAGAGGGGTTCATAGGGGGGGTTAGGTGCCTGCGACCCAGCCGGATTAAGCGGGAGAAGATGGATGGATATATGGGACTACGGATGGAAATTAGCACTTGTGCTAAATCCGGCATATTTACATCAATATGTGTGATTTCATACAAATTGTATGTTCATGAATATGCATTGTCCCACCCAAATAAACAAACAAATAAATAAAAAAAACACGCTCACTCAGGTCCTCCTCCTCCATACACCTCACGGTCATTCCTGCCTGTCTCAGCACCATGGACAGCAGGGCCTTCAGCCGCTCTCTGGAACTCACTCCACCCTGACCTCTGGAACATTCAGTCATTACCAGTTTTCAAATCTTGACTTCAGATCCATCTTTTCAGAAAGGCCTACCCCACTTAATTATCCGTCTCCTTGCTGATCATCCATTTTTATTTGTATTGCTTTGTGTTTTTTGGCTTGTACTGTATATATTGCCTGTTTTTAATTGTCTTTGTACAGTGTCCTTGAGTGTCTAGAAAGGCGCCTTGAAATAAAATGTATTATTATTATAACATGATTAAAAGCTCAAGAGTCAAATTTGCGTGTGTTTAAAAAAACAAACAAAATAAAATTTCAATAATAGCATCTCAGCATGACATACATAATACGTACTAATCAATTTACGATATGTACGTGTCTTGCCCAATGACAACAGAATCAGTGTATGGGACCTGGGACTGGCATCTGTTTCTCCATCCATCTGTACACCTCTCCACCTATTTAGTCCCATATTAACATCCTTAATAAATTGTTACATGACACTGAGGTGCCTTGCCCAGTGACACAACAGTACACAGTACCTGGCATCAAACTCACAACCATCTGGCTCCTCGTCAACCACTCTACTGCGCTTTTACTCCATTCCGCCTGTTTACTTCCATATGAACATCCTTAGCACTAAATACATGCACCAATCAATACCTCCAATTGATTCATGACATTGAGATGTCTTGCCCAATGACACAACAACAACATTCATATACAGAACCTGCCATCAAACTGCCAACATTCTGGCTACAGTTCAATTGCCCAAGGACGAAGAACTGTAGGCTGGAACTGGACTTGGACTGCCAACCTTTTGGCTTTTAGCAAAACACTCGTGACACTTTTGACACTGATTGGCATCGAAGAGCATTAACAAGATTATATTTTTGCAAAGCTGGAATCAAACCAACAACCACTAATAACATCCCTGGCACTGCGCAAACCAGCTAAAGCTTTGATCAATCCATGACATTGAGGCGTCTTGCCCAGTGACGCAACGGCAGCAGTGCAACCACCAAACTCACAACCACCCGGCCACACATCAACCTCTCCGCCGCCCCCGCGCTCCTCTCGGTCTGTTTACTCCCATATTAACATCCTTAGCACTACATACAACCCCCGATCAATACCCGGGATCGATCGGCGTCGTAATGAGCCTATCGGCCTGGAGGGGGGGCTCTGGACCGGGGCGCGCCGGCTCTGGCCTAATCACCGCCACTATCCACGCCATCAAACAATATAATGAGCGCATATATCAGCGCGGCCGCCCTCGCTCAGCCTGATGGAACGCCTATTCTCCGCGACGGGGCCCGGGCACGAGCGCAGGGGGGGTGACACCGCACGGTGCCGAGCGAAGACGAACGGCGTAAGGAGGGGAGGTTACGCAGATAGATCTGAGAAGGCCAGCGAAATATGGTGGAAGGAGGTTTGACGTGAAGGAGGAGGAGAGGTCAGGAGTGGGTGAAGAGGTGGAAGGATGGGAAATTGATATTGCGTAGTCTATAAGGGTTTCAAAGTACAGTTCGTGACTTTTCATGGGCATAGGAAATTAAAACCACGCTTCGGAACGTTCGCCATGGAGATGAGTGAGTTTTATGCTGTTTAAGATTCAATCCATTCAAACAGCGGAGCAAATAAGAGTCAGGTTTGTGGTGGTGCAAGCTCGCTCAGAAGAATCGTCTTTTCTCCCGAGCATGTTAAGGCCTTAAAATGTAGATATAAATAGGCATAGAAATAAGAAGTGACGACGGGGCGCTTTCTGGGCCCATCGACTCTGGTTCCAATTGACTTTATATTGAAAAATTGTTACCCTTTTCTCTGTATCATTTTGATCTTAAAATGTTCGTATTAGCCCCCTCTACATTAACCATGATGATTTTAGTTTGATATTTTGTACGCAAATAAATTCCTATTCCTGAAATGAAACTCAGCTCCAAATTCGAATATTCAGCTTAAATTCCAATAGGATCTTTTCACGCTTACGTCACAAACCAGGAAGACGTTTGGAAACATGCAGTGACAACTAAGGATGGGCACGGTGGCTGAGAGGCTAGCACTCACGCCTCACAGCAAGAAGGTTCGCCCAGGGATTGAACCTGTGTGTGGAGTTTGCATGTTCTCCCCGTGTCTGGTTTCCCCCATCAACCCAAAAAAACATGCACTGTAGGTGTGAAAGTGGTGTGTGTGTGTTGGTTTTAGCTTACTACCATCGGGTCTGGAGTGAATGAACAATGCTCTGTTAATAATGCTCTGTAAAGCGTCTCTGAGGACATGTGTCTGTGAAAAAGTGCTATAGCTGTTGTTGTAAGGTGTCCAGAAAGGTGCCAAATAAATAAAATGCATTATTATTATTAGTAGTAGTCGACTAATCAATAATTGCTCATTCAGAATTTTGTCGGTCACGTTCATTTTAATAAACAAACCGAATGCAGGTTGCTGTGTGTAGCGTAGTGTGCTGCATCTGACAGCGCAAACACTGGAGTTGTGGCCCCACAGTCCTACGTCTTGGCTGCGGTACCTTGGAGATCCCCCAATGAGTGCGTTTACCTGCACGTCAGTATCCTGTTATGATCGGATTTTTTGAGTATCCCGGTTTGGTCAACGCGACATACGCACAGACTCACCACAGACTCACCACAGACTCGCCTTCAGCAGAACATCCCTCTGTCACAAAAAGAACACTTATATTCCACTGAGTCGTGTCCTTTAGTCAGACAGAAGCTGACCACATCACTGCACAAGGAAAGAGCAGCTTTTTTCACTGCTTAGAGTTTATGCAATTTAGCCATGCAGTTTTAAGTTTCTGTAAGATGTAAACAAATGTGCCAAAGCTGCATTAAACACATTCTAATCTCACACGGGCTGATGTGATTATGGGTTAAATGTTGTAAAGTTGAGTTTATTTATGCAGATTAGTAATAGTAATTATAATGATGTTAATGATTAATCAAAAATCTATTGTTAATTCTCCTGACGACTGATAAAGAAAATTTAATCAAATGCTCATCCCTAATGACACCTTCCGGTGTAGTTCCCGACACTGGGCTCGAGCGACTGTGATCAAACCCACTGAAGTAAATGTGATGGCTGGTAAAATGAAGACTGTGTACGTATGTGCTGTTTGGAATCATCTTTAATTTGGCGCCCTCGTCTCTTCTAATCGCATGTACTCGGTGCACTCGGAGTTGTGCGTCAGTGGGGAAATGATGAATACGGAGATATGGTTGGAATTGTTGATTAGCTGAACATAAAGGAACACTACAATAATCGTACATTTTATTTATACTTTTCATTCCATAGAATCTCAGAGTGCTACAGTAAAATGAGAACTTTAAAAACAATACTAGTTGCTAAATATTAAAGCATCAGCAGTGAGTTTTTCTAAATAGCTACCTGAAGATCTGAGGACCTGAAGGAGCGTGCTACCTGAAGATCTGACGACCTAAAGGAGTTGCTACCTGAAGATCTGAGGACCTGAAGGAGCACGCTGCCTGAAGATCTGAGGACCTGAAGGAGCGTGCTGCCTGAAGATCTGAGGACCTGAAGGAGCAGGAGAAGATCTGAGGGTGCAGTTGGAAGATTGTAGAATGATCAGATCTTGCAGATACAGTGGTGTCCGACCAGTGTTTCATTTATGGGTCAGCAGAAGGATTTTGTATTCGATTCGGGATGAGACCAGGAGCCAGTGCAGTGATTTGGGAATGGGAGTGATGTGTTCAAATTTTCTGACTTTCATTAGGATTCCACAATGACAGGAAGAAAACTGGGACATTTCCTAATTTTTCCTAGATTTTATCAGACTTACAACCACTAACAGACCCCGCCGGAAGTCGTCATCGCAGGTTTCCGAACTTCTACCCGGTTTGTGACGTTAGCGTGAATAGAGCTTATGTAACTGCTGGCCTTGTGAGCTTCATTGGACTGGAGCCAAGCACAATGGGTCCGCATAGTCCACTTCTTCTGCCACTTCACTTTCAATTTCAGTAATTATAATCAACATGTTCCTCATAACATCTGAAATTGTTCTGTTCTAACTCGTTACATCACTAGGTAATGTGAAATTGTTGGACCAGGAAAAAAAATAAATAAAAAGATGTCATATAATTTAACTTAAACAACTACAAAACAATAAAACTACTCAAACAGAAACATGCCTTATGTGTCCTACCACAAATCAGACAACACTCAGATCTATGTCTCACTGCAGCAGGGACTATGGAGCCACTGCATCCAACAGATCAGTGTGTGGACGCAAAACAACTTTCTCCAGCTAAACTCAGACAAGACACAAGTCATCGTCTTTGGCCCACAGAAACAAAGAGACAGTGTCAGTGTCAGCTCCAGTCTCTCTCTCTAAAACCTGCAAATCAGGTAAGAAATCTTGGGATAATAATGGACTCAGACTTGAACTTTAACAGCCACATCAAATCAATAACATCTGCAGCCTTTTACCATCTAAAAAACTTTTTAAAAAAATCAAATTTATAATGTCTAAAGCAGACCTGGAGAGACTTATCCATGCACATTTGTCTCCAGTAGGTTAGATCCTGTAACGGCCTCTCACTGGCCTCTCCAAACGAGCTGTGAGAGAAGCAGAACATCCAGCACATCCAGAACGCTGCAGCTCGGGTCCCGACTCCAACCAGGAAGTACAAGCACATAAGTCCTGGTCTCAGGTCTCTGCACTGCCCTCTGCGGCTCACAGACTTTAAAGCAGCTCTGCTTGTGCACAAGTCTCTCCATGGCCGAGCACCAAATCCATCTGTGACATGTTAGTGCCACATGAATGACACCTAAAACCTCTTCAGACATGTTTTTGACCAGGGAACGGCATTGTAATATGGTAGAACGCTCAAACCAATTGATTTTGCGTAATATGGTCTCTTAACTAGCCACATTTACCACATCAAAAGGTATAACCAGGTTTATTTTGTACCTGGATCCAGGCTAAACTCGGTTCTGTTTAGCTGTGGATATGACTGAAAGGTTTTCATTTCTCATTCTGCACTCTTCTCTCTAATTCTATCTAATTTAATGTCTCTATCCATTTTTAATTTTATGATGATTACATGTTTTGATTTGTTTGTATTGTGATTTTAATGCATTTCTTATTCTGTAAAGCACTTTGAATTACTTTGTGTACGAATTGTGCTGTACAAATGCACTTTTCTTGCCTCGTCTTTAGTTGCTCTATCCAGTTTCTTTACCAAAACTCCCCCCTCCTCTGTCCACCAGTCTGGCATTTGGCATTTGCGTGCGGACATCTTTATGCATCCCCTCTCCAAATTACTGCGAAATGATCGATTCGGGGGGGACTAGACAAACCCCCACCACATCGGCACACAGTAATAGCAGCAGATGTTGACCGGCTTGCGTTAGTATTGTCTCATTAGTGCAATTGCGAGACGGGGACAAGCAAAAAAAAACAACAAACAGACAAAACAGGCCCCGGTCCACTTTTCCACTAAACTCGCCAATCGACTTTAGTTAGCCGCTAATAGCATACTGCGCTGTGCCAAATGAGCGCCGTCGGTGGCGGGCTGGAGAGGACAGGGCCCCCTTCACTGGGCAAATAAGTGGTGAACCGGAGCCGGGAGCTAGCATACATTTACTGAATTACTGGCTTTTGAATAAGTAAACAGCGGCTAGCAGCGTCAACAGGACCCCCGGACCTGCAGGTGGTCTATTTCTCTGTTTACATTGATAGAAAACAAGGCATTTAGTCGGTTAGAGGGTGAGACGAATAAAGAACGAGGCGTGCGGGGGTGTATTAATAGCTGGAGTAGTGATATTGATTTCATTGTTACAAAAATGGATCACGTAAATGGCGTCAAAACAACTCAATGTCAAAGGTATGTCCGTTTAAAGGTGTGTTACAGTATGTAACTTTTCGGCATGTTTTGCTTTTGCCGTGGAATGTTATCCGTCTCCATGGAAACAAGTAGATGAAACCACTAAGCCAAGTTAGAGGTCAAATCTGTAGGGATGTGGACTCACCAAGTAAATGAATAAATGGTTAGAATGGACAGAAGGTTATTTCAGGCAAAGTAATATTTTATCTCTATGGAGAGAAGTGTACAGTTTAGTGCACCTTTAAAGCCTCGGTGTGTAACTTTAATGCCAAAAAGTAGACTCAAATAAAAACTGTTTTCTTTCCTGGATGTTTTTATTGCACTGCAAAACAGAAAAACTGCATCCTGACTGTGAGCGGGCTCGTATCACCGCAAACTTGACTGCTGTTTTGCCTAGAGGAGATCCTCTTCATGCTTGTTTCCATGGAAATGATGTTCTTTTGGATATTATTCCTCTAATATTTAGTTGGTTTATCATATTTCACAGCATAGAATAAAAGTGATCCAAGTCCATGGAGAGTGGTTTTAACTTTCTGGAATGGAATATGAAGAAAGCTGCATACTATCACTTTGATAGGCACCATGGAGACGAGAAGGTTTCGGACCCAACAGAAAATTTTGTACAGGTAAAACTGTGACAAAATTCTTAAAATACGATATAGATAAAGTGCATATATTTGTACTACAACTTCTTTTGTTACTACATACGGTATATTTATATAGTCTCTTTTAATGTAATACTTATAGCATAGCCTATATTTTTGCTACCTTAGTGAAACTATTATTTCCTGTTTTCTTATATCTTGGGCCATCACAAGTTGACAGGGACCAACCCCAACTTGGCCCCGTTTGGTCTCAGGGCCCAAAAAACTTCCTATTTAGGAAAAGCTATTGGTAAAATTATGTACCGTAAATTCCGGACTACAGAGCGCACCCGATTAAGAACCGCATGCTCAGATTTATGAAGAAAAATCAATTTTGTAATTATATGAGCCGCACCATATTATAAACCGCTGGCCAAAGACTAGGCGGGGGGTTCGCTTCTGCGTCCCCGCCGCCTGGAGCGCCTCTGGGATGGGTCATGGACGCGTCCCCGCTGAACTCTGGGGACGGACTCGCTCACTGGTGACACTTGGGACACACACACGCGCCACAGGCACTTACACACCTTCACACACTTGGGACACACACACGCGAAATGCACATACACACCTTGGCGCTCTGGGAATAAACCACGGTAGCGATCGCTTTAGCCTTCAGTCTGATTTGTACAGTGCGGCGCTGCTCTTTGCGTGTTAACCCAGTCCTCCAGAAAGTTTTCAAGCTCAGGCCATCTGCTATGGTTACCTCTGAAAGCTTTGGTTGTCTTTTACACTGGCTCAGTTCTTCTTGCTGGAGCCTCCAC
The DNA here is from genome assembly GCA_034769755.1 of Odontamblyopus lacepedii. Taxonomy (NCBI): domain Eukaryota; kingdom Metazoa; phylum Chordata; class Actinopteri; order Gobiiformes; family Gobiidae; genus Odontamblyopus; species Odontamblyopus lacepedii. The sequence goes on from CM068366.1 coordinate 20,196,470, forward strand.
CTTCGCACCATCTACTCGTTTATGCCAATTTTACGGGCAGCAGCTCGATTTCCTTCTTTAACTGCCAGAGTGATCGCTTTTAGTTTAAAAGCTGCATCATATGCTTTTTGTCTGGTATTCTCCATGTTGATGAGGGTTAGCAGAAAGACTGAAATAAGGAAGTTGTGATTAATCATACAATTTCATTGGACCTCAGTGAACTACTTATTCATTTTATTGGTCCATGTTTTTCCCGCGATGAAAAAAAAAATAAAAAAGCCGCTTCATATTACACGCCGCAGTGTTGAAAGTGTAGAAAAAAAGTAGCGGCTTGTGATCCGGAATTTACGGTAGTTGTAAATATTAAGGTGCTGAAACTGCATAAATGGTCAAATAACCCTAAAAATGTGCCTATTGTATCCTGACACATCGGGGAAACTAGTAGAAAAATATTGTGAGGCTTGCTGCAGTTTTACTGTCAAATATCACCCTCAAAATACCCCAAAAGACAAAAAAATGTCAGCATGACAGATTTTTATCAAAAGTGATCAATTTCAAGCATTTTCTTACATGTATTAGTGCCTCAAATGTACATAAAAACTTCCCAAATGTAAGCTTCAATTTAAGTCCAAGACTTAAGAGGAGAGCAGCTGGTATGACCAAAGTTCTTCACTATACTTCAAATCGGCAGAAAACAGAACTTTCAGGCATTTCCATTTCACATGAGAATACAATTTTTTTTTTTTTTTCATACTAACAATATTTTAAAAGAGTCGACTTATGTAACTGCTATACTTTATGAAGTGAATTACATTAAAAGTGACTAATATTAAAATCCCAGGTGGACAGGGGTCAGGGGGCATGATGAAACTATGGGAACCAGGTTACACACACACGAACCAACCATATATCCTACGACACTTACTTTTTTAATACCCAATTCATAATAGCACTTTTTTTTGGCAGTTCAGTATTTATTCAAATTTGCATCTTGTTGTGCTTATGGCACTAGCTCAATCGGTCGAGAGCTTGCAAACTTAGTGGTTTGAATCCCATTCTCGACATAAACAATAAACATCAATGGTGGAGCGGTCAGATCTGGCCTGTAAACGGAGGTGGGATTCCAGCTCACACAAATGAATACTGTTGTTGTGTCCTTGGGCAAGACACTTAACCCTGCTTGCCCCTGGCGTCTGGACATACTGCTGAGTGAATGTTTACATGAACGGGTCTGGAGTTCCTTAATGTAAAGCGCCATGAAGGTAGAAAAGCTTTACGTTTTTTGACAACCCCAAACCCGACTATTACTACTACTATTACTACCATATATATAGTACCTTTCAAGATATGTGACAAATATACCTGAATATACAACGTGACTTTATGTAGTAAGAAAATTGAACACATTTTTTCAGTTCATCTCAGGTAACCCAGACTTCTAAGATTCACTTATGCAGTCTGCATATGCTCTACTCCTATATCTCCCTCCCCTTAATCCCACCATAAAATCCTCAAATTCTTTCCAAACGTTTTCTTTTTTACTTCGCTCGCCGAGGCCGATCCAACTTCTTAGTTAAACCTTGAAACATCGGAACCTTGGCGTTGGTACTTAGCCAAAGCGGCGAGCGCGAAGTGGAAATTATGCACGCGTCGTCCATCGATTTAGCCTTGGACGGGGCTCGTTTCGCGGGGAGCTTCGGACGGACGGCCCCTTGTTAGAATTCAGGGCTGGGCTTAGGCCTGGGGGTTACTGAGGTGTGGGTCATCACCTTTGCGTACCTACATGCAGTTTGTTTTCTTGCACAACATGCTAAAGGTGCACTGTGGAACTTTTCTGGGGGAGAGTCGCTCATCTGCTCGTCTCCACGGTGATGCAGCATTAAACAAATATATCCGGCACGGCGTATATTTATTTATAGGAGTTTTTATGTCTCAAAGCTACCACAAAAGCATGCATTATCACTGTGTAAGGGGCCACTCCTCCACAGTTCTGACCCGTAACTTGGACTGGTAATGTGGGCTGCTTGTTTCTATGGAGATCGTGAAATTAAATGCCATACTGTAGAACATTCCAGAACTAAACAAAAAAACAAAACTGTAATATCAGCATGGAGTCATGAAGAAGGTGGCGGACTCGCAACACAGTGCACCTTTAAGGGTTTCATTCATGTTTATTTTTTGAAATCTCCAAACAAATATTTAACATTATTTGTTTGGGATTGACTCCACAAACTGCGCAACTTTTCTGGAATAGCGTCTTTCACATACTTGTTTCCATGGAGATGGAAACAAGTATGTATGACATTAAACATATTCATCTAGCATTTATTCATTACGGGTGTTTCTATTGCTCAAAAATACAGGAATTCCTTCTGTGAACAGGCGCGACTCTCCACAGATCTGACTTGTAATGTAGCGTAGTGCTGCAACCTGCATGTCTCCCTCATGACAGATATTTTTTAGATTTAATCTATACTGTGGAACATTCTCGACAAAGCAATAACATTTCTATGGAGATAAGCAAGTGACGGACCCTCCAAGAGAAAAGTTGTGCAGTGCCCTTTAAATATTGTGCAGAGTCATTTCTAGAGCTAAAACTTCGTAGCAAATATGTAAATGATTGTACTTTTTTCCTGCAATATCTGTAGCAGTAGTTTTTACTATTTACTTTTATTCAGCAGACCAAAACAATGAAAGAATTTGTGTGTCCAAAATATCCAAACACACATATATATTTAAATAATGTTTCTTACCTACTGCAGTTGAATGCCTCTTTAACTTTATTAGACTATATACAACAGTATTCTGATAATGCATTATCCGGTTATGATCTGATTAGAAAAGTTGGAATATCGATGGCCATGTTTACATGATGTTTTAAAATTCCGAATTCATTGTTCTGAATTAAATAGTTTGTAAGTAAAATATTCTTCTTTGAGTTTACATGGAAATAATAATTCTGAATTGAGGTTTACATGGAAAACAGGTTAAATGGTCTTTATTTAATTCCGCTCAACATCTGGGGATGGGGAAGGGTTCTGACTGGACAGAGACACGAGCGTATATACGTCGTCTACCGGAAGAAAACACACACTTCAGCTGCTACCGGCTTTTCTGTCATCTCGGTTTGTCGTTTCGCCACCGACACAAACACGATCCGAACTTTTTCCGCGGTCGTTCCGATGATAATGAAGCAGCAGCTGGAAAATTCTCTCCTCACGCTTTACGTCTGTGAGCTGAGGAGGAGAAGGGAAGAGTGTCGGAGAAGGAGGAAGAAGACAAACTGAGTCTGAGGCTGCCACACCTCCGCCCACTCCCACATCCCGCTCACAAATCCAAAGAGCAGTGGAGGAAAGTCTGAAGCGGATCGTGTCAGAATGGTGCCTCAAACGAACATGAATGACTGGAATTATTTTGAGAAAGATTAAACATTTACATGATCGAGAAATAAATTCATTCGGCTTTAAAATCGGAATAAACCACCCACTTATTCATCATTTTCATTAGAAAAGGGAAGTGTTTACATGGTATTTTTTAAAGCAAAATTAATGTTTATTCGGAGTTACATTACTTTTATTCGGAATTAAAGCGCTCATGTAAACACAGCAAATCTCCAAATACCCAACAAGAACATTCTGGACTTAACTCTAGCATGTTGGAACAAGCCAGCTGCTCACCTTTGTTTTGCTAGCGGCCCTTTCTCGTGTCACGGCTCCCTCCTCATCCCCGACAGCGCGCCATTCTTAGCTAACCGTCGCTTCTCGTTAGACTTACTCACGGCCACGGGCTAGTCAACGTTAAGGACGGCTGTCAAGTCTCCCGACCGCTCACATCCATCTCGGTCCGCCTTTTGACCGCCGGCGTGGGAAGCGGGGTAATGTACGCGAGGTGATATGCTAACGTACTGTCACGCGGGCGGAAACGGGGCATGCTGATGAGACGATATTTGAATCTACATAGGGGACGTGGCCAGGCTAGGAGGGAGGTAAAGAAGTGGAGATTAAACGGTGGAAGGGAGGTGGACGGAAGGACAAAAGGACAAGGAAAACTATTTAATTCAAAGAAAACTCTTCAGCAAAACTTGTGATATTTGTTCTATTAAGTCAAGTAAGTAGGCCTACATCAGTGGTGGATAAAGTACTCAATTATGTTATGTTATGTCAAGTAAAAGTACAGATACAGGGGGAAAATATTACTTAAGTAAAAGTATCAAATGAAAAAAATCTACTTAAGAAAAACTATTGAAGTACCTGTTTAAAAATGCAATGTAAAGGTAAAGAGTAAAACTAATTTACAGAGATTTTTAGAACAATTGAAGCATCAAATGTAGTGCTTTTTATAAAGATTTTTGCTCATTTTAAGTGATTCTATTGACTTCAAAAATTTTCTATCCATTTTTGTGTTTTTGTGTATTTGGTTTGCTCAAAGTTGGGACGGAAACTCAAATTAAATGTAAGTAAGTCTTAAGGCTGCCACACACTACAGGAGAATTTGCCCAATTTTGGCTGTGATTTCTTCTCTCCGAGTTCGTGGAGGCGAGACCCGATTTTTTGTCTCTATGTGCAATTTTGAAGCCACTGCTCCTCATGTGTGGAGTCAGTGTCAGATCGTAACCACCAAACATCAACAACGCGACGGTAACGGACGATAAAACAGAGCGTTGGGGGCAGAGGAGCGACGGACACAGAGACGCAACAAAAACTCAGGATACAGCGAAAATAAAGACTTTATTCCTCACCTAATGTAAAGTGGTACATTTAAAGTGCAGCATCTGACCCACATTATGCACAGAATTTGTCCTCTGCAAATAATGACTCCAGTCCACAAAACTACACTGTTAATCCAGTTTGAGGTGTTCTTTAAAAGTAAATAGGCGAGATAGTTCTTCATGTGTGTCTGTTTACATCCACACAGCGCACGGATCGAGGTGAAGCTGCAGATTAGCGACAGTGACTCTACTTCCTGTGGACTTTATGTCCTCTTTTATGCTTTAAATCTGTAGCTGAAGTATTGCACCACATTTCACAAATAATAATTACAGTTTGACTTGCGTCTAAACTAGAAGTGCAGAGCTCTGATCTTTGAACACTTCAGAGTCTCAAGAGTGATTACTTTTACTGTAAACAGGAAACAGCTGACGCCATCGCGCTCACAGCTTTATATCCTGTGGTCCACAGACAGATCACACTGCAGTCTGTGAGATCAGAGATTTTTAGTCTCATAAGTTTCTCCTCATGTCTGTGGTGTGCGCATTTTGTCGCATGTTTAAGACCGAAAAATCCTGTAGTGTGTAGCGGCCTTCAGCCATTCCAGCAAATCTCAAACCATAAAGAACAGTACTTTTATTTTACAGTCCAGATCTAAAATGTAGTGGAGTAGAAAGTACAGACACCTGCTCTCAAATGTAGTAAAGTAAAAGTAAAAAGTATCCACTGTAAAATGTCCTTAAGTAAAGTACAGATCCCTCAAAAACGTATTTAAGTGTTGTATTTTTACTTTACCTTCCACCACTGGCCGACATAGAAAACAAACAAATGTTGCATGGATCGTAAGACTGTAAATAGTGCTAATGAGCATGGGTGTGATTTGGCTTCATCAAGTAACTGATGCTATCAGACTCGTCGTTTTAGTCTTAAAATGTTCGTATTATCCTGCTCTGCATAATCCTGGTGTTTTTAGTTCACTATTGTAGCTGTAAATCAAGATATGAACATTAATAAGAGACCAAACAGGTACTTTATTTCTTTGAGGTTGTTGCTGTTAGCCTTAGCAACGGGCTTGACTGACAGCTCTGCTAAATCCCCGCTCCCTGCAGAAATAGATGAGGGTTGAAGACTAGAATCTTCAACACTCTAGCTCCTGGTTGGCTTTTTGTTGTAATACAGTGAGTTGTTGGGTATAGTCACTAATAGAAATGATGAGATTCAACATTCGTGAAGTTACGTTTTGGATATTTCATGGTAAAGTACAAAGACAGAAGTATAAAAGTGCAAAGACAGAAGAAAGATACATATAAACAGATAACACAATACATAAGAAAACTATAATAAAAAAACAAGATAATCTGAGTAGATTGTATTAAATGTCAAGGAGAAGAGGTGAATTTTCAGTCTGGTTTAAACTGTGTTACAGACTGAGGATTTCACAGGAAGAGAAAGGTTGTTCCACAGTCTGAACGCTGCCCCCCAAAAAGCCTCTGTCTCCTTTTATCTTGAGCCTAGTTTTGGACACGACCAACAGGAGCTGGTCAGCTGATCTACATCATCACATCCTAGAATGTGAAAGCCGCCTATTTAAAGTATGAACACTAGTAATGAGGCATTCATCATGTCATTCTTGCCAGTTCAAGGTAACCTAGTTTATTTAGCTCAAATAAAATAAGAAAATGTTGAATGAATGTACAACAAAGAAAACCTTTTGTATTTCAGTTTGTGAGGTAAAAATCTGGAACTTAATGAGTGATGAGCTCAAAAAATGCCCAAATATGAACAAGTTTAAACAAAGATATAAAGAAATGATTATAGCTAAGTATGTAGAAGAAGGAATTTAATCTGTCATTGAATGTGCACTAAAACATTCTGAAATGCAGGGACATATTTTGTATCTGGAGTAATGACGGCAGAAGCACATTATTGTTTTGATGGGGGCAAATAAGCTTTTGCTTCTCCCCACTCCTTTTTGGAATTATTTCAGAATTATTTATATAAATTTTGGCTATTACTATTTGTATCTGAATAAACATATTATGATTATGATTATTCAATGGTTATGATTTTTTATTTACAAGTAGCTAAGACTTGTTGTTATCTATTATGCTGTTTCTGATCTATGTTCTAATGTAGTTTCCTCATCACAAACAGACCTGGAGTTGTGTTGTGTTTTATTCACACACGTTTAACACACAAACTATGCATATTTAGGCTAATTTCATTCTTCTCTCAAACCGAAAACACTCTAGTCCACTTTATGATGCGTTAATACAGGAATTGCTCCTCTGTAAACTCCATACACCTTCACTAGAATCATTTAGATGGTTTCAGCCCTGGAATTGTCCATCTCTACTGAACTATGGGGAAAAGGTAGCTGTAACTTGAAAACTACCGCTTCATGACATCACAAGGTGGAACAGAGCACTTAGTTTTAAAGATATAGACAGACTAATAATGTAGGATTACCCGAACATGAAACAAAAACAAACAAAACACAAGCCCAGGTCTGTTTTTGAGGACATACCGACATTATAACATGTCTTAAAGGTCCCAATTTTGTGTAATATCGGAATTTAAAGAGTATAGCTAGATAGACTTGAGAGTGCAACTGTGTGAAAGTAAAATGTAGCTAATAAAAAAGCCAGGGGGGGCATTTGTCATAACCTCACACTGATTCTGACCAAAATATTGACTTGACCCAATGTTCCCTCCTCAGAAAATGCGGAATTCCATTAAGTCTTCTCCTCGCTTTGGGTTATCCGCTAAGTTGTGTCCATTATCGACCAGGCCGGAACTCCAGTTTTTGTTTCATTTATAGACATGAGAAAACATCGGCGAGCTCTTTTCACACGCTAGGTTAAATGTGAACGCACCACACGACCCCGCGCTATAGAAACCCTCGCTTGTCCGGGCCTGGTTGCCTGGTAACTGGTCTGGACGTAAACAACGCGGGTAAAAATGGGTAAATATTGGATGTTAAGACTAAATGGGCTGTGATTGAGAGGACTGAACTGCAGCTGTTGGGTTTTGTGTCGGCTGCGACCACGCTGAACCGGAGATCACAGACATGTTGAACTAATGATAGGGTAGTGGGTTTGTTGTTGTCATATTTGCGCGGAATCAAATCACAGGGGCAATTGATTGCCCCTGGGGTCGCGGTGTAGCAGCTGAAAAGTTGAGTTCTATTATCACATAAAGCTAATGTGTAGGCCTGCACTCAAACGGAAGAGTATGTAATTTTATATAAAGAATAACAACAATATGGATTTGAAATGCAATGTTTACAGACGGACATAATTTGTTCGAAAATAGGGATATGTCACTCAGTTTAAGATCAGAATTTGGAAGAAAAAAGTCAAAAGTCAAGTAATAGGGTTGGGCGATAATATGGTAATACGGTATCCCGCGGTATCAGAGTATCACAGTATCAGTCCCATTACCGTCATTAAAGAAATCTGCATAAGGACCTAAAACCACAGCAGGGCTTTCTCCCCTCCGCTCTCTCTCCTCTTCAAACGCCGTTCCGCTCGGAGATTTCCATCCACACGCAGCGAGTAAGAAGAAAAAAACCTGACTGGCGCTTCGTGTGTGATGTTGAGACGTTTTATTGAACGCAGAGAGTCGAGAGGGGACTCGCTGAAGAGGAGAAAGTTCCCGCTTGAGGGCGAAGTCATGGAGGAGACGATAAAGCCCAATTTATGGCACAGCGTCTACGTCGACCGCCATGCTCCTCTGAAACTTTCTAACTACACATGAAAACGCAGAGAGGGGAAGCAATACATTTCCGCTGCTCTGCTCATTATAGACTTTGAGTAATAATGTGTTTAATGCAGCTTTGGCACATTTGTTTACGTTTTACAGAAAGAAAACTTAAAACCGCATGGCTCATTTGCATATAGTATAAGCGCTGATAAAAAGCGCTGATAAAAACGCTTTATTCACCCAAGACAATGCATGGACACGTTTCATAAGTTTTATGTCTCCGCTTGTTTTGCTCTCCGTGCTAAGTCGCTCTCCCCTTCAGAGCACAGTCACAACTCAAACAGAGTGCGTCCCGCTAATGAAACTACTGCCCATCACGTCACGTTTATCAAGATGTAGTGTATGTTTTGGTAGTTTAATGATGCAGATTTGTGGGTGGAGCCTTGTACAAACTGGTACAGCTAACCATAAAGAGGGTTCAAATAGGGCCCACGAGAGATCGCTATATTACTCAAACATGCACGGATGACATCTACAACCTTTGTAGGCTTATTTTTGATCAGGGAACTGCATTATAACCTGACAGAAAGCACAAAAAAGTTGTTTTTTTAAAGTGAAACGCCAAGTGTAAACTTGATCCTGCAGACTAAAGGCCTATTCATATGTCATTTTGTTCGGCCAGATGCTGTTCGGCAGTTCTTGCGGCTTGTTCTTGACACCACAGCTGAGCAGAACTTTGACAGTTTGGTTATTTTTATGCGGCCGTAGTGTATCTGTTGGAGCCAACAGGAGCGTAGATCCAATGGCCGCTTCCTTGCCGGTGCAGAACAAGAAAAAAATAAAGGATTGTTTCGAGCCTCAGCTGGCGGAAATGGTGAGGAAATACAGACATCTTTACGACACAACGCTCAGTGACAATAAGGACAGCCAAATGGCAAGAAACTTGTGTAGAGACATCGCGGACATTTTAGGATCTGACGAAAACCAGTGCCAAAAGACGTGTCACAAAAAACAAGAGCGGTCAGGCTGGGGGACAAAAAGACAAACCCTGGCTACATACATCCCTTCACTGATTGGATTCCTTCATCAAGCACAGAGAAATGTCCACCAGTATGACTCCTACTCCTAGTTAAACGGAGGTAAGCTGTTAATACTTAGCTACAGTAGAGCGAGGAAGCGGGGCAGTTCAGCAGCCGAACATTTTTTGAAGCATGACATGTATGAGTCCAAACTTTGATCTTGTTCTTATGTCTTATGGAGTATGAATAGGCCTTAAAACGTGGAGTACTGGAGTCATCTTGAATTACAGTTTGAAAAATCACGATTGCAGTTGTCTTAAATAAATCCCCTCATTCGCTGGTATTTTTTGTTTCACATTTACATTTAAAGGTGCACTGTGTAACAATTCTAGTGAAGGACTTATCTCCATATTTTAATCCGAGTGTTACATGGTATGACATTAAACTTATCGGTTTAGCATTTATTCAACAAAAAATGTTGCCAAAATGGAAAAAAAAAAAAACTAAGAAAAAACTAATAAAAAGGCATTGAGTTTATGTTGTGTTGCCCTTCCACAGACCTGACCTGTAACTTGGCTTAATGGCATCAACTGCTTGTATCCATAGAGATAGAAGACTTTTAATCTAGAACACAGACTTATTGAGCATTTCCCTTGAACTGTAAGCTTCCTGGTTCCAGATCTTATTCGCTCCAGCTAAATTTCACCTTCCTTTCAGCTCACGTTCAAACTGAGTCAAAATATCCCTGAATAGCTTTACCTCACATAAAACGCATTTTCCCATAAGCCCATAGAAATACTTCGAGCTGCATTCTGGCTCACACGCGCCTCTCCTGTGTTAGCGTTCCATTCAGATGCCCAGGGCGTGCTCATATCCTAAAAAATATGCTTTCCTTGCAGTCTGCCTCCTTCTCCGGCAATTTTCCGATAAAACGCAGTGATATCTAGCTTGTGCCGGGTTTGTATTCAATAGTGTATCATAGAGGAGTGTGAGATCAGGCAGTGTTACAGCTGCAATGTGTAACTTTACTGGTGGAGGGTCCGTCAGATGCTTTTCTCAAATGCTTTTCTCCACGGAGATGTTATTGCTTTGTCTGGAATGTTTCAAAGTATGACGTTAAACCTTTCGATCTTCATGGAAACCAAACCAGACAAGTTACAGGTGGGATCTGTGGAGACAATACTCGTTTTTTCTGTATTTTTGAGCTATCAACCCAGCTATAATTGAATAAATGTAAGGTAGAGCTGTCTAATGTCGTACTGTGGAACATTCTAGGCAGAGCAATGGCGTATCCATAGAAACAAGAGAGAGACAGTGCAGGGGTTATTCCATATACCTTTTTTCCCCAACTTCTGGTGCTAACCTGTTGAAACGAAAAAGCAAGAAAGCCCCACACCGTCTAAACGTCTATGCTGTCAGAATATTTCCCAGCATGCATTTCCATATCAAGGGCCGGTGGGTAGCTGTCTGCCGACTCACAGGAGAGGTTTTGCAGCTTGATTCGCGGCTCTGTTTGACTACAGGGCCGTTTAGCGTCCGTAAACGCGTGACGCACAGAAAAGTCGGCGTAAAGAGATGAGAAGAATGAATGCGTTTTCGATGAAGAGTTGGCGTCGCAAGAGGAAACTGTGTTTGTTTGGGTGACTGTAAACAGAGAAGTGTTGGCACGATACTGAAATTTAGAATGTTATTTTGAGGGAATAGACTTAATACCCAATACCAAATCATAAAAAAAAACACTCTTTCTTTAAGCAATAGAAGATTTTTGACGTTAAATCATAGTACTTCCTTTTTTATTTCCATGTGTTCTTATATCTGTGTGATCCCTCAGTGGTCCATGGGCGTATATTAGTCTTGTATTGTGTCTCGTCTTAGTATCGATACTTTCTCAAATGAGTATCTAGTTTCGGTACTAGTATCTGACTTTTGATACTTTTCACAACACTGATTTATACACATATACTTGTAAACTTTTAATAACTTTAATGACTACGTATTATGCTATTTTGTGTTCTTTGTTTTGGTTTCAGTCACACAAAACTACCGCTTTATGACAGAGCATTTTGAGCTTTGGAGATGTAGGCAAACTAATAATAAAGGATTACTCAAACATGTGTGAGTGAAACGAAACACAACTTCAAGTATGTTGCTGAGGAGGTAACCGCATTCTAGCATGGCTACAATCTCACAAGAATAGTTTTTCGGTGAACAGTACTGTGCAAAAGTTTTAGGCAGGTGTGGAAAAAAATGCTATAAACTAGGAATGCCTTCAAAAATGGAAGTGTTCATCATTTATTTTCATCAATCAACAAAATGCAGTGAATGAACAAAAGAGAAATCTAAATTAAATCAATATTTGGTGTGAGCTTTGCCTTCAGAAGAGCATCAGTTCTTCTAGGTTTACTTGCAGACAGTTTGTGAAGGAACTGGGCTGGTCTCTGTTCCAAACATGTAGAAGAACTAAGCTCAGATCTTGTGTGGATGGAGCTTCCTCACATCCTTCTGTCTCTTCATGGAATCAGACACACTCCATGATGTTGAGGTCAGGGCTCTGTGGGGCCCGACCATCACCAACACAACTTCTGCTTCTTCTTTACGCTCAAGAGAGTTCTGAACGACTTTGGCCTTTTCTTTTATTCGCTCACTTTGCACTTTGTAAATTGATCAAAACAAACAATCATCATTTATATTTTTGAAAAGCATTCTTTGTTTACAGCTTTTTTTCACACCTAAAACATTTGCACAGTACTGTAGGATCGTTAAATCATATTACTTTCACTTATATTACCATGTGCAGTCTATGTACTCTTATACTTGTTCTGATACAGCTCAAGATCTTTCTAAAGACATTCAGGAAAGGTTCATTTCTGTACCGTGAATGTGACTGTTTTTACTATTGATACCTTCTCAACTGCGTATCTAGTTTCAACTGCGTATCTAGTTTCAATACTAGTTTTAATATTGATTAGTATCTGATTTTCCCAGCCCTACAGTAGTAAGAGTCAGGTCTGCTCACAGTAAGGACACGTTTTTTTTCTATAGTTTTTAGCTTAAAAGCCATACTATATTACACAAAATTGACTCTTGTGAACTTTAAGTCACGTTAGAATGTCGTTACGTACCTGGAGTTGTGTTTTGTTTCATTCGCACATGTTTGATTCTTTGTCATTCATCAATAAACCTTTCTAAAGTTCAAAATGCTTTGTTCCACCTTGTGATGTCATGAAGCAATACTGCCCTACAAAGACAAAAGACCTCAACTCGCCAGAGTGTGAAACTGAGGAAAATTTGGATGCTACGTTTATCATAGCCCTTTATTTTCTCGTTAAAACAATCAAATCGGCTCACGATATTTATTCGCATGATAAAGAAGGTCTCAAACACCCCCAAAATGACATTAACTCATTTTTTATATTTTAGAGAAAGTGTATGGAGTTCAAAAACACAATGGAGCATTTCTTGTATGACCACATGACATTGCATTGCTCAAAAATATGCTCAAAAATATGCTCATAAATACCTAGAAAAACCATACCATACTGCGGAACATTCCAGACAAAGCAGTAACATCGTCACAGAAAAAAGCATTTGATGTCCTTCCACCAGAAAAGTTACACATGCACCTTTAACATTTGAATCAGTCGCTCACAAATCTATTTCGGCTCCGGCGTGTGTGCTTTTCAGTGGTTTTACCTTGGGCCAAAAGAGAAAAAAAAGAGAAATAAATAAAAGAAAAATAAAAAGTGTACCCACAGTCTCCCATCGCTTCCGTTTGACCCCGAAAATAAATTACTTTTTCGCAGTGAGGCGCACCGCAGCGGGGTCGGACTCACCCGGCGCCGGTGCTATCGTGAACCCCCCCCCCCCACGCTTTGAACCTTGACCCCGGCCAATGAAGCGGCGCTAACACTCGCAGTCGTCGTGGTTACCGAGTGTGCAGCAACAACAACAACAAGCTCTGACCTGATATCTTCCCTATGTCATTCAGCGCCCATATACAAAGCAATACAAACAAAATATACCACTTAAATTTACTTTACCAGTCCAATTGTTCTAGCTTTTGTGGCAGGAAAAAGAGATAAAAAACTAAAAATTCTTCCCATTTTAGATTACTTTGATATCATTTATCAAAATAACACAACTTCTGTCCTCCAACCACTCAACTGCCACGTTTACATGAGAGCTTTGGGAACCGTTTACACTTACACGGATATTTTTTAAAAACAGATATTTCCCTTCGTTTGTACCCATCATTTACACACAAATGGAGAATTCGCCTCTCAAAACGAATCTTTCTAAAAACTCCGGCTAAAGTGGAGATTTTTGAAAACTACGGTTTCGTGTTTGTGTGTAAAGTGACATAAGCGGCGTTTTAGGCAGTTGACGCCAAAGTGTGACCAGTGTTAACGTTTTTCTCTGGTGATGATTAGAAGCATCAGAGCAGCAGTTGCATTACTTCTGCTACAAACACTTATCATGTGTTTGCATTTGCACAGCTGATGGATCATATCGATGAAGAGACGAATGAGGCTCGGAGCTCAAGACCCAGTCGCCATCACCACCAACGTCGCCGTTTTTGGGTCCGACCTGGGCGGACCGCTGTCTGGAGGGCTTATTTTGAAAATGAAGTGGTTGTCCAGGAGGAATGGAGTGAAAATTTTAGGATGTGGTGGTCATCACTGCTGTTACTCTCTGACTTGCTGGGTCCTTACAGAGGGTGAGATGACCGTCATCGCTCGACGGCATATTTATGTGGGTTCAGGTAAACGGAAACTTTTTGGAAAATGATGCTGATGATGCTTTCGGAAAATGGAGCGAGGGAAATATTTGTTTTTAAAAATATCCGTCTACGTGTAAACGGGGCCTTAATTCTGAATAATAATTAATTCGGCTTTAAAAAGACCATGTAAACACCTAATTCCAAATGAAAATGATTGATCAGAATTAACTAATGACTTAATTCCAAAGTAAGTGGGTGGTTTATTCCGATTTTCAATCCAAATGAATTTATTCCTCGATCGTGTCATCATTTATTCTTCTTTAAAAAATTCTGGTCGTTCATGACGCGATCCGGACGATCCGGCACCACCAGTCATCACTTCGGACTTTCATCCACTGCTCTTTGGATTTGCGAACGGGATGCGGGAGTGGGCTGAGGTGTCGCAGCCGTTGACTCAGTTTGTCTTCTTCCTCCTTCTCCGACACTCTTCCTGAAGTAAAGTGTGAGGATAGAATTCTCCAGCTGCTGCTTCATTATCATCAGAACGGCCACGGAAAAAGTTTGGATCCTGTTTGTGTCGGTGGCGAAACGCCAAACCAAGATGACAGAAAAGTCGGTAGCAGCTGAAGTGTGTGTTTTCTTCCCAAAGACATAAAGACATCTGTGTCGCTGTCCAATCAGAACCCTTCCCCACCCCCAGACATTGAGCGAAATTAAATAGACAATTTAATAAAGACGATTTATCGAGTTTTCATTGTAAACCTCAATTCAGAATTATTATTTTCATGTAAACTTGAAGGAGAACATTTTAATTCCAAACTATTTAAACGTGGCCAGTGTTATCTAGAACAGTTTGTGCAGGTTTATTCTCCGCTGTCCCGTCAGAACTCATCACCACATCTGTCCTGGCTCAGTCTGTCCTCCCGACGTCAACTTCGCTGGTTCTTATTTCTCTTTAAATGCACCATCAGTTGTCCTGAATATCTCAAACAGTATTTAATTCCATTCAGATCCTCTTTACGCCTTTACACCACGCAGATCAGATATTTTTCGTTGCCCCAAGTCAAAAAACAAATTGGAAAGCACTCATTTAAATATACAGCTCTCTTTGATTAGCACAATCTTTCCTTATTTGATTCGAGTCTTAACTTCTGTCACTTTATTTAAAAATGCTCTGGTGCAATATTTACACAACCAGAGGAATTATTTTTGATCATCTTGTTGAATTTTGTTGTTCATCTTGTTGTATTGTGTGACTATACTTGAACTTTGTCTTAGTTTTTGGTTCAAATTTGACTTATTCTGTCAGTCATGTGTGAGTGGGTTGTGTCTGTGTTGATTTTGCCGTATTTTTTATTTTTTCCTGAATTTCTGTAGCCTCCTGTCTGCTCTACTGTATCCGTCTTCTGTTGTTGTGACTATAATGACCCCGTCGAAAATGAGATGGCGACACATCTCAAGGGGCTTATCTTCCAAACAAAGAAATTCAAGTGTCGGCCATGTTGTGAGGAGACTGAGTTTAGCTCAGACACACAGAAAATAAACTTTAATCACACAGATAAATTGTAAGGGTCAATGACATGACGCTGTCCAATTGCAATTTCCTCAGTTAAAGGGTTCAAATTTCATAATAATTCAGCACATTTCTGTAGTACCTCTAACTTCCATGGAACCAAATCGTTTTTTTCAGAAAGAGTTATTCTGCATGTGTTTTGTACTTAAAGTGTTCAAATGTCATGTGGTGCGACCGTGCATCATGTGGTGCGACTAATAACAGCAGGAATTCTATGGCCGGAGTTTGAATAACAAAGTAGACTTGGGTCTATGGAATTCTTTAGGCATTTTTCTTCATTTGATGCATTTTCCAGGGCAGTAGTTTGTTCATTAAACACCAGCAGGAGACTGTCATATTGGAGCAAAAGAAAATATCAATATGCATTAAAAATCTAAGGAAACGCCAACAGTTTGTTTCTATACACTTCATATTACTCAGAACTTTTTACACTAAAAATGCTTCATATAAATGTTAAACATAGATTTAAGCACCTGACACTATAAATATTTGAAAAAGTTCAATAAAAACTAATATTTTTTATATTTTAAAATTTGCCAGTTGAAAATCCTGATATGTCACTGACCCATATACAAAGTTAGATTATTTTCATTTTTATTGTTATGCCTTGTCAAATTATGCTTCCAACAAAATAGCTTTCCAATTAAAATTTGCACAAGCTTTTCAAAGCAAACCACAGCACTGGGGATCTTGGGAGTTTTATTTTTTGCAATCATTGTAATCTTGCCAAACATTGAGGGTAGCTAAATGGAAATAAGAGATGATAAATAAATGATCATTACAATAGAGTTTACATTAAAGGGTGGGACCATTATACATGCTTCAGTGTGTATGTGTTAATGTGCATGTAAAACTAGGGCTGTTTTGGCATCCGACACAATTGGACCACACCTAAGTCACACCGGGGGGGAACAAAAGGGTTTATTGTCATGGATCCCACAGCCTTAGGGGCCCAATAGTAGACCCTCTTCCCATTCATGTATATTAAAGAGGGTCCCATGTGAGGTTCCTTGCCCCGGGCTCCCACATTTCTGTCGACGGGCCTGACCCCAGAGGGGCTACAGAATATTTCAGGGTGTGAAAAGCACTGTTTGGGTTTGTTTGTTGACACAGTGACTGACAGAAATGACCATACATTCTAACAGTGATGCAAATGTACATTTCTTAACCCCTTAACGCCTAGTGTCACAAATCTGCAACAGACCATTAGGATCAAGATAAAAGCTGAGATAGAGGCTGCATTCCCCCAATCCTGGTTAGTGCAGATGCAGAACCTTCCTAGGAACCTTTGAATTTGCAGCATAAAAAAAATTCTATATATATATATTTTTTGCTATAGTCAAATTAATATTCTCAACTTAATTTACATGTAGTTAATATGATTAATTTAGGGTCAGGAGCAGGACCAGGCCTCAACCGCCCTCGCCTCTTCTCCAGCCAATCCTCCAGGCTTCTGGGCTAAATTTCCCAGAAGCCTATTCATAGCAGCCTATCCCGGCAACTCAGTTCGTCCCAAATAACTCGACCCCACCCTCCCAACCCCGATCTGTTCGCTTCCAGACATAAGACGTCTAAGAGGGGGGTCCTGTTCCTGCTGGGCCATGTGAAGATTGAGACTGAACCCCCACCCTGAGTCTCAACCCAGCCGACCCACCTCCTCTCCCTATAATAAACGCTTTTCGCTTCGCACATGTGTTGTTGCCGTGGTTCTTGCTAGTGAACATCTACTTAAAGGTAAAAAACACACACAAAACTTTTTATTTTATATACATCTATAAAAAGTCAGGCATTAAGGGGTTAAAAATGGGGGCGGGATTAAATACGTTTTTTGACCTCTCAATTTTCTTCTACCCAATTTTTGTTGTTGTTTAGAACTGTACTAATGTCAATATGGATATTATTAAGTTCCATTGTAAAAGAAAGTAAAATGTTTGCTTTGCTCGAAATAAAAATTAATTAAATTAATAATAATAAAAAAATAAACATTATAGTAGACAACCGCAGTTTGACAAGAATTTTTTTGTTTTATTTCCTCAACCACCACAAATCCAGGTTTAATAAGCGAACTTTACCAAAGGGAACTGGAGGTTATTTCCTGAAGTTCAGTTATTTTTATTTTTGTGCCTCATTAAAATGAATAGGACAGAATGTTCACATCAGTAGGAGGCAGAGTGCACAGTTATTCCACACACGTCACTCACAGAAGGGTATAAATGCTGACTCAGTACTAGCTACATCTGCTTTGGGGCGAGCGGAGAGAGACAGAGCTGCAGTTTTGTGACGAAAACCGCTGTGAGTGAGGACGCGTTATTGATATGATCTGGTTTTCTTTACAACTGCAGGGGAAATAATTGGTTGGAATAACAAAAAAAGAAAAAAGAAGTACCACAATCATGCTTCCTCTCAGAATAGTTTTATTGTACCATCAAATTATGTTTTATTGTTCTGTAATTCCTTTGTTACACCATCTCTAGGGCTGGAACATGAATAGAATTTTAACCAATATCAATGAAATTCCTTTTTGTCAAATCGAAAATGAAGATTGAATCAGGGCACTGACCCTAATTTTTACTAAAAAAAAACCCACAAAAAAACAGAACTAGTTCATTTTAAACTGTTTGCAGTGGTCCAAAGTTACTCCTCACTAGGGTTGGGCGGTAATCCAGTATCCTGCGGTATCAAAAAGTAGCAGCAGTATCAATTTCATTACCATCACTAAAAAAAAACTGCATAAGGAGCTAAAACCACATCACGGACTTTCTCCCCTCCGCTCTCTCTCCTCTTCAAATGCCGTTCCGCTCGGAGATTTCCATCCACACGCAGCGAGGAAGAAGAAAAACGTGTGTGATGTTGAGCCCAAAAGTTTGTGATGGAGACGTTTTATTGAACGCCGAGAGTCGAGAGGGGACGAGGCGCTGAAGAGGAGAAAGTTCCCGCTTGAGGGCGAAGTCAGACTTTCACGGAAAAGATGGTAAAGCCACACAGCGTCCCCGTCCACCGCCGTGCACCTCCGAAACGTTCTAACTACACGTGAAGGGGAAGCGATGCAGACAATAAGAGCTGGATTGGTCCTCTCCACTGCTCTCCATTTCTGGTACTGCGCTCATTCTAGACTTTGAGTAATAATGTGCAGCTTTGTGCACATTTGTTTGCGTTTAACAGAAACAAAACTTCAAACCACATGGCTCATTTGCATACAGTATAAGCGCTGATAAAAACAGCTCGTGCGCTGATGCTGATATGATTGAATGTGCTGCAAAGTTTGGTTTGATCAGAACTTCACTGGAAAAAAACAATATCTAGGTAAGTTAAAATGACTTAAATTAAGAACATTTTACTTTATTTGAATCTTCCATCCATCCATCCATCCATCCATCCATCTTCTCCCGCTTAATCCAGCTGGGTCGCGGGGGCATCTTGCTGCCCAATACTCATAGCACCTGACCCCCCCTATGAACCCCTCTGCAGGTGGTGAGCCCACAGGAGGGTGGACAACATGGTCCTTGATGTTAGTTCATAGGGGTGCAGGCATGTTTTGGGTTGATGGGGGAAACCGGAGTACCCGGAGGAAACCCATCCAGACACGGGGAGGAACATGCAAACTCCACACAGAAAGGCCCGGGCGACCCCGGGGATCGAACCCGCAACCTTCTTGCTGTGAGGCCTGAGTGTTGCCACTCAGCCACCGTGCCGCCATTTGAATCTTGACAAGTAAAATTATCTGCCAGTGGAATAAGTGTTTTTTTCTTAATTCAAGCAATATTTGATTTTATTTCTTATGTTAAGTGCAAAAAGTGGTGTTTTTTCTTAGTGTATGTATTTTCATATTTTAAGTACAAAAATCTTGTTGCACTGGCAGATAATTTTACTTGTCAAGTGAAATTTACTCAAATCATAGTTAAACTTTCTTAATCCAAGCCATTTTATCTTGACTAGATTTTGTTTTTTGCAGTGCTGTGCCTCATCTTCAAATATAATGCTGCTATTCTGTTTCTAAATGCTACAAAATCATTCTGAATTAGTCACGGTAATACCGTACACCTCAAAATTTGTATACCGCCCAACCCTACTTCTCACCTACCTTTTGGATTCAAACCATCCTAATTATCCACAGCGATTAGTTAATAAGAGGTTTTCACAAGTCCAGTTCTGCCATTTTGCTGCCATGGGAAAGCTAACAACTAGCATGCTAACACGCACATCCTGATTCCCATACAACATACTTATTTTGACTTCAATAGCTGCTTATACAACGCATCTCTGTCACTTTTTGCTCAAGTACACGGGGAAAATGTATACAAATGTTCACTCCGAAACTTGACTATTTTTGCATTCGTCGTCTTCATCCCTAAGAATTCCCTTTGAATGCCACTTTCTCGTGTCATGTCACTACAGAAAAGTGACATAAGAAACACGCAGGCTTTATCCGCTGACAGCTCTGATCTCCGCGGCGCCACTCGCCCGTCCAATTCTACAAACAGCGCAAAGTGAAAGCATCGTTCAGGACACTCACAAAATGTAGCATGAACTTCCATCGGGGAGTGACTACAAAACAAATGTGATGTAGTCTCGTGGCGATTCTTTCTAAAGGATGTTTTGCTATTGATATTTTGCAGTGACATCTCTCTAGGGGAGTTCTACATGTGTCTCTATTGATAGAATGTTCAGCTGTTATCGCGGTGACGCAATGCACACATTAAAACACAGACAAAGGTTTGCAGAAACTCAAGAAAAATACAAAATGGCTGTTGTAGCTCCAAATTTGTCAGTTCTTTGTCTAATAAAAGTCTCATTTGAGGAACTTCAGACGCAGTAGAGCCTCCAGTTAGCGTGTCACGCCCTCAGAGAATGTGGCAATTGCAAATGGGTGTAGTACAAGTGTGTGTATGTGTGTATTCAGGATGTGTTATGAAATGCTGGTAATGAGAATGAGGGCCGGATTAAGCGGGAGAAGATGGATGGATGGATGGATGGATGGAGAATGAGGGGCTTCTTACAGAATTGATTTTTAAAATGTGTTTACTTCTTTTAAGGTCAGTTTTAGCGTTAGCATTGTTCTAATAGTATCCTATATTTCAATCCTATATGTCATTATAATATATGTGAAAAAAGACTAATCCACAAATATCTAAGGAGTAACTATTGTTGTCAAAAAAGAGAGAGAAAAGCATTTTTCGATCGCAAGAGTGACAACAATAAAACTTAAGGCAACATCGCATCTAGAAGATCGTTTTCTTTGACTAGATCTGGTTTGTAGTTATATTGTACATTCTCAACCAAGACCATCGAGAGTAGAAGTTGACTGTGACGATGCCCATAATGTTCAGCTCCAGTCAAATGAAGCCGATTGAGGCAAGCAGTTATAGCAGCTAAGTTGCAAATGAGCCCTATTTGGAGATCTGAGAGTGCAACCAAAGAGCCAGGGTTAGGGTTAGAGCCAATCAGGAGTAAGGTTGTTGAATGTACCCGCTCAACCAGCAGTACGGGTTAGGGGTGGGACGAGATACAATTTCCGCAATATGAAACAAGACACAAGATTGGATCTACGAGAACGAGACAAAGCAAGATTTTGCCATTCTTTATAATAAATAAATCATATAATCTTGTTCCCAATTTTGACCTCAACATTTTTACGTTATTTCATATTTTTGCAGTCATTGTAGCAGTGCTTTTTGGGACTACAGCTTCTCAAAAATGTAACTCTCACTCTCTCAGAAAATGTAGCGTTTTCAGCGTGCTTGGCAATTTTGTCTCACGAGATCTTGTGGCACAAGATCTTTGACCTGATTGGTCAAAATATTAATGTTCATAATTTGATTGAAGGACAAAAAGGCAAATCAAAACTAGGAATGTCCCGGTCCGATATTCAGTATTGGTACTGGCTCCCGATCCAGCTCTTTTATGAGTATTAGACAGTATTGGATTCGTAATGTGAGCAGACCGATCCAGTTTCACATGTTTTTTGCGGCATCAACGCACTTTACGGCAGCTGTAAATCAAAACTCTGACATGTCCTCTGTGTGGGACTTTTCACTACAACAAAACGAGAGTCAAACAGCGATGCGATCGCTGCAAACAAACAGTTTCTCCTGGAGGAACCAGCAGAGCCACTTTAACACTACCAATTTGATTCACTTACAAAAGAATCATCCGGACGAGTTTGAGATTTATAAGCAGCAAAGCCACAGCAGCAAACACTGGCGGAGACATTTCACAGAAGGTAAGGTCAGTAAGGCTTTCAACGTCTCATGGACTTTTTGGAGCTAAGGTACGAACTTCCTTCACGACACTACATTACAGAGACGGCACTACCAGACCTGTAAAAAAAAAAAAAGGTATCGGATCGGTATCGGAAAGAGCACTCCTTAAACAAATTGGATCAGAAGCCAAAAAATCTTGATCGGGACATCTCTAATCAAAACACCAAAATCACATAAAGCCAAAACTGAAACTGAAAAAACAAACAAAATCACAGATATTTCCAAAGCCTGTCTCAGTGTGGTTTCCATACCTCCGTCTCCAGGAAGCGTCGCAGCGCTCTCTTCTTCTTGATGCTCTTGCGCCGCACGTACACGGCCACGCTGAGGCCCAGGATCACCAGGAGGAAGAGTCCGCCGATGATGCCCGCCGCGATCAGAGGGGTCCTGGGAGAGAGCACACGGAGACCGGTCACATACAAAATGATCTGATGTTTTATTAAAGAAGACCTTGTGCTTGTGTTTGCTATACAGTTAGAATCTATGACACCCGTGGATCTTTATGTTGTAATTTGCAAGTTTTAAATCGCAATATTGATCCAAAATGACTTAATAAAAGAAGTATGTTTGAAACTGAGGTGCCCAGTCGGAGCTGACGTCACCTTAAACGTCATCACAACAAAAAGTCCTGAAGTTGTTGGTACCTCCTACGGAAAGCTGCACTGCATCAAGTTTCAGATTTTCTTTCTTTGTACCAAAACGACTACATGATGCTTCCGAATCCTATGTGTATCCTATGTGTGTACTACCAAAAAAAAAGAAAAGAAAAAGATGAACAACATAAGTGCAGAGGAGTGGGCGGGCACCTGAGGCGGTGAAAACTGGTGGCTTAAAAATCAACAATTAAAGACTGCTCAAACATGCACAAATCACACTAAATACAACTTCAGGGGAGTAAATGGTGAGAGGAAACAACTGTAACATGGTTAAAAGCTCTGAAAAGTCGATTTTGCAGAACAGGCCTGTTTTAAAATAGGAGTTCAAATATTTTTCTGTATAATTTTCCCTCCTACTGCAGTATTTTGTAGTCCTATATTCTGCTAAATCAATTGTGTTTAGGAGTATCCCTTTAAAAGTACTTTTACTGTTAAGTGTAAAATATATTTTCAATTTCTAGTGTTGTTATTATAGCCCATTCCAAATCTTTCATTTTCAAGTCTACTTTTGATCTTGCACTGCTAGTAATTATTTCCTCTTATCTTAAATCTACATATTTTGATTCTCTTCCACTCCAGAGCTCACAAATCCCTTCTATAATTGTCAAGGAAGTGCTCCACTGTGTTTTTAAAGTCCATACTCCCTCACTAGAATCATTTGAATAATTTGGAGTCCTGGGTTTGCCAAAAGTTGAAGCCACATCTCTTGGTTTAGTGTCATTGAACCTTCTTCACTCGTCAGTGTACCAGAAGATACTGAAGACTTAACTGTTAACTTTAAAAAAAACTACCACTTGATGACATCACAAGGTGGAACAGAGCATTTTGGGCTTTGGAGAGGTAGACATAATGCACATAAACATATGCAAATGTAATAAAGACAACTGCAGATATGTTTTTGAGGAGGTGATACAAGACTCGGTTCATACTATACTCCATACCCAACTGCACAACTCACTTTTATGTCACAGATAATACTCCCTACAACTGTACAACTCACCCTTATGTAACAGATAATACTCCCTACAACTGTACAATAACTCACGCTTATGTAACAGATAATACTCCCTACAACTGTACAATAACTCACGCTTATGTAACAGATAATACTCCCTACAACTGTACAATAACTCACCCTTATGTAACAGATAATACTCCCTACAACTGTACAATAACTCACGCTTATGTAACAGATAATACTCCCTACAACTGTACAACAACTCACCCTTATGTAACAGACAACCCTATGTCCTGTCAATCATTATTTCATCTTTGTCTCCTAACAACCACACAAAATGCTTTTCGTCTTGGAAATGTTCCACAGTATGGCATTAAACCTCTCTATCTTCACGGAAACCAAACCAGACCAAGCTACAGGTCAGATCTGCGGCGAGGCGACCCCGCTCACAGTCAGAACAGAGTATTTTTGATCTATGAATGTAAGGTAGAGCTGTTTAATGTCATACTGTGGAACATTCCAGGCAGAGGAACGATGGCGACAGACTCCCAATCAAAAAGTTACATAGTGCACTTTTAAATGATTTAAATTACATATGAAAAAGTAGACATCAGAGTTGGCGTTTTATATATGCAAAAAAAGAAAAAAAAACAGCTCATAAACATCCATATGGGCTAAATATTTTATTTACTTATACTGAAAGACACGTTTCTATATTGGCTCAAAGAAATTGCTGTGTCTTCCACCGAGTACATTACATCTATGGACAAAATGTTCATTTACAGAAATACCCTGTCGGTAATGCCAGCCGACTCAACCTCGCTCACAAATTCCCTTTTATTTTCGAGTCAACTCCTCCGCCGAATTCCAACCACCGCGCTCCCCGCTTTGAAGTAAGAAAAAAAAAAGGCCTCCATCAATTCTACTATGTCCCAGAAACATCGCAGCTCCCAAAATGACAAGCAATTTCCGAACTTTCCAAGATGGTTCTACTTATAAACCACTGGGAAGAAAAGCTTTTGTACCGCGGAACTTTTATTACCTAGCTGGTGGCGAAGTAGCCGGCTAAAAACTCGCGGCTAAAAGCACACTTACGCTGCAAAAGGTTAGTCGCACTTTCGCTACCTGTAATAACGCCGCTAATGCATTTTCCATTTACATACAGGACGTTGTTAAGTCCTTATATGACTTTCAAATCTAAAAAAAATAAAAAATACCTAGCATAGCCATTTCTTAGGTCCTAGCTTACGTTCAAAACCCTATTAGCCGCCGCGCCCATTAACCACCAATGGACGAGACGTGTAGCGCGCGTCGCTGAGGTGACGCTACGCACTTTACTATCGATCGCGCCTAGCAACCGGCTCGGGATCTCGCAAAGATAAACAGATAAACAGACGTAGCGTTGAATCGTAATCACTTGGTTTGTGAGGTGGAGAAGGGTCGTCCGAGGTTGGAGGGAAGTAAACAAGCGAACAAGGGAGCCGGAATACAAAAGGGGATTGTGCCGAGGAAGCTAGGAGAGAGGAGGCAAGGATTTCTCTAATTAGGAAAGGGGTTTGTGCAGCAAGGGGTCAAAGGAGGGGCATTGTGGCAGCGGATAGAGGCTCGGAGAAACGGCGAGATTTGGGCGACCGGGAAGGCCTTTTATGGGCGTACAGTGGGCAACCGGCTAAAGCGATAATGAGTGGAATTGTTTAATTGTAAAGATCGCGGCGTTTATGGGCGTCGTTATGGCTCCGGAAGTCCGCGGGCTGTTTGAGAAGCGGGGAGCTTTGTGGAGTCGGCAGAAAAGTCTCCATTTGTACTGAACGGTAGACTGAGTAGAATCTTAATGGGGAATGCTGAGTAATGCAGTGGTATATAAAGAACTCTGGGTTAAAGATACTGAATTGAAAGTTTAAACGGGCGCTCTCTAACATTCTGGTATTAAGGTTATCTATCTTGCAAAAAAAACGGTTTTATTACGACTTTGCGGCTCATGCCGTGAACATTCCCTAAGGCTGTGGTGCTAACTGGGGGTTTTGCTCTGTCTGAAGCGGTGTTACTCAAGTTGAATTTGGTTTGCCAAAATTTCAAACTACATCTCTTGATTTAGTCTCATTAAAACTTCAACACTGTTAACTTCAACACTACCACTTGCTGACATCACAAGGTGCAACAGAGCATTTTGAGCTTTGGAGGCATAGACATAATACAGAAAAACGTGTGAATGAAACAAAGACAACTCCAGTTATGTTTTTGAGGACGGAATA
Source organism: Odontamblyopus lacepedii (assembly GCA_034769755.1). Lineage (NCBI taxonomy): Eukaryota > Metazoa > Chordata > Actinopteri > Gobiiformes > Gobiidae > Odontamblyopus > Odontamblyopus lacepedii. The sequence goes on from CM068366.1 coordinate 20,222,295, forward strand.
CAGGACTAAATTCATAACATACGCCATATGCAACTGTACAACTCACCCTTATGTGACAGATAATACTCCCTACAACTGTACAACAACTTCTCTGAGGCTGTGATGCTAACTGGAGGTTCTGCTCTGTCTGAAGCGTTATTACTAAAATTGGACTGTAATTTGTGCTGTTTTAACACAATCTGATCAGAAAAAACTCACTCAAATAACATCACAGTCACAATCGACATTAACAGTTTTTCAGTTTGTCACTCACCATGCATTGATCACAGGCTCCCAAAAATATGCTGTTTAAATCCTTTCTGTATTTTTTTGTGAGTTTTCAGACCATCTTAAAACATTTTTGGCAGTGTTGGCTAATACGTGCATTGTGTTGCTATGGTAATTTCCGAACGTTTCGTCGTAAACATACAGGCAGTACATCTCCAACTTGATGTCGCCGCAAAGCATCAATAGAACAAAAGTATCCTGAAAAATATACATTCCATTAGTAGATTTGCTTCTCCTCTGATCTGACCTGTAACTTGACCTGGCTACATCACCTGCTTTTTTTCATGAAGATGGATAAATGAAATGCCATACTGTGAAATGTTCCAGACAAAGCAATATTATCTACATTAGGACTAGGAGAAGGTAAACTCTGCATGAAGAATGTTTGAAAGATTTAGATTTTACATTTCATAAACTTGACCTATCTGTTTCCCTAGATACGAGGTAAACATGGACAAATCAAACATACTTTTAGCTTTTTCTCACTGCGTTATTATTTGGTGTTTTGTCAGAAAGCACAATCTGCCACACGAGTCTCATTTTTTACATGAGGCCTGACCATAAACTGAGAATGCGACAAACCTGGATGTGTCTCTATCTGCATGTTAAGGCTCTGACAACACAGATTCACTTGTGGTTGTAAAATAATAAGAGCAGAGGCTATATACAGTTTATTTAATTATAACTATGTGGCTTATCCATCTCCACTGAGGCAAGCCAGTGATTCAATCAGGCCAAGTATACTTTAAACAATTAAACACGTGTAATTAAAGAAATGGTGATTAAAGGTGGCTTGTCCTCTGCAGGTGGGTGGGGAATTTCTGCCTCAAGTGGAGGAGTTCAAGTATCTCGGGGTCTTGTTCACAGTGAGGGGAGGATGGAGCGTGAGATTGACAGGCGGATCAGTGCGGCGTTGACAGTGATGCAGTCGCTGTATCGGACCGTTGTGGTGAAGAGGGAGCTGAGCCCAATGGTTCATCTATGTTTCTCCCCTCTCCTATGGTCATGAGCTCTGGGTAATGACCGAAAGGCCAGACGCTCCCTTAGAGATGGGGTGAGGAGCTCAGTCACACGGAAGGAGCTCAAAGTAGAGCCGTTTCTCCTCCACGTTGAGAGGAGCCAGCCGGAAGCCTCCCTCGAGAAGTGTTCCGGGCATGTTTCACCAGAAGGAGGCCCCGGGGAAAACCCAGGACATGCTGGAGGAACTATGCCTCTTCTTGTCTGGCCTGGGAACGCCTTAGGGTTCCTCCCGGAGGAGCTGAGAAAGTGTCTGGGGTGAAGGAAGTCTGGGAGTCCCTGCTTGGACTGCTGCTCACACGACCAAGCCCAGATAAGTGGAAGAAAATGGATGGATGGACGGATAATTAAAGAAATGCAAGATTACGAATTTTAATGTTATATTGTAGAAAAGGCAACCCTAAGCAACAACATCGCCATGGTGGCAAGCTGGTATCAGAAAAGCTACATATTGCATCTTTAAAGCTCAATATATTTTTAAGTTCATGTTTCCCCCCAAGACGTCTATGTTAGCAATGCTTTAAGTTCACGACATAGCAGGACTTCATAAAATCGTGAAACTTGTCAAGTGGGTACAGGGCGAACAGTTGAAGGTCGAGCCCTCCGTCCCCTATATAAATACTTTGACATTTTTGGAAATGAGTGCTCTTGTTTTGTTTGGGTGTTGGACAGGCGGTCGATACTGGCGGAGTAATATTGGTATGAAGCCAGGAGTCAGGAGACCGCGGCCTGAGCGCAGCCCAAATGGAAGAATTAGTTCTGGCTGTCTGCGAGTTTGTTACCTGCAGAACAATATGAGTGTGTGGGCTGTATCTGGAGTGAAAACAATAAGGGTAAACTGGAAAAAAAGATTGGCAGACTGTGTTATATTAAATTACTGTGAGTCGTGGTAAGGTGTGGTGAGGTCTTATAGTATTGCACTTAAGTAATGTCCACATATACTAGCAATAAATGTGTACGTATAATTAACTCATTCATTTGTATGGTAATGGTCACATTCTTATACAGTACTTTTCCAAATTTGTGTGGAAAAAATGGGATCATGGATGTCTGCGGGGGGGACGAGTGGGTCTGGGGATGGGTAAAAAAGGGAAGCAGTTACGGGCTGGTTTTAGTTAAAGGAGCGCCGTGTAACTTTTCTTCTTGTCGCCACGGAGATGTTCACCACCTTCAGGGCACTCGAAGCACTTTCCGTCAAGGAGTCGCGCACCCATTCACACAGCAGTGTATGCAATCACTGGGGGCGAGGTGGGTTAAGTGTCTTGCCCATGAACTCAGCATTCATCTGTGGAGGCTGGGATCACTCCGCCCATCTTTGGATCAGTGGACAAACGCCAACTGAGCTACTGCCGCCCATGTGGGTATGTATGCGTTGCCCAGCTCTAACATCTACATGTGTGTGCTGGATTGTGACGTTTCAAATTAATTTGCCACATGCTACCGAGTGTCGAGTGAATGAATAATAAACTGTAAAGTGCTTTGGATGTCATGAAAGGCGCCATATGCAATGATTGATGATTAATTAATAATACTGAGTAATAATAATAATAATGCATCAGTTTTATACAGCGCTTTTCAGGACACTCAAAGACGCTTTACAGAGCATTATTCATTCACTCCAGACCCGGTGGTGGTAAACTACTATTGTAGCCACAGCTGCCCTGGGGCAGACTGATGGAAGCGAGGCTCCAATCTGCACCATCGGCCCCTCCGACCACCACCACCATTCACGCACACACCACTTTCATACTAGGCAATGTGGGTGCCGTGCCTTGCCTAAGGACACTACGACAGTTTTTGCCACTGGCGCCCCCCTGTGGCACCTGGAATTCCTTGTGATCTCCCATCCAAGTACTAACCAGGCCAGGCCCTGCTGAGCTTCTGAGATCTGACGGGATCAGGCTTTGACAAGTCGGTATGACCACAACTACCATCTTGTCGTCACACAACAGTTACAGGGGTAAAATGTTTAGAATTTCTGGGTCTTTAAATGTCCAATCATGATATTGTCTGAACCGATATATGGAAACTGATATCCGATCCAGCAAATGTTTCAGTATCGGCGCTGGTATCAGATACCAGTAACGAATCGGTGCATCCCTAGGTTTTTTTTTTTTTTTTTTTTTGAGGAAACATTTATTTTGTTATGAGCTAAGGAAAATTCTTTTATTTTAAACAGTAGAAAAAGAAAGTTTTGCATTTCTTTGCATTCATACCAGTTGCTGTATCTTCTTTTTCCATACTGCAATGTGTCAGTATTTTTTTTAATTTAGCAAATGTTACAAAAACACTGACAATTGCCATTCAAATCCTATAGAAATTCACATTATATTTTGTGAACATATGCAGACAGAAGGTAAAAAAACTAAATTAAAAAGTCTTACCTGTCCATCATGCCCACACAGTCCTGCAGCCTGGGCCCCACACACCTGTGGACACAAGACACACAGACAAATTCTGATTTAGAAAGATATATTATGCTTTTGTTAGAATGTTTAAACTAGATTTGAAAAGTTAATTTGCAACAACAGAAAAGTGCCATTTGAAAAAGTCATGGGGCGCTTGTAATTTACTCTTAGTATAGGAATATTTTCAAATGCTAAATTTTACTGCAAATATCCATCGCTTCTTGATCAAATCCACTACGCATTATTGTCACGGATAATATCTCTAGAAAATGATTACAAAAGAAAAACAAAGATATGATCTCTTCATTTGGACACCTAGTCATTTTATGTCAACTTCAGGGTAAAATTAGGTTAATCTTCAGCTCAAAAAAATGGTAAAAAATGCTTAAATCCAAGTTTGTGCCGTTTCCAGTGGCATTTTATGTCAAATTTAGTGTAAAATTATTTTTTTCCCAGCTTAAAAAATGGTCAAAAATGCCTAAATCTAAGTTTGTGCTGTTTCCAGTAGCTTAGTGTTTTTTTTTTTTAGCTCAAAAAATTGTCAAAAATGCCTACATCCAAGTTCGTATTGTTGATATTGGGTTTTTGAAGGCACTTGAACAAAAATTCAGAAGGCATAATGTGGTCCACAGGAAGATCTTTATTCTTGGTTTGAGTAGTACAGGCCTCGAATCAGCTGGTCCTAAACCCCCGTCTCTGAAAAGCCCTTTCTGCGAGACCTTTTTTATAGCCGGACACAACACTTGCTGATGCATGCAGGTGTAATTCTATCCTTGTTGCTTACGTAAAATTCCATAAGTTGAGCGTCTAGCCCAACGTCTAGGCCATCGTTTAAAGCAGGCCCTTGCAGAGACAGCACATTTATTTAAATAGACAAGGGTCACAAGGTTAACATGCTCAACTCCAAGAAACATAGGGGCATATGTTTTAAAGTCAGAATAGGAAAAAGCATATATGTACTCATTTAATCATCCCTTAATATTAACAGTATCATTTCCACTGGCAATTTATGTCAACTTTTGTGTAAAATTAGGTTAATTTTCAGCTCAAATAATGGTCAAAAATGCCTGAATCCAAGTTCGTGCCATTTCCAGTGTCTTCTATTTCAAGTACTATGTGACATCACTTAAGACTTTGTTGTTGGCGTTTCTGATTGTTCATATTTCCAGTTTGTCATGTCCGATGCCATGTTACGTTAATGTTATTGATCGAGGGAATATGCATGGACTTTTAAAACACGGTGGAACGCTTCCTCGTGACAACAGTAGATGGACCATAGCATTTCGAATCCTTTAGAAGGAGGCAAACGCTTGCGCAAGATTACTCAAACGTGTGCAAATGAATTTAACCAAAACTCCTGACATCCACGCTAAATTTTACCTTGAGAAAAGTCAGTTCAGGACAATAAGAGCCCTTTCAGCCATTGGATTCGCTTAAGTTACATTTCCATTCTCTTGCTAACTGGAAATGATATAAACGCGAGCACGACACATTTATTATCTGGCATATTTTACTGCTACATCCTCGGAATTTTAATGCCGGTGTCCGCGTCAGTTTGAAATCACTTTTGACAAGTTTGCAGCCTGTCTTTTTAAAAAGCTACAAATCGTGGCATTTAAAAAAAAAAAAAAGAAAAGAAAAAAAACTTGTGGATCCAACTTCTCTGCCATGTTTAGCGGCCGTTGCTAGCTGTTACATCACTTTTTTTTCCACAGCTACTTCCACCATCGCCGGGCCATATAGTGCAACGGACAAAAGCGCTATCCGAGGCCAAGCGGAGGTGATCTATGCTATGTCATGCTATGTTTTGTCTGTTAGAGCCGGGCGTATTGCGCCGGGGGCGATTTTCAAGCGCGCTAGCATCGGGGGTCAAAGGGCACGGCCATAACAAGCCCGGAGGTAGACGTCTTGACACAGGAGCCAATTAAACGAGATGCTTTTAAATAAAACATTTTGCACAGGCTGAGGCAAGAAGTTGAGGTGTGTAGTACTCGAGGGTTGTGGAAGTACACTGGTGTCGGTATTTATTGTATGTATTTTATTTATTGTATGAAGAGGTTCTATTCTCGGTTAGTGTATATTTACTGTAAAGACGACATGCGGTACTAGTAAACGTCGGCTAATTGTAGTTGTAAAAGTTATGATCATTTTATTTACTGTCGTAGTTCTGGCAGTAGTAGTAGAAGTAGTAGTAGTAACAGAAGTTATAGTAATTGTAGTTGTGGTGGTGATGGTGGTAATGATTGAAATTTTGTTGGCTGTAGTATGAAAGTAGCAGCTGTAGTAGTAATAGTAGTTGTAGTATCAGGCATCTAAGTTGCAGTAATTGTGTTAGTATTGGTGGTAGTACTAGTAGTAAAAGTAGTGGTAGTAAAGCCATATAGAGGTTAGGATATGCATTATGTTGTAGTGTGGTTAGTAGTCTTAGACCTACTGCTACTACTAGTACTACTTTTACTAGTAGTTAGTAGTTAGTAGTAGTAGTAGTAGTAGTAGTAGTAGTAGTAGTAGTAGTAGTAGTAGTAGTAGTAGTAGTAGTAGTACAAGTAAGTCATTTTGTAGTCATTTTGGTGGTGGTAATGGAAGAGGTATTGTATGGTAGACTAGGAGTAGTAGTATTTGCAGTGTGAAGCCCAATTTATGGTAGTGTGTCAAACGTAGTAGTAGTAGTAGTAGTACTACTAGTAGTAGTAGTAGTAGGTCTAATACTACTAACCACTTCAACAAGACTACAACATAATGTATATTCTAACCTCTCTATTCCTTTCATCACCAATAGCTTTACTACAACTACTTCTACTACTAACACTACCACCAGTACTAGCACAATTACTGCTACTAATGTGCCTGATACTACTACTACTTTTACTATTAATACGCCTGCTACTTTCATACTACAACCAACAATATTTCAACCATTACCACCACCATTACAATGCAGAGCGTCTGTGTCGATCAACGTGCATCTCAGAAATTTTGTAACTGCATGTCGAAGTGACGCAGACATTAAGGGCTGTGATTGGTCCTCTTTACCTCGGTTCGACATACATTTCCGGTGCTCCGCTTTCCCTTTTCATTTGTGTTGTAGCGGTGAATTACTTCACGGCACATAGACCTCGACGCAGATCCATAAATAAAAAATGACGGCGACAAGGCGACGGCAGCAGTGTGCATTGAGTCGATGCAGAACTATAAATCTCCCTTTAGCCGTAGTAGTAGTAGTTATTAGTAGTAGTGGTAGTAGCAGTAGCAGTAGCAGAAGTACTAGTTAGAAGTAATAATATTGTTGGTGGTAGTAGTAGTAGTAACAGAAGTAGTGGTAGTAGTAGCAGTAGCAGAAGTACCATCTTGAAGTAATAATACTGTTGGTAGTAGTAGTAGTAGCAGTAGTAATAGTAGTTGTTGTTGTAGTGGTAGCAGTAGTAGTTGTAGTAGTAGTAGTAGCAGTAGTAGAAGCAGTAGTAGTTGTTGTAGTGGTAGTAGTAGTAGTAGTAGCAGTAGTTTTCATAGTGGCCATTAGGTTAGCGGTTTCATTAGCAGTAGTATTATCTTATGAATCCTAATTTAAATAATAAAAAAATACTCCTTATTTATATTTAGCCTATGTAATTCATTTACTTATTTGAAAGCCATGATTCTGGCCTCTAATTAGACTTACTTACATCACATGACAAACTCTCTTTGCTTTGAATCCGCTTTCACAAATCCTCGGCTAACCGTTGTGCGCTAGCGGAATGAGATCCCAGTGTTTGCTAATTAGCTCCTCGCCGCATTGACGACAAGGGCCCACATTTCATTCCGAAGCTAGCTCTTGCTCCTCATTTGCTAGGTAATTTGTTGTGGCTTGCGTCGCGCGCCGGCAAACACGCCAAGGCAATCAGGAAGTGTCCCCCCGGACGGTGTCCCCCCGGATGGTGTCCCGCTGTCCCCCGCTCGGGAGGCTAGCGTTAATGAACAGCCCGGCGCTAATCACCGCCTCTTTAGCAAAGCGCGGGAAAAGGAGCGAAATCGGATCAAGTGAACAAACAACAGACCATTTAGGGTTTGAGGAACGTGGTGGTGCTAGAATGATTTCGATTTTGCAAAGTTTTAATGAGATTTTTGAAAATATTTATGTGTTTTGTATTGTTTTAGCTATTTCAGGTTTTTGGTGTTTTTCATTTCAAATCAGTGAAGCTGTGTTCAGACTTGCACAGATATCACAAAACCATTAGGACTTCCAGGACTGAACCAGGACTAGACCAGGACTAAACCAAGACTAGACCAGGACTAGACCAGGACTAGACCAGGATTAGACCAGGACTAGAACAGCACTATACCAGGACTAAACCAGGACTAGGCCTGGAATAGACTAAGACTAAACCAGGACTAATCCAGAACTAGACCAGGACTAAACCAGGACTAGACTAGGATTAGACCAGGACTAGACTGGGATTAGACCAGGACTAGACCAGGACTAAACCAGGAAAAGAAATGAAACTAGACTGGGACTAAACTTGGACTAGACTAGAACTGAACCAAGGCTAGACCAGGACAATGACAGGACTAAAACAGGACTATACCAGGATTAGACCAGGACTAGACCAGGACTAAACCAGGACTAGACCAGGACTATACCAGGACTAGAACAGGATTAGACCAGGACTAAACCAGGACTAGGCCTGGACTAGACTAAGACTAAACCAGGATTAAACCAGAACTAGACCAGGACTAAACCAGGACTAGACCAGGACTAGACCAGGACTAAATCAGGACTAGACCAGGATTAGACCAGGACTAAGACGGGACAAAACCAGGACTAGACCAGGATTAGACTAGGACTAGGATAGGACTAAACCAGGACTAGACCAGGATTAGACCAGGACTAGACCAGGACTAAACCAGGACAATACCAGGACTAAAATAGGACAAAACCAGGACTAGACCAGGATTAGACCAGGACTAAACCAGGACCAGACCACAGAACTAAACCAGGATTAGGACCAGGACTAAACCAGGACCAGACCAGGATTAACCCAGGACTAGACCAGAATGAGAAAAGAACTAGACTAGGACTAGACTAAGATTAAACCAGGACTAGACCAGTATGAGAGCAGAACTAAACCAGGACTAAACTGGGACTAGAATAGGTATAAACCAGGACTAGACTAAAACTAAACCAGGATTAAACCTAGGGCTGGGCGATATGGACCAAAAAATATATCTCGATATATTTTGCTATATCTCGATATACGATATATATCTCGATATCTTTACAGGAAAAAATACAGCCCCCCCAAACTACTGCAAAAACAAAAAAACAAATTTTATCTGATTAATATTCATTTAGTTCTGCACTTAAACACTCTTGACACCCCTTTTTGGACCCTCACCCACAGTTTAAGAACCTCTTCTTTAAGAGGACTTCCACTGACACAAAACTGCTTCAAAGTGAATAAAGTGTGCAGGATTTTTAAACCTCTATTTTCAAATTCCAAACTGGAGTTACATTCTCTTGTTTTAAAGTGGTATTTAGTCTCTGCGCATTTACCAAATCAAACGCACAGTGTGACAAACGGATTTATTTGGCATTTGGCACAGGCTGCAGAGAGAAGCCCCGCACGCTCCCGCACGCTCCCGCGCGCTCCCGCGCACTCCCGCACGCTCCCGCACGCTCCCGCACGCTCCCGCGCACTCCCGCACGCCGGGATGAGTTTATTGGCAACAGCAGCGGCATTAATGAAAAATGACCGCACTCAGTATTCAGACCTTGAGTTCATGACAAGACCGAGTCCAAATGCGCTCGAGTCCGAGACAAGACCAAGACAAAAGCCAAAGCTCTCGCTTTGTCCAGCGGCACGCTGGTGTCTGTGAGTGGTGGGGCAGGTGTGGGTCCTGCTGCGGGGGCTCCTCGTTTAAGGGGGCGTGGGTGTGTTTTGAAGCGGAGTTTGTTCGTGATATCTGCACACACGCGGAGCTCGTGTGCTGGGGTCGTGCGCGATCGGAGGTGTCATGTGGTTGCGCCGCACTGGGAAACGTGCATTTAGAAAGTTTAACTCGTCACGTAGCGTCTGTGCGCAGCTCCTTATTGTGGCTGCAGAAACACTCGCACAGATGCGCCTGTTTGGTTTTCCACGTTCGCACGACGAATATTTGCTCGCAAATGCGAGTGAAATGGGCGCACTGCAGAGCCCTGGTCCTAGTCCTGGTTTAGTCCGTGGCCGAGCCCGGGCTTTGCGGCGCGTTTAGTCCTGGTTTAGTCCTAGTCCTGGTTTAGTCCGCGGCCAGGTCCGGGCTCAGCGGAGGAGCTCAGGGGACAAAAGCAGGAGGCGGAGGCAGCGGCACAGAGAAGGCGAAACAAGCGGCGAAACCAGAAGTAAACATAAGCATTATAGCGATATATCGATATGTCAGAATTCATATCGAGTTTCAAAAATATCTCGATATATTTTAAATATCGAGATATCGCCCACCCCTAATTAAACCTGAACTAAACTTGGACCAGACTAGGACCAAACCATGACTGAACCAGCACTAGACCAGGACTAAACCAGGACTAAACCAGGACCAGACCACATTTTAACCAGGACTATAATTAATAAGTATAATTATTAGCATTCATTTGTTTAAATTTACAGACAATTTTTCATCCATTTAATTTCTTATTATGTATGTATTTATTTTGTATAATTTATTTCAAAGAACATTTTATTTTATATGAACAAACTGAGTGCGCATATCTATTGCTGTCTTTAATTTTTTCAATCTCTTGTAATTTTGTCTTGTATAACTATCTGCGATGTGTTGAAAAAAAAAAGTATATATATATATTTTTTTCAATTTCAGTTGATAGTAATTTAATAAGCGCTACTGTAATACTGTAATATATTGCAGTACATGTATTCAGGTAATTAATTTTTTTCTTCTGTCCTCAACATTTTCCCATTACATTTCCATACGCTCTCCGCTCCTCTGTACTCACTTGCCCTTTGGTCCCATCCCATTGAATCTCCCGCGCCAGATGCCCTCCCGGCCCCCTCTCTAAAGCGCTACACTGGTACATTTATCTGTCTGAAGCGCATTCCCCCAAGGCCCCCCTCTCCTCACAGTTCATTTACCCAGCTCTCCTCACTCCCTTCTGGGTCAACTGCTCCTGGCCCCAACCAACCGCGAGCCTCTCCCCAGACGCTTCCTCCATCATTGCTTTTACTTTAATATGAGAGGGGATTCACGGAGCGCTCCTGGATAGTGACATTTTCAACATAGGTAAGTCATGAGATATATCGACTACAGTATGTTAGAAGTACTTAGAGTAGAATTGTAAAGTAAAATTGTGAGTTTTCATTGTTCTGTTATGGAAGATCATTTGTTTAACAAGATTTAGATTTTTAAATGCAGCTGGATTTCTCATTATTATTATTATTATTATTATTATTATTATTATTATTATTATTATTATTATTATTATTATTATTTATTTATTTATTTAATTTTTTACTTTTTTTAAATTATTTTTATTCTGACTTTTAATTGCTGAATTTTTAAGTATGAAGTTTCAATGGGTTCAACAATGCAAAAAAAGAAGAGAAAAAAAAAGAAAAATCATTATATAAAAATATTGTGCACAAATATTTCCAAATCCTCAAATTCAACTGTCAAAATTCCGAGTGTAAAATTTGCAGCAATGATCCAAAATGCCAAGACATAAGCAATCGATCATAAGTAAGTGATCTTCTGTAGGCGGAGCTTATACTTAAAGGTGCATTGTGTAACTTTTCTGGTGGAGGGTCCATCACCGGCTTGTTTCTATGGACGTCACTGCTCTGCCTGGAATGTTCCACAGTTTGACATTAAACAGCTCTACTTTACATTTATTCCATTATAGATGGTTTTGCAGCTCAAAAATACCTAGAAAAACAGGCGTTCTGACTGTGGGCGGGGTCGCCTCTCCACAGATCTGACCGGTAACTTGGTCTGGTTTGGTTTCCGTGAAGATAGAAAGGTTTAATGCCGTACTGGGGAACATTCCAGACAAAGCAATAATAGCTCCACGGAGAAAAGCACCTGACAGATCTTCGGAGTGTACAAGTTATTACAAAGATCCAAGAGGTCAAGGCATAAGCAATCGATTGTGTGTGACTAAGGACAGAGGAGGCTGTTTCCCACTGGCTGTTCTTAATCCAATTTTCCTTTTACAGAAAAGAGCTGTAAGAATCCTCAGCGGAAGTGGAAACAGAGACTCAACAAACCCAATATGTTTAAAGTCACAGTTCAGAATTTTGGACATAGGGCCTTATTTCCTCCTAAGTGTTGGAGACTTGTGGGGACACTTTTAAAAAAAATATTACATCCAGTCCTTGTATTTGGAGAGGTTGCTGGTGCCAACTCCACAGTGCACCTGAGGCAAAACTATTAGAACTCCAGACTGCCTATAGAATAATTTTAGAAGTAAAACCAGCCTTGCATTTGAAGGATTTATGTCTGAGCAGCAGCAGCGAGTTGTACTTCCTGATAGAAAGTTCGGCAGCGGCGGACTGATATATGAGAAAATAGTCCCTCAACATGCGACGAATTATGCGACGCAAGGTTAGTTTTATTTCAAACATTATTCTATCGAAATTCGTTGAACTTGATATTAAAAAAAAAAAAAAAAAAAAAAAAGGTATAAAGCAAATGAGATCTTACCCATCAATCTCCAAAGAAAATTCACAAAGAGGGAAAGTCATTATAATTTGAAAGGAAATGAAATCTTAAAAAAAAAAAAACAGAACAGAAAATGTGTTTCAGTCAAAGGTGTGAGCTTACGGAACAGTCTGAATGAAAAACTCAACCCTTCAAAATCTAAAAGAAATGCCAAACGCGCTATGCTAAAAAAGTATGAACTGTCCTTATGTATTCATTAACAAGTATTTGATTTCATGGATGTCGTGTAAGGAGCTGCTTATAAATGTAGTTGGATCTGTTGAAGTACTAGAAATGTTTTACTTTGTGTGAAAAGCGGCAGATATTACAAGTCTCTTGTTTTTTCTGCTCCTTTTCATCCACACTGATGTATGAACGTAATTGTTTTTGTTTGCATCTTTCATGAATAAAACAAATAAAAAGAAAATGAAAATTCTCTTCTGTGAGCGGGGCTTATAGTTAAGGGCATAGCTGAGACTTTGATTAACCCTTACATACTAGTTAGGTCAAATTAGACCCATTTTGACATTCAACAAGAGTAAAATTACCCTAAGCATCATTCTGGTTATGGAGTGAGATGAACGCGACCTGGAGGGCAAGCAAGAAGCACTGGATGAGGTTCTTTTTAGAGAAACATGGAAATTTGTGATGTGTGTGTGATGGTGGTGGTCGGAGGGGCCGATGGCACAGATTGGAGTAGTAGTTTACACCACCGAGTGTGGAGTGAATGAATAATGCTCTGTAAAGTGTCTTTGAGTGTCCACAAAAGCGCTATATAAAACATTGCATTATTATTCTTATTATTATAAATGCCCTTGTGACTCCCTGTATGCAAAGATGACACCAGGTTCCCCTCACAGCAGCTTTAGCACCATTGGTAAGGGCAGTGCAGCCATCTAAGCCTGGCCGTGATCAAGAAGTCACACCAGAAACCAATACAAGGGCACAGAAGAAAAAGAGATTGGACTGCAAAACGTGGGAAACACACATGCAAGTCCCACACACGCAAAGTTTCCAACCAGTGCTTTGAATGCACTGACTAGTTTGAAATAAGCAGAATGGCTGCCGTGAATAAACGTGGTCCTATTATAAATTCCACCAGTTCCAGAATATTCATGTGCTTTTCAAATGCAACAAAATATACATATAAATCATAATGGCTTTTATGTTTTTATGTGTTATGTAAAACAGGACATGATACTGTGTGATAGTGGATGCTTTTCTCCAAAAACAAGTGTTCTCTGCTCTCTGAAACATTATATTTGTACATTACATATATTTGTTGGTCTATTTAGACATTCTAAATAGACCTGTAGTTCAAAATTTGGTGTAGACGCTTCTTGGTTCAGGACAAATTTGACCTGAACCATACTGCGAGGGCTGAAAAAAATGAACAGTTTGTGAGGGTCAAGCTCATTCTGACCAATCAGAGCAGTTCCTCACATCAATTCCTAGTTGTTTCTAAGTTTCTCAGATTTGTTTGCTTTTGCCTTGACATCTTGGCTCTTTTCTGCTATTTTTTTGGGTGGAAATTTGACACTTTTGACTTTTGGACTTGAAAATGTATGCGAACCTTTTATTTAGAATTTTTAAACACACTGAAAATATATACATTTCAAAATTCATCAAAAAGTCTGAATAAAAACTGTTTTTTCAGAGTTAAAAAAGTGAGAAATTCCACAGGATTTAAAGCCCAAAATCTAATGAAACAAATTATCTTCCATCTGTCCATGCACAGTGAATATTTTGTATTTATTCTCAGTCAAACTATATGCATACCTTAGTTTTATTTGTTCATAGCTTAGTATTTGTAGTAGTCATAGTAGTCGTAGTAGTATATATGTTATTTATGTTACCCCAGACTTTAAAAGTATTATGTATTTCCTTATTTTCACCACTCAAGTGCCAATCCCTGGACAGTATTTTCTCTGGTGCTTTAGCGTGTACTGTAGACTCACCCTTGGGTGCAGTTGGCGTGGCACGGGTGACACTCGTTGTTGGCCTTGGCGTATTTGAAGATGAAGCCGTGGGCGCCCTGTACCCCGTCCGGACACTTCTCCACGCAGTTGGGTCCGTCTTTGAAGTGCAGGCATCTGACGCACTGGTCTGGGCCCTAAGGGGACCAGAGGAGAAACGGTCACACATGAGGTAGATACAGTACACGCTCTGAATCCCACAGCGGAACTGAGATACTTCTATCATAGCAAGTACTTCAAGAACTGGATTTCCAGGAGTCAGTATCAAAGACAAACTGAGTAATATGTGTTTCTTTAAGCCTTAATGAAATGGTTGCCACTATTACTGCAACTACTACTACTACTACTACTACTACTACTACTACTACTACTACTACTACTACTACTACTACTACTACTACTACTACTACTGCTGCTGTAATACATGCTGTGAAGAGAAGGGATTTCAGCTGCTATAATGTTATAAAACCTATTCCTATTATGGTAAATACTACTACTACTACGGCTGCTGCTGCTACTATGAGTACTACTACTATTACTACTGCTCCTCATCTCATAAATGCTGTAAAAAGAAGGTATTTCAGCTACAATAACCTTTTAAGACCCATTCCTATTATGGTAACTACTGCTACTGCCGCTGCTACTACTACTACTACTACTACTACTACTACTACTACTACTACTACTACTAGTACTACTACTACTGCTACTGCCGCTGCTACTACTACTACTAGTACTACTACTACTACTGCTACTGCCGCTGCTACTACTACTACTAGTACTACTACTACTACTACTACTGCTGCTGCTGCTACTACTACTACTACTACTACTACTACTGCTGCTGCTGCTGTTACTACTACTACTGCTACTTCTACTACTACTACTACTACTACTAATACTGCTACTGCTACTAATCCTGCTACTACTACTACTACTGCTACTGCTGCTACTACTACTCCTGCTGCTATTACTAATACTACTGCTACTGCTACTACTACTACTACTAATACTGCTACTGCTACTAATCCTGCTACTACTACTACTACTACTACTACTGCTACTGCTGCTACTACTACTACTACTACTACTACTACTGCTACTGCTGCTACTACTACTACTACTACTACTACTACTACTACTACTACTGCTACTGCTGCTACTACTACTACTACTACTACTACTACTACTGCTACTACTACTACTACTACTACTACTACTGCTACTGCTGCTACTGCTACTCCTGCTGCTATTACTACTACTTCTACTACTACTGCTACTATTACTACTGCTACTACTCCTGCTGCTTTATTACTACTACCGCTGCTAGTACTACTACTACTACTACTACTACTACTGCTACTGCTACCATTACTACTACTGCTATTCCCGCTACTACTGCTACTACTACTACTACTGCTGCTGCTACTGTTGCTGCTACTACTTCAATTAATACTAATGCGGTGTAATGCTGTGCTCTTAAAACTATTACAATCAAAGTTTTTGTCCCTTGTAAACACTTTGGTTGCCTGGTAACACCTCTCCATTTGTCATTTCACCGGCCTGTATCCAACCAGGAAGTAAAATGATCCTCTTTCCTAAAATCACAAATCTCTGTTTTAGTGTCAAATTGCCACCATATGCGCGCACCGAAAAAGCACACACGCCGATTCAAAAAGTAGGGCAAAAACACGGCAGAGGTGAATCGAAAATCTCATAATAAAACAACATCTGTGCTCGAACACATCCGGCCTCGGCGTGCGACGGGGAGCGGGGGAGCGGAGAATACCGGGGCGGCGGGTGGGGAAGACGGAGCGGGGGGCGGGGTGGAATCGAGAATTGTCCAGATTAGATTCAAACCCAGTGATTCTGTCAATTTGCCAGCTCCCCACTGCGCCTAATCTAAGCGAGGCGGCTCCCGTGAATCCGGACACGCATTTATTACCGGACGCGCAAATTGACCGGAGTGTATTCGGCGGCGGCGATTGGAAAATTGGCGAAACGCATAAAAAATCAGGTCGTGTCAAAGGGAGAAAGACGAGCGGAATGTGATGAGATGACAAGCGATCCGGCGGCGGGTTGTTTGCCGCGGGGGGAGGGCGTCTGAGATGGGAAGGGAAGTGTTTACGGACAGGTTTGGGTAAAGGAGCGCTCTGTGACTTTGCCTCTTGTCGCCGTGGAGATAAGTGGATGTTCGCTTACCGGGAATTTTCTTTTCTTCCTTTCTTCTCAACCTTCACCCAATGTACGCAGACACTGGGGGCCGGGTGGGTTAAGTGTCTTGCCCAAGGGCACGACAACAGTGTTCACAGACAATTTGAAGACATGAAGACGAAGAGTAGGCCCCACCAGGCCGAGTTACGGGTCAGATCTTTTCTCTCTCTTCTTCTCTGCCTCTACTTCCCTCTTTCTTCTCTCTGATTCTGTGTTCGGCCTTCCGCTCTACCTCTCCTCTTCCTCTTTCCCTGTACCTTGTCTCTCTCTTCCCCCTCTCTCTTCCTCCCTACCTGTAGTATCCTCTCTCTTCCCCTCTCATCCTCTGTAACCCTTCTATCCTTGCTCTTCCTCTTGACCTCTACTATGCTCTCTTTCTCTTTGCCTCTACTATCCTCTCTCTTCCTCTTCTCTCATCCTCTTTACCTCTACTATCCTCTCTTTCTCTTTACCTCTACTATCCTGTCTCCCTTCCCCTTCTCTCATCCTCTTTACCTCTACTATCCTCTCTTTCTCTTTACCTCTACTATCCTCTCTCTTCCCTTCTCTCATCCTCTTTACCTCTACTATCCTCTCTTTCTCTTTACCTCTACTACCCTCTCTCTTCCCCTTCTCTCATCCTCTTTACCTCTACTATCCTCTCTCTTCCCCTTCTCTCATCCTCTTTACCTCTACTATCCTCTCTTTCTCTTTACCTCTACTATCCTCTCTCTTCCCTTCTCTCATCCTCTTTACCTCTACTATCCTCTCTTTCTCTTTACCTCTACTACCCTCTCTCTTCCCCTTCTCTCATCCTCTTTACCTCTACTATCCTCTCTCTTCCCCTTCTCTCATCCTCTTTACCTCTACTATCCTCTCTTTCTCTTTACCTCTACTACCCTCTCTCTTCCCCTTCTCTCATCCTCTTTACCTCTACTATCCTCTCTCTTCCCCTTCTCTCATCCTCGTTACCTCTACTATCCTCTCTCTTCCCCTTCTCTCATCCTCTTTACCTCTACTATCCTCTCTCTTCCCATTCTCTCATCCTCTTTACCTCTACTATCCTCTCTCTTCCCATTCTCTCATCCTCCTCACCTCTACTATCCTCTCTTCCCTCTTTTGTCCTCTCTACCTCTACTATCCTCTCTTCCTCTTTACCTCTACTATCTTCTCTCCTCACCTCTACTATCCTCTCTCTTCACATCCACTCTCCTCTCTCTTATCCCTCTCTCTTCCTTTTTACCTCTTTTATCCTCTCTTCTTTCTTTCTCATCTTCTTTACCTCTTCTAGCCTCTCTTACCCCTCTCTCTTCTTTTCTACTTCACTTCTCTCTTTTTCCTCTCTACCTCTATCCTCTATCTTTCTCTTTACCTCTACTATCCTTTCTCTTCTCCCTTCTCTCATCCTCTTTACCTATACTAGCCTCTCTCTCCCCCCTCTGCCTCTATTATGCCTCTCTTTCCCCTCTCGCTTCCTTTCTACCTCACCTCTCTCTTCCTCCTCACTCTTGCGCTCTACCTCTCCTCTCTTTCTTCCCTCTCATCCCCTCTACCTCTACTATCCTCTCTCATCTTCTTTCCCTCTACTATCCTCTCTTCTCCCTCACCCATACTCTCTACCTCTATCCTTTCTCTTCCCCCTCTCTATTCCTCTATACCTCTATCATCCTCCTCTCTCTTACCCCTCCCTCTTCCTGTCTTCCTCTCCTTTCTTCCCCCTCTCTTCCTCTACTCCTCTCTCTTCCTCTCTGCCTGGGCCCCATCTCTCTCATCTCCTCCTACCTACCCTTTCTCATCCCTCTCTTTCTTTCTCTACAACTCTACCACATTTTCTCTACCTCACCACTTTCACTCTACCCCTCCTTTCTCTCTCTCAACCTATCCCTCTTTCCCTCTTCTTCCCTTGCCTCTCCCTCTTTCTGCTCTATTTCTCCTCTTCTCACACTGTTTATCCTTCCGTTTGTTTCTGTCCATCCATAAACATGAGTGTGATTGTGCAAGTGTCAGAACAAAAGCTCTGTGGACCTGTCGGTTGATTCCAGTGTTACTGACCGCTCAACTATGACCACCTTCCCTTTAGCATGCTAACAGTCTACAAACTTTAACATGCTAACAGCCTACACCCTTTAGCATGCTAACAGCCTACTGCTGCGTTCTATTGAATGTCGGAAGTCGATAAATCCAAGTCAGTTCTCCCGACATCCGATATAAATGCCTTCCATTGAAACAGTTGGGAAAATATGTATGCCCAGGAAAGTTTAATGTTTATTTTGTAAGCTTATGTAGGTAACGCTGCTAACGCTAACAGTTATGGCAGTTTGACTCTTACATGTTCAGACATCCATCCAACTCAACTCTGAACTAGCCTGAGTAATAATAATAATAATAATAATAATAATAATAATAATAATAATAATAATAATAATAATAATAATAATAATAATAATAATAATAATAATAAATAAATAAATAAATAATAATAAGCGGCACGGTGGCTGAGTGGCAACACTCAGGCCTCACAGCAAGAAGGTTGCGGGTTCGATCCCCGGGTCGCCCGGGCCTTTCTGTGTGGAGTTTGCATGTTCTCCCTGTGTCTGGATGGGTTTCCTCTGGGTACTCCGGTTTCCCCCATCAACCTAAAACATGCAGCATCCCTATGAACTAACATCAAGGACCATGTTGTCCACCCTCCTGTGGGCTCACCACCTGCAGAGGGGTTCATAGGGGGGTTCAGGTGCTATGAGGATTGGGCAGCAAGTTGCCCCCGCGACCCAGCTGGATTAAGTGGGAGAAGATGGATGGATGGATAATAATGATTGATTTGATTTTTCTTTTTTTTCTTCTTTTTTTTTTCATTGTTAAACCCATTGAAACTTCATACTTAAAAATTCAGCGAGAATAAATTCAGAATAAAAAAAATAAAACAAATTAATTAATTAATTAATTAATTAATTAATAATAATAATAATAATAATAATAATAATAATAATAATAATAATAATAATAATAATGCATCAGTTTTACAGAGCATTATTCATTCACTCCATACCCAGTGGTGGTGCTACTATTGTAGCCACAGCTGCCCTGGGGCAGACTGACAGAAGCGAGGCTCCAATCTGCACCATCAGCCCCTCTGACCACCACCAACACTCAATGTTTTGCGTTTTCCACCCATTACCATTGTCGTGTAAACGGCCCCTTACAATTGCTGTAGCTCTTATATTTACTGAGTTTCTTTGTGGCTGCTGTAATTAGAAGCTCTCTGGCATTTCTGTTTCGTAAACATAGCTCACTGGTGATTAAAGGCTGGAGACTGATGGCCTACATCCTTCAGCATGCTAAGATTCATCTACACAGTTTTGGGTCTTTATCCGAGTTGTGTCTTATCTTAGTCTTGGTTTGGTCCTGGTTCAGAACTAATTAAACCTTTTACACCTCTGAAACTTCAACGGTGGCAACGCATGTAAAACTACAGCCTCACAGTCAAAAGTCTAAGGTTCAATTCCCTGGCAGCGTGATAACTTTTTGTGTAGAGTTTGCATGTTCTACCTGTGTTCCTTTTGTATGGAAAATCATTTGTTCCATCAGATTTTGAATTTTAAACGCTGTTGAATTTCTCCTCACTTTGACTTTTTTTACTTTTTAAAAAATGTTTGAATTATTTTTATCCTGTATTTTAGTTGCTGAAATTTTAAGTATACATTTTCAACGTGTTTAAAATTCAACATAAAAAAATCAACTTTTAAATGTTCAGCACAAATATTTCCAAGCCCTCAAATTCAACAGTCTAAATTCAGAGTGTAAAGTCCACGGACAAATTTAAACATTTCAGCTCGTCAAATTCAGAATAAAAATAATTCAAACATCTTTTTTAAGAGAAGTAAAAAGTTCAGCGAGATTTAAAATTCTAAATTTAATGGAACAGATGATCTTCCATAATTCTGCCTCATCGACCTAAAACAAGCACAACAGCGTCATCCATATTTTTATGCAAGAACAACTCACTTAATTATACAAACGGAATGAAATAGTGCATTTTTGTCTCTATAATTAGCAAACTGTTTGTCCAGACACTAGTCCAACAATCTGTTTTCCTTTTCCATTGACCGACCAGTGCCCATCCTGGACCACCGCGTGAGTTGGCGCCGTTATCGTTGGCAGCGAATAGGCCTGGAGATATTAGCATGCTGCGGAGATATCTGGAGATGCACACGGGTTTCGGAGTTCATTGGGTAAAAGTTTTATCGTTTACATAAATAATCTGCGACAAGAAAAGCAGATTAGGAAAAGGAAAAGAGAGAAAGGGGGACAAAAAAGACAATGGCTTTAAAACAATGCTTTAAGATTGTAGTAAAACGTAAATGATGGTGAAAATATGATTAGTTAAATATAATGACTAAAAAGTGTTTATTAGAAAATGGGGGGAAAAAATAAAGAAGGAAAGGGAAATTAAGTTATAAATTGGCCAAAATATAAATGTAAGTGTATATAATGATGAACACTTTTGAAAACATTCCTATTTTATAGCATTTTTTTCCACACCTGCCTATAACTTTTGCACAGTACTGTATATACAGGACGTCCCAGAAACATTGACATCATTTCGCAGGCCAATAATTGAGGCAATTCTTGTTTAAATTTTGACAGAATGTATAGAAACAGATCAAGATTTTATATTTAATGTTTTATTTTTGTTCTGTTTTCAGGCTGAGTTGTTCACTCCCAAAGAGAAGTCATTGTGTGTCTTGGCAAATTGGTGGCGTACCAGATCCTTTAGCCCTGCATAAGCACTTTCCTCTTTACATTTTTGGTCCCAAGTCCAAATTTGTTTGCCAGTTGGCAAAGTTTTTTCAAATTTTGCATTGTGCAGGCTTATTCCAAGACACAAAACATCTTCTCTCTGGGAGGGAACAGCCCAACCTGAAAATAGAACAAAATAAAACATTCAGTATAAAATCTTGATCTGTTTCTATACATTCTGTGAAAATTTTAGGTTATTTCAAAAGAATTGCCAAAATGATTGGAAATGGTGTCAAAATTTTGTGACACCCTGTACAGTATAATAATAGTATAAAATAGTTTCACCGTGATTTGAGTAAATTTCACTTGACAAGTAAAATGATCTGCCAGTGGAACAATTGAACTTGAGAACACTGAAAATATGAAAATACATCTTGCTACAATTAAAATAAGAAAACCAATCACTCTTTGCATTTAAAATAAGAAAAACACACTTATTCCATTGGTAGATCATTGTACTTGTCAAGTTGAATCTACTCAAAGTGAAATGTTCTTAATTTAAAGTAATTTTAATCAAGATTTATTTATTTATTTATTTTTAAAGCTCACAAGAGTCCAGTTTGTGTAATATGAGACCTACAGTACTTAATTTTTTGAAGGCCTTCCTGAACACCGCTGACCACTATTATCATGTAAATCCATATCTGATAGGGTTGGGAGCATGGAGAACATTTTAAAGGGAAATTCCATGGTTTGCGATCACGTCTGAATCTCCAAAAGACTCGTACGACTTTACGAACGGTCAAACACTAATCTGGACGCGGCGTTTGGGGCGCGCTCACCAAAAACCACAACTCAAGACGAGGCATCATCACTTTATCATTGCCCCATTAACCTCACACTCACCTCTGCAAACATGGACTGTACATCTTTGGAAGGAAAATAAAAGGGAAGACATGTTTTGGACTTTTTTGGGGGTGTTCCATGTGAACCTCTACTCCATCTGACCCTCTCTTCTGCATCGTCTGACCCTCTGCTTCCTTCTGCAACATCTGACCATCTCCCTCTGACTCTCTCTTCTGAATCCTCTATTCCTTTTGACTCTCTCCTCTGCATCTTCTGATCCATCTGACCCTCTCCTCTGCATCTCCTGCTCCATCTGACCCTCTCCTCTGCATCTCCTGCTCCATCTGACCCTCTCCTCTGCATCTTCTGCTCCTTCTGACCCTCTCCTCTGCATCTTCTGCTCCTTCTGACCCTCTCCTCTGCATCTCCTGCTCCATCTGACCCTCTCCTCTGCATCTTCTGCTCCTTCTGACCCTTTCCTCTGCATCTTCTGATCCATCTGACCCTCTCCTCTGCATCTCCTGCTCCATCTGACCCTCTCCTCTGCATCTCCTGCTCCATCTGACCCTCTCATCTGCAGCTTCTGCTCCTTCTGACCCTCTGCTCTGCATCTTCTGCTCCTTCTGGCCCTCTCCTCTGCATCCTCTGCTCTTTCTGACCCATCTGACCCTCTCCTCTACATCCTCTGTTCATCTGGCCCTCTCCTCTACATCCTCTGCTTCACCCGACCCTCTCTTCTGAATCCTCTGCTCCATCTCACCCTCTCCTCTGCATCCTCTCTTCCATCTGACTCGCTTCTCAACATCCTCTGCTCCTTCTGACCCTCTCCTCTGCATCTTCTGCTCTGCTCCTTTGACCCTCTCTTCTGCATCTTTTGCTCCATCTGACCCTCTTCTCTGCGCCTTCTGACCCTCTCCTCTGCTCCTCTAACCCATCTGACCCTCTCTGCATCCTATGCCCCGTCTGATCCTCTCTTCTGCCTCTCTCCTCTGCATCTTCTGCTCCATCTGACCTCTCCTCGGAATCCTCTGACCTTCTTCTCTGCACCTTCTGACCCTCTCCTCTGCTCCTCTGACCCATCTGACCCTCTCCTCTACATCCTCTGTTCTATCTGACCTCTCCTTTACATCTTCTGCTCCTTCTGACCCTCTCCTCTGCATCTTCTGCTCCTTCCGACCCTCTCCTCTGCATCTTCTACTGCATCTGACCCTCTCTTCTGCATCCTCTGCTCCGTCTGACCCTCTCCTCTTCATCCTCTGTTCCTTCTGACTCTCTTCTCTACATCTTCTGCTCTTTCTGACCCTCTCGTCTACATCCTCTACTCTTTCTGGCCCTCTCCTCTGCATCGTTTGCTCCATCCATCTCTCTTCGGAATCCTCCTACCCTCTCCTCTGCTCCATCTGAACCTCTCCTCTGCATCCTCTGCTCCACCTTCTCCTCTCCTCTGCATCCTCTGTTCCATCTGACCCTCTCCTCTCCATCCTCTGCTCCTCTGACCCTCTTCTCCTCCTTCAGCCTCTACACTGAGCAGAACTGGGATTTAACTACCCCTCTAAATACAGTTGTTTTTTTTCTTTTTCACCCATACACCCATCACGTACGTGCCTCTTCACCTATTTTCAACACTGTTCATAAAACACCGCTGAAGGAACCCTCGAGCACGTAGACAACACGGACGGAAAATGGTACAGTGGTTTTAATTTGAGATGAGAGTTGTTGAAGATAGAGGAGGTCTTGGAGGAATCTTCCATGTAATACGATGGTTGTGAGCAGGATATGGACAGCTATTCTTCATACAAATAGGGTTAAGGTGTACAAGAGAAATTTGTCCTATGCATTTGACCCACGCTTCAGTGTCTCTGGGTTAAACCTGTGTGAACAATAATCTTATTGCGCTCATTTAAAGGGGAACTCTGGCACGTTTGAAGCTAAAGTCCATTGCTAGAGTTGGTGGAATTCTGTCAGAAGCCAAAAAACGGCACAAATCAGTGTTGTCTATGTGGAGATCTCGCTGTGAATTATGTTTTTTGTGGTTAAGAATTTAAATCATCACCACAATTTAGCAGAGCCTGTAACAACATGGATAGGCATTGAGTAGTGGTTTCTATCTTTTAGTCTATCCTTCTGTTCTGACCCCAAACTGAACTCTCGCTCTGAAATCACGTGTGAGTTCGCTGTTGCAAGAGATACTCCAGCGGCGGCAAATGGCTAGAACTGCTAGAAGCAACAAGTGAGGATCAACTGCTGACAGTGAAGAAGAAGACAAACTGAAAGTTGTTGCAAAGAAAGTGGTTCGGGAATGTATTTTTTAGCGTTTTATTAAATATAATTCACTTGTAAATAAATGGGATTAGAAACGACATCGGGAATCAAGTCTTTTGGGCTTTGGCCTGTGCAATGGGAAATCAAAAGAGGTAAGTGTAAGTCCGCTTATAAAGTTGTTTTGTAACGTTTCCAGACACTAATGAGTGAACCAGGCAGAGCGGTTTGTTTGTTAGACTCGTGGCTGTTGTAAAATGGGTTAAAGTGGTGTTAAGCTTCTTCACTGTGAAGCAAATTAGCGTTTTACGTGGAAGTTATGACCTTGCACCGATCACGCTTCTGGCAGTATTCGACCATCTCTAGCAATGGACTTTACCTTCAAACATGCCAGAGTTAAGTTTAATACTTAATGCTTGTTACAGCTAAAATGCAGAATGTTCAGTAACCTTGAATGATGCTTGATACTCTGTTTTATGGTACAAACTCTGATCGATTCCAGAAGATTCCCAGAATAAAACTATCGGCTGAAGATAACATTTATAAATGGACATAATCTTTGGTTAGACTCTTAGACACTGACAGACTCTCATAAAACCTCTGCTAGACGCTTATAGACTCTCTGATACTTTTTGCCTGTGTGTTACCCTTGTAAGAAACCATGCTGTAACATCATTAACGATACTATAGAATGATCTCCGTGCCTCTGCGCCCATTTTTTTTTTCTTTCTTTCTTTTTACAATAATAATAATAATAATGCATCAGTTTTATATAGCGCTTTTCCGGACACTCAAAGACACTTTACAGAGCATTATTCATTCACTCCAGACCCGGTGGTGGTAAACTACTATTGTAGCTACAGCTGCCCTGGGGCAGACTGACGGAAGCTAGGCTGCCAATCTGCGCCATCGGCCCCTCCGACCACCACCAACACTCACGCACACACCACTTTCATACTAGGCAATGTGGGTGATGTGTCTTGCCTAAGGACACAATGACAGTTTTTTTGCAACTAGCACCCCACTGTGGCACCTGGAATTCCTTGTGGTCTCCCATCCAAGTACTAACCAGGCCCGGCCCTGCTTAGCTTCTGAGATCTGACAGGTTCAGGCTTTGACGAGCCGGTATGGCCACAAGATGCAACAGAAATCACCACCTGTCAGGAGCAGGGGACCCATGTTTCTGGTTGAGATTAAGATTAAATTTAAAGGATTTAAGTTTAAACTCAACATTTTCTGATCTATGGAGTTGTGTTTTGTTTTTAAAAAAAGTTGCACAATGCACCATTTACTTTACCTTTTTACCACCTAATAGGCGGAAATGGGTAGTTTTCCGATTCTAGAATGTGATGATGTCATACTCCCAGATGGGGGGCGAGAGCCAGTTTTCCGTATTGATCATATTGTACTACTGCCATGAAATCTTCATAAGGTAAATTCACAAATGTTGAACCTGGTATTTTTTATTATTGTCTAAACCCAAGAACTCACTGTATTACAACATAATTTAGATTTTTAACCATATTCATTTTAGCTGCTCCCATCTGTATTTAATAATAGACCCTTTTTGGGAAGAGGTGATAAAAAAAAAAAAAAAAGCTGTGCGTGCATTTTGGCAATGGAAGTGTCATTGTTCATTCTGATTCATTCAGACCGAACACGGACAGAAGAAGACGGAAATAAAAACATTTCCAGCACCAAAATGTGTGGTTGTTCTGTGTGTGGTTGTCAGAATCGATATTCTACTGGCGGACTAAAGTTTTAAAGTTTTACTCACTGATCGCACAAGGATCTGGCAGTTGGACACCGTCTGTCAAAGTCGGCTTGTTGAGGAAATATTCGCGATCTTTTGACGATAATCCTTTCACACAGATTGACAAGCCGCTGAGTTCGACTGTACTTCTGTTGCCAAAATGTGCAACCGAATCTGTATCATCATGGTTTACGAACACGAAAAGGGTCTACATTGGTTGACAGAATGTGGTGATGTTATCTGAAACCCACCAATGGGCAATTCCAAGATGGAAATCATCCAACATGATTCCTAGTGAAGGTGTATGGAGTTTAAAGACTGTATTACCACACGACATATACGACGAATGTTTGGAAAGGATCCAACATTCTAACATAGATCAGAAGATAGTGTGATATGTTCCCTTAAAAAAAAAAATCCAAACTTTTGACTCTTATTGTAAAACTCCAAGAATCTACCATTGCATCATGCAGATTTGCAGAAATTCCCACGTGTTTTCCTCTGATCTTACCTGTCCGAGGCACGTCATGGTATTGCCGTCCATTTTGTCGCATTGGCTGTCGCACTCCAGGCAAACCGACCCATTGGCGAACTCCCTCGTCTCCCTGATACAAACAGATAGAAACATGTATTATAGATTTGAACGTGTGCTGCCGCTGAAATATTGATTCCCCTCTCCTCCACCTGCATGGGAATTCTCTGCACGGGCACGCACCAAGGCTCCGCTCCCTCCTTAACTATTCCAGAAATACAGTCCGCGGAAGTGGAATTTTAAGGTTTATTTGGCGAGAGGCTGCGGGGTGAGTGAAATTGTTTGATCACGTTAAGGGTTAGCGTGGAGAAGAAAACGGTGAAAAGAAAGAGTGAATTATGGATGGGTTTTTAAGTGATGGTAGGAGGGAAAGGAGAAAGAGAGAGGCAGAGTTTTGGTTTGCAGAAAGAGACGTCCGTAGGGAGGTTGAGAAAATGTGGAGAAGGGGAAAAATAGATTCCACAGACAGACAATTTCAATAAAATATATTGTTAGCTTTTATTATATTTCGATGGCGTTAAAGGGCCTCTGCTCTTTTTTCCACATACTTTATATACTTGCCCCAGCACAGATATATTGAATAAGCAACTCCTGAGGTCAAAATAAGTCCAAAATAAGAACTGACTGCATAAAAAAGACATTTTATTGTCTGAGAATCAGGAAGAACGCAGTTAGCATGGTAGTTGTTGTTACCGTGATGGTAAAACTCTGCTGTGGTCTCTAAAAGTTGTGTAAATATGCATAAGGTAAGTGAGGAATAACTTTGGACCACTGCAAACTTTAAATGTTTTAAATAAAATATTTGTGTTTTTCACTTTTTTAAGAGAGTAAAAATCAGGTACAGTGCCTTTGAAATAATAAATGTGTTAACTTTTTGGACGGTGTGCCTTCAAGATTAATAATTAGACTTAAATCCAAAGGTAAAATTTCTTACATTTAAATACATTTTTCAAAAAGGAAAAAGGCTGTGGAAGCAAAGAGTTCTGCTGCTGTAGTGCAAAGAGCAAATGATATAAATAATACAAAAAAAAAAATAGATATGGCTAAGTTGTATCAATTTATTTTAATTTATTTCTGATTATTATTATTATTATTATTATTATTATTATTATTATTATTATTATTATTATTATTATTATTATTATACATATAACACTATAAGAAGGTGCATAGATACATAGATGGATATGCCATGGAAATGCTATTGCTTTGCCTTACACTTACTTATCTCCATGGAGACGAGAGGTGACGTCACTAAATCAAGTTACAGATCAGCAAAAGTTCAAGATTTTCAAGGTATTTTTGAGCAGTAATAGCAGAAGGAATGCTACATGTAACTTTTCTGGTCCATCTATCTTTGAATTTATCTCTCCAAATCCATCTATCTATTCCTCCACCTATCCGTCCATCCATCCGTCCATCTATCTATCTATCTATCTATCCATCTATCCACCTATCCATCTATCCATTTGTCCATCTATCTATCCATCTGTCGATCTATCCATCTGTCCATCTATCCATCTGTCCACCTGTCCATTTATCCACCTATCCATCCACCTATCCATCTGTCCATCTATCTGTCATCTATCCATCTGTCCATCTGCCCATCTATCATCTACCTATCCATCCATCTATGTATCTATCCATCTGTCCATCCATCTATGTATCTATCTATCATCCATCTATCTATCTATCTATCTATCTATCTATCTATCTATCTATCTGTAAGCCTTATCTGTTTCCATGGAGACAAACAAGTGGCCTCACCATACCAAGTTACAAGCCAAATCTGTGGAGAGGCGACCCTGCTCTCTGCACGAATACAAGTTGTTCAATGTGTTTCCGCGCTATAAAAACACCCACAATAAATGACTAAATGTACTGCTTGTTTAATGCTACACTGTGGAACATTCCATCTTTCCACCACTGATACAAAAACAAAAAAAAGTCTGCGAGAGGATTGAGCGAGCCCGTATTCCGATAATTCCGCATTATTACAGAAATGGACTTGCCCGCCTCTTTAGCCTGTCTGAATAACTCTTCGCTTTCCCCCTCGGTGAAAGAATGGAGGTAAACAACGCAAACTTCAATATTGGCTTTAAACTCTGCAATTACAGCTTTACCGCCGTGGGCTCCTTCGCTCTTTCGCTCCCTCTTTCCCTCACTTCTCCCGCTCCCTCCGTCCCACAGATCCATACGTTCTCTCCTCGTTTCTGTCCAAATTCGGCATTATCTTTGGGGCTTTGGAGCGTCGGGTCGGGGCCGTCTCTGGTGGTTGTCAATAGTGAGCGGCGTTCGATCAAAAAACAGTTTTCGCAGGAGAAGAGAGAGAAAAGGGGAATAGCGAAAGTGCGATTGTGGTTTTAAATGTTTAATTATGAGTAAATAAGGACAGAATAAAGGGTGTAAAGGGTATAGATTCTCGCGTCTTTAAGTCATTCTGGTTTTCAGGATGCGAATAAACACGTCAATATAGCTGACAACACTTAAAGACGCACTGTGTAACTTTTTGGTTGCTTGTTTCTATGGGTATGTCATTGCGCTGCCTGAAATGTTCCACAGTGTGACATTAAACAGCTCTACTTTACGTTTATTCAATCACAGAAGGTTTTATAATGCAAAAATATCTAAAAAAAACTACATTCTGACTGTGAGTGGGGTCGCCTCTCCACAGATCTGACTTGCAACTTGGTCTAGTTTGGTCTTCATGATCATAGAAACTGTGGAACATTCCAGGCAAAGCAATAACAGCTCCATGGAGACGAGCATTTGACGGACCCTCCACCAGAAAACCTACACAATGCACCTTTAAACTGATCTTGTATCTCCATGGAGACAGAATGGCAAGCTCGCTCACTGCGAGTTTGCAGGTTACTCAAATATATTTTTGACCAATAAAACGATGAAATTAAGTAATGAAATGGTTCTAGATCTATTTTTAATGCCATGCTGTGGAACATTCCATTGAAGCCTCTCAATGTTACACTGTAGTCACTGTACAGAGTGTCCCAAAAAAATTCAGTAACTTTGGCAGTTCTTGTTAAAATCACCTCAAATTTTCACAGAATGTATAGAAACAGATCAAGATTTTATATTGAATGTTTCCTTTTTGTCCCATTCTCAGGTTGAGCCGTTCATTCCCAGACAGAAGTCATTTTACCCAAGACTGTGCAGCCTTTAACAAATTCCCATAATAAACTTCTAAGGTTCAACACTTAATCTTAGACTTAGTTTTCAAGGTAACTGCTTTAAAAATGATGTCAAATTTTTGGGACCCCATGGACATTCACTCTACTATATATATATATATATATATATATATATATATATATATATATATATATATCCACAGCTGCCCTGGGACGGACTGACAGAAGCGAGGTTGCCAGTCTGTCCCATCAGCCCCTCCGACCATCACCACCCAACACTTTCACACTAGGCAATGCGAGTCAAGTGCCTAAGCACATAATGACAGAGCCATAGACTGTATATCTAAATGGACATAGCCTATCAGCTTGCCGTCACATTCCAAACAGGAAGTAAGCACGGGGGCGCTTCCGGCTCCATCGACTCTGGTCCAAATGACTTTGCTTTGAATAATCGTCACCCCTCTCACTTTAACTGCTGCAGTGAGTGTCGTCATTTTGGTCTTAAAATGTTTGTATTAACCCTTCCAGACCTATGGGCAATTTTTCTACATTTGTCCTTGCCTTAATTTTTTTCCTTAATTTTGTGATTAAAACTCCCACTTTTACCCCCTAATGGAGTGTTTTGCATCCTTTTTTTCAGTACTGCTCCTGTAGTTGTGTCATGTGGCTGTAATAAAAGCTATAGGACCAGAAATACAAATAAAAAAAGAAACAGAAAATAAAATTCACACTCTTTTATACAAAACACACAGCAAACATGTATAAACAACTTTTTGGACATAAGGAAATGCTTAATTTAGGGCCTTAGCTACCAAAGTGCAAAATATCAAGTTTGTAAGTAAACTAAAAATCTCCTTATTGTCCCAAATAAAAAAAAAAGTGCAGTGGCTCCATGACTTTCCTGGTGCCAGTCATGGAAACAGCTCCTGTCAGGTCCAGGGCCAGAGCCACAGCACTTCTGCATTTCCAGGGTGGAAATTACATTTGGATTTGGACATTTTGCCTCAATTAAACCTTTCAAATAAAAATAACAAAGGATGCACAATTACGCAGCCCATTTATTAATAAGTGCACTTAGAGCAGATTTTTTAATTGTTACGAACACAGAGAGTTCAGAGCAGTCGACCATCTTGACTCACTTCAATCTTTGGTAAAGTTTGGACCAGTCAAAATGGACGGAGAGCATGAGTTTGGCAGAAAATAAAGTTCCTATTGGACACTCGTTTTCCCTGCATCATCACACAACATGCGTGTGATGAGGAATACTGTCGGAAAGCCGCTATTCACAGCTTTTCAAGAAAATTTCTACCTTTTGTAAAACAGATTCCAAAGTATCATGTACAATACCATCGGTCTGGAAGGGTTAACCCGCTCGACATGATCTCGGTGTTTTTACTTCGCTATTTCATCCATAAATAAATTCCTAATAGGCAACGCTATGGATGAGGCCACACTCTTTTAGTCTACTCCTCTATACACTCTACGGACAGAAACTGGTCAGAGGCAGAATCGATCTTCTGAGCTTTGAGTTAGGAGACTCCTGCTTCAAACACTGAGCACACACAGTATATAACTACTAGTGTACGTACAACTATTTGCAGAGATTTGCCAAAAAAAAATGCACTTTCCACGTAATGAAACATAGAATTCCCAGTTGATTTAGTGTTGCTTTTAGGTAATTCCACAAATGTGGACATCGCCAAGTCCCTAGTCAGTACTTTAGCAGTAAATACTACATTGTTGTATAAGTTTTGTGCATTTTCTCAGTTCCTACAGAAGAAAAGAGATGTTCTGAAAAGGAAACTCCCTCATTTCCTCCTCGTTCCAAACTAAATAGTCTGTGGTGCTGATTCCTTTTGAGGGCGTCCGGACCGAGCAGAGGCGTCTCTTTTTGTCAGCGCCGAGCCCAGAGTCGGTTTGGAGAGACAAAGACTTAAGCAGCGCCAGGTCTCCCGGGTCATTTCTATTCCGTTCCTCCTGGTTGGCCTCCTTCACGGCTGGGGTGCACCCGCGGGGAGAGCCCTTATGGGGGATTAGCCCTGTTTTAGCCGGATTTTAAACAGGACGACGACCACCGCTCGCACCCGGACCTCCAACTTTTTTAATTACCGTCCTCCTAATCCCGAGCTCTCTGCGGACAGTTAGCGCTTGCTTTAGCTCCCGCTCGCTGGCTCTGGCGGCTCCCTCCTGCACGCAGCCTTTTGTTTTATTCAGGAGAAAACTGGGGGGAACTAGCGGCGTTGCTAATTAAGGACGTAGACATATAATGAGGCTGAGCGGGAGAAGGGAGAGGCTCAGAATCAACAATCTGAAAAGTTTTCATCAGGCGTGTTTTTTACAAATCGGCACAGTGATGAAAGAATGAAGAGAAGGCTTCTGATTTTAAGGTGCACTGTGCCATTTTTTGGTTGGGGGTCCGTCACCTGCTTGTTTCTATGGATACGTCATTGCTCTGCCTGAAATGTTCCACAGTATGACATTAAACAGCTCTACTTCACTGGAAAAAAACTATCTCTAGGTAATTTAAAATGACTTAAATTAAGAACATTTGACTTTATTTGAGTAGATTTATCTTGACAAGTGAAATGATCTTCCAGTGGAATAAGGGTTGTTGTTTTTTAATTCAAGCAACATTTGATTTTATTTCTTATTTTATATGCAAAAAGTTGCTATTTTTCTTATTTTAAGTACAAAAATCTTATTGCACTGGCAGATGATTTTACTTGTCAAGTGAAATTTACTAAAATCATGGTAAAACTTTCTTAATCCAAGTCATTTTAGCTTGACTAGATTTATTTGATTACAGGTGGTTTTATAGCTCAAAAATACCTAGAAAAACTGAGCGGGACGCCTCTCCACAGATCTGACCTGTAACTTGGGCCCCCACACTAGTACTAGTAATTGAGTCACTTTAGTTGCGGATGCAGTGTTCGTCAGCACTAATCCGATGGAAAATGGCTCCAGAGATGGAACGATTTGGTGACGCTACCTCCAACGAATTCACCTGAGCACAGATCTGATCCGGCACCGTGTGGACGCCTGAAAACGTTGATGTGCTGACGTAGAAGCTCTAGTTGCCGTCCTTATCGGACCATGTCATTGTGGCTTGCGCCTTCCTGATTCGCTGGGTTTAAACAAAACCTAGACAAATGGGAAACAGCGTAGCTTGAAATCGGCTGCTGCAACTTCAGACCCGATGCTCCACTTCCTTGTTTTTACCGCCCACTAGGGTTGCCACCTATATCTGGCAAAAAACCTGGACATTTTGGCATCCTAATTAACCATTTTGCTTATAAGGAGCGACGTCCTTCACACATCTCACCCATGACAAAAATTGCCCTTCTACAGCGAAATTGAACATCACTTTGTGATGGAGCTGTATTAGTTTTGCTTTAAGTAGTGACTGTGGTTAATGTCAACGGATGTGTTTATTATTATTGACAGGATTACTAATAGGAGCCGAGGTGGCGGCATATTTTTGTTATTTGTTTGTTTGTACCAGAGCAAAACAGACAGCTAAGTTCTGCTTGTTTGCTCATGTGGAATCAAAAATAATTTATTTTTAATTTTAAATTTGCTAAGTTAGTTTGACACTGCATTTACAGACATCTCAGATATTCCTGACTCAACCAGGTCTACACAAGGACTAAATCAGGACTAAACCAGGACTAAACCTGGTCTAAACCAAGACTAAACCTGGTCTATACCAGGTCTAAACCAGGACTAAACCAGGTCTAAACCAGGACTAAACCAGGTCTAAACCAGGTCTAAACCAGGACTAAACCAGGACTAAACCAAGTCTAAACCAGGTTGAAATCAGAACTAAACTAGGTTGAAATCAGGCCTAAACCAGGTCTAAACCAGGACTGAGTAGCGGGACGGTGCGGAGGTGCGCCTGCATAGGTTGACCACAGCCATGGCCCGTTCGCACTTCTCACGGCCCCAAGCCACGCTGTCCCGGGCCCCAAGAGCCAGCCATGGGACTCGGGGCGGCGTTGGTCTGAGCTCAGGTGTTTTATGTAATAAATCCCCAAAGTTGCTCTCTCGATTGGGAGAATACGGCACTCACAGACCACAGCTGATGGCCTGGACGCACGTCAAGAATTTTTTATTCTGTTTTGTCACCGCGTCCAAGAAACACATTGAAAAACACATTCTGAACTCAAATGCAAAGACGTCTAAATAAAGGCGTCCAGCGCATTCGTGGACGCTGCAGTGTAAACGTACTTTAAAGGTTAGGTTGTCGGAATGTAACCGTAAAAAAATCCAGGAAAAAATATCTCCCGGGACATTCAGTGTCCCGGGAGATATTTTTTTCCCGGGACAGACCATTAAAATCCGGGAGTAAAACCGGGACCGGTGGCAACACTACCGCCCACATGACGCCAGACAAATTATTTAGCGTTTCAGGTGGTTTCGCTTTACTGTGTGGATTGGGAAGGCTTTGATTGCGGACACAGAAACAACGTGTCTGGATGCAAATCGTTTCCGATACAGTGATTTGTTTCAGTGTAAACTTAACCTTGGTCTTGTTTGGTCGCTATGATGATAAAAACAGTGTTCAAATCAAATATAACTTTTACTCATAGCGTTCTAATTTGGCGTTTTGGTTCTCAAGGCGATTATCAAATCAGAAAGCAGAAAGAAATGTGACAGTCCACAAACTTGTTCCCATGGAGATATTACTGCTTCGCCTGGAATGTCCCACAATATGCCATTAAGCGCATCCATGTTCCATTTATTCAATTACTGACGTTTTACCGCTCAAAAACACGACAGTGAGTGAGTTTCTTATGTTATCCGATACTGATTTCGATACCGTGGCTTTAACTACTTGCAGATACCTCCCGATGTCAGTGCAGAGGAGTAAAATCAGACTTTATTTTTCTAAAAACAAGAAATATCGTACGGCAAAATGCATCGTGTACGTCTTATTTACCGCTCAAGTAACTCCAGAACTACTTTGTATCTTTCTACCTATAATGACCCATCCAGTGACAATAAAAACAACTGTGTTAATGTGTTAATAGAACCATTAGAATAATTAACAAAGTACTGACCGTAAAGAGCTCCATCGCGCTCTGAAACCTGCTCGATTATATTATTGCAGGCTCCAGTTGAGTGTGCAGATGGTGGTGCAGATGTCTGGCCTTACACTCACTCTATGTGTTGCATCATTTAACTTTTATAACATGCAACTTCTATATATGCGTTTGGTAAGAGAATACAACACTGCAGTTTTACCCAATCTGTTTTCAGGAAATATTTCTCTTCCATATATATACTGCAAATGGACATTCTGTTTCGCGATTTATTCTATTTATTGTACTACCTATCTCATTAACACCTATCATCTAATTAGCACCTAAATAGCTAAATGCGTGATATAATTTAAGATGTCCTTGAAAACCATGATATATTTATTCTACATCATACTAATTAATATGAATCATTATTTATCATCATCTTTATTGTTAAAATATGAAGATTTGGGGAGATTACAATTACCTTTTGAATTTAAATTAATTTAATATCTCCTTCAAATTAAAACATCAATTTATTTGTGATTAATAATTGGTGGAGGGGTTTGAGTACCCGAATGATCCCAGGAGCTATGTTGTCGGGGGCTTTATGCCCCTGGTAGGGTCACCCAAGGCAAACAGGTCGGGGGGCCAGATCAGGCAGCGGTTCAGAAACCCCTATGATGAGATTAAAAACAAGGTCAGTGGCGTCGCCGGAAGCGGTACCGGGGCCCCACCCTGGAGCCAGGCCTGGGGTGGGTGCGTGAAGCGAGCGCCTGGTGGCCGGGCCTTTCCCCACGGGGCCCGGCCGGGCACAGCCCGAAGGAGCGACGTGGGACCGCCCTCCCCTGGACCCACCATCCGCGGGAGGAGCCATAGGGGTTGGGTGCAGAGAGATCTGGGCGGCAGTCGAACTGAGGCAGCTGACGGGTACCGTCGGGCCAAGCGTGCTGCAGCCCGGGCGGTTGCAGAGGCAAAAACTCGGGTCTGGGAGGAGTTCGGGGAGGCCATGGAGGAGGACTATCGGACGGCCCCAAGGAAATTCTGGCAAACCGTCCGGCGCCTCAGGAGGGGGAAGCGGTCCTTCACCAACACTGTTTACAGTGCGGGGGGAGAGCTGCTGACCTCGACTGGGGATGTTGACGGGCGGTGGAAGGAATACTTTGGGGATCTCCTCAATCCCACCGTCACGTCCTCCGAAGAGGAGGCCGAGGCTGGGGACCCAGAGGCGGACTCATCCATCACCCTGGCCGAAGTCACTGAGGTGGTCGGAAAGCTCCTCGGTGGCAAGGCTCCGGGGGTGGATGAGATCCGTCCTGAGTTCCTTAAGTCTCTGGGTGTTGTGGGGCTGTCTTGGCTGACAAGTCTCTACAACATCGCGTGGCGGTCGGGAACAGTGCCTTTGGACTGGCAGACCGGGGTGGTGGTCCCTCTGTATAAAAAGGGGGACCGGAGGGTGTGTTCCAACTACAGGGGAATCACACTCCTCAGCCTCCCCGGTAAAGTCTATGCCAGGGTACTGGAGAGGAGAGCTCGGCCGATAGTCGAACCTCGGATTCAAGAGGAGCAGTGTGGTTTTCGGCCTGGTCGTGGAACACTGGACCAGCTCTACACCCTCCATCGGGTGCTCGAGGGTTCATGGGAGTTTGCCCAACCAGTCCACATGTGCTTTGTGGACCTGGAGAAGGCATTCGACCGTGTCCCTCGTGGTGCCCTGTGGGGGTTGCTCTGGGAGTATGGGGTCCGGGACCCTTTGCTAAGGGCTGTCCGGTCCCTGTATGACCGGAGCAGGAGCTGTGTTTGCATTGCCGGCAGTAAGTCAGACCTGTTCCCGGTGCATGTTGGACTCCGCCAGGGCTGCCCTTTGTCACCGGTTCTGTTCATTGTATTTATGGACAGAATTTCTAGGCGCAGCCAGGGGGCCGGAGGGTCCGGTTTGGGAACCACAGGATTTCATCGCTGCTTTTTGCGGATGATGTTGTCCTGTTGGCTCCATCGAACCAGGACCTGCAGCGTGCACTGGGGCGGTTTGCAGCCGAGTGTGAAGCGGCTGGGATGAGAATCAGCTGTTCCAAATCCGAGGCCATGGTTCTCGACCGGAAAAGGTGGATTGCCCTCTCCGGGTGGGTGAAGTCTCTGCCTCAAGTGGAGGAGTTCAAGTATCTCGGGGTCTTGTTCACGGTGAGGGAGGATGGGCGCGAGATTGACAGAAGCGGATCGGTGCGGCGTCGGCAGTGATGCAGTCGCTGTATCGGACCGTTGTGGTGAAGAGGAGCTGAGCTGAAAGGCGAAGCTCTCGATTACGGTCAATCTACGTTCCTACCCTCACCTATGGTCATGAGCTCTGGGTAATGACCGGAAAGAACGAGATCCCGCGGATACAAGCGGCCGAAATGAGTTTCCTCCGCCAGAGTGGCCGGGCGCTCCCTTAGAGATAGGGTGAGGCTCGGTCACCGCGGGAGGAGCTCGGAGTAAGTCGCTGCTCCTCCACGTCGAGTGGAGCAGCTGAGGGGGGTCGGGCATCTGGTCCGGATGCCTCCTGGCCGCCTCCCTCGGGAGGTGTTCCGGGCATGTCCCACCGGTAGGAGGCCCCGGGGAAGACCCAGGACACGCTGGAGGGACTATGTCTCTCGGCTGGCCTAGGAACGCCTCGGGGTCCGTCCGGAGGAGCTGGAGGAAGTGGCTGGGGAGAAGGAAGCTTGGGAGCCCCTTAGACTGCTGCCCCCGCGACCCGGCCCCGGATAAGCGGAAGAAGATGGATGGATGGATAATAATTGGTGTTGATGATATGTAATGATGAAATCTGCTGCCATAGGAAAAAGAAAAGATATATTTTTTATTTAAATAATTTATTAAATTTTTATTTAATAATAATATTATTATTATCATGTATTTATTTTTACTTTGGAACTAAAACTACAACTGCGTAGTACAGTATGAAATCTATGTATGTCTAAAAAAAAGAAAAAAACTCCTGAAAAGCTGGTAGTAGTAGTAGTGGTAGTAGTAGTAGTAGTAGTAGTAGTAGTAGTAGTAGTAGTAGTAGTAGTAGTAGTAGTAGTAGTAGTAGAGGTAGTAGTAGTAGTAGTAGTAGTAGTGGTGGTAGTGGTGGTGGTAGTAGTAGTAGTGGTGGTAGTAGCAGTAGTAGAAGTAGTAGTAATAGTAGTAGTAGTAGTGGTGGTGGTAGTAGTAATAGTAGTAGTAGTAGTAGTAGTGGTGGTAGTGGTGGTGGTAGTAGTAGTAATAGTAGAAGTAGTAGTAGTGGTGGTAGTGGTGGTGGTAGTAGTAGTAGTAGTAGTGGTGGTGGTAGTGGTGGTGGTAGTAGTGGTAGTAGTAGTGGTGGTAGTGGTAGTAGTAGTAGTAGTAGTGGTGGTGGTAGTAGTGGTAGTAGTAGTAGTAGTGGTGGTAGTGGTGGTAGTAGTAGTAGTGATGGTAGTGGTGGTGGTAGTAGTAGTGGTGGTAGTGGTGGTAGTAGTAGTGGTGGTAGTGGTGGTGGTAGTAGTAGTGGTGGTAGTGGTGGTGGTAGTAGTAGTAGTAGTAGTGGTGGTAGTGGTGGTGGTAGTAGTAGTGGTGGTAGTGGTAGTAGTAGTAGTAGTAGTAGTAGTGGTGGTGGTAGTGGTGGTGGTAGTAGTGGTAGTAGTAGTAGTAGTAGTAGTGGTGGTGGTAGTGGTGGTGGTAGTAGTGGTAGTAGTAGTGGTGGTAGTAGTAGTAGTAGTGGTGGTAGTAGTAGTAGTAGTAGTAGTGGTGGTAGTAGTAGTAGTAGTAGTGGTGGTAGTAGTAGTAGTAGTAGTAGTGGTGGTAGTAGTAGTAGTAGTAGTAGTAGTAGTAGTAGTAGTGGTAGTAGTAGTAGTAGTGGTGGTAGTAGTAGTAGTAGTAGTGGTGGTAGTAGTAGTAGTAGTAGAAGTAGAAGTAGTAGTAGTAGTAGTGGTAGTAGTAGTAGTAGTAGTAGTAGTGGTGGTAGTAGTAGTAGTAGTAGTATTTATTTCTGCATTAAGTATGGGTATTATTGGAGCTTTCCACCATGTTATAACATTGTTCCCTCATCAAACATCCCTGAACAGATTTTAGACGTCACCGAGCATGTTTGAATAATGTAGCGATCTCTCTTGGGCCCTATTCAAACCCTTTTTCCGCTTACCTGTAAGATCTTGTGCAATGCTCCGCCCACAAGCGACAATTCTCCATAAATATACAAAAACATGATACAAAACTACAACTTGAAACTAACTGAAACTAACTTAACATTTGAATATGTTTTTAGAGAATATAGCATTTCAAAACAATTAAACGTAACATGGTGATTATGTGTTAGCAAATAATACCCCATAACACTGCAACATATCATCTTCATGGATTAGTAATAAAAAGTAGAAAAACAAACGAGTAGAACATGTTTTTTTGTCTTTATTTTGTTTTTTTTCTAGGATATACGGTAGCTTTGATAGCCAGAATCCCTCCCCACAGGTTATCCAAGGTTTCTATGCCAAATGCCTGCCTTTATGCGCCCTTATACATCCTCCCCCGTGAGCCGCTGCCACTGCGGTGCCACTAACGCCTCGGGCTTATGGACATTCCTATTTCTCCGTGCAACAAAAAGCCCTGCGTATTTACAGTAAAAGGCTGGGGGGAAAAAAAAGAAAAAGAAAAGTGGAGAAAGCGGACACCCCTGCCACGCGCCTCTCTTCTCCCCCCAGCCTTCAAAGCCCTTCTCTGGGCGCCGGGACTTCAAAAGACCCCCTCCCTCCCACCAGCCCGGGCAGGCAACAAGTCAACATGACCACTGTGCACTTTGGCGACTTCTCCAGGGAGGCCGGGCGAAATCATACGAGGTGTTTATCTGGATGGAGCCGCGATGGCGTATCTGTAAAGCTTTTTATCTTTTCTTATAATGCTCTGATCTATGGGGGATGCAGTCTCGTTGGTGTAATAAAAATACACTGGTGTTTTTGACGTTGCGTTTCTTCGCCAGTGGTAAACTGGATGCCCTGTGTGCAAGTTATAATCATGGTTTTGGTCAAATCAGGTTATTGTATTTGATATTGAAAGGTGCACTATCTAAAGTTTCTAGTGCTGATCTCCGGGGTGACACAAATTGTTTAGCTTGGAATGTTCCACAGTATGGAATTAAATGATGATGATGACTGAAAGACATTCATTCTCTCCACAGATATGATATGTAACTAGGCTTGATGGCGCCTCCATGGGGGCATCATACTGCATGTATAATGCCATATTTTGGAACACTTCAGGTAAAGCTATAACATCTCCATAAGGACAAGTGTGTGATGAAGCCTTCACTGCAGAAAAGTTACGTAGTCCCCCACATTCCTATCTCCTTCCATCCACATGTTGTTTAATACAGTGCAATATCTTAACTGAGTGCAATATTCAATATTTTATATATTTTAAATACAGTGCAATTTTTGACTGCAATATTTAATACTGTGCAATAATTAACAGTGCAATATTTAACACAGTGCAATAGTTTGACTGAGTGCAATATTTAAAGCAGTGCAATATTTAATACTGTGTGATAGTTTGACTGAGTGCAATATTTAAAGCAGCAGCGCAATATTTAACACAGTGCAATATTGAACACATTGCAATATTTAACACATTGCGATATTTAATACTGTGCAATAGTTTGACTGAGTGCAATATTTAAAGTGGTGCAATATTTAATACTGTGCAATAGTTTGACTGATTGCAATATTTAACACAGTGCAATATTTAATAATGTGCGATAGTTTGACTGAGTGCAATATTTTATACAGTGCAATATTTAACACAGTGCAATATTTAGCACACTGCAATATTTAATACCATACAATAGTCTTGACTGAGTGCAATATTTTATACAGTGCAATATTTAACAGTGCAATATTTAGCACACTGCAATATTTAACACAGGGCAGCATTTAATACCATACAATAGTTTGACTGAGTGCAATATTTTATACAGTGCAATATTTAACAGTGCAATATTTAGCACACTGCAATATTTAATACCATACAATAGTCTTGACTGAGTGCAATATTTTATACAGTGCAATATTTAATACTGTGCATGTTAGGGTTTGGTGTTTATGTGTTCCCACTCCCTTCTCTGTGTCTGTCTGTACCTCTCTGGGGGAGTGGCTGAGCTCCACCTGCAGCTTATTGTCCAAACAGCCCCACTCCAGCCCTCTCCCTGTGTGCTCTGGTTTGCCACTTCATTCCTCGTCTACCCTGTGTCATTGCTTGTCTACGTCCTCGTCCTGTCTGTCCTTGTCGTCCTGTCTGTCCGCAACCCATGACTCTTCCCCAGTGTCTATGTCTCCAGCTCCCATCACCACATCCTGCAATCCCTGCAATAAACCTGTTTAACACCGACCTGCGCCTTTGTCCCTGCTTTGGGGTCCTCTTCATACACTCAAAACTCAAAACATGACAGTGCAATAGTTTGAATGAGTGCAGTATTTAAGCAGTACAATATCTTGCGAGTGTCCTAGCCTTATTATAATTTTGTCTTGCACTAATACTTATTTATTTAATCTACTTTTTATACTATGTTGTAAGTGTCCTCATGTCTTCATCGGAGGGGGAGTTGCTTTGTATAGTGTGGTTTGTACATATGTATAGTGACAATAAAAGGCATTCTATTCTATTCTAGTTCACCTTTAACGTATCTTTAAATATGCACTGTAACGCTTTTCGGCTTGACATCATTTAGTTTTTTCCTGAAATGTTCTACAGTATGGCTTTTCATTTAACTAGACATGTGGGCCATATCACTGGGTCGAGTTACAGCTCAGATCTGTGGAGAAGTGGACCCGCTGACAAAAATAATGCATTTTAAGGAGGTATGGTTGCTTCACTGTTTTTAATTTAAATGCACTTAGCCCCTGTAGCGATTTACACAGTAAAACCTATTATGGAGTTCTTGTTTTATTTAATATATTGCTCATTTTGGACACTTTGTGATCGCCGTTTGAACATTTTAATTTTATTTCCCGAAGCACCCCCTTGGCACCTCCCCCATTTTTGCAGTAGTTTTGAGAAATAAAAACACCTATAATTTAACAAATACAATATATATTTGTTTAATGCCATACAGTGGAACATCCCAGGGAAAGCACCAAAAAAATAAAAATAATAATAAATAAATAAATAAAAATAATAACAATCATCTGGACTGTTTGGGTTACTCAGAATTTGTTTTTTGTTTTGTTTTGTTTTTTTTAGGAAATAATTTAAAGATTTTTATTAGTATAAGTACAAATAAAAAATGTACCATATTTGAAAATTCTTACGATGGTTCCAAATTCCAAACCGGTTGTGGATAATAGATAAGAGGATTTCTCTTTTTTTCCCCTTCTTTTTTTCCACGCAATTTAGTCCATCTAAGTAATTACCATCCCGCGTCTTAATTGAATCCTGACACTAATTCTCGAAATGAAATCGCCGCTGATGTAGTTGTTGGTGTAATTTGATATTTGGTGCTGATATAATTGATTTAAGCCATTGGAAACACTCTGGGCCGCTCGTATTAACAGCTCATGTGTGTAGCTTCGTTTTACCCGCTCATCTCATTATATCTGTGCCAATCAAAAATCAGATTCCCCTGCTGTCTTCTTCCTCTGCCAGTGGAAATTCAAATTCATTTACATACCCCGTCTTGTCATTTGCATAGAATTTACGCTTTTAAGAATCATTTTGGGTGGTGTATAGGAAAATACTCATATACTAGTAAAGCCAAAATTGGGGTTTTTATTGAAATGGGACTAAAACAACAGCTGTTGAGTTAAAAGGTGCCTTGTGTACCCTTTTGGTTGGGTGTCCGCCACCTGCTTCTTGTTTCTATGGCGATGTCATTGCTCTGCCTGGAATGTTCCACAGTATGTCTTTAAACAGCTCTACCGTATGTTTATGCAGTTACAGGTGGTTTTATAGCTCAAAAGTACCTACAAAAACAGGCATCCTGACTGTGAGCGAGGTCGCCTCTCCACAGATCTGACCTGTAACTTGGTTTGGTTTTGTCTTCGCGAAGATAGAAAGGTTATGCCATACTGTGGAACATTCCAGACAAAGTAGTAACATCTCCACAGTGAAAAGAAATTGACGGATTCTCCACGAGAAAAAATTAGACGATGCAGCTTTAAATAGCAAAAAAACAACCAACCAAAACAATGATCGTGAAATAATTCATAT
The DNA here is from genome assembly GCA_034769755.1 of Odontamblyopus lacepedii. Classification (NCBI taxonomy): domain Eukaryota; kingdom Metazoa; phylum Chordata; class Actinopteri; order Gobiiformes; family Gobiidae; genus Odontamblyopus; species Odontamblyopus lacepedii. The sequence continues at coordinate 20,265,307 of CM068366.1, forward strand.
AACTTAAAAAAAAAAAACAGAAACACTTCCTAGAGGAGATGACCAACTTCTGACATCAGCAGGTGACTCACTTTTGGAGGAGGAGGCAGAACGTACATGCAGGATAACTCATGATGAAATAAATAAACTAATAAACAAGCAAATAAATAAAGAAATGACCCTGCAGATAGTGATTTAAGTATGTTACAAGTTTCAGAAATGACTAAACCAGTGGTTCTTAACCTTGGTGGAGGTCCTGAACCCCACTAGTTTCAGATGCGCATTCACTGAACCCTTCTTAACTGGAAAAATAAAATGTTCTTTTCAAGTTCAAAACACAGGTATATATATTTTATTGGTGCACACATGCAAATCCATATCGCTCATATTCGTCTGACCACTTTCTTCTTTTGCTCGATATAGTTCGTATAAAGGGAAAATATTAAGAAAGAAATGACACAACACCATCAGAACAGTCACAAGACTATTGCACGCACAAAATGTCCTGCAGCCAATAACGGCCAAACGAGGCGTGTCATCATGAATCATATGAGTTGGATGTGAGTCTTGACCCCTGCCGAACCCCTGAGACCGACTTGCCGAACCCAGGTTAAGAACCACTGGACTAAAACATGGCTACCAACAACACTGGTATGAGTATGGAGCTGGATAATGAAGCAAATTCCTATGGAGTTTCTGTTATAATCGAATGCTCCAATGGTCAGTGATCGGCTTGGGTCTTTTTACGGAGATTAGAAACAGACTGATAAAACGGCCAGCCTATATATCGCTCTATCTCTATTGATATTTGGACTTTTTAGCATACCATCTATCGGCATTAAATCTCCAGCGCAGGCCGATACTTTGTTTTGGCCGACATGTTGCATAAAAACACCCGTAGAGCTTTATTTGAACACTTTAGTGCAAAGAGATAACTGCTGAAAACATGACTGAACTGGGTTTGTGGTTAAAAATGAAAGACGGAAAGATGGAATTTCAACATTTGCAGAAAAAATAATCAAAATCCAAGAGCTTATCGGTCATCAGTAGACTTTGGAGGAACGAAGGTGTTTTGCATTTGAAACATCTGCACTGTACGAATAACATGCTTTAAATGAGTAAAAGAGTGCGTTGGGAGGTCTTACCCGTCGAACAGGTTGCAGGCCTCCACACAGGTGCGTCCCCGGCGGAAGAATCGGCAGGAGAGGCACTGGTCCGGCCCCGGGCCCCAGCAGCCTTCATCCGAACACATGCGGTCGCACACCATACGCTGCTCCACTGCCGAGACAATAAAAAACTGCATTTGTTTGGTGTTCAAATCTATCAATATGATGAATGACGAGGGACAGGCCTGGCCCTAACCATTTTGACACCCTAGGCAAGATTTCAGGTGGCGCCCCTTGGATTGCAAAAAAAAAAAAAAATACTGCCAGAGTACAGATACTCACAAGAAATCAAACAGTTCATAGTGACGATGTTTTAGACAGTGGAGGATTTTATCCCCCATCGCCGATTTTTGCGCTCGACGCCCCCTAGTGGAGCGGCGGCGCCCTTAGCATTTGCCTATGTTGCCTAATGGGGGGCCGGCCCTGACGAGGGATGCAACAATAACAGAAATATCGTGGGTCTCACAAAACAATAATATTGAGGGTTGTCACGATATATTGAATTACAAAGGTGTGTACTGTTTTGGTCTGGGGTCCTTAGTATTTATCCCTTAAAGATGAGGTGTGTTATGCTTATTATGATTTTTGGAGACTTTTACCAAATTATGTTATTAGATCATCAAAAATGCTTTTAGATGTTATCCACGTATAACCATAATTCTCTCAAACTGAAAATAGTCCACCTTGTGATGTCATGTGGTAATACAGGAAGTGCTCCACTGTGTTTTTAAACTCCACACACGTAGAATCGTTTGGGTAATTTCAGCCCTGGATTTGCCAACTTCTACTAAACACACTGCAAAAAAGGCCTATCAAAAATATCAATTTTGAGGTAAAAATGCCCTATTTTAAGGGAAATTCTCTGCCGGTGCAGTAAGAAATTTTCACTTACCAAGTTTTCTTAAAACAAGACGAAATACAAATCTTGTTCTAAGCAGAAAACACTAGTTTCAAGTATTTATGGCAAGATTTTTCACCTTATTGGTTTGAGAAGGAAGTTAAAGAGGCTTAACCTGGCTTGATTTTATATTAAAAAAAGTGCTTAGAATAAGTTGTAATAAATAAATAAGATATATCAGGGTGGAAAATCTTGAAACAAGTGAAAAAAATCTCATCTTATTAAGTAAAAAAATCTTAAAATTGGTCTTTTAAGATGAGTCTGCTTCAAGTCAGTTTAACTATACTAGAAAATACTTTTTTGTAGTGCAAAAGAAAAAATGAGCTGTTAATTTAAAAATGACTGCTCCATGACATCACAAGGTGGAACAGAGAATTTTGAGCTTTGTGGCTGTAGATAAATGATAATAAAGAGTTCCTCAAACATGTGCGAATGAAACTAAACTCTACACATTTTTGACGAGGTAACAACATTCTAACATGACTTAAAGCTCACAAGAATCATTTTCGTGAAATATAGGACCATTAATAATTTAATAATTTAATCCAAAAAATTGACAAGAGTAAGTGATAATAGATCACTACATTACTCACACATGCATAGAGCAGTTTCATTGTCCTGCAGGCGTGAATGGGCGGCCAATATGCCAACCAACAAAGTAGATAAGAGCATCAAATAAGGGTTATGAAGCACAAAAAAACAATAAGGCGAGTCTGACATCTGGAGACAAATCTGTTGTTTGTGACAGCGATGGGAAGGAGCTGGACTTTGTGACACTATACTGTACATGTGCGGACGTAAATCTCAGAGTTTGGCAGGTTGCGGGCGGGAGTGGGCTTACACGTCGCAGGATTGGGTGGTCACGTTGCGGTTGCGGGCAGTAATGGTCAGAAATTCAGCGGGAGCGAGCGGGAGTGAGATGAGGACACGTTTTAACATGGTAGAAAGCTCCAACAAGTCAATTTCGCATAATATCCCATCTTTAAGAATAATGAAGTGCTTTTTTGGAAGTTAAAATGTACTGAGCATATATGGAACCTAATATAACAATTCACTGTATAATGGTAGAAATGATAATATGCTGTTGGAAGTCAGTCCAACCTCTGACTGTGAGAATGACTCTTATCGTATAGAGAAATCATTCAGCTGGAGCTTTCTGCTGCTCGAATGCGCGGAGCAAAAGTAAAAAACATTTCTTGCTGGTCCAGTCTACTGACTAAATTGAGATCTGAGTGTATTGTATAGTTGTTACTTGGAGACCTTCATCACAGCATATGTTTGCAGAATGTACATAAGTGTACGTTTTTTTTAATTCTTTATGTATGGTACATAATAAGTATGTTTTTTTTTTTATGTGTCGCCTGGACAACTCAGAAAACCAAGTAATAGCAGCTTTGGTCAGTCCTCAGAAAAGCTGCTACAGATGTGTATCTAAACTGAGACGGCATTGGTGTAATAGTTTGTATATATTTTGTATCTGCTTTCTCAGATTTTTCTTTTATTATGTGTGAATTGAACTAACTGTCTGTAATAAAGTTTTGTTTTTAAATTTCTGCTGATGTCTTTTGATGGAGGAAATTTGCAATTGTTTTATATCGAGGGAACTTAAACCTGGACTTTTTTTTTCTCTTCTTTTTTTTTTATTTTCATTTTATTTAATGTGTGTGTATATATGTATATGTGCATATATACATGCATATACAGCCATGTGAAAAAATTAGGACACCCTATGAAAGCCTTTATATTGTTTAACATATTTGGACATTTGGATATTTAATATAAATTTTAACAATACTGATGGATTCAAGTCATATAACTTAACAATTAAAAATTAAGAAAAGCCTTTTAAAAAGTTTCTGAGAAATATAATTTAAAAGAATGCTATTTCTGGTTAGAAATAACTTAGGACACGCCACATATTTTCCCTCTTAAAATGGTTAAAAATCACACACAGGTGTATCACATCAGGTGCACAACATCAGAACATCTTTACCCAGCATTCTGAAGGAGCCCTGCCCTATTTACACCTCTGACATTTAGTCTGATGTGCCCCTGACTGTTGAAGTGAGACTGAGCACAATGGTGAGATCCAAAGAGCTGTCTGAGGACCTCTGAAAGAAGATTGTGGCTGATTATGAGTCTGGTAATGGATTTAAAAAGATCTCAAAAGAATTTAACATCAGTCGTTCCACCATCCGGAAGATTGTTTACAAGTGGAGGACATTCAAAACAATTGCCCCCATGCCCAGGTCTGGCCGTTCAAGCAAGTTCACCCCCAGAGCAGACCACAAGATGCTAAAAGAAGTCACCAAAAATCCTAAAATGTCATCACAGGACCTACAACAGGCTCTTGCTACTGTTGATGTGAAAATACATGATTATTATCAGAAAGCGACTACACAAGTTTGACTTCCATGGGAGGTGTGCAAGGAGGAAACCTTTGCTCTCTAAGAAAAACATTAAAGCCAGACTGAAGTTTGCCAGAGAGAACGTAGACAAAGACCATGACTTCTGGAATAATGTTCTTTGGACAGATGAGTCTAAAATTGAATTATTTGGACACCAGAATAGAAGACATGTTTGGCTTAAACCAAATGCAGCATTCAAAGAAAAGAACCTCATACCAACTGTGAAGCATGGAGGTGGAGGTGTCATGGTTTGGGGAAGCTTTGCTGCAGCAGGACCTGGCCAGCTCACCATCATAGAATCCACCATGAATTCTACCATCTATCAGAGGTAGAGGTAAGATCTTAAGCCCGAGCCCGAGCCTAAAATGTCAATCATTGCTTCGGGTTGGGTCGGGCCGGGCTTCTCTCTCGCTGACTTTTTTAAAATAAATAAACCATTAAATTCGTGCGCAGAGCATGAGCCAGAGCCAGAGCCAGAGCAGAGCATGCTCTGTACACGTGAACGACGCCCTCTTAATAATCTTCCCCTCCACAGGTTCGCATGAAATTTTGGGTTTGCTTCGGGCTTGGGCCTGCAAATCAAGTTAATTGGTCGGGCTCGGGTCGGGTCGGGCTTTAATACCCGCGGGTCGGGTCGGGTCGGGCTGGATTTTTTAGGCCCGATCTTACCTCTAATCAGAGGGTGCTTGAGGAACACGTAAAACCATATGTAAAAAAAAAATTAAAGCTGAAGCGGACCTGGAACCTGCAACATGGCAATGACCCAAAGCAAACCAGCAAATCCACCAAGGACTGGCTCAAAAATAAGAAGTGGAGAGTCCTGGAATGGCCAAGTCAAAGTCCGGATGTCAGTCCCATTGAGATGCTGTGGGGTGACTTGAAACGGGCGGTACATGCAAGAAACCCCTCAAATCTCTTGCAGTTGAAAGAATTCTGCGTTGAGGAGTGGGGCAAACTTTCCTCGGAGCGATGTCAGAGACTGGTAGACGGCTACAAGAAGCATCTCACTGAAGTTATTTCAGCCAAAGGGGGCAACACTAGCTATTAGGGGTAGGGTGTCCTAACTTTTCCTCCATTAAAATACGCATTTTTGTTCATATATTTTGTTCTATGAGTAAAACAATGCATTTTTTTTTGTTAAATTGCTATTAAATCACTTTCTTTTCCAGAAATAAATAAAAGTAAGATTAGAAATTGATATGTGAACATTTCTTAATAAAGAGCTGACTATTTAATGGTGTCCTAATTTTTTCACATGACTGTATGTGTGCATGTGCAGATGTATGTGTATATTCTATTCTATATGTATGTGTATTCTGCATATGTGTGTTGTATATGTATTTGTGTGTGTATATTTGCGTTGTATATGGCTATAAGGGAATTTGTAGGGTGGGAGGTGTGGGTTTAAAAAAAGAAAAATGTTAAGTTTACCAACCTGTATAATTACAAAGAACACTTGAATAAAAATTTGATCACAAAAAAAAAAAATCACTGTACAATACATTTTATTATACAGTACAGTACAAAAACCGGTTTTAGATGTCATCCGTGCATAACCCGAAACCTAACCTGAACCCAAAAGAGCCTATGTCTCCCTGCTCCGACATGACAATTCTCCATAAGTACAAAAACATGATCCACTACAACTTCACAAACCTGGTGTGATAGTGCTGTGAGGGGGAGTGACTTTTGACTCAGAATATGGCCTTTTCAAACCAATAAAAGCTAACACGGCGTTCAAAATGCGGTATGTTCCGTGCGAGGAACAAATACCCCGTAGAAGTGACATACCCCGTCTTTAACCTCACCGCCGCACGAGCCGGTCTGATCCGAAAATCAGTCGAGCGGCACTGGCTCCCGTGGCCTTATTTGTATTACCTCCCTTTGCTTTGAATAACCATCGGTATTCTCCGCGCTCTTTCCATTAGCCTACAGCTGATCCGAACCCCGTCCTCCTCCTCTTTTTCCTCTCTCGCTTTCTCTTTCTCTCCTTGCACATCCAACCGATCAGCCAATCGATGCGCCTGAGGAGGGCGGAGGGGGGAAGGACCGAGCGCGTTTGTTTTTGAGGAGTTAACGGCTTTATAACGTGACTTAAAGCTTGCAAGAATCAATTTATTTTTTTTTTTAATCTAATGTAAGGTCTTTAAAGCCCCACTGTGTAACCCTTTAGTCGAAAAATAATCAGAATAAAAGTGTGCGTTTTCATTTTGGGTGTTTTTATTACGCCGGAAAACGTTAAAATGCAGGCTGTAATTTTTCGTACAAAAAAAAATTGGAATTTCTGTTTTCATGGAATTGTGTAGGTGACATTCCACCAGAAAGTTACACTGTGTGGCTTTAAACTAATCAGAAAAGAATGGACCAATTTTGTTGACAGTACTCTCTCACTATCGCTACTGATTGCTCTCTCTGTACATCTCTCTCTATATCAAGTTTATTGCCAGTACTATTCTCTCTCTCTCTCTCTCTCTCTCTCTCTACATCTCTCTATCAAGTTTATTGCCAGTACTATTCTCTCTTTCGCTCCCTCCCTCTCTGTCTATCTCTCTTAATCTCTCTCTCTATATCTCGCTGTATCAAGTTTATTGCCAGTACTATTCTCTCTCTCTCTCTCTCTCTCTCTCTCTACATCTCTCTATCAAGTTTATTGCCAGTACTATTCTCTCTTTCGCTCCCTCCCTCTCTGTCTATCTCTCTTAATCTCTCTCTCTATATCTCGCTGTATCAAGTTTAGTGCCAGTACTATTCTCTCTCTCTCTCTAAATATCAAGTTTGTTACCAGAACTATTCTCTCTCTCTCTCTCTGTATATCTCTCCATCTATCGCTCTCTTGATCTGAAGTTATATATCTCTATATCAAGTTTATTGCCAGTGCACTATTTATTCTCTCTCTATCACTCTCTTTCTCGCTCTATATACATCTCTCTATATCAAGTTCGTTGCCAGTACTATTCTCTTTCCTTTTCTCACTCTCTCTCTCTCTGTATATCTCTCTATCTCTCTCTCTATATCAAGTTTATTGACAGTACTATTTATTCTCTCCCTCCCTCTATCACTCTCTTTCTCTCTCGATCTGTTTGTTGCCAATACTATTCTCTCTCTGTGTATCTCTCCATCTATCGCTCTCTCAGTCTCTCTCTATATCAAGTTTATTGCCAGCACTATTATCTTTGTCTCTCTCTCTCTCTCTCGTTCTCTCTATCTATACACACACCTCTCTATATCAACTTCATTGCCAGCACTATTCTCTCTCTTTATCTCTGTCCATCTCTCTCTGTTTATCTCTCCATATTGAGTTTATTGCAGTCCTATTCTCTTTTTCTCTCTCCCTCGATCTCTCTCTCTATATCAAGTTTACTGCCAGTACTATTCTCTCTCTCCTTCTCTGTCTGTCTATCTCTCTCTATAAAGTTCATTACCAGTACTATTCTCTCTTTCTTTCTATCGCTGTCTTTCTCTTTCTCTCTCTGTCTGTCTCTCTTTCTCTCTAAATCAAGTTTATTGCCAGTACTATTCTCTCTTTCGTTCTCTTTCTTTCTCTCTCGTTCTCTCTCTGTCTATCTCTCTCTTTCTCTCTAACTCTCCATATCAAGTTTATTGTCAGTACTGTTCTCTCTCTTTCTCTTTCTTTCTCTCTAACTCTTTATATCAAGTTTATTGCCAGTACTATTTTCTCTTTCTTTCTCTCTCTCTTTCTCTCTCTTCACACACCCAAGCCCAATCGATGTGCCTGGGGGTGCGAGCGACAGCCAGAGTCACAGGGTGTGAGTGTGTGTACATATGTGTGTGTGTGTGTGTGTGTGAGTATAGGTGTGTGTGTGTGTCCGGTCGGGGGGGCCTAACCCGGCGTCGATGCCAGACAAAGGGGGCCCGGGCCTAATGAAGAAGTGGGCGTAGAGGGGCCGATCGATGCCGAGGTAACACGGCGGCGCTCATTACCGGGCTAATGGCACCACCGGCGGTCCGCTAGCGAGGGAGGAACTACCCGAGCGCTCTCAATAAACGACTGGAACCGATTAGTTAGGGCTTGATAGAGAGATGGATGGAGTGAGAGAGAGAGGGATCGGGGTAGATGGATGGACAAATAGATAAATAGTTCGCCGCAAAAAGGGAAACTGCTAGAGCGCTCTCAATAAACGACTAGAACGGATTAGTTAGGGCTTGATGGAGAGAGAAATGGAGAGAGAGATACTGTAGATGCTAGATACACTGATGGACAGATGGATAAATAGATAGAGAGAGACAGATAGGTAGATAGATGGAATGATAGACCAATAGATAGATAGATAGATAGATAGATAGATAGATAGATAGATAGATAGATAGATAGATAGATGAATCAATAGATGATAGAGATAGATAGATAGATAGATAGATAGATAGATAGATAGATAGATAGATAGATAGATAGATAGATAGATAGATAGATAGATGCTAGCTAGCTAGATAAATAGATAGATGATAGATGGATAGATAGATGCTAGCTAGCTAGATAGATAGATGATAGATGGATAGATAGATGGATAAATAGATAGATAGATGCTAGCTAGATAAATAGATAGATGATAGATGGATAGATAGATGGATAAATAGATAGATGCTAGCTAGATAGATAAATAGATAGATGATAGATAGATAGATGATAGATAGATAGATAGATGATAGATAGATAGATAGATAGATAGATAGATGAATCAATAGATGATAGAGATAGATAGATAGATAGATAGATAGATAGATAGATAGATAGATGCTAGCTAGCTAGATAAATAGATAGATGATAGATGGATAGATAGATGCTAGCTAGATAGATAGATAGATGATAGATGGATAGATAGATGGATAAATAGATAGATGCTAGCTAGATAGATAAATAGATAGATGATAGATAGATAGATGATAGATAGATAGATAGATGATAGATAGATAGATAGATAGATAGATAGATAGATAGATAGATAGATGGATAGATGATAGATAGATAGATGGATAAATGATAGATAGATAGATAGATAGATAGATAGATAGATGAATAGATGATAGAGATAGATAGATAGACAGACAGACAGACAGACAGACAGACAGACAGACAGATAGATAGATAGATAGATAGATAGATAGATAGATAGATAGAGTAGATAGATAGAGTAGATGGATCGACAGATACAGAGAGGTAGAGAGAGAAAGTCAGATAGATGATATTCCACAGTAATTCTTCAACGTGTCGAGTGCCATCACCTGTTTGAATAGAGACAGTCAAAGTTACAGGTCAGGTCTGTGGAGAGGTGATACTCCTCTTCCATCCAGGTAACCACGTCAAAGTCAAAGTGAACTTTACTGTCAATTCCACCATATAACAACTTGAAACTGCGATTTCACCAAATGTTCATGTGATTATACTGAGTGTGTTGATTAGCATGATGGCCTGTGGGGAGAAGCTGTTGCACGTAGTAAAAGAGTAAAATTATTTATAAAACAAAAACAAAAAACTCTGCACCGTGCACTGCCTTGGACATAAAGAGCCATATATGAGAAAACAAAAGTGAAACTGAAGAGCGCGAGTCTATGTGAGGATCAGCTGGGCTCTGGTCTTTTTGCGTGTGCGTTTATTTGGTTACATCTGACCATGGATCCGGGTTGATGCTCCTTTATCACTGGTGTTTTGACCATTGTCCAGTGGCTCAGGCGGTACCAGTGGGTGTATCTTATAGACCTGTGTCACGTCCAAAGCGACTTAGGCCTACTGTCATGGAAACTCTCCCTGGGTAAAGATGGCCCCTCCTTACTGACCCAGGTTAAGGCGGCCCGAGGCGAACCGCGCCAGAGGAAAAGAGGTAATGCTCACTTTTTAAAAATTCAACTCGAAAGACAGTGTCCCCAGTTAAAGTCATTTGAAAATCTCTCCCAAAAGCAAATAAGTGTTTACCAAAGCCTTAAATTCTGCGCGGCATCTGTTATTTTCTATTAGTACATCTCATCTACCAGACATTCAAGCATAAATCAGGAAGTTGAGCGCAGACGCACAAATGTATGCCAGGCGTAAAGTGATGGATATTTTGCTTTGGGCGATATCCAAAAAAGTTCGCATCTGCTGACACCCGTCTGAGCGCACTCGGAGATCTGAGTTTCAATTAAAGAGTTTTCGTTTTAGCATATGGCAGGTGAGCGCCGGGGATACACACTTAAAGGTCTTATGTGATATACTTTCGACAAGTTCAGCTTTTCAAATAAGATCTGTAACTACACGATCAGTCCAAAGTTTCTACACACTTTTTCATTGACGTTTCTTCTTTATGTCCATGTTTATCGAAGTGTAGATTCTCACAGATGGCAAGAAAACTCTGAATTACGCATATGGAAAGTAGCAAACAGAAAACAAACTTAAAATATCTAAAAAACAAAACAAAAACATGATTTGCTTAGCTTTGTTTGCTTTGTCGAAACATCCTCACTCTAAAATGTTTGACAGACTTTTTTGACTTTTTCTCTTTGCTATGATCACTGCTTTACACGTTTGCCATTCCTTCACCCCGACAGGAAACTTCATGAAGAAGCTCAATGAGAGAAGGCCAAAAGTTTACAGAGGTCTCAGCAAAGTAAAGGGTGGACACTTTGAGAGTTTTAAAGCAGAACTATTGCGCTTGTGTCTGCTTTATAGTCATAATCTATGGATCATTGTGTAATTTGTGATTTTTAAATCATAATATTCATCTAAAAGAGTAAAAACAAACAAACAAGAAACACCGATTTCCGCGTTAGAAAACCGTGGCCCTGGTCCCCATTTTTAAGATCATTAAGCTAATCAAAATGTGTGTGTATATACTGTATATGTATATATGTGTGTAAAACAGATATTATATTGTATGGTTGTTATATGTATATATGTATGTATGCATATGTGTGTAGACAGGTGAGTGTATACATGTTTATGTAGGTATAAGTGTGTGTGTGTGTGTGTGTATGTGTGTATGTATATGTATGTATATATATGTATGCACTATTATATTCCTGTATTCTTGTAAATTTGTAAATTTTTGTGCTATATTATAGTTTATTGTTTTCTACTTTATTTTATTCTATTTTATTTGTTGCATTTTATTTGTCTACATTTTGCTCCAAGTACTACAGCTATTTCCTAATGTTGTGACCCTGTTCACTCATATGGCAATAAAACCTTTCTGATTCTGATATATATGTGTATATGTGTGTGTATGTATATGTATATACACAAATATACTTATTTTATTTATTATAATTTTTGTATTTTTCCATTTATTTATTTTTATTTATTTTTTGTACTGTGGCATTTCAAAGTTTTGGTTTATTATGAAAAAAACCCAAAACAAAACCTGGTGCTGAATCTCACACTGACGGATGTCGCCTTAAACGTCATCGCAAACGTACCTGGAGTTGTGTTTCATTTCATTCCCACGTTTAACACACAAACAATTCCAATTGAAATCATAATGTTCATCTAAAAGAGTAAAAAAAAAAATATATTTTTGCTTGATTTCCACATTAGAAAACTCTGGCGTCTGGTGAGATCTGACAGCGGAGTAAATGTCATAGCAACAAAGCGCCTCGAAGTTATTGGTACCTCCGATGGATAACCACACATGACACTAGCGGGAAGAGGCCAAAAGAACGACACAACGCTGCCAAATCCTATGTGTATCACAAATTAAAATAGTAAAACTGGAGAACAAAGTAAGTACGCCACAGTAGGCATGTACCGGTAGCGGTGAAAATGGGATTTGAACGACAATACGAACATAAGCGATAAAATAAGCGAGACTCAAAGACTCAAACTTCAGGTCACACGGTCAAAAGCTCTGAAAAGTCGATTTTGCCCCATACTTCTGCTTTAGTGTAGAATATCTGATTAAATTTTTATAAACTAGCATATTGGATGACATCTGTGCGTGCTCGTAAGTGCGTCTGATACTCACGGCACTCCTTGGGGTCCCTGTTGTTGCGCACGAGGACCTTCTGGCTGGGGGTCCTGAAGAGGCCGGTCCAGTTCACCGTGTTGTAGAAGCACAGGCGACTGTTGTTGAAGATGTACACGTTCCCCGCGCTGATCTCCGACAGCGACTGGAACTGGAGGGAGGAGATCCACCTCTGCTTCAGGATCAGCAGGGAGATCCCGCTGCCACTGGAACAAAATGGAACAACAGGAACAAAAGGTCAGTTAAAGGGTTCATATTGGGCTCTTTTCTGCTCTCCAGGATGTTCTAATGTTCACAAAGAGCAAAGACAGGGAGCTGGTACCATGTGACTAAGGGTGCTCCTGAAAAAAAGGTGCAGTTCATTGAGAAAAAGAAAAATATCAGGCACTCACTTAAGTTACAAAATATTGAAAAGCCTTTATTGTGAGTCTTTATTGGCAGGAAGCATTAAAAACACACCAATGCTTGTGGGTTTGCACCTTCTACAGGGTGTGATCGTGAATGAGGTGAGGACCAGTTTCAGGTGTGGAGGGCGTAGACTTCACTTCTTCAGCTCTTCTGATTGGACACAAGGGGTAGTGACTTCTTCATTTCAGGAAAATTTCACTGAGGGCACTTGAGGGCAAAATTGGCCTGTTTTTACTTGGTTTTGTTTAACATTTCCATACAAATTGAGGTTATAGGCGGCAGCAGCGATCGAAGTCTTCATTTAGGCCTGGGTAAATACAATACAGGCTTTTCAATATTTTACTTTTGTAAGTGGGAGCCTGATATTTTTCTTTTTCTCTATGTTCTAATGTTGTTTCCTCATCACAAACATGGTGTTGTGTAGTTATACAGGAAGTGTTCCACTGTGTTTTTAAACTCCACACACCTTCACTAGAATCATTTGTATATAATATAACAATTAACATTAATATAACAATTCACTGTATAACACAGTTTAGCCTGCTTGTTTCTACTACTGCTGCTACTACTACTGCTACTACTACTACTACTACTGCTACTACTACTACTACTACTACTACTACTGCTACTACTACTACTACTGCTATTACTACTACTACTACTACTACTGCTACTACTACTACTACTACTTTGACTACTTCTGCTGCTACTACTACTACTACTACTACTACTACTACTACTACTACGACTACTACTGCTGCTACTGCTACTACTACTACTACTAATAGTACTACTACTGCTGATGCTGCTGTGCTGCTAATGCTTTTACTATTACTTCTACTACTACTGCTGCTGCTGCTGTTATTACTACTACTACTACTACTACTACTATGACTACTACTGCTACTACTGCTACTACTACCACTACCACCACTACTACCACTGCTACTACCACCTCTACTGCTGCTGCTACTACTACTACTACAACTACTACTATTACTACTACTACTACTACTACTACTACTACTACTACCACTACTACTACTACTACTACTACCACTGCTACTACCACCACTACTGCTACTACTACTACAACTACTACTATTTCTACTACTACTACTGCTACTACTACTACTACTACTACTACTGCTACTACTACTATTACTACTACTACTACTACTACTCGTACTACCGACTACTGCAGTACTACTACAACTACTACTGCTACTACTATTACATAGAGATGTTTTGGATGTTCCACAGTACGACATTAAACATTCCATTTATTAAATTACAAATGGTTTTATAGCTCAAAAATACCTAGAAAAAACGGGATTCTGACTGTGAGCGGGGTCGCCTCTCCGCAGATCTGACCTGTAACTCGATGTGGTTCGGTCTCCGTGAAGGCAGAAAGCTTTAATAATGCCTTACTGTGAAACATTCCCGACAAAGCAATCACGTATCCATGGAGACCAGAAAAGTTACACAATGCACCTTCCATGTGTGTATTTATGTACTTTTACCGAGCCATCACCCTTTCTCTTGTCCTCTTCCTCGCCCCGCTGAATGCTCATTTCAAAGCACGCCAAAAATATCCCCCAACGCCCAGGCAGGGGGCGTAACCGCGCGAGATAAAACGCTCAGTCCGCCGTTACATAAGTCTCCGTAAGATCACGACGCGAGGCTTTTGAATGGGAAGACCGCTGATCTCCACTGTCTCCGTACGACGTACAAAAAGAAAAAAAAAAAAAAGGAAAAAAAGCTATCAAACCGCGCAAGCCTAATCAAAGCCTCGGCGTAGAGCATCAAAAGTCCACGCCAAATCCGCCAGCAACACAGCGCGAGCTCATTAGCCCACAACTGTAAGCATCTGAGGCGCGCCGGGGCCGGTGATGCGAAGATGCGGAATGTACCTTGTTGCGGCGGGAAAACAAAGATGAGAAAACGCAATCCGGGGCACGACCGGAATTCAGCAAGGGAACGGCTTTGTGGTGCGAGGACGGAATATGCTGATGAAGGCTAAAAGATGCTAACCGTCTGACTGGGTAATTCTGCGGAAATGCGAGCGGCGAGGGCCTGGGAACGGGCGAGGAAATCCGAGTCGGTTGCAATTTGGAAATGTCTAGAAACGTAAAAGTTCTTTGTAAAGTTTGTTGTAGGTTTTGTTTTTTGAAGCAAATGTTTCCTAGACTGAAACGTTAGTATGACTAGCTTCTATTTTTATCCGTTTAGATGTTTTAAAATGGAACTAAACACCAAATTCAATTCTGTTTTTCATAGTTTTTGCCTACTAAACTGTACATATGGTGTTTTTAAATCATTATCTACTGCAAACGAGCTAAATTTGGAGCTTGAACTAGCGTCAAAAAGACGTTTGTGTTGACCTCAGTGGCCTTGGCTATTTCAAGTAGTGACATCACGCAGGGCTGAGAGATAGATACGATTAATGCCATACTGTGGAAAATTTTAGACAAAGCAATAGTATCTTGATGGAAAAGGGCAGAATTGAACTAGAAAAGTACACAGTCTGAGTATGTGTTTAAAGTACTAGTTTCCAAACCTCCAGGCAAGTACGGTTTGTATTATGACTTTTTAAATACTTTTTAATAATACATTACTTTGGCATAAAAGAGTCAAAAGAAGAGTTACATATTCTATTTTCAATTTTCTGTTCTATTTTCAGTAGTAGTAGCAGTAGTACTAGTAGTAGTACTACTAATAATAGTAGTAGTAGCAGCAGCAGCAGCAGTAGTAGTAGGAGTAGTAATAGTAGTACTAGTAGTAGTACCAGTAGTAGGAGCAGCAGCAGTAGTAGTTGTATGAGCAACAGTAGTAGTTGCAGTAGTAGTAGTAGTTGTAGCATTGTAGTTGTAGTAGAAGCAGCACTAGTAGCAGTAGTAGTAGTAGTAACAGTAGTACTAGTAGTAGTACTAGTAGCAGCAGTAGTAGTAGTAGCTGTAGTAGTAGCAGCAGTAGTAGTAGTAGCAGTAGTAGTAGCAGTAGGAGCACTAGTAGTAGTAGTAGTAGCAGTAGTAGCAATAGTAGTGGCAGGAGTAGCAGTAATAGCAGCAGTAGTAGTATTAGTATTAGTAGTAGTAGTAGTAGTAATAGTAGTATTGGAACAGAAACTTTCTCAGTATTTTGCATACTGTACAGACTGTACAAAGAAGTGGACTCGGCATTCATCTTCAGTCAAATGGACCTCATCAAGGCCAGCACAACTGGCACAAATTCGTAATCACCTTCCGTATTAGGAACAGGGATCGATTCACTCACAAAATAACCAAATAAAAACCCCAGGACCACGTAGAGCGCATTAATACAAACATTTTAAGACTAAACCAAAAAAAGAGATGAAACTACACACAAACTCGGTTGCCATACCTGTACAGCGACCTCCCTCCGATGGTTGCCAGGTTGGAGAACACCCCCAAATCCGTCATATTCTCTGGCCAGGATTGGATGTTGAGATAACCTGCCAACACGTTACAGAAGATGGCATAATTAGCATTCTATTCAACTGGGACGCAATTAAGTCTTTTTGTGCGCGGGGCGATAAAAAGAATAAGTATACATTTTTCTCTTCTTTTAATAGCTCCGATTCCAGAGAACTTCAAGCGATTCTTTGTGCGATGACAATATAACGCTAATTAAAAGAAGTGGTTTAACGCGCGGCTCAATTTGTCCGGTCGCCCTCGCCTTTAATGACGGATTGTGTCTCGCGAGCATCTGCGACGGGAGGCGTTAAAGGGGAAGGCGACGCGGATTCGGCGGAGGCCAGGACGGTCATTGCTCTTGCTTATTGCTCGGGTTTTCATTACGAGAATGCCGTCGCGCTCCATTAGCTCGTCGGGCTACGCGGAGGATCGAGGTTTAAGGCGAGGGGAAGCGCCGCCCGTCGTCTCTCGGGGGCCGTGATGGGAAATGAATAAATACGGGAGCGGAGGTGAGAGGCAGTGATGTTCAAGCTTTTTTTTCGTTACCTTTTGAACGTTGTGTAATAGACTAAAGAAGATTTCAAACGGAAAAAGTTCACCGTAGTTTGGGTCATCTGGACGAGCAAGACTAAATTATGCATTAAGTGTGGAGATGAAGACGTACCATTAGCGCTTTACAAGTCATTCTAATTATATTGTAGCGTACTTTATATAAACTATTGATGGTAAAGGTCATGCGGAGAACATTAAAAGGCCCATATTATGCTATTTTCTGATTTATGTTCTAATGTTTCCTCATCATGAACATACTTGGAGTTACGGTTTGCTTCCTAACACACAAACCCTGCATATTTACGTTCTTCTCTCCAACAGAAAACTTGTTGTATGTTGTGATGTCGGTTCAGCATTTCAGACTCACGCAGCCCAAACCTGGAACGACTTCACTTCCACGTAAAAACTCCAATTTGCTCCACATTGAAGAAGCTTAACACCACTTTAACCCATCTTACAACAGCCACGAGTCTAACAAACAAAACGCTCTGCCTGGCTTACTCAATAGTGTCTGGAAACATTAGAAAACAACTTTATAAGCAGCCAATTCAATTTCCCACTGCACAGGCCAAAGCCCAAAAGACTCGATTGTCGACTCCAGCAGCGGCGAGAGGCTCGAGCCGCCAGAAGCAACAAGTGAGAATCGACTACTGACGGTGAAGAAGAAGAGAAACTGAAAGGTGTTGAAAGAAAATGGTTTGGGAATATATTTTTTTAGCATTTTTCAAAAAATATAATTCACTCGTAAATAAATGGGATTAGAAACAACATCGGCGATCGAGTCTTTTGGGCTTTGGCCTGTGCAGTGAGAAATCAACAGAGGGAAGTGTAAGGCTGATTATAAAGTTGTTTTCTAACGTTTCCAGACACTAATGAGTGAACCAGGCAGAGCGTTTTGTTTGTTAGACTCGTGGCTGTTGTAAAATGGGTTAAAGTGGTGTTAAGCTTCTTCAGTGTGAAGCAAATTGGCGTTTTACGTGGAAGTGAAGAACTTGCCCCCATCACTACACTATGTCTTGAAAGACTCACTGCCACAGTGAGATCTTTGCCACGGCAACACTGATCTGTGCCGTTTTTTGAATTCCACCACCTCTAGCAGCGGACTTTAGCTTCAAACGTGTTGGAGTTCCCCTTCAAGAACGACACCATTTTTTGCTTTTCGATTGGGGGTTGGACCTGGAGCTGTTAGGATTTTCCGTACCTGTTTCAGAGCGGTTCTAGAGGAAATGTTTTCATACGCGTGACGAAGCTCGAGGATCTTTAAATAATCACCCGCTGAGTATAAATAACACACCAACAACACGACAACATTGAACATGTCAAAACATCGCATTCTTGTGTTTATTTGTTTAATGATACAGTGACTATGACTTCACAGTTTGTCAGTCTACATCTCTATGTACATGTGTGATCCCTCAGTCGTGCCCGTGGGTTCCACAGCAAGAGAAAAAGAACTGCTATAAACTGTACAAAAGGTTTAGAGTGAAGACTTTTCAGCACTAATGAGTGATCTTACACTGTACGATATGTCAGCTATCTATCTATCTATCCATCCATCCATCTATCCAGCCATGTATCTATCTATCGTTCTATCTCACTTTCCATTCATCCATTCATCTACAGTATCTCTCTATCTATTTTGGATGAGCTGCGAAACATCTTCGCTCTAAAATTCCTGTTATATTTTCTTTGATTGAATGTTCTTTTGTCATACGTCCCTCTGTTTTCTATCTCAGGACTGCACTCTATCATTCTGCAAGTCTTCATTCTACAATTTCAAGTTTTGTGCCTCCTTGATAACGGTTTTCAAGTCCGTGATAACTACCTTCACGTACAGTACATCATATCTGCTGCTTATGTCCAAACTGGAAGTGAAATTATGTCCAAATTTTTAAATAAAATCTGAAACACATGCTTATTTTGACTTTGTTTTCCTGAAAGTCGTCGTCTAACTTGTCACATGCACGTTCAGTATGTTCTAGAGCCCCAAGGTGACTCCTGCGGGGCCCCTCCTCACCTGTGATCTCTTTGACGGTGCGAAACACGTTCAGACGCTCGGGGTCCATGGGTCCGATGCCGTGATACATGTCCCTGTTCAAACACACACACATATATAAATAAAACAAATAAAATAAAACGTCCGGACATGTTTTTTTATATATATACCTCGATCGTATCTACGAGCGACCCCGACACCCTTGCGAAAAATATACGTCCTTCAGAGCAACGTGAACTGGTACGTCCTTTTATTTTTTTACTTGGTTGTGTACGGAACCTCAATCACGCCATCTATCATCGATTTTTTATGTTCCTGTAACCTTAGAAACATGGCGGCTTTTTTTTCCTCCATCGCAGAACACTGAGATTATTATTTTCTCCATCTTTCTCTTTCGCTCTTTCTTGATTTCACCCCTTCGCTCCATCTTCTGCTCCTGTTTTCTCTCGCCCTTTATCTTTCATTCTCTTTATCGCTCTTTCTCTCTCTATTCCTTTTCTATATTCTTTGTTTTCTCTCTGTCTATCCCTCTTTCTTTCTCCTTCTCTCGTGAAAATTATATGTTCTTCAGCTCTGCATTGGAAATATAGGTCCTTCAGCAGCGCATGTGTCATTGTACGGCATTTTTAAAATTATTATTATTTTATTATTACCATAACTGTAGCCTTAGATACTTAATTTTTTTCTCCAGTATTTATTTATTAATTTTTTATTATTATTATTTTATTATTACCGTAACTGTAACCTTAGATACTTATTTTTTTTCCCCAGTATTTATTTATTTTTTATTATTTTATTATTACTATAACTGTAATCTTAGATACTTCTTTTTTTCTTCAGTATTTATTTTTTTTATTATTATTATTTTATTATTGCCATAACTGTAACCTTAGATACTTATTTTTCTTCAGTATTTATTTATTTTTTATTATTATTTTATTATTGCCATAACTTTAACATTAGTTACTTATTTTTTTCTTCAATATTTTTTTATTTTTATTATTATTTTATTATTACTGTAACTGTAACCTTAGATACTTATTTTCCCCCCAGTATTTATTTATTTATTTATTTATTATTATTATTATTATTATTATTATTATTATTATTATTATTATTATTATTATTATTATTATTTTATTATTACCGTAACTGTAACTTTAGATACTTAAATTTTGTTTTTCATCATGGAAAATTTTGCCTGTGTCATATATAAGTCCTTTATAGCAGCACATGCATCATTTTACATTTATTTATTTAGGTATTTATTTATATATTTTTATTTATTTATTTTTACTACTGTAACCTTAGAAAAAAAATGAAATATTCTTTATGTCCTTCATAGCAATGCATGTTTTTTGTAGTTTTGTTTTATTATTATTATTATTAGCGTACTCTGTAACCTTAGAAACTATTTATTCATTTTTTCACAAGGGAAAATTGTACCTTTAAACCAAACACTGAAAAATATACATACTTTATAGCAACAGGTGTACAATTTTTTGGTATTTTTAAATTATTAAAATTTTAGTATTACCATAACTATAGCTATAAACTTAGAAACTTTATTTTTTTTCATAATGGAAAATTTCGTCTGTAACCCAAACTCTCAGCGTGAAAAATACGTCCTTCATAGCAATTTTACAGTATTCTTACAGAATTTTAAAAATTATTTTACAGTATTTTTTTTTATTATTTACAGTATTTTTTATTACTATTATTGTCTTATTACTGTACCTGTAACCTTAGAAACCATTTATTTATTTATGTAAAATTTTCTGCACCCAAATATGAAAAATATACATTGTTCATCGCAACATTTTTATTCTTTCCTTTTTTATTTTTTTAAACCATTACCTTAAACATATTTCTCAGAGTGGAAGGTTTCAATTTCGGTGCCTATGACCTTTCTGAATCACAAGCTTTTTTTTCCCTTTTTTTTAATGTTCCTTAGAGCCACAACGGTGCCAAAGAGCTGGATCGTGTGCATAAAAGCAGAGGAACTCATCAATGGAGGGTTCAGATTCAGCGTGCGATGTAGAGATTTCAGCTAAATGTTAATTAGTCATAAGGTGATGAATAAAATAAGAGACGCTTAGCGAAGAAAAACGCGCCGTGGTAACCGGCTGAACGGGGAATGACACTGCGGTCTGGGGCCGGGACAAAAGTCGTCTGTGAAATACACACGACGCAATAGTGTACAGTGACGGGGCTCGAACTCAGTCGTGTTTTGTGTTTGAATTAATTTAAGTGGTTTATAATGTTATGACAGAATGGACAGGGAAACGTTAATAAATACAGTATAAAGTAGTGTCATTTGATCACTTTGGGGGTGACAGTAGCTCAGTTGGAAACGTTTGTCCAGTGATCCAAAGGTCGGCGGTTCGAATCCCGTTCTCGACATCTCAGCATCATCGGTTGCGCGGTGTGATTCCAGCTCTCATAGATGAATGCTGTCATTGTGTCCTTGGGCGAGACACTTAAACTACCTCGCCCCCTAGTGTCTGTGTGAATGAGTGAGTTTTTCCTTGTTGGAAAGTGCTTCGAGTGCCTTGAAGGTGGAAAACGCTGTATAAAAATGTGACCATTTACCATTTTTTTCTAGAACATATTCACTTTTTGGGTTTTACAATCATGTTACAGTGCCTGGTTTTGTCATAAGATATTAAACATTTAATGTAATGGATTATTCTCATATATGGGTCAATGACGTATAAGGATTTTCGACAGGCAAATATAAGTTTCTTTTAAACTTTTTCAAATATTTACAGTGTCAGGTAAGCATACACTGCAAAAAAACAAAATCTAGTCAAGGTAAAATGACTTGAATTAATAATGATTTGACAAGTTCACTTGACAAATAAAATGATCTGCCAGTGGAATAAGATTTTTGCACTTAAAATAAGAAATAATTGAATTAAGAAGAAAAAACTTATTCCACTGGCGGATCATTTCACTTGTCAAGATGAGTCGACTCAAATAAAATGTTCTTAATTTAACTCATTTTAACTTCCGTTGATATTGTTTTTTCCAGTGTAAATCTATGTTTAACATTTATATGAAGCAGTTTTAGTGTAAAATGTCATGTGGTGCGACCGAGAATAACCTGAAAGTAGTTTTATTTTCAAAAACATGGTTGGGATATTCATCTACGTTCTGAGTAATATGAAGTGTATAGAAACATTTCTTTTGTTGCATTTCTTTAGATTTTTAATGCATATTGATATTTTCTTTTGCTCCAATATGACAGTCGCCTGCTTGTGTTTAATGAACAAACTACTGCCCTGGAAAATGCATCAAACGAAGAAAAATGCCTAAAGAACCATTCACCCAAGTCGACTTTGTCTGTTATTAAACTCCAGCCACAGAATTCCTGCTGTTATTAGTGGCACCACATGATGCACGGTCGCACCACATGACATTTTAAGACTTTAAGTACAAAAACATGCAGAATAACTCATGATTTCTGAAAAAAATGATTTGGTTCCATGGAGGTCAGAGGTACTACAGAAATGTGTTGAATTATTATGAAATTTGAACCGTTTTAACTGAGGAAACTGCATTTGGACAGAAAATGTAGGCGTCCTGTCACTGACCCATATATGTTGGTTCATCTCGGACGGGGGATGAGTCTGCCTACAGGACGGAGGTTGATCGTCTGGTGTCCTGGTGCAGCCAGAACAACCTGGTGCTTAATGCCCAGAAGACAGTGGAGATGATTGTGGACTTTAGGAAGCACACAGCCCCACTCCCCTCCATCATCCTGACCGACACCCCCATCACCACTCTGGACTCATTCCGCTTCCTGGGGATCACCATCACCCAGGACCTCAAATGGGAGCCACCATCACCTCCATCATAAAGAAGGCCCAGCAGAGGATGTACTTCCTGAGGCAGCTGAAGAAATTCAACCTGCCAGCACGGACAATGGTGCAGTTCTACACTGCCATCATCGAGTCCATCCTCACCTCCTCCATCACCGTGTGGTGCTGGAGCCACCACCAGGGACAAACAGAGACTGCAACGTGTTGTGCTCTGCTGAGAAGGTGATTGGTTGCAGCCTTCCATCTCTTCAGGACCTGTACACTTCCAGGACTCGGACACGTGCAGGTCGAATTGCAGCTGACCCTTCTCACCCTGGACATGGACTTTTTGACCTACTCCCCTCAGGCAGGAGGCTACGGTCCATTCGGACCAGAACCTCTCGCCACAAAAACAGTTTCTTCCCCTCTGCTGTTGGACTCATAAATAATAACACTCGGACTGGTCCCACCCCCCACTCTGCTTCTGTCACATGACCCTGTGTTCTCGCACCTGCCTGCACCTGCCTGTTTTGCACTGATCACTGATACTCTCATACTCTATATTATTATACTCCTGTAAATTTGTAAATTTTGTTATATTATACTATAGCTTTATTTTATTCTATTATTTGTTGCATGTCAGTGTTTGTCTACATCTGCTCCAAGTACCGCAGCAATTTCCTAATGTTGTGAACCTGTTCACTCATATGGCAATAAAAACATTCTGATTCTGATTCTGATTCTGATGTTTTATGTTATAATGTGGGACGGTACAACATTTACTCCTCCAGGCCTAATCATGAGTCGGGTTTGTGGAGAGGCAAACCTAGTGACGGTCAGGACGCATGTTTTTCAGCGCAGTGAACGCAACTAACATGTACTGAAGCGGGTGGTTTAGAAAATTCCCACAAGAATTTGATGTAACTTTGCAACTTTGAGCGTGTTTTGGTTTTTTTTTTTTTTACTCTTTCGTTCGTGTCTCTTACCCTTTAATCCCCGTGATGAGGAAGATGAGGTTCCCGTTGATCTTGGTGCAGTTGACGAACTTGTGGATGTTGCTGGCGTCGACGGTCTGAGCGGTCTGCAGGCTGCCCGTGCCGATGCCGTCGCACACTGCAATGCAAAAACGCAACCAAAAAAAAAACATGTTAGTTTCGGTTTGTTTTCTCTCTTTGCATCTCTGGCCCTTTTTCTCTCTCTCTCTCTGCCTGTTTCTCTCTTCTCTTATCCCTCTTTCTCTCCCTCTTTTTTCTCTCTCATCTCTCCCTGGTTCTCTCTCTCTTCAGCCCTCTTTCTCTGCCCGTTTCTCGTCTCTTCATTTCTCTTTCTTTATCTTTGTTTCTCTCACCCTTTTTTCTCTTTCATCTCTCTCTGTTTCTCTCTTTCCTTATTCCTCTTTCTCTCCCGCTTTCTTCTTTCTCATCTCTCTTTTTCTCTCTTCTCTTATCCCTCTTTCTCTCCCTCTTTTTTCTCTCTCATCTCTCCCTGGTTCTCTCTCTCTTCACCCCTCTTTCTCTTCCCCTGTTTCTCTCTTGTCTCTTCATTTCTCTTGCTTTATCTTTCTTTCTCTCACCCTTTTTTTCTCTTTCATCTCTCTCTGTTTCTCTCTTTCCTTATTCCTCTTTCTCTCCCACTTTCTTCTTTCTCATCTCTCTTTTTCTCTCTTCTCTTATCCCTCTTTCTCTCCCTCTTTTTTCTCTCTCATCTCTCCCTGGTTCTCTCTCTCTTCACCCCTCTTTCTCTCCCCGTTTCTCGTCTCTTCATTTATCTTTCTTTATCTTTCTTTCTCTCACCCTTTTTTTCTCTTTCATCTCTCTCTGTTTCTCTCTTTCCTTATCCCTCTTTTTCTCCCCCTTTTTCTCTTTCATTTCTCACTGTTTCTCTCTCTCTCGCTTTATCTCTTTCTCTCCCCCTTTTCTCTCTCGTCTCTTCATTTCTCTTTCTTTATCTTTCTTTCTCTCACCCTTTTTTCTCTTTCATCTCTCTCTGTTTCTCTCTTTCCTTATTCCTCTTTCTCTCCCACTTTCTTCTTTCTCATCTCTCTGTTTCTCTCTTTTCTTATCCCTCTTTCTCTCCCCTTTTTCTCTTTCATTTCTCACTGTTTCTCTCGCTTTATCTCTTTCTCTCCCCCTTTTCTCTCTCATCTCTGTTTCTCTCTTTTCTTATCCCTCTTTCTCTCCCACTTTCTTCTCTCTCATCTCTCTGTTTCTCTCTTTTCTTAGCCCTCTTTTTCTCCCCCTTTTTCTCTTTCATTTCTCACTGTTCCTCTCTCTCTCGCTTTATCTCTTTCTCTCCCACTTTCTTCTTTCTCATCTCTCTGTTTCTCTCTTTTCTTATCCCTCTTTCTCTCCCCTTTTTCTCTTTCATTTCTCACTGTTTCTCTCACTTTATCTCTTTCTCTCCCCCTTTTCTCTTTCATCTCTGTTTCTCTCTTTTCGTATCCCTCTTTCTCTCCCACTTTCTTCTCTCTCATCTCTCTGTTTCTCTCTTTTCTTATCCCTCTTTTTCTCCCCCTTTTTCTCTCTCATCTCTCCCTGGTTCTCTCTCTCTTCACCCCCTTTCTCTCCCCCTATTTCTCTCTCGTCTCTTCATTTCTCTTTCTTTATCCTTCTTTCTCTCACTCTTTTTTCTCTTTCATCTCTCTCTGTTTCTCTCTTTCCTTATTCCTCTTTCTCTCCCACTTTCTTCTTTCTCATCTCTGTTTCTCTCTTTCCTTATTGCTCTTTCTCTCCCACTTTCTTCTTTCTCATCTCTCTGTTTCTCTCTCTCTTCACCCCTTTTTCTCTCCTCCTGTTTCTCTCTTGTCTCTTCATTTCTCTTTCTATCTCTCACCCTTTTTTTCTCTTTCATCTCTCTTTCCTTATTCCTCTTTCTCTCCCGCTTTCTTCTTTCTCATCTCTCTGTTTCTCTCTCTCACTCTCTCGCTTTATCTCTTTCTCTCTTTTTTTTCTCTCTCATCTCTCCCTGGTTCTCTTTCTCTTCACCCCTCTTTCTCTCCCCCTTTTCTCTTTCATCTCTGTTTCTCTCTTTTCGTATCCCTCTTTCTCTCCCACTTTCTTCTCTCTCATCTCTCTGTTTCTCTCTTTTCTTATCCCTCTTTTTCTCCCCCTTTTTCTCTTTCATTTCTCACTGTTCCTCTCTCTCTCGCTTTATCTCTTTCTCTCCCCCTTTTCTCTCTCATCTCTATTTCTCTCTTTTCTTATCCTTCTTACTCTCACCTTTTTTTCTCTCATCTCTCTCTGTTTCTCTTTCTCTTCACCCCTCTTTCCCTCCCCCTGTTTCTCTCTCATCTCTGTTTCTCTCTTTTCTTATCCCTCTTTCTTTCCCACTTTCTTCTCTCTCCATTTCTCTCATTTCTTATCCCTCTTTTTCTCTCTCATCTCTCCCTGGTTCTCTCTCTCTTCACCCCCCTTTCTCTCCCCCTATTCCTCTCTCGTCTCTTCATTTCTCTTTCTTTATCCTTCTTTCTCTCACCCTTTTTTCTCTCTCATCTATCTCTGTTTCTCTCTTTCCTTATTCCTCTTTCTCTCCCACTTTCTTCTTTCTCATCTCTCTGTTTCTCTCTTTCCTTATTCCTCTGTCTCTCCCACTTTCTTCTTTCTCATCTCTCTGTTTCTCTCTTTTCTTATCCCTCTTTCTCTCACCCTTTTTTCTCTTTCATTTCTCACTGTTTCTCTCTCTCTCTCGCTTTATCTCTTTCTCTCCCCCTTTTCACTCTCATCTCTGTTTCTCTCTTTTCTTATCCCTCTTTCTCTCCGTCTTTTTTTGACTCTCTCATCTCTCCCTGTTTCTCTCTTTTCTTATTCCTCTTTCTCTCACCCTATTTTTCTCTCTCATCTCTCCCTGATTCTCTCTTTATTTAACCCTTGTTCTCTCCCCCTTTCTCTCTCATTTCTCTTTCCTCCTTTTTCCCTCTTTCTCTCACCCCTTTCTCTCATCTTTTCCTGTTTCTTTTTTCTGTCTTTATCCCTCTTTGTCTCCTTCTTTTTTCTGTCTCATCTCTCCCTGTTTCTCTCATTCCTTATCCCTCTTGCTCCCCATTTTTTCCTCTCAACTCCCAGTTTTGTTCTTTCTTTATCCCTCTTTCTCTCCCCCTTTTCTCTCATCTCTCCCTGTTTCTTTCTCTTTCTTTCTATATCTTTCTTTCCCTCTTTTTCTCTTTCTTTCATCTCTTCCTCTTTCTCTTTCCTTATCCCTCTTTCTCTCCCTATTTTTTCTCTCATCTCGCCGTTTCTTTCTTTCTTTCTTTCTTTATCCCATTTTCTGCCCCTTTTTTCTCCGTCATCTCTGCCTGTTTTTCTCTTTCTTTATTGCTCTTTCTCTCCCCATTTTTCTCTCTCATCGCTGCCTGTTTCTCTCTTTCTTTATTCCTCTTTTCTTCTCCTTTTTTGTCTCTCATCTCTGTTTCTCGCCTTCCTCTCTCTTTCATCTCTCCCTGTTTCTCCCTTTCTTTATCCCCCTTTTCTCTCTAATCTCTCCCTGTTTCTCTCTTTCTCTCCCTCTTTTCCCTCTCATCTCTCCCTGTTTCTTTCTTTATCCCTCTTTCTCTCCCCCTTCTCTCTCTGATCTCTGACTGTTTCTCTCTTTCTTTATTGCTCTTTTTCTCCTCCTTTTCTCTCCCATCACTCCCTGTTTCTCTCTTTCTTTATCCCTCTTTTTCTCTCTCATCTCTCTGTTTCTCTCTCTCTTCAGCTATATTCTCTCCCCCTTTTTTCTCTCTGTCTCAGTTCTTCCTCTCTCTTTTTCATCCAAACTCCACATTCCAGTCCACTCCACACATCGAGATCCTTTCGCCAAAACCCATCGACTGATCCTCCCCCGAACCCTCCGTATAACGAATCTATTACCGCCGCGTTAATTACCATGGCGGCCCCGCGCTCGCCGTGTCCCCCCCATCACGGGCCCTTGCTGAAATGATGAATAAGCTCGGCATTAGGCGGCGCATCCACTTCGCCGTGGTGATTTATGGCGGCCAATTCCGTATCTGAAATGCTAATTTGTTATCATTTCCCACAGTTCCTCGGGCTATCCCTCATTAACCCCGCCCCCTCCTGCGGCGCCGTGACGATGTAATCAGGGGGGATTAGCCAATCGATGAGCGGCGTGAGGCGGAGAGAAGGGTTAAAGGAGGATGTGTGTGTGCGAACAATAAGAAAGATCAATCTGTACAGCGTGGACCTTTTTCACAACGGATGGAAGTCCCGCCCGGAAAGACTGTGGAACTTCCGGTAAAAGGGAAACTCCGGAACATTTGAAGCTAAAGTTCGTCGCTAGAGGTGGTGGAATTCTGTCAGAAGCCAAAAAACAGCACAGATCAGTGTTTCCTCAGTGGAGATCTCACTGTGGCAGTGAGTCTGTCAAGGCAACAAACTAGTGTAGTGATGGGGGCAAGTTCTGAACTTCCACATAAAACGCCAATTTGCTTCACACTGAAGAAGCTTAACACCACTTTAACCCATTTTACAACAGCCACGAGTCTAACAAACAAAACGCTCTGCCTGGTTCACTCATTAGTGTCTGGAAACCTTAGAAAACAACTTTATAAGCAGCCTTACACTTCCCTCTGTTGATTTCCCACTGCACAGGCCAAAGCCCAAAAGACTCAATCGCCGATGTCGTTTCTAATTCCATTTATTTACCAGTGAATTATATTTTTTGAAAAACGTTAAAAAAAATACATTCCTGAACCATTTTCTTTCAACACCTTTCAGTTTCTCTTCTTCTTCACCGTCAGTAGTCAATTCTCACTTGTTGCTACTGGCGGCTCGAGCCTCTCGCCGCCGCTGGGGTCGACAATTGAGTCTTTTGAGCTTTGGCCTGTGCAGTGGGAAATTGAATCGGTAATGCTAAGGCTGCTTTTAAAGTTGTTTCCAGACACTAATGAGTGAACCAGGCAGAGCGTTTTGTTTGTTAGACTCGTGGCTGTTGTCAGATGGGTTAAAGTGGAGTTAAGCTTCTTCAGTGTGAAGCAAATTGGTGTTTTACGTAGAAGTTCAGAACTTGCCCCCATCACTACACTAGTTTGTTGCCTTGACAGACTCACTGCCACAGTGAGATCTCCACCGAGGAAACACTGATCTGTGCTGTTTTTTGGCTTCTGACAGAATTCCACCACCTCTAGCAACGGACTTTAGCTTCAAAAGTGCCGGAGTTCCCCTTTAATGGTTTTCTGTGGCAAGATGTATGTGGAACGTCAGTGCCCAATCAGGACTCCAGACTAACTTTTTTGTGGATCATCCTGAAACTGTCCCAAACTCCAGAAAGAACAAACAGATTTCTTTCTGCCCCAATATAATTCAGTTTAAGGTTTAAATTGAACAATGAACAATAAACACTGCTAACTCTGCTGCCTGTGCAATACTGTGACCTTGTGCATCCATCCATCCATCCATCCATCTTCTCCCGCTTAATCCGGCTGGGTCGCGGGGGCAGCTTGCTGCCCAATCCTCATAGCACCTGACCCCCCCTATGAACCCCTCTGCAGGTGGTGAGCCCACAGGAGGGTGGACAACATGGTCCTTGATGTTAGTTCATAGAGGTGCTGCATGTTTTGGGTTGATGGGGGAAACCGGAGTACCCGGAGGAAACCCATCCAGACACGGGGAGGAACATGCAAACTCCACACAGAAAGGCCCGGGCGACCCGGGGATCGAACCCGCAACCTTCTTGCTGTGAGGCCTGAGTGTTGCCACTCAGCCACCGTGCCGCCGTGACCTTGTGCAATACTATGAAATTTAAGATAGCAATTTATTGTATATATAATTTTATAATCCTTATCTTTATAGATCTTTATAGAGTTTGTCTATTTTTAAGTAATTCTGTACTTCTATTGCTGCTACTGTTTTCTTGCTGTTCTCTTAACTGTGCATTGCAACCCTGAAATTTCCCCATTGTGGGACAAATAAAGGATATCTTATCTTAAATTTTGGTTATTAATATGAAGATTTTAATGACGTATTTCTAGTGCATTTACCCACTTATACTGTCATTTCCTATATTATAATTCCTTCCTTTTAATAAACTTTGCTCTTATTTACTCAGCCTCACTCATAGAGAATTGGCTAAAAGAGTTTGATGTGTCTGTGACTGCAGCATCAGTGACGCTGGGCTTTTCACAGTGCAGTTTCTCTGTGACACACTTTTGGTTTAATGCAGGTGGAAGAGAAGAGCAGCTCCGGTTCAGCTCCGGTTCAGCTCCGGTTCAGCTCCGGTTCAGCTCGGTGTCAGCGGCGTTACATGCTGTGTGTCTCTGCGTGGACACAGCGTTTACGCGGTTTAAAGGCTTTTGAAGCAGTTTGCGCAACTTGCACTGTTGTGTGTAAGCGAAATGAAGCCTCTGATAGGTCCGAGATAAATAAATTGAATAGTCGATGTGAAGAAGACTGTCCTGTCCGGAGTGCGGTGACGAGGGCGGAGACGGACACCAGCTCTGTAAAATGCCCTTTATGTTGGTGTCAGTCAAAATGCACTTTGCCGTTTGCGGAGGGTCCAAAACTCAGCGGCTCGACTTCTAACTGGAACCCGGAAACACAAAAGCATCTTACCGATTTTAGCCTCTCTTCATTGGCTCCATTGCGTTTTAGAGTTGAGTTTAACATTCTTTTATTGACTACATGGCCTGGCGCCCCCTCTCACAGTCTCAGCTCAGCAGACCAGCTCCAGCGCCGTCCCAAACACTAAACTTGAGCTTTGTCGGGACCGTGTGTTTTCTGTTGCTGGCCCACAGTTAGGGTTAGGGTTGTGGAACCAGTCGCCTTTAGAGATTAGAGGCGGAGTCTGTATCTGTTGTAAAATCACTCCTAAAAACGCAGCTTTTTTTGGCTTTTAACAAGTGAGATGTACATTTCTTGTTGAGTATCTTATTGTTTTCTATATGTTTTTAGTAGATGTATTGTGTTTATATTGTACATTGTGTTGTACTGTCCTTCTCTTTTCTATGTCTTGTATGTTTTCTAGGTTTTTAAAGTGCTTTATAAATAAAGCTACAGAAATGCTTCCAATTTATTCGGAAGAGAGGTTTTCACAACATGGTGAAAGTTTTGAATGCTGCTATACGGTCAAATCAATTCAAATACTGTCTAATACATTACTAAATACTAATAAAATACAACACTAAATACAACACTAAATACAATCAGTCAATTAAATACCGTCCCACTTTATCTGTGGCTTTTAACTGTATGTTTTAATCATACTTAATTTGTTTATGTTGGTGTAAGGTGACCTTGAGTGTCCAGAAAGGCGGCTAATAAATTACATGTATCATTATTGTTATTATTAAATCAAATTCAATTTTGAATCGATTTTTTTTTTTAATCTAAGATATTTTGGGGGGGAAATCGTCCAGCTCTACTGTCCGGGGACGACAGGGCGGTGTAAGCCTCGAGCTCTGGCCTGTGTCGGATTTTCAGTTTTATTGTTCAGGCCACTCTTGAAGATAAAGTAAGTTGTGAAAATTGCTCAGAATCTCCTCCTTTAAGTGTGGAAAAACTTCAAAAATCCAATTAAAACTTTATCTACAACTACAACTCCAGCTGTTTTCATGTTTTTCAAGACAAATTGCGACACACCTAAGTGGATTTTACAGGCTGAGGAGATATTGCACCTTCCGGGGCTGTGAATATGTTTTCCAAAGCTATGCTAGCGCTGATCCGCTAGCGTGGCTGTTAGCATAATGCCGTTAGATTAAAAAGGCATTAGCGACAAAGCTAGTGTACATTCAGAGGATAGAAGTGGTCCAGGGAGGGACGCAGACAGACACCACGGCTCATTTACAGCCATTTTATTCAATACAGTTTACAGCCTAATTAAAGTCTGATCAATTGTGTTGTCATGGGAACATCTGGCTAAGCTAATGATATTTCTAAATTATATTAATATTATCTCAATTTAATTATTTTAAAATGTCTGAGAGGGGCTTACTCAGAATTCCCCCTGTTTACGTCTTATTAAAAAATAAATAAATTTGATTCATACATTTATTGATAAAAAAAACAATAATAATAATAATAATAATAATAATAATCATAATCATAATAATAATAATAATAATTTAAAATAAATTTAAATGCTAACGTAAAGGGCCAGTACCCATTTTCTTTTCTTTTAAAAAAAATTTGGGGGGCAAATTTTGTTTTATATTGTATAAGCAGCTCAGGAAGTGCACTGTTAGCATGCTAGTGTCACATCGTGCAGTAGTTCTCTCATAGTTTGCCGATCTCGGTCTACTATTTGCTGTTTTGCCGCTCTCGAAAATGCCAGATGACGGAGATTCGAACGGGATCGTGTTAGGCGGCTGGTTTCCCATGATTCTTAGTAACAACGTACCCGATTGGACGAAAAATTATTTATTCATTCGTCAGATTTTACCAAACAGTGTGTCATGTGTAGAGCATTTAACTTGGCAAAAGTGTGTTTAAATCAGGTACAAAAAAAAAAAAAAAAAGTAAAAATGAAAAATGATGTTTTTTTCCTACCTTTGGGGCAGATGTCGGTGCACGGGATGCACATCTTGATCCGGTTCTCCTCCACCTCCATCTTGTTGCTGGGACAGGCCCGTACACAGGAGCTATGGTCCACCACGAAGTTATCTGCAAGACAAACACAATTTGGAATCAGAAATATATGGAGTACAAAAGCTGTCAGAAATATTTGTGTGCATACAACAGAAATCCGTGGCTGTAGTTGAGCATAAAATAAATATTCGTAAACTCTCAAAGTTCAGTCGTACATAAACTGTGTTGTGTGTATTTTTACCCATTAGAATATGAATTGAAAAGTTGCGACATCAAGAGTTACAATCACGAAATGAAATGTTACGATTACGCTTTCTTCAGTGCAAATAAGAATTCACTGATGCGACTCGACTGTCAAAAGTACTTCATCACTTTACATAAATATTGAACAGTAGATCTCGCGTTCAGCCTCTTGGTGTTAATACGGCCGCCATCTTGGTACAGGCTCCATGGTCTGAAGTGTCACTGACCGTCATTTGACCAAAGGTTTTTCACAGGATCAGAGAGCGGAGATGCCGGACTTTTGCCCCACATACGGACTGAACCAGGACTGAACCAGGACTGAACCAGGACTGAACCAGGACTGTAGCAGGACTGTAGCAGGACTGAACCAGGACTGAACCAGGACTGAACCAGGACTGAACCAGGACTGAACCAGGACTGTAGCAGGGGGACTAAAACAGGACTAAACCAGGACTGAAACAGGACTGAACCAGGACTAATCCAGGTCTAAACCAGGTCTAAACCAGGACTAAGACAGGACTAAACCAGGACTAAACCAGGTCTAAATCAGAACTGAACCAGGACTAAACCAGGACTAAACCAGGTCTAAACCAGAACTGAACCAGGACTGAACCAGGACTAAACCAGGACTAAACCAGGACTAAACTAGGTCTAAACCAAGTCTAAACCAGGACTAAGACAGGACTAAACCAGATCTAAATCAGAACTGAACCAGGACTAAACCAGGTCTAAATCAGAACTGAACCAGGACTACACCAAGTCTAAACCAGCACTAAACCAAGACTAAACCAGGTCTAAACCAGGTCTAAGCTAGGACTAGACCAGGTCTAAACCAGGACTAACCCAGGTCTAAATCAGAACTGAACCAGGACTACACCAAGTCTAAACCAGCACTAAACCAGCACTAAACCATGTCCAAATGAACCATGACTGAACCAGGTCTAATTGTAACTTTTCATTTCGTGATTTATAGTTCTTGATGTCGTAACTTTTCAATTTGTATTCTGATGGATAAATTACACACAACATATTTTATGTACAACTGGACTCATTTGAGAATTTATGAGAATTTATGCTCAGCTACAGCCAAATATGCACAGATTTCTATCCTATGCACACAAATATACACTAACTACCTCATTTCCTACATTACGCCAAATTGACTCCTAAGACATTTTCGCCATGTTATAATGTTACATCATAAAAACATACCAACATACTGTGTGTTACGTCATTCACACATGTTTAAGTAATCCTTTATTATCAGTCTGTCTATATCTCCAGAGCTCAAAATGCTCTGTTCCACCTTGTGATGTCATGAAGCGGTAGTTTTCCAGCTCCTTTTACCTTTAGTTGGATATTTTTAGCCTCAATTGAACTGCGTCGCTTGAAAATGCACTACAGTAACCTTGAGCTACGGCCTTAAAAAACACATTTTTATTTGAACGTTTGTACAGTTGAGATAAAAAGAGGCTAAAACAGTAGCTGTGACTTCTTAGTTAAGCAAATCCAAAGTTGAAATGATCCGAATGACTCTAGTGAAGGTGTACGAAGTTTGAAAACATAGCGAAGCACTTCCTGTATGGCCGCTTGATGACATCACAAGGTGGAACAGCGTTTTCAGATACAAGACACAAAATGAGGACACGACATGATAACATAGATCAAGAAACTACATAATATACATAGACCCTTGATGATTTTCTCGAGTGGTTTACAAAATTGAGATAAATTGATTGGTTTTAAACGGTTTAATAATCCCTACTAATGGCGTAAGCGATTATGGCTATGGTAGAGGCGTAATGAGTCAAATTAGTGACATTGCGTGGCTCGTGTTTGCTCATTTGAGAGTTAGTGGGACCTGAACGTGCAGTCTGTTGATGTACACTTAAGCTGTCTGCACCGCATTAGCCCCGTGAAAGCAAGAGTAGCGTTCGCCGTTTAGCGCGCAGACGTCGAAACAGATGGCCGCCTAAGAGTACTTTTGCGTGTTTGTAATTCATTCAGAGAAACTACAACAGAAGCTGAAGTTTGTTTTCTGAATTGTAACACATTTACTTAAAAAAAAAAAGATTCCCCTAGTTTACTTCTGAGCTGAAAAACAAAACAAAATTCTGAGTAGATTTCAGGATTCAGTATCGTAAAAGCTGCCTCGGTCTAATAGTGCAATTTTGTTTTTCAATCCCGTACCTGGTAATACTATGGCAAGTATGTGGTGAAACTATTATAAATAAATAATATTTACTTATTTATTTTTGGCAAATTTTTTATCATTTAGAGAACATATAACAGATGATGTTTATTCTGTTCTGTGTTTTTTTTGTTTTTGTTTTTTTTTTATAACATTTGCAGTGAATTGTAACAAATTTGAAGTCACAAATTGTTAAAAATGTGCTCAAAATCAAAGGATTAGTAAAGCTAGAACAAAATGCAGTGTTAAGAGATCAAAACCATGTTACAGAGTTAAAATAAAATAATGCTATGAAGTAACGGCTTGGAACGACTACAGACGCTCAAGCGTTACACTGTAAGTTACTCTGTAAACAAAGAAAACCAAATAACTTTGATATAACACCTGTCGTTATATATATATATATATATATATAAACTTTAAAAGGGTATCAGACTATAAACAAATGAGCAATGTGAATGCGAATTTATTAATTCATTATTCATGTATTATAATAATAATAATAATAATAATAATAATAATAATAATAATAATAATAATAATAATAATAATAATAATAATAATAATTATTATTATTATTATTATTATTATTATTGCTTATAAGTGCTTCCAGTTCTCATTGTATTTTATTTGTCTCCATCCACCTTAAAATACAATTACGCAATTATAGGCACTTATTATTTATAAAATAAATAAATAATACAATAATAATAATAATAATAATACTAATAATAATATACTTTTTATTCACATTTTAATTTCTGAAAACTAATTTTGTTCATTTGTTTGTAGTCTGAAACCCTTTTGAAGTTTTTTTTTTTTTTAATTATTTTATTTTATTTTATTTGATAACAACAGGTGTTACATAAAAATTACTTGGTATTGTTTACAGAGTAACTTACAGTGTAATGGAGGACCTTTTGAAGTTGTTATAAGCCGTTACTTCATATATTTAGTTTTTACTCTGTAACACAGTTTTGATCTCTTAACACTGTGTGTTGTTACAGCTTTAGTAGTCCTTTGATCTTGAGCACATTTTTAACAATTTTAGATTTAAAATTTCTTACAATTCATTGCAAACGTTATTAAAAAAAAAGAAAAAACACAAAGTCAAAACAAACTATATAAACAATAATAATAATAATAATAATAATAATAATAATAATAATAAAGTGATGTATTTAAATAAATTTATGTTATTTATATGGCAGATTAATGGTGTAATTTCTATTTAAAATCAAAATATTAATAGTGAAATTTAAATGCGCAAATTCACAATAACCCAAAAAGGAGATACAAAAATGTCATTGCATTTCTATCCACCTTTTATAAACGTTTATAGCTGTTTGATGTTTTTTCTCTATAACAGACTTCACTACAAAATCAAAGAAAATCAATGTGATGTGAATGAATTTTTTAAAATGTAAAAAAAAAGTGATGAGAGATCTTACGTGGGCACTTCTTGACGCAGAAAGCCCCGTAGGTGTACTTGGCCCTGGGGTTGTGCTCCAGCTGGAAGGAGGTGGGGTTGTACACAAACGGCTGAGGGCACTGGGTCACGCACGCTCCGCTGTCGTTGAAGTTCGTGCAGGCCTGAAAATACAACACATGTGGAGTCACCGAACAGTCCTGGAACCGCTCTCGCCTCGGCCTTCCAGTCAAATCGAAGCTCCGGACCTCGGGGGACTGAACCTTCCCCGTCGCTGGCCCCAGACCTTCTGGAACTCCCTCCGCCTTTGCATCAGAAACTCACAAACACCTCACAAAACTCACTTACTAACTGCTTCCTCACTGCTTGTTTTGTTTGTCCTGTCCTTGTTTTTGTGTTAAAAGGTCCAACATTTCGTAAAATGGACTCTTGTGAGCTTTAAAGGTGCATTGTGTAACTGTAAGGTGCATTGTGTAACTGTTCCGGTGGTTTTTGAGCTATAAAACCACCTGTGAATGAATAAATGTAAGGTAGAGCAATGGCATATCCATAGAAACATGCAGGTGATGGACCCTCCACCAGAAAACTCATACCGTAACACGAAATACCAGGACACAGGACTGATGCTCGCGTCGTCTCTACACAAACCAATTTTGCCGAGCGAGATTTTTGTGAGGAAGGAATTAATTGCCCCAAATTGCCGCCTGGTCTCAAATAAACTCCTGGTGTGTTAAGCCAAGGGGTCTTAAACTTTTTGTCCGGCGACCCCACAAAAACAAGATCGGTTTGGCGACCCCGTTGTCCCAGAACCTACAGCAAACCCACGTAACAACCAGCACCAGCGAGACGAAACGAGAGCGATTCAAAGCTAGAAAACATTTCCTCTCCCTTCTTTTAAGCATGTAGAAGTAAGAACAATACATTTTTATTTAATGGATTTCATTACATTCTATGTTTCATTGTTTTACCGGGTGTAATTAGATCTCGGTTCCCACTGAAGAGAGAAAACATTTGGCTCCATGCGGACGCCTCGCAGAATTTTTGCTATTCTCGTGTGAGCTAATTCATGTTTATGTGGCTCTGAGCAAATAGGTTCAAATACTGGGACTATAGAAAGTATAAAGAATATATATAGTGTATGATTAGGACCCGACCCGAACCCGCACACATTAAAACTCACGTGTCGCGCTCCACTGCAGCCGGAGTATCTGCAGAGATGCGCCTTGAGAACACGCAGTTTTGTTTGAGTAAAGAATCACCCTTCGTTTTGCTATTTACACTCAAGTGACCTGTTTGAAATGACCCACGCACTCACAGGACATAGAAGCTTTCAGTGGAGTCTGGGACTAAAGCTCTTGGATCATGGAGGTCTCCGTTCAGGTAAGGAGTCTTTGCGTGTCTGATTCGTGACTTGTCTCGTTCACCCTGGAGCTTTGTTTGTGCGGTTTCGATGTAGAACCGTGAAACTACTGGATTCATGCGTCTGCTCCGTGCACACAGGACACTAAGCGCCTTTTTCTCGTCTCTCTGGCTGTTTTCATTTGGTAAAACATGCAAATACAAAAGTCCTGCGCTCGTGTTTGTTCATCAGAGCTACAGAACAGGTTTAGGCGAGGCTATGATGGGACCCGACTCACCTGCCCCCGCTTTACCTCTTCTCACTGAGTTATCTGACCCACGGTTACGGGTATTTCCTGCCCAATGTCAGAAAGAACAGGTTTGGTGAACAGTTTGGGGGCGGGGTATCACCACTTACCACGCCGTTGATCCGCTAAACCACACCGCAGGAGAAATTCCCTAACCGCAACAGCCCTAAGCAACCACACAAAAGTTTTTGGCAAACCCATGTGGAGTCGCGACCCCTAGTTTAAGAACTCCTGTGTTAAGCGACTGAAACAAATAAACGCCCTGGCTCTTATTTGGTATTTTACGGTAACTTGAGTCGCGTTTTGTTTCTCTAAAGCTCTGTTCCGCCTTGTGATTTCATGTAGTGGCAGTTTAAGTAACAACTACAGTTTAACTAAGTTCTGTAGACGCTGGCAATTCCAGGTCTGAAATCATCCAAATTATTTTTGCAAAAGTAAAGACAAGAGAGTGTTTTCAGTTTGAGAGAAAAACTCAGCCTAAATGTGCAGGGTTTGTGTGTTTGTGAATGAAACAAAACACTACTCAAGATACATTTGTGATGAGAACATTATAACATAGATCAGAGAATAGCGTAATATGAACCCTTAAAATGATTCTGAGGGATCTTTGATGTACTATGAAAAGTTTAGGTACATCTATAATTGAAATTAAAATTTTGTTGTGTACGGTCTGCATCTACTTCAAGCTTTTTATAATCAGAAAGTTGTCATTATTACTTCTTACTTCTTCTTCTTATTTACTTGTTCTAGTTAGATAGTTTGTGTACCAGATCCCAGATAGTTAGTGTAGTTTCCAGATCAAATACTGTAGTTGCAAAAAAGATAGTTATATCACAGGTAGTAATCTCAAAACCCTGTCAGATAGTCACTGTTGCATATCCCAGAGAGTTTGTATAGTTTCCAGATTCAGTTAGTAGTAAAAAAGATCATGTTACAGGTAGAAATCTCAAGACTTGCCTGTTTAACTTAGTTTTGTGGGGGCGGACGCTCTTAGAAACTCATTGTGGTGAATAATTACGATGTTCTGAACGCGTAAGGTGAGGCAGGGGAAACTTTGGAACACTGAAAGAAACTAGTTCTGTTTCTCTCTTTCTACTGCCGCCAATGAGAGATAGATAGGAGCGTGTGCGCGCTCAAACGCCGCTCCATAAACCTTCTGTGTTCAGTGTCAGCCCTCGCAAATGTCCGTAATTGAATGGAATGAGTCTGCGCGTGAGTTACAGCTGTAATATCTGCCGTCTGTGTGAGTGCGAGGGGGGGAGCGGTGATAAAGGGGGATTAATTGGAACAGTGAATCACCAATTTGTTGGTTTGAAGAGCCGCGGGACGTTTACGAGACGGCGAAATGACGCGCTATTCATCAGGTAGTCAACGGCGGAGCGTGAGAGCGTCGCAGTGGGACAAACAGGTGAGGGATCGGGAGGGGGTGATCGCACTCGAGGTTTCTGAAGAGGTCCTGACGAGATTAGTGTTGTCGTAGAGCTCAAATCTGAAAGTACATTTGGATACAGTGAGAAATGCTAAAAGTGCACTGTGGAACTTTTTGGTCAGGGGTCCATCACCTGCTTTTTTCTATGGATATGTCCTTGCTCTGCCTGGAATGTTCCACCGCATGACATTAAACAGCTCACCTTGACATTTATTCAATTATAGGTGGTTTTATACTCCTCCACTTGAGGCAGCGACTCCCCACCCACCTGCAGAGCACCGCCTTTTTCTGGTCGAGAACCATGACCTCAAGTGGAGGAGTTCAAGTATCTCGGGGTCTTGTTCACGAGTGAGGGGAGGATGGAGCGAGAGATTGACAGGCGGATCGGTGCAGCGTCGGCAGTGATGTGGTCTCTGTATCGGGCCGTCGTGGTGAAGAGGGAGCTGAGCCCAAAGGCAAAGCTCTCGATTTACCTCAGTCTATGTTCCTCCCCTCACCTATGGTCATGAGCTCTGGAGAATGACCGAAAGGACGAGATCGAGATACAAGCGGCCGAAATGAGTTTCCTCTGCATTGTGGCCGGGCGCTCCCTTAGAGATAGGGTGAGGAGCTCGCTCACGAGAGGAGCTCGGAGTAGAGCCACTGCTCCTCCAAGTTGAGAGGAGAGGGACTATGTCTCTGGGCTTGGGAACACCTTAGGGTCCCTTAGGGGAGGAGCTAGAGGAAGTGTCTGGGGTGAAGGAAGCCTGGGAGCCCCTGCTTAGACCGTGCCCCTGCGACCCAGCCCCAGATAAATGGAAGAAAATGGATGGACGGTGGATTTCTAGCTCAAAAATACCTAGAAGAGTATTCGTGGTCATGCGTCTAGACGTATCGAAATGGTCTTAAATGGTTATTTTCTGGTCAGGGTTTGAGACGTCCTTGTAGAAACCTCTAAATACAGGACATCTTTTGTCTGGCTGTCTTTCTGTCATTGGCTTCTAGATGACCCAGAGAAACCCTCTGTTTAATTGGTTGGCTCTATTCAGTAAATAAAATCATATTTACTAAAATAGAGTTTCAGCTTTTCAATAATTTTTCAAGCACGTGTGCGGTGTTTTTGGGGAAAAATCATCAACTACTGAAAAAAGGTAAGCTCCTGGAATCAGGGTCGATACCACAGTGCCTTACTTGTGTCCTTTGAACTGCACATGCTGCACTTCTGAGTTGGTTAAAATGATGTTGGACATGTTTGAGCAACCAGATATACAACTATGAAACATAAAACAATAGATTTACACCATGTGGGGTGGGGAATACTAACTATGTACTTATGTGTTGTCTAATAGTGGTTTGCATCTTTTTTGCATTGATTTAGCAATTTTACATTGTTCTAAAGTTCACTCATACTCACTTTTAGTACATTTTTATTCACTTGAAACTTAGTTCAATGTAAAGAAGGTTTTGACAGTGATGATCTGGACACTGTTTTTGCAATGAAGCCATTTTGGCTCCCACCCAGTAGCCATTTTCGATTTGATGAAACTAGCTTGAGGCATTAGAGTTGATCCTAAGCTGAGTCCAGCCTGAGGAGTTTTAGAGAGTAACTGCCTCCTCAAAAATTATCTCGAAGCAGCTCGAATCGCAGCTCTATGTTTACGTCGAGAACTGGATTTGAACCGCAAATCTTCGGTTCAGCGGACAAACGCTCCTTCGCCCAAGTCTGCCGAGCACTGTCCGCATTGAATTAAAGCTTTTTATTTGCCAGGATGATTTACTGACCAGGTAGTGAGTGTTAGCATGCTAGTTGGAGTTACCTTAACTGTCTCAGCGAAACTCCACTCTCAGAAAGTCTTAGAAAGCTGCGAAAAGCGCTTATAAACTCATTGCGGTGAATAATTGTGATGCTCAGAATTTCAATTCAATTCAATTCAATTTATTTTGTAGCGCCCAAAATCGCAACAACAGTTGCCTCTAAGGGCGTTCCAAGATATGGATGAGTAAAACATACACACAGACATATCAAAACAGGAATAAACAACATTCATGTAAAGCAGCAAATGAAACATTGTCCAGTCATCCCCTGTCCTTAGACCCTCCTTCTCAGCAAGGAAAAACTCCAAAAAACCCAGGGTCCTGGGAAAAAGAAGAAACCTCGGGGAGAACTACAGTGAAGGAGGGATCCACTCCCATGGACGGACAGGCTATAGATGTCCAGGCCCGTGGGCCAGTTCAGTATGACCACAGCTACCCAGGTGGGGAAGAGCCGGGCGAGGATGCATAAGGTAAGTGAGTTTGGACCACTAAAGCTGGAATTGGAGCTCTACTTTTGATGTTCACGGATTCGAACCTCCAACCTTCAGCTCAAAGGACAAACACTCAACACCAACTGAGCTACTGTAAACTTCTTGCAGCCCAGCAATTTCAATCGCAAGACTTTTAGACCTTAAAATCACCCCAAAAACTGGCTTTGAAGTGCCCCGCCACATGACATAACGGTGACTCACAAAGCAGTCGGTGTCCTTGGGGCCCGAGCAGCCGCCGGCGCACTCCCGGTGGCAGCAGTCACTGACGTAGGGGCCGAAGCAGCGCCCGTCACACTGCTCGGCGCACACCGTCTTGGTCACTGCGTAAACACAAACGGGGGGGGGGGGGGCGGGGGGGGGGGAGAAAAAGAGCGGTTATACGGTTATAGAGGACTTCACACAGGCGCTATCTCCTTCACAAAGCCCCGCGACGCAGACAAATGAGGCGCACAGAGGTTGAACATGCGGGGACAAAAGCGTGTTAGGACAGTGCACGGAAATGTCAACACGGCCTTGGGCTTTGAGGACACCGTATTATGCAGGATTTGTACAGACACTGGCCTTTAAATGTGCTCGGAGAATGTTTGCTTTGATTTTTCATGGTTTAAAACTTCACAGAAAGGCGTGTTTTAATGGAAGGCCCCTACAGAATAACATAAGCATACAATTGTACTAAAGACAGAATTCTGGACATGATTCAAAGGTCCAAACTACGGCTCAGGATCTTATAACAATTCTGCTGAAACACCCCAAATGATCTTAGGCAGTACTTTTATGTGTTTAAGTCATTTTACCTCAATAAAACCTTTAGAATCTCTCTATAAGTAAGCACTTAAGATTCTAAATCGGAAACCACGGAAATACTATCACTGTCAGATATTAACTAACACTCGAAGACCTACGACATCGTATACGATAACGAGGAATATGTTTTCTATAACCGTGCAGAACTTTCTAACCGTAAAAGATAGAAACTTCCTGGTTTCCCCTCTGAAAGTGCAGACATAGAGGTTTCCGTACATTTCTGCGGCTTTATCCTACGTCACACTCACGCTGTGTGATGACGTGAGCAAAACGAGTGTCCAATAGGAACTTTGTTTTCTTCCAAACTCATGCGCTCCGTCCATTTTGATCGACCAAAACTGCCAAAGAGTGAAGTGAGTCAAGATGGTCGACTCCTCTGACTGTGTGTGTTTATAACAATTGAAAAAGCCGCTCTAAGTGCAGTTTTTTCTAAAATAAATGGCAAATTATGCATCTTGGTGTGCGTAATTGTGCATCCCTTTCTATTTTTATTTGAAAGGTTTATTT
Organism: Odontamblyopus lacepedii; assembly: GCA_034769755.1. Lineage (NCBI taxonomy): Eukaryota > Metazoa > Chordata > Actinopteri > Gobiiformes > Gobiidae > Odontamblyopus > Odontamblyopus lacepedii. The sequence goes on from CM068366.1 coordinate 20,307,955, forward strand.
TACTCAAAATTAACAAATCCAAATGTAATTTCCACCCTGGAAATGCAGAAGTGCTGTGGCTCTGGCCCTGGACCTGACAGGAGCTGTTTCCAGGACTGGACCAGGAAAGTCATGGGGCGATTACACCTTTTTTGTTTTTTTTGTTTTTAGGGCAATAAAGATATTTTTAATTTACTTACAGACTTGACATTTTGCATTTTTGTAGCTGAGGCCCTAAATTAAGCATTTTTTTATGTCCAAAAAGTTGTTTCTACATGTTTGCTGTGTGTTTTGTATAAAAGAGTGTGAATTTTATTTTCTGTTTTTTTTTTTTCATCTCTATTTCTGGTCCTGTAGCTTTTATTACAGCCACATGACACAACTACAGCAGCAGATTGTGAAATAACAGGTTGGACTGAACAAAAGGAGGTAGAACACTTCATTATAGGGTAAAAGGGGCAGTTTTAAAAGCAAAATTAAGGAAAAAAAATCCATGCGAGGACAAATGTACTAAAATTGCCCTTAGGTCTACATAAAACACTCAACTTTGACAATACAATTAAATTAGCTGTTATTGGAGTAAATTAATGCCCTACAGTGGGACATTGCATCCAAAACAGTAGCATCCCCATCGGACGAGGAGATACAGTATGCTTTGCCGTACAGTTAATACCGTTTTTGAATACTACGCCTCCTAAATGAAAATTTGTGCTGTGCAAATCCTTGTGTCTCATAATATTAATGACAGTATGTTTGTGGAGATTAGCCCAGATGTAGGTCGGGATTTGGAAGGATTAAAGTCGTATCTGTGTGTACTTAAATACGACCTATACACCACACTGAGTACTATTATATTTGGAAATGTGGAGGACATACAGTAGCCGTATGATTCAAATTCTGAATCAAAATGTCCTTTTTTGTTGAAATAAGGCAGAATTAATAAGCTTTAACTATCAATAGGTTTTAGAATGGTTACAAATAAGCACCGTTGCCATAGCAATTAACAATTTATAAAGCAAAAATACAGTAATATATGTTTTGAATGGGAAAAAGTCCTCAAAATTTTGCATATAAGAAATAAGATATTTTCATAATAAAATCATAAATTTCTTTCTTTTTTTTGTTTGTTTTTCTTTTTTTTGAGAAATAAGGCAAAATAAATACATTTAACTATCCATAGGTTTCACAATGATTAAAAATGAGCACCATTGCCATAGAGATTAACAATATGTAACAAAATACAGTATTATTTGTTTTGAATGGGAAAAAGTCCTCAAAATTTTGCATATAAAAATATGATATTTTCTTCATAAACTCATACATTTCTTTCTTTTTTTGTTGAAATAAAGCAGAATAAATACACCTTAACTATACATGGGCTTCAAAATGATTATAAATAAGCACCGTTGCCATAGTGATAAACAATACACAGCAAAATATAGTAATATATGTTTGGAATGGGAAAAAGTCCTCACAATTTTGCATAGCCTATAAAAATACAATATTTTCTTTATACAATCATACATTTATTTTGTTTGCTTGTTTTTCTTTTTCTTCTTTTCTTTTTTTTTTTTTAGAAATAAGGCAAAAGAAACACATTTTAACTATCCATGGGTTTCAGAATGATTAAAAATGAGCACTGTTTCCATAGCGATTAATAATATACAACAAAATACAGTAATACATGTTTTGAATGGGAAAAAGTCCTCAAAATTTTGCATTAAACGGGAAGCTATTTTCTTCATATAAAAGATGCAATTTGGAACAGTCCATCATCTCTTTGTCTCCATGGAGATCTTATTGCTGTAAAATAATCCAGAGTATAACATTACGCTTAACAATCTCCAAAGAGACAAGCAGGTTGCCAAGTTGCAGGCCAGATCTGTGGAAAGGCAAGCCCGCTCAGACTGTTCCCCATGGTATTTCTCTAGCAATGAAAAACACGTAGAATTGATTAAACGTGAGATCGCTGGTTTTAATGCCGTACTGTGGAACATAGCACAGTAGATAAAGAAGATCTCCATGGAAACAGACAAAAAAGTGACTCTTGTGAGCTTTTAGTCTTGTTCTACTGTCGTTACTTCATGAACAAACAGACCTGGACTTGTGTTTTGCTTCATTCACACATACTTGAGTAAATCTTTATTATTAGTCGAAGCTCAAAATGCTCCGTTCCACCTGGTGATGTCATGAAGTGGTAGTTTTCAAGTGAACAGCTCCTTTTTACCTTTAGTTCAGTAGAAATTGGCAATTCAAGCTGTCTGAAATCATCCAAATGATTCTAGTGAAGGTGCGTGGAGTTTAAAAACACAATGGAGCGCTTCCCATATCACCTCATGACATCATAAGGTGGAACAAGGAGCGTTTTCTGTTTCTGCTGTGGCGAGCAGGGACGTGAGTCAGGTTATAATGCTGAGTGAACGCGCAGGCGGGTTTAACATGGGCCCCGTAGTGACGTGACAGAACACACAGGTCAGAGCGCACACGGCGTCTCGGGCCCCGCACTCTCCAGCGACAAATAATCCACCGTAATCCGTCTGCAGCCGGGGTCACCTCAGGGGTCGGAGGTCAAGGCGGCGCGAGGTGGAGGCGGAGGAGAGGCGCCGGTATGTACATGTGATATTACATGTGGTGAAAGAGTGCAGTGATAAGGTGTAAGTAGATAAAATGAATACATGAAAATAAATGAATACATAAAAATACATAAATACATAAAAATAAATGAATACATAAAAATAAATAAATACATAAAAATAAATGAATACATAAAAATAAATAAATACATAAAAATACATAAATACATAAAAATAAATGAATACATAAAAATAAATAAATACAAAAAATACATAAAAATAAATAAATACATAAAAATACATAAATACATAAAAATAAATGAATACATAAAAATAAATAAATACAAAAAATACATAAAAATAAATAAATACATAAAAATACATAAATTCAAAAAATACATAAAAATAAATGAATACAAAAAGTACATAAAAATAAATACATAAAAAAATAAATACATAAAAATAAATAAATACAAAAAATACATAAAAATAAATGAATATATAAAAATAAATAAATACATACAAATAAATACATAAAAATAAATAAATACATAAAAATAAATAAATACAAAAAGTACATAAAATAAATACATAAAATAAATAAATACATAAAAATAAATAAATACAAAAAATACATAAAAATAAATACATAAAAATAAATAAATACAAAAAATACATAAAAATAAATGAATATATAAAAATAAATAAATACATACAAATAAATACACAAAAATAAATAAATACATGAAATTAAATAAATACTTAAAAATAAATGAATACATAATAAATAAATACATGAATACATGAACAAATACAATAAATAAATATTGATAGATGAAATAATAAAGAAATAATAAATAATAAAAAAAATCTCTTCTCTTTTAATGTTAATTTTATGACGATTGTGTGTGTATAACGTTCTGATATGTTTTTAATTGTGATTTTCATGTCTTTCTTATTCCATAAAGCATTTTGAATTATTTCGCGTATGAATTCTACTAGACAAATAAACTTGCCTTGTTTTGCCTTCCTTAAATGAACTAAAACGTAATTAAAGTAAATTAAATTAGACATTAAATATGCGAGACAATTTCAAGAGCTGTTTTTTTTTTTTTTTTTGCTTTAATTTCATGATGGGCGTTTTGGGTCAGGATTATTTTGGCTGTCCCGGAAAAAAAATAAAAAAGTCTTAGGCTAAACTACAGCACGATCAGTCCTGTCCCCCGAGCTCTGAATGTGTTTGTGGTCGCTATGGCAACAATTTGAGTGTCTAGACAAAAAGAGAGACCGTTTTCAGACTGATTAGGTTCCTGCCATTTTTATTTGAAATGCCAAAAATTAAAATCCAAAACGTTTTACCTGATCGCGTCTACCGGGGAGAAAACCTTGAGCGTGGAATATCATGAAAAACTAAATGAAACCTTTTTAAATAAAGTCGGCCTTCAGAATACTGCAGCGTCAGATCGAACTGCAGTTTCCACGGGGTTCAGATGATGGAAAAACTAGTAAAAATAGTAAACCTAACCCCTCATTCACTGCATAGGCCTGTACTCACCGGCGCCCCCTACAGTGCGCTCACTCACAAGGAGACTCGGACACGCAGACCACTACATTCGAGTCATGTCTAAGTGAAAAAAAGTCAGCTAAAAAGTCCAATAAAACGTGATTTCTGTCATAAATAATGATCAGATCAGACGGACACAAGTGTTTATGGACTAACAATAATCGTGCGAGTTTTTGTCACGCTGGATTTGGCATAAACGGACTGGATTATTTACTTTTCGCCTGAAATGTGGGTGAAGGCCGCTACACACTACAGGATTTTTCGGTCTTAAAGGATTTTTAAATGTGTGACAAAAAGCGCGAACACCACAGACATAAGGAGAATGTTATGAGACTTAAAATCTCCGATCTCAAACACTGCAGTGGGATCTGTCTGCAGACCACAGGATGTAAAGCTGTGAGCGCTGTGATGGCGTCAGCTGTTTCCTGTCTACAGTAAAACCACTCGCTCTGAGACTCTGAAGTGTTCAAAGATCAGAGCTCTGCACTTCCAGTTTAGACACAAGTCAAACTGTGTTCTTATTATTTGTGAAATGTGGTGCAATACTTCAGATACAGGATTTTTGGTAATAAAGTCCACAGGAAGTAGAGCCTCGATCGCTAATCTGTAACTTCACCGCACACTGTGTGGGTGTAAACAAACACGCGAAGAAACACTGTCTTTTTACTTTTAAACAACACCGCAAACTGGATTAACAGCGCGGTTTTGTGGACTGGAGCCATTATTTGCAGAGGACAGTTTCTCTGGATAATGTGGATCTGATGCTGCACTTTAAATGTTCCACTTTACATAAGGTGAGAGTAAAGTAAAGTCTTTATTTTCGCTCTATCTTGAGTTCCGTTGCTCCTCTGCCCCTGATGCTCTGTTTTATCGTCCGTTACCGTTGCGTTTCTGATGTTTGGTGGTTCTGATCTGATGCTGACTCCACACATGAGGAGCAGTGGCTTCAAAATCGCACACGGAGACAAAAAGTAGGGTCAGGCCTCCACGAACTCAGAAAGAAGAAATCGCAGCCAAAATCGGGCACATTCTCCTGTAGTGTGTGGCGGCCTTAAGGTTGCACCGTTAACCCCAGAACGGTTCATTTAGTCGTGTTTAATCCAGAATCGGGATCTGCAGAGCCATAAACCAGAGCTTTTATCGGCTTCATTGAGTCGGTTTGTGTCCAGTTAAACTCCTGTCGCTGAACGCCGCTGTTTTCCCGACTCTCGCAATGCATTGTGGTCTATATTGACTAGGGGTGTATCGTGGGAAAGCTCACGATATTACAATGTGATATGATTTGTGTAAATGTGTAAATGAAACAAAAAACAACTCCAGGTCTGTTTGTGTGTCTGTTATAACATTCATTTGTTAGAATAAAGTCATTTTTTTTTGCGTTTTTTCGAGTAAAAATTCGAATCAAATTCCAATAAAGTTGCTAAAAGTCAAAAGTGGCATTTCTCATCACTACAATTTACACTACTACAATATCTACAAACATTTACCACACAGTTTGCATAAAAGTACACAAAACAATGACTTTTTTTTTATTGTTTTTACCCCATATACACATTTTCCTCCATTGAAATCACTACGTCCATTTTATAAACTGCAAATCCTTCATATTCAGATCAGAAAATAGCATAATATTGGCGCATTATTTCATTTAAACTTTATTTTTTCATACTTACATGTCTGACACTGGTCCTCCTGGTGTCCCCAGCACCGTCCATTACAAGAACGGTGACAACGCCTGCCTGAAAAACACAAACAATACAAAATTCAGTTCCCAAATCTTCTGTCAATATTCATACATTACAAATCAAAATTTCTTTCTTTTCTTTTTACTTTTTTATGGTTTATGATGCAGTAAAAGTGAAGGTGTACTGTATAACTTTTTGGTTAGGGGTCTGTCACCTGCTTGTTTCTATGGGTACGTCATTGTTCTGCCTGGAATGTTCCACAGTGTGACATTAAACAGCTCTTCTTTACATTGATTCAGTTACAGGTGGTTTTATAACTTGAAAATACCGTGAAAAACAAGAGTTCTGACTGTGAGTGCTGTAGTCTCTCCACAGATCTGACCTGTAACCTGGTCTAGTTTAGTCTCCACGAAGATAGAAAGGTTTAAAGCCATACTGTGGAACATTCCAGACAAAGCAACAACAGTCCACGGAGAAAAGTATTTAACAGACTTTCCACTAGAGACAATGTGAGACACAATGCAGCTTTAGGGCAGAATTCATACATTTTAACTCTTCATGGATTTCAGACTGATAAAAAATGAGCACTGTTGCCATGGTGACGAACAATTTAAAACAAAATACAGTAATGTATGTTTTAAATGGGAAAAAGTCCTCAAAATGTTGAATATATATCAAGAAGCTATTTTCTTTATACAGTATTGATGATGCAGCTTTTCTCTTGGAGGGTCTGTCACCTCTTTGTCTCCATGGAGATGTTACAGGCGATGCACAAGGCCAGATCTGTGGAGAGGCAAGCCCGCTCACACTCACATGTACAACTGACCTTACACAGAAGACTTTTAAGTCTTCGATTCTATTCACAAGTTGTGTGACTTAAGTAAAAGTAGAGATACGGGAGCAAAGCAAACAAACAAACAAACAAAAACTCAAGTAAAAGTAAATTTATCACATTAAAAAATAAATTAATAAAATAAATTAATAAAATAAATATATAAAATAAAAATAAATTAATTAATACAATAAAATGCAAATAAATACATAAATAAAAATAGATGTAAGTAAAAGGATTTAGTGCAGATTTGAAGATCTGATAATGTAGTGATTTTAATCACAATTTGTGCTGAATTTTGTTCAACAGAAACCGTTAAATCAGTCACTTTTTTCCTGTTTTTATTTGTACATTTTTGTTTGTTTGTTGGTCTCAAACTAGAATAAAGAAAAATGTAGTAGAGTAAGTAAAGTAAAAATTAAAACTACAGATACGGGAGCAAAAAAAAATAAAAATAAAAAACCTAAAAGTAAATGTATCACATGAAAAAATAAATAAATGAAAAAAAAAATATATATACTTAACTAAAAGTATTAAAGTACCTGTTTAAAAGAGTACCGAAAGAGTAAAAAGCAAAATCAAATTCAAAAATGTAGTGGAGTAGAAAGTACAGCTACCTGCTCTCAGATGTAATAAGTAAGCAGAATAAGTAAAAGTGCAGACGCAGGAGCAAAACAAAACAAAAAACAACAAAACAACAAATAAAATAAATAAATAAATAAAAATAAAAAAGACTAAATAATATAAATAAATAAATAAATAGAATAAATAAATAAAAAAAAGACTTAAATAAACGTAAGTAATAAGTAAGCAGTAAAGCAGTAAAATCAAAAAATAACTTAATAACTAAAATTCATTAGACAGACTAGATCGCCATGACAGCCCGAAATGTTACACAGTGCGTCTTTACAGGCCCAAACTTCGACACTTCCACACTTCAACGCCGCTCGCGCTCACTCCTGACAGTCCCCGGCGCCGCACCACGCCCCCTAGCTGTCAGCGCCCCTCACGACACGTCAAACTTCTCCGCTCCCAAACTTCTCCCGCCGGTGACAGGGCCGCCCCCGCCGCGCTCGTCCGCACAATGGCGAAGAGCCGAGCGTGAACGACAAGCCGAAGTGGGAGCTGACAGTGCGCGCCGTCGTCATCCGCTAATTGACTACGGGTTAATTATACGGGGAAAGTTGAGTGGTGAAGTGCGGCATGCCTGTTGTGTGTATGTGTGTGTGTGTTCGCTTGTTAAGTCCTAAATACGCCCTGGCACCGCCGATCGGATCCGCCCCCACCCCCCCCCCGTCGCCAACGCACGGCTCGTTTTTTCGTCGTATTTCTTTATTTTGGGATGGCCTCACTTTGTTTGTTCCCGTCCTCCGCCCTCGGCTCGGTCGTCAACGGAAGGGCACGAAACGAGGATTTTTTAATTGATTTTGAAAAGTTGCATGAAGTGGATGTTGTTGTTTTTCCTCTGGAGGTTAGGAGGAGGTTAATAAAGGGACATGGCAAGCAAAACTCATATTTTAATTATTTTTTTTTAAGTTTGGTTTCGTAATATAAAAAAAAAAAAAACAGTCCATTCTGCGCTGAAAAATGTTCTAATAGTTTTATTTCATCAAAGTGTCTCTGTATTGGAGTTATATGTATTGTAACTTCAAATACATAAGGATCAACCCTTAAAAGGACAGTTCAGAAGTTTGGACATAGGGCCTCATTTCCTCATGAGCCAGAGTGTTGGAGACGTGTGGAGACACTTTTTAAAATCTTCCCTCCAGTCCTTGTATTTGCAGAGGTTGCTGGTGCTAGGCTAGTGCATGTCAATGGCCACAGTCGTCCTGCCACTAAAAACAGTCTGACCCACTGCACAGACCCGAGGAAAAACTATTAGAACTCCAGACTGTCCCTGTGAACGTCTGTGTCCAGAGAATCACTTTAGAAGTAAAACCAAACTTGTATTTTGCAGCGGCGGACTGATATATGAGAAAATAGTCCTTCAACATGTGACAATTTATGCGATGCAAGGTTAGTTTTATTTCAAACATTATTGCATTATTGTTATCAACACAGGCTCCTGATGTCACGGTTACAGGAGTGAACCTGGAGTCAGGCTCCATATTTGGAAATTCGACTGCGAGTATCATAGCAACCACAAGAGCCAATCATGATTGAGGTGGTTAAATGTTCCCGCCCTCCTCATGGCAGAGCGGTGATACTCTGCACCATTCTGCACATTTCAGTGATTCTTGAGAATAATAAGGAAACTTTTAGCTTTTATCATCAAACTTTAAATATTAAGTTTAAGTCACTGATTTATGTTGTATATTCTGTTATGTACCAACAACAATAGAGTCGCAATTTAACAAAGATCACTTTAAATTATGCTAGTTAAGATTCTAGTAACATTACATATTGTAATTGTTTGAGATATTTTGTAATTTTATTTAAAAAAGAATCAATCGGAGCAGGAAAGCGAGAAGGGAACTTACTTAGCAGCAAAACGCAGTAGCTGTCAATCAAACCTGTTGCTAACGCTAGGCAGCAGCGACCTCAAGGAATGAAAGCGTCTGATTGGGCCGTTATGTATGTTCATATCTTGATTTAGGAACAAGATAGAGAAATAAAAAATTCAGGATCATGTGTCACAGGTTCATATGAACATTTTAAGACCAAAATGACGAGGCCACAGCAGCAGGTCCAGAGAGAGGACCCAGAAGATCTCAGTGTACCGTAATTTCACGACCATAAGGCGCATATAAACGTCTTAGATTTTCTTCAAAATGAGCCACGCGCCCTTTCGTGCAGTGCGCCTTGTGTGAGGCGGACGTGATAGAAAAAGGGGTGCGCTCTATGTGAGGCGGACGTGTTAGAAAAAGCATGAGAACGTTAAAGGGGGAAGTGTGGGCGTGGCTTGTGTATAAAAGAACAGGTATGTGCTTTATGCACAACATTGCTGTTTTAACAACCCTGAAATGGCAAAGAGACACCTTTTTTCCACGCATCACCATCGTTTCTAATTTATGACTCTATGCGTGCTCATCTCACCGCTGACGTGAAAAAACAAGTGAAGCAAATGAACGCTACGCTTGCTGTGATTCCGGGAGGGCTGACGAAAGAAGTCCAACCGCTGGACATCGGCGTGAACCGGCCGTTCAAAGTAAGGATGCGAGCGGCATGGGAGCGATGGATGACCGAAGGAGACCACAGCTTCACGAAGGGTGGAAGGCAGCGCCGGGCGAAGTTACGCTACAGTTTGCCAATGGATTGTAGATGCTTGGGCTAACGTGTCTGCTGGTACTGTTAAACGAGCTTTCGCAAAAGCCGGTATAATTTCTGAGGAGCCGCACGGTACAGACAGTGACTCCGACAGCGAGGAGCGAAGTGGACCTGCTATGGATTTTGCGCAGCTGTTCGATTCCGAAACAGAGGATGAGGACTTTGACGGATTTGAATAATGACTATTGTTTAATATTGTTGTAATTAGTACTTAAATAAAGCACAACCAAACTCAGTTTTGCTCCCTATATATTTTTCAATACGCACATTTGCATGCTTGTTTGTGCGCCTTTTCGTACGGTGCGCTTTATGTGTGTGTTAAATACAGTAATGGCACACAAAACTGAGACTGCGCCTTTTCGTACGGTGCGCCGTATGGTCGTGAAATTACGGTAAGTCAATGGGAAAAAGGGAGAGAAGGAGCTAGAAGAGCCTCCTGGAGCACTTCCTGTTTGGCACGCGGCGGCGAACGCTTTAGCTATGTTCACTCATATATACGGACTATGGTGTCCCCTTCCTTTCTGTATCTGCTCCTCTCTGAGATGTGTCTTGGCTAAAGCTGCAGTATGGTTCACCTGTTAGTGCTTCACCTGTTGGTGCTTCACCTTCTCCATTTGGGGTGGCTGTATCTTTCATGGACCACCACCGAACAATTGTGCCATGCCACTGGCTGTGACACTCCTTCCTCTGTGCTCCCCTCCTTCCTCTCCCTGTGTGGGTGGAGTCCTCACCGGCAGCTGTTCATTTGTAGCCAATTGACAATCAGGCCTGTGCCCATTTATCCTGCAATCTGGAGGCAGCAGCTGCCAGATTGTTCCGTCTTACTCTATCGTGATTTCAGTCGGCTACCAGACCTTTTTCAAAGATACTTAACTGTTTTTCCAGTTTTTTGTTCAAAGACTCCGCTCCACGCCTGCTTCCCGGCTCCTGGAACTCACCCCTGGAAACCTGATCCAATAAAACTCTGAATTTTATTTACTATCTCTGGTCTATTTTTTGGGTCCGTCTTGTTGAGCCACAGCAAATCGTTTCCATCCGGGGTGGCTGTGTCCCTTCCTTAGCTGCTGGTGGTTGCTTGTCTCCGTCCAGGGTGCCAGTTTCCCATCCCAAAAATGACTTTGTTTTAGTAGTTTGACCTAGTTGGAAGCCTTAGTCCTGGTTTGAAACTTGGTCTAAATCTACTTTAGACCTGGTTTAGTTCTACCGTGTATTTGTCTAGAACTAGCCCTTATTTAGAACATTTTGTTGTGCTTTTCACCCTGATTTTGTCCTTCTTTAGTCGTAGATTTGGTTCAGTTCTGCTTATATCCTGGAAGTGTCTTGCCAAACAACTTCTGACCTTCAGATTGGTAGATTCTAACCTTCAGATTGGTAAACCCTAACCTTATTTGAGACCGTTTTGTTGTAATTTTGACCTGATTTTGTTCTTCTTTAGCCATAGATTTGGTTCAAGCCTGGTTTGTATCCTAGAAGTGTCTGTCCAAAGAACTTCTGACCTTCAAGATGGTAGATTCTAACCTTATTTTAGACCATTTTGTTGTAATTTTGATCTTATTTTGTCCTAGCTCTGTCCTTCTTTAGCCGTAGATTTGGTCCAGGCCTGGTTTGTATCCTGGAAGAACTTTGGTGAACCTTTTTTTGTGATTTGGACCTGATGTTGTCCTACATTTGTTCTTTAGCTGTAGATTTAGTTCAGGCCTGAGTTGTATCCTGGAAGTGTCTTGCCAAAAAACTTCTGACCTTCAGATTGGTAGACTTATTTTAGATGTTTTGTTGTAATTTTGATCTTATTTTGTCCTTCTTTACCTGTAGATTTGGTTCAGGCCTGGTTTGCATCCCAGAAATGTCTTGCCAAAGAACTTCTGACCTTCAGGATGGTAGATTCTAACCTTATTTTAGACAATTTTATTGTGATTTCAACCTGATTTTGTCTCACTCTGTCCTTCTTTAGCCATAGATTTGGTCCAGGCCTGGTTTGTATCCTGGAAGAACTTCGATGAACCATTTTCTTGTGATTTTGACCTGAATTTGTCATAGATTTGTCCTTCTTTAGCCGTAGATTTGGTTCAGGCCTGGTTTGTAGCCCAGAAATGTCTTGCCAAAGAACTTCTGACCTTCAGGATGGTAGATTCTAACCTTATTTAAGAGAATTTTGTTGTGATTTCAACTTGGTTTTGTCCTAGATTTGTCCTTTGTTAGCTGTAGATTTGATTCAGGTCTGGTTTGTATCCTGGAAGTGTCTTGTCAAAGAACTTTTGACCTTTGATTGGAAGATTCTAGCGGCACGGTGGCTGAGTGGCAACACTCCCAGCAAGAAGGTTGCGGGTTCGATCCCCGGGTCGCCCGGGCCTTTCTGTGTGGAGTTTGCATGTTCCTCCCCGTGTCTGGATGGGTTTCCTCCGGGTACTCCGGTTTCCCCCATCAACCTAAAACATGTTGGACACCCAACATCTGTCCTGGGACTACAGATGAAAAATAGCCGTCTGGCTAATTCTGGCATATTTACATGTAAATGTTGATTAATGTGCACTGTCCCATAAATAAATAAATAATTTATTTAATTTAATTTATTTTAGACAGTTTTGTTGTATTTTCGATCTGATTTTGTCTTTCTTTAGCCGTAGATTTGATTGTTTGTGTCCTGGACGAACTTCGTTGAACCATTTTCTTGTGATTTGGACCTGATTTCATCCTAGATTTGTCCTTTTTTCAGTCATCGTTCCGTGTCCTGGCTCGGCGCTTTTAACATTGACACATTTTTTGGATGGAGCACAGAATAAAACGCTTTTCTACTGCCTAATTTACAGAACACAGATGCTCCCAAACAAAACGGCCGACCTTCACGCAGTACTACGTCTGTATTTTTGATCCCTCCACGTTGGCGTACCCGGAGTACTGCACAGTAGCGGGCGGAGAGTTTGCGCGCTGATAACAGGCATTAGCCCAAAACGACTTTACTATGTGCCACTTTACGCGTCACCCAGCACCATCCCTCCCCGAAACAAAAGGTCGACATTGGTTCCCGCCCCCCCGTCTACATGGGCCTCGCCGATGGTGCCACAGCTGTCCCTATTGTTCCCAATGACATGTTTTTCAGCGAGCGTCACCCGCAGAAACCGGGCTTCAGATGAGCCAGGAACTGCTGCGAGAATATTTCTGAGTTATGTTTTGGGCACGATTAAACTCCCAAACTTTCTTTATTTTTTTTTTATTTTTTTTTGTAGTTTTGACTCATTTAGATTTAAATAAAGTGTTTCAGGGCATTTCCAACTTGTGTATCCACTAAAGCTTTCTGTCTTTTGGTAATAATAATAATAATAATAATAATAATAATAATAATAATAATAATAATAATATTTTTTGTCTTAGTAATAATTTAGCATTAAGTAAAATAGTAAAAAAGATAAAAATAAATAAATAAAAAATAAAAGTTTTCTATCTATTTATAGGTAAAATAGGAAGGAAAAAAATAATAATAAAAGTTAAATAAAAAAATTAAATAAAAGTTTTCTGTCTCAGTGATCATTTAGCATTAGGTAAAATAAGAAAAATAATAATAAAAGATAAATAAATAAAAAATAAAATAAAAGATTTTTGTCTTAGTAATATTTTATCATTAGGTAAAATAAGATAAAAAATTAAATAAAAAGATAAGAAAAGTTTTCTGTCTTAGTAATATTTTAGCATTAAGTAAAATAGTAAAAAAGATAAAATAAATAAATAAAAAATTAAAGTTTTCTATCTATTTATATGTAAAATAGGAAGGAAAAAAATAATAAAAGTGAAATAAAAAAAAATTATAAAAGTTTTCTGTCTCAGTGATCATTTAGCATTAGGTAAAATAAGATAAGATAAATAAATAAAAAATAAAATAAAAGATTTTTGTCTTAGTAATATTTTAGCATTAGGTAAAATAAGATTAAAAATGTATAAAAAGATAAGAAAAAATAAATAAAAGCTTTCTGTCTTAGTAATAATTTTGCATTAAGTAAAATAAAATAAAACCGTTTGAAACACCTTTCAGAATACAGACTTATAAACTGCCATGGACACAAGAAGTTACAGGTCAGATCTGTGGATAGAAGACTCCACTCACAGGAAGAATGCACGTCTTTCAAGGTTTATTTGAGCAAATAAAACACCCAAAATGACAAAAAACAAAACAAAAAAACAACCCAGCTCAACAGATACCTTTAATGCCATAGTGAGGAACATTTCGCCATAACATCGCCATGGAGACAAGCAGCTACCAGACTCCCAAGCATTAAGATAAACTCTTCATAATATGACTGGATTAGCAATTTTCATACAGGATAAGACAGGAGATTTTGTTGTTTGTGGAGATGTTTAATTGTGTTTTTGACTTGATTTGTGATGAATTTTGCGGCTATAATTCGGAAATAAACTGACTTCAGCTCACGGTGTTCTATTTTTGAACTGAAAGCGTAAACCTAACACTATAAACAAGTAGAAGCGGTGGCGAAACAGCGGTGAAGAGATCAGAAATATGGTCAAGTGCCCCGAACTAAGTGTCACGTCGGATTTGAGAAGGACTGAGCCTGGAGAGAGCGGGCTCCACGGGCAGCGCTGGTGGACAGGCAGGGGCGGCGGGGTCACATGGGAAACAGACGTCCTGATCTAACTCTATGTGATGGCGAGCCAAACGACCACGGGCTAAACAGAGTAGGATTAGGAGGACGGGGTTTGACCGGTGCACAGGACACGGGGAGTGATAAATATTCACACTCGCTTCTGGTGATAACATAACGATTTACGTAATGATAGAATTAAGTACTTAACCAAATTCAAATAAAGGTCCACTGTGTAACTTTTTGACTGAGGGTCCGTCACCTTCTGGTTTCTATGGATATGTCTTTATCTAGAATGTTCCACAGTATGATATTAAACAGCTCTACCTTACATTTATTCAATTACGAGTGGGTTTATAGCTCAAAAATACTGAGAAAAACAAACATTCTGACTGTAAACGGGGTCACCTCTCCACAGATCTGACCTGTAACTTCGGTCTGGTTTGGTCTCCATGGAGACAAAAAGGTTTAACACCATTTTGTGAAACATTCCAGGCAAAGCGATAACAAGTCCATGGTGAAAAACATTTTGACGGACACTCCACCAGAAAAGTTACGCAATCTACCTTTTACTATGATTATATAAGTTTTCTGGTGGGATAGTCTGTTGCCATGGCGATGCTATTGCTTAGCCAGGATAGCTCAACAGCTTTAAACTTATCTAACTAGCGATTATTCTATTTTAAATGTTTTACTAAAATTACATGCAATACAATACAAAAACATGGACTGTTACTGAAAGTGTGGGCTTGCCTCTCCACAGATTGACCCGTAACTTGGCCTTGCATTATCATTTCCTTGTTTCCATGGAGAGAGATAAGTTTGGAAATTGCATGTGTTTTCACTGATGTCCTTTAAATTTATGTCTGAATTGAAAGTGTTAAAAATTCCAAATAACTATGAACGTCTGACATGTGATTTTTGTACAAGAGGTTTGTCCTGAGGGATGTTACTCTCCTCAAACTGTCCTGATGGCCCTTCCTGACCAGTGCTCCTGTTACACTACACTGAGAAACAAAGGCTGGATGAATAAAGTCGATCAATCCATCCATCCTGTACCTTCTCCCGTGTCATACTCACATCCCAGGTTGCTGTTGTTGGAAGGCACCACCAGGAGCTCGGCCTGGGGGTTCTTGATGATGTCCCTCCAGTGGATGGTGTCGGCGTGACACAGGAACTTGTTCTGGTCCACGTACACGCCTCCATTCAAGATTTCTACAACAACAACAAAACAAATACACAATCTTCGGTTAGCAGTCAAAATTGAAACACAATTAAAACGTGCAGCACAGGGATTTTGAATGAAGTAAGAGGTTAAAAAAAAACACATTATACATTCTAGTGACTTGGTTTGTAGGCTTAAAGTGGTCTGGAGTTTTATCTATGACACAACAATGCAGGCAAAATGTGAACAGAGGATTTTTTGAGTATTTCCAAAAGATTTTAAATCAACAGTTTAATAAAACAAATGTGAATGGAACTAAATTAAACTCCAGGTACATTTGTTAAAAAGTAAAATTTCCACAGAATGGTTTTGTACAGTTTCTACAATAAAATAAATAAATAAATAAATAAATAAGAAGAAATATAATTTGAAATGACATGTAATTTTTGTTTAATTTGGGAGTTTTTAGTATTTTTTTAAATTTAATTTTCTTTTTTTTAAGCATAAATTTCTGCAAAATAAATAAATACAATAAAAAAATATAAATACACAAATATATATATATATATATACATATAAATAAAATTATTGTTTTGCAAGTACTTTGTATGTATTATTATTTATATTTTAAATTTTTCATTCAGTTTTTTAGCAACAAAAACATTATAAAACGAATAAATCATGACACAAAAAAGAAAAACAAACTGCCAAAAATCACTAGAAATACAGTATAATGTAAAAGGTATTTTAAGACTGTACCAGGAGTTCATTGCTATTCAGGATCACAACCAAAAATAAATAATTTTTTAAAAGAATTCTCCAATGAGCTCATGGGCTTGTGTACAGTTCTCGGCCGATGGCAGAAAATCGATGAAAGTCAAGGTTGACCCTCTGGAGCGCATCTGGCCATGAAGAAAAACGCTATCGACAAACGCACAGCCTAATTCAATGCCACGTCCAGAGACAATGCCGTCCCATACAACGTGCCGTACGCATTAGGATAATACAGCGACATGAGCGACTTCAGGGAAAGTCCGGGATCTTTAAGAGTTTGAGTGTCTGTGGGTACAAAACTTCACTTTTATTGTGTGATTTTCTTTTCTTCAAACTTGAGGGGCTTTCAGTTGATCAACCAACCACCTAACTGTCACACAATAATAATAATAATAATATCTTCCAGGTAGATACTCCTGACCGTGATCAGAATGAGTCCTGTGATGGTGTACGGACTTAAAAACTTCATAGATGTTTTATCTATGACGCAACAATCCAGGAAAAATGCAAATGGAGCATTTCTGAGGCTCAGGGAAGAAAACTTAAAAAAAAAACAAAAAACAACAAGATAAAAGATAAATTTAAATAAAATTAAATGCTTTCTGGTTTAGTAATCATTTAGCATTAGGTAAAATAAGAAAAAAAAATAAATAAAAAGATAAATAACGTCGACGTTTTATCTATGACGCAACAATCCAGGCAAAATGTAAAAACTGAACATAAAAGAAATAATAAAAAGATAAATAAAAAACAAACAAACAATAAAATGAAAGTTTTCTGTCGTAGTAATATTTGAACATTAGGTAATATAAGAAAAGAAATAAAAAAAGATAAATAGCGTGGACGTTTTATCTATGATGCAACAATCCAGGCAAAATGTAAAAACTGAACATTTTTGAGGCTCAGAAAAGAAGACTTTGTTGAAATGGATTCAAACAAGCGTGAATGAAGTAAAAATACAACTTCAGGTATGTTTTTTGACAAGGGGACAATAAAATAACATGATCATAATAACAATTTGTGTCTTTAAAAAATGTATATAATATTTTGAGCGACAGGTGCTGAACTGTTTTTCAAGAAAACTCCCGAGTAGCAGTTTTAGTTTTTTGCATTATTTTTTATTTTCCTAAGATGACGTTGACATCCATGATTTCTGCAAAAAAATGGAAAAAAGTCAATAAAAAATGTAAATAAATAAAGGTAAAAAAATAATTTAATAATAAAAATAATAACAATAATAATAATAATAATAATAATAATAATAATAATAATAATAATAATAATAATAATAATAAAGCAAATATCTTATAAAAAGCAATTTTAGGAATCTTTTAGATGTGAAATGATAAGAGGAGTTCAAATTGCAAATTATAATCTTCGGGTGTCACAGACTTCCTTAAAAAAATGTACAAAATTTTGCAATCAGGTATTATTCCACTAGCCAATTTCCGTCATAGCTTTTGTCTCTATGGTAACTTACTTTTTAGTTCTTATTTTCATTTAGTAAATAAAAATTTGACATTTACAAAGCGGCGAAATATTCTAGTCAACAAAATTAACACATAGAACACAAAAAAAAATGCTTGTCTCCATGGAAATGTTATTGCACAGCATGTTCTTGAACCTTTCTATCTTCATGGAGACCAAACCGGACAGTTACAGGTCAGATCTGTGGAGAGGCCATAACCGTCAGTCAGAATGCAGTTTTTCGAGGTATTTTTGAGCTATAAAACCACCTGGAATTGGATAAATGCAAAGAAGAGCGGTTTAATGTCACACTGTGGAACATTCCAGACAGCAGAGCAATGACGTATCCATAGAAACAAGCAGGTGACGGACCCCCAAACCCAATAGCGCACCTTTCAAATTGAGTTCCTCACTAATTCCTTGCTTCCTCCATACCGTACTTCCGTCTTTCAGATCATCTCGCGTAAAAACCAGTGACCACCGTCCTCTTGACCTCCCACTCGCACGGCGCCGCGCGTTAGCCTAATTGCTAAAATATGTTTCTTTTCAAGGACTCAACAGATGCCCGGCCGCACATAATAAACCCTAATCCCCGTTTCAGCGATATAGGACGCTTTTGGAACACAGCAGAACGACTCGACGCTAGTCTAATCCCGCCGGCTAAAACTCATCAGTAGCTTTGGGGTGGTGGATTTAGATACAATCAGGCTAGAAGTGCTTCTCCTTGGTTCAGGGGCAAATGTTCTATGAGAGCTCTTGTTCTAGTTAATGAAATTTGAATCAAAAACCGGGAGTGACTTTGTAGTTGAGATTAGGTTGGGATTAGCCAACGGAAAAGCAACTCTAGTGGGTTATTTGTATACGGGGCTAATGTTCCAGACGGATTAAAAATAAAAAAAAACTAGATGTTTTGTAGCTTATAGCGTTGTTTAGCACACTATAAATCAAAAAACTGCTCCAAAACTGTATTTAAATGTGCACGGTGCAACCTTTCTAGAGAGAGGTCCGTCAGAAGCTTGTTTCTAAGGAGATGTTTGTAGTTTAGTTAGTAATTTGGACATTTTAAATCACAATATTGATCGAAAATTACTTCATAAAAGAAATAATAACGCTGACTTCTGAGTTAAAAAAAACTACAGAGCCCAAGGGAAGCTGACGTCGCTAAAAAAACGTCATTACAACAAATCGCCGTGAAGTTGCCAGCACCTCCAGTGGATAGCTGCAGATCAGTCTAGCTACCAAACAGTTTTTAAAAATAGTTATTTGTAAAAAAACAAAAACAAAAAAGATGACGTGACACTGCCGAATATTACGTGTATCACCAAGTAAGAAAACCAAAAATGGAGAAGTGAGTAAACACACAGAACGTGGTTGTGAATGTACCGGTGGAGTTGAAAAAGAGGTTTGATCTTCAGTATGACGTCTTGAAAATAAGTGATAAGAAGTGATATGAAACATGAAT
This sequence comes from Odontamblyopus lacepedii, assembly GCA_034769755.1. NCBI lineage: Eukaryota > Metazoa > Chordata > Actinopteri > Gobiiformes > Gobiidae > Odontamblyopus > Odontamblyopus lacepedii. The sequence continues at coordinate 20,327,312 of CM068366.1, forward strand.
CACTCTAAATAGAACTTCAGAGGGTCAATGAGAAAGAAAAGAACTTTAGTTTTGAGGTTAAGGGACAATCTTCAAGAGCAGTGGCATCTCCATCTCCAGAGCTACTCTTCTTCAGGACCTTCTAGGCGTGATTTTCTAGCAAAACGACCATTCTGTCTAATTTTTTCTCGCCGTGAGTCTTTTGTTGGTCAAAAAAGCCTCTGAATGGGCTTCTATCCATCCATTTTCTTCCACTTATTTCAGGCTGAGTCGCGAGATCAGCAGTCTAAGCAGGGTTTCTTCACTTTCTTCACCCCAGACACTTCCTCAACCTCCTTCAAGGGGACCCCATACATTCCCAGGCCAGCCGAGAGACATAGACCTTCCGGCAAAGTCCCTCGCTTCAACATTTACGGTCCAATTTCGTTCTTTCGTCCCGCCGTGCTGTCTACTTGATTTCGCTGTGAGGTCTTTCGTCGCTCATAAACGCCTCTGAGCGGGCTTGTATCTCCACAGATCTAACCCGTAACTTGACCTTGAGGCATCACCTGCTCCCCAAGACGAGTTGATGTTTTACCCTTCAACATTTGTGGTCCAATTTCTGACTTTCCGTTGATAAGCACATCATAAGTACTCTAAAAATGAACCTATCTATGGTATAACAGTACTTCTTTTGCAGTACCCAGTCACTAATACACTTCGTCTAGACAGTACAATGCAGATGTACTCAGTAACTGCTTTATGTATTGTAAAAAGTCACAACGCGGCGAAGATTCGACTTTATTTCCAGATCAGGCCACGTTAAAGCGGCGTATGATCTCCCCGGGCGTTTTATTAATGTAGCGCGGGGAAGCAAAGAGGAAGCTAAGAGGGAGCTAATCATTTCTACCTGACAGCGTGATTAAAGGAGAGGGCCTTGGCGGCTGCGGGGACATTTATTCCGGTCCCCTTTAAAGGTGACATAATACCGGTGGTGCCCGCCGAATGGCCCGCCTTCATGTAATCGTGTTCGGTTGCTACGGGCGATTTGTCAGCCGGCGGAAGAGAGAAGGAAGAGGACGAGGAAAGGGAAGGGGGATGGAAGGCTCTTTAGTTAAATAATGTCTAGACTATATAGGCGAGTTTCAGCTGATGTCATTGTTATTAAATGTGCGTGTTGCATGATGGGAAATATTGAGGCTGGCGGCGAAAAAACATAAACACAGTGCGCAACTTCACATTCAGTTTCTTCGCAATAATGGTGAATTCCTGCAGCATTATCGGACGCACAAATAGAAGGAAGAAAGGAAGGAAGAAAGAAAAGGTCTTTTCCATATTCCGAGTAAAAAGAAATGCCAATGTCGGATAAAACGGCTTTCAAACATCCCCAGAGTGAATACTGGCGATCCGAGCAAACCGTGGAACCCAAAAAGAACATGTATGTTGGGCCCATTTCTCAATAGGTTTGTGTATTTCTTTAAAATTCATGATTTTGCTGTGAATGGTCCAGAAGTTTCTACCAAGTAATTGTGCATCTCGCAGAAGTGAATGTTTGATCACGGAGTTGGCGATTCAGACCAGAAATTTGCTTTCGTCCACAGTTTGTCGGGATTGAAAAGGGTGATTTGGCGTCTTTCGATGCTTATGACCAATTTCCACTCAAATCGTCTTCCGTCCTCTGCAGTTAGAGCGGATAAATAACCAGGATCGGTGCCTTTACGTGTTTTCTCGCTACGTTTACCATGATTGCTGCCAGACAAAATATTTCCCAGCATGCAACGCGGGCTTTTGTCAACAATGAAACTCGCCTTTTGAGAAGTGGGAGAGTTTTTGTGACACGTTATGATGTTCTTACCTCAAAAACGTCCCTGGAGTTGTGTTTTGTTTCATCGATACATGTTTGAGTAACACTTTATTATTATGTGGACATCTCCAAAGCTCTAAAGTTCCACCTTGTGATGTCATGTAGTGGTAGTTTTACAGTTAACAGCTACCTTTTACCTTTAGTTCAATAAAGACGGGTAATTCCAGGGTTGAAATGCTCTAATGAAGCCCTATTGAGTTTAAAAACACAATGGAGCACTTCCTGTATTCAAACACAACTCCACACTGCAAAAACAAAATCTAGTCAAGTTAAAGATGACTTGAATTAATAAAGTTTTACCATGATTTGAGTAAATTTCACCTGACAAGTAAAATGATCTGTGAGTAGAACATGACTTTTTGTATTTAAAATATGAAAATACATCTTGCTACACTTAAAATAAGAAATAAAATCAAATGTTGCTTGAATTAAAAAAAAACAAACACTTATTCCACTGGCAGATCATTTTACTTGTCAAGTTGAATCCACTCAAATAAAGTAAAATGTTTAATTTAAGTCATTTTAACTTACCTAGACAATGCTTTTTTTCCCCCAGTGTATGTAACGCTTTTCAACCAGCAAGAAATGTAACCCTTGTGAGCACCTGTACTGCAATTTTTTTTAGCGCTCTACCTCTTCTCTTCATCTGACAACTCCAGGTATGTTTGCGATGAAGAAACAACATTCTAAGCTCCCAGATACAAGCTAAACATGTTCAAATCAAACATAATATTGCTGATTTATTCTTAATTACAAAAACATTTGACACGATGGCCAGTTCCAGTGCTGAAATCCATTTGGTTTAAACCTAATATGCACCTGCACCAGCTCAGGGAGGGAATTCTGGAGGTTCTAAGGTTTCACATGAAGTTTGTCCTTAAACTGAGAATGAGGCAAACTTGGATGTGTCTATCTGCAGGTGAAGGCTCTGGAGACACAGGTTCAGATGTGACTGGAGTAACTTTTTACGTTTGTTTCGGTTCAGTTTTTGTTAACATGGAAATTCTAAAAAAAAATTCTTGACATGATAAGTACAGTGGGCCTAAACGTTCTAAAAATAACCCACAAGAGGCGAAATCCATGAAGTAATCAGCTTTATTTATTTATTTTTTTTTACAATTCTTATATATGTTTTAAGGCTGGAAAACCCCTACCACATTGCAAAAAAAACAAAAAAAACAAACAAATCTAGCCAAGTTAAGATGACTTGAATTAAGAAAGTTTTTTCACGATTTGGGTAAATTTCACTTGACAAGTAAAATGATCTGTCAGTGGAATAAGACGTTTTGTACTTAAAATATGAAAATACATCTTGCTACACTTAAAAAACAACAATTTATTGCACTTAAAATAAAAGAAGAAAAAAAGAAATAAAATCAAATGTTGCTTGAATTAAGAAAAAAAACACGCAAATAATTTTACTTGTCAAGTAGAATCTACTCAAATAAAGTAAAATATTCTTAATTTAAGTCATTTTAACTTACCTAGACATTGCTATTTTCACACTTTATGCACTTTTCTCAGACAGGCTCCATGGTCTAATTCAGGAGTGTCAAACTCATTTTGGTCCGGGGGCCGTATGCAACCTACTTTGATCCCAAAAGGGCCGGATCAGAAAACTCAGTTCTCTCTTCAAGTTATTGTATTTTTCTCCGTGTCTCGTAGTGGTGTTTAAGATTATATTCCTCGAGCAACGCCACTTGTTCCAAACACACTGAGCACAGATTTCCCATTCACCTCTGTCAACAAATAAGAATTAGACTATTTTTCTTGGGAAATCCTGAACTCAGCATCTGCTTTTCTCATTTTTTGACATTTTGCTGATGAGGGTCACGGTCGACAGTCAAAACGATCGTCCTTTAAGAGCGTTTGGAAAGAGGAAAGTCTTCATTTGTGCTGCTCTGGTGGGAGTCGCAACGTACAGAAACGCCGGAGACGCTGCTATGCTAAACGGTGCAGAAAATTAACTGAAAAATCTGAAAATTTTAAGTATTTTAATAGAAAAATCAGCCGAGGGCCAGATTAAAGGTCTTGGAGGGCCGGATCTGGCCCCCGGGCCGCATGTTTGACACATGTGGTCTAATTTGAGGATCGTACCACCTTCGATTACGCAGAACAGCCAGGGCGTAGAACACAATGTTCATACGCTGTAAAAAAAAAAAAAGAATGCAAAATTGCACCCAAATAAAATCTGTGAAACAGCGAAAGGTGAACCGCGTTACAGTGAGGGACAACTGTATATACAAAGAAGAAATACAGACCGGTATAAGCAAGTAGACACCGAGTCAGACAAGAAAATGGAAATAGTAAGGACAGTAAAGCTATTATAAGAAAGCACTATGTAACTTTTCTAGTAGAAGTATTAAAAAGCCCATATGACACTATTTTCTGATCTCTGTTCCAATGCTGTTTCCTCATCACAAACAGACCTGGAGTTGTGTTTCGCTCCATTCCCACACCCTGAATCCACTGTGTACTGCTGGACCTTTAAATGTAAATAGACTTGATTACAAAACATCTCATCTTCTATCAACAAACTTCAAGTGTGTGGAAGCTGCGAGCCGAGAGCACGGGAACCAATTCAAGGGTTTTTGAATACACGTCTGCAGTACGCTGGGGGTAGCGTCGCATACTGAATCATATTTTCCCACAAATCCATTATTTATTCTCTCCTTTGCATAGCATCCTTCCTCTCCGCTCCCCTCCTAGAATCCTAAAGCCAACCTCCTCCTGAGAAAGACATATACAGTCTTGGTACTAAAGAAATCAAACAAAGACAAGACCACAGCTTCTCAGTGTTCATGTCTTTTTTTCCCCTTTTCCATGGTAGATACAGACATTCCAAATACCAAATAAGAGCCGGGTTCCAATTAACAACCGGGTCCTCTTTAAACGGTGGGTGCGGGTGTATATTTTGATAAATACCTGTTGATTTCCAAATAAACGCAGAGTCTAATATTGGTGCTGAAGACAGAAGTCGTGCTGCAGCAACAGGACGCAGGACTGATGCTCGCGTCGTCTCTACGCAAGCCAAACTTAAAACCACACGGCTCATTTGCATAAACTACTGTATAAGTGCTGAAAAAAACAGCTCCTTGTGCCGCTGATGCACAGAAACCTAACTTTAAGATTTAAAACTCCGCTCCGTAGATATTTTGTTGTAACATTTCAAACGAACTCGCCTACGTCTGTATAGAAAGTCGCCTAAATTCTAGTCACACTGGTTAAAAGAATTCGAGTACCGGATTTTCCCAGTTTTGTGAGGAAGAAATTAATGACCTGGTCGCAAATAAAAGCCTGGTCTGTAAAGTGATTGAAACAAATAAATGCTCCACTTCTTATTTGGTATTTTACGGTATATGAAGTCAGATGTATGGAACTGTGTAGCAAAGAACAGATGTTAAAGGTTCATTGCATAGCTGTAGCATTTACTTCATAATAAGTTAATTAGACTGTGGAAGACTTAAGCAATGAAGTGGCAAATAGCATGTAATAATATAGTAATAAAGTTGTAATATAGTTGTTATAACATATTAATTAGTACAGTGTAATGGACCAGTATCAGAAATGTACTAAGTCCGCTCTAGGAGGCTGGGTACCAGTAAGAAATAAGCAATGAAACAGTAGCTTAGAATGCAGGTACCTTGTAATTTTTTTAGTGCAAAGTGAAAAATACTGGACATAGAGATGTCACTGCTCTGCCTGGAATGTTCCACGGTGTGACATTAAACAGCTCTACTTTACATTTATTCAATTACAATTGGTTTAATAGCTCAAAAATACCTTAAAATTCAGGCGTTCTGAATGTGAGCAGGGTTGACTCTCCACAGATCTGACCTGTAACTTGGTCCGGTTTGGTCTCCGTGACAATAGCAAGATTTGATATCCTACTGTGAAACATTCCAGACAAAGCAACATCATCTCCATCTGCATTTGAAGGATCCTCCACCAGAACAGTTATGCAATGCACCTTTAGATACTTTCGATCAGGGATGTCCAAGCTTTTGGCCCTCGGGCTTCCAGGTGAATTGGCCCATACTACCGCAAGTAGTACTGTTTACTGCATGTTTTTGAAATCTACCTTGATCAATCAAATGTAGTGTGTCCTTTTGAGGGTCTAAGCCTGAGCAAAGGTCTGGAGGTATTATGGTTCATGCTTTTTTTTTGACATTTGTTATGGTTCATGTTTTATTTTGACATTTGTCCTGTCTGCCTGTGTTTCCGAGTTTGACTTCCTGTTGTATTAATAGTTTGCCCCGTGCTTGTCAGGGTTTGGTGTTTGTTGTGTGTTCCCCCTCCCTTCTGTGTCTGTCTGCTCCTCTGGGGGTGTGGCTGGGCTAATGCTGCAGTGTGGATCACCTGCTCGGTGGTTCACCTGCAGCTCATTGTCTAATCAGCCCCACTACTTAGTTCTGTCCTTTTCCTTTGTTCAGTGTCAGTTCATTCCTCCTCTATCCCTCGTCTACGTCCTCGTCCTGCTTGTCCATGTCCACGTCGTTGTCCTGCTTGTCCACGTCGTCCTGCCTGACCTTGTTGTCCAGTCTGTCTACCCGTGAGTCTACCCCTGTGTCTTCCCTCCGTCTATGTCTCCAGCCTGTTTCCATCACCACATCCTTCAATCCCGGCAATAAACCTGTTTAAACATCTACCTGCGCCTATGTCTCTGCTTTGGGGTCCTCAACCACACTCAAACCATGACAGTGCTAATGTGTTTGGTTTGTTGGCAACAGTGCAAACCCTTGGCCTTTTTGATGAAATCTCCTGCAATGGTTTCTAGGGATGCACTGATACTGATACTGGTATCGGGCCAATACTTCCATAATATACTTGAGCTTGTTAAACATCTGCCAAGACCACGCACTGATTACACGACACAATCTGCAGTATCCCGGTTTCAGTATCCCGAATAATCCAGTATCCTGGTGATGAGAAACCAGAGCAACATAAATAAAGCGACTGTGAAAGAGCTGCTGCACTCGTACGATCTCTGAAAAGTTTAACATGAACATCTCCAACACGACATACGCACAGAACAGACTCACCATCAGCAGAACATCCCTCTGTCACAGGAAGAACACTCATATTCCACTGAGTCGTGTCCTTTAGTCCCACAGAAGGTGAACAAATCAGCGCACAAGCTGTTTTTTTATCAGCGCTTATACTGTATGCAAATAAGCCGTGCGGTTTTAAGTTTCGTTTCTGTTAAATCTAAACAAATGTGCGAAAATCTGCATTAAACACATTCTAATCAAGATTCAAAAAGTGTATTTCCGTGATTATTTTACATTGTAGATTTTAAGTGAGGGCATCAAAACCAGCTCCTTTGCAAAGATTTGCAGATTTGTAGATTTGTAGATTAGTAGATTTGTAGATTAGTAGATTTGTAGATTAGTAGATTTGTAGATTTGCAGATTTGTAGATTTGTAGATTAGTAGATTTGTAGATTTGCAGATTTGTAGATTTGTAGATTAGTAGATTTGTAGATTAGTAGAGCTCTCAACAAACTAAAACGCTGATACTTTGAGGATTTTAATATAAAATACAGGGCGTTTTAAGTTTCGTTTCTGTAAAATGTAACCAACTGTGCGCAAAGCTGCATTAAACACATTCTAATCAAGATTCAAAAAGTTTGTCAAATTTTCATCGTCACATATGAAAAAATGAAATTACGTTTCTCTCAATCAAAGCTAAATTAAATAATAATAATAAAATGAAAGAAAAGTTCAAAGTTTTTCTCAGGGACACAGACTGGTGTGTACAGAGGGAATATCAGGGGGATATTGTTTGTATTTTTTTCCAGGTTTATTAAATATATGTTTTGCGCATTTTAAGATTGGTAAAGTATCGGTATTGGCACTCAGTATCGGCAAGTACAGAAATGACTGTACTCGTACTCATATCGGTGTTCAAAAGTGGTATGGGTGCATCCCCAATGGTTTCCAGAGCATCGAAAAAACGTGACCAAACAAAGAGTAAAGGCGATTTCGAAGAATCTACTCTGAAATACACAACATATTTGGAGTTATTCCTCACTTTTTTGTTTACTCCATTCCGTACGTGTGTCCATTCACAGTTTTGATGTCTTCAGTGAGAATTTACAATGAAAAAATGGTTTGGTCGAATAACCCTAAAGCAGAACCGGATGGAAAACTAGACTATTTTTTTGTCGACTCTTATTTGGCCTGAAGGAGTATAGGTTGAACTTTTTATTTCCTCAGGGATCACACAGCCACCTCCAGAAAGTTACATACGAAGACTTGATTCAACTATATTTTCAGCTACATTCATTTCAGGAACTTTTGATTTGACTTTGAACGTATAAAGACTGCAAAAAAGCTTGGCCAAAATGTAAGATATAAATAGATTTAAATCTTTCAGAAAATTACTTAAAAGTAGTGAAATGATCTGTCCACGCAGCAAGATTATTTTACTTGATAAGTTTTCTTAAAATAAACTCCCTCTAGACTAAAATGAAGCAGTCTCAGAACGAGTAAGTCAATAATAAATCTGAAAACAAGATGAAAAACCTGATATAAGCTTTAAAATCTTGGCCAGATCAGAGAAATGTGCAGTGTAGAGATTTGATTTTAGGGAATTCAGATTTATTTTTATGTTTTTTACACAGTGAAAAGGTCAGGCGTACTTCACTGACTTTTCTTCTTTTATTTCCATGATTATTTTACATTGTAGATTCTAAGTGAGGGCATTAAAACCAGTTCCTTTGCCAAGATTTGTAGTTTTGTAGATTAGCAGAGCTCTCAACAACGTAAAACGTGGATACTTTGAGGATTTCAAGATAAAATAAAAGGTGTCCCAAAAAATTCTGACATAATTTCGCAGGGCAATAAATACTTTTGGTAGTTCTTGTTGAAATAACCTCAAATTTGCACAGAATGTACAGAAACAGATAAAAATTTTAGATTTGATGTTTTATTTTTGTTCCAGGGTATCCCCAGGTTTGACTACCCCAAATTTAAGACCTTTTGAAACCCTTTTAACCCTATAATAGCTAAATTTACTGAAACACCTGGTCTTTTTTGTCGTTTCTTCTCTTTTTAATGATTATTCTTATTTTTTACATACTTGCTTACTATGTACTAGATATTACGCGTTCTTAATTGAATTGAATAGTCTATTTTTATCAATAATTGTGTGAAAGAATGCCCTATGTGTGAATAATTCACACCCTTGTCCAGGAGAAGTAGAACTGTCAAGTATTTACCATTCTTATGTAATTAAATACCTAAAACTGAAGAAAAGGCCAAAAAGGAATTGGATTTTCTTCAACTTTCAAGCCCAGTTTCAAGCCCAGTTTCAAACCCAGTTTCAAGCCCAGTTTCAAGCCCAGTTTCAAGCCCAGTTTCAAGCCGTTTCAAGCCCAGTTTCACAGCTTTCAGGGGCAGTTTGAATGATTAAAATTGCACGAAGTAGCGAGGAGTTATGGGAATTTAAAATAGTGGAGTCACCGGTGATCCCTGTGGTAGAAAAAGGGTTAAGACCTTTTAAGACTATTTTAAGAGCACTTAAATGAACATTAAGACCAACATCGCAGCCATTATGCGGACGAAAAATACCAGAACGAATTCTAATAATGACCATGACTCACTGCTTTGAAGACCAAAAATACTTTGATTAGAAAATCTCATTCAGAACTCAGAATAGTCGTATGCATTGCTGTAAAATGGCCAAAAAATCATTTATAACTGTTACGGCCCCAGGCCTCCAGTTCTTTTGATTTGTGTTGTGTGCTTTAATTGTTTTGTCATTTGGATTCTTGCTGTGAGCCCTGGTCCCTGATTGGTGGGAACTTCAACCCTCGGCCACTCCCACCTCACCTCCAGCCTCCTCCCCCTATTTAAGAAGATTCTGCTCACCTGTTCGGGGCTGTGGCCTTTGTGGCCAGTTTGCCATTTTCTGTTTGTGTCTCTTTAGTGTGTTTGTCTAACTTTGTGTGTGAGACACTAGTTTAGTTTAGTTCTGTTTTGTGTCTTTTTAGTTGTCACTCGATTCTGTTTGTAGGTTTATGTGACTTTTGTTTAGGGACTTTTGTGATTTTTTTATGTGTCCCTTAGTCCGTCACTTTTGTTTTTGTATAGACCTACGTGACCCGTTTTGGCACGAAACTCGTATTTCAGTCCCGTCCTTGTGTTTCTTAGTTTAGGTTATTTTATGTACATATTTTAGCTTGTTTTGTTTAATTTACCTTGTACATTCCTTTTAATTAAATTACCTTATTTATTCCATTTTACATCTTGGTTATTTTGTTACTTCCGCGGTCCCTAGCAGAGCTGGGTCGTAACAATAACATTCTAATAAGACAAACTAAGCTTACAAAAGAATGAAATAGAAGACCTTTGTGAGAAAAATAAGACTTGGACAACATAATTTAAGACTTTTTAAGGCCTTAATTTAGGAACAGGAAATTTAAGACCTTTTTAAGACCCCGTGGCGACCCTGTGTTCTGTTTTCAGGTTGAGATGTTCATCCCAAAGAGAAGTCATTTTGAGTTTTGGAATCTGCTCACACACAGCCACCCAAGACTGTGCAAACTTCAGTGCAAAATTTGGAAAAACTTCATCAACTGACAAACAAAGTCCCAGAAAAAAACAAACTAAACTGTTCAATTTCACTGTGCTAGACTTCGTCGTTTTCAAGATAATTGCTTTTAAAATGATGTCAAATTTTTGGGGACTCCTGTATATTTAGTTAGAATTATTTAACTTTTTGTCTTCACTACATAATTCCATATATCCTGCTTTAAGTATGTATCTAAACTGGAGAGAGTCCTAAAAGTAAAGAAAAGGTGCATTGTGTGACTTTTCCGTCAAATGCTTTTCTCTACGGAGATGTTATGGGGTCTGGAATGTTCCACAGTACGGCGTTAAACCTTTTTATCTTCATGGAGACCAAACCAGACCAAGTTACAGGTCAGATCTGTGGAAAGGCGAGCCTGCAAACAGTCAGAATGTTGTTTTTCTAGGTGTTTTTAAGCTTTAAAACTCCTGTAATTGAATAAATGTAAAATAGAGCTGTTTAATGTCCAGCCGTCACCCAGAAGTCCACCAGTTCAGGGCAGCGGGTGCAGCTTGGTGATTGGGGAGCACGGTCCAACTGGCCCACCCCGACCTTTTACTGCACCACATGTCCTGGGGCCAACACTTCTCCAGGCTTATGGAAACATTTACATAGATACATCTGCTGTGAAAATGGTGAAGTCAACAAGGAAGCAACACATTACAGTACAGTATAAATCACATGTGTCAAACATGCGGCCCGGGGGCCAGATCCGGCCCTCCAAGCCCTCGGCTGATTTTTCTATTAACCCTTGTATTATGTTGAAAAAAAATTACATTGATTATGTTGTGGGTCATTTTGACCCGTACTGTGTAAATCCACTCAAAACAGTCAAAAAACAGTTTAAACCAATAAGAACTTTATTTTAGAGTATATAAACATTTAGAAAAGAGACATAACAATACATTTTTCATTTCAACACTATATTTAAGAACTATTTTGTTCAGGATTTTCCCTCTGCATTTTTTTATTTAACTTGCCCCTTTTTTCACATTTTCAATGTTCAGCATTTTCAATGCTCTCCACATGATGGACAGAATGTAACTGTGTGCTTTCTGCAGATGTAATTCTGGCATTTCACACAAGTGGTACTTGTTTTACTGTCCTCTCGGGAGGGACAGACTTGGCATCTTTTCCGTTTCTTTACACCTGTGTCCACTAGATTCATTGCAGATTGGTTGGATGACCTGATCTTGACCTTTTCAATGACAGCTGCCACTGCTGGGGATCGAGCTGGCCTGGCTCGCCTCTGGATTTTGGGAGTGACAAGTGCTTTGCCGAGTTCTTCTAGGAAAAGCCGACGTCGGTACAATTTGCCAGCATTCCATTGTTGGTTGATTTCAGTCCACAGGACATAGGCATTATAAGCAGACCCATCCACAATGTTGTAGAAAATCACCAAGGGCCAACGGGCAGTCTTGCGCTGGCAGCTGTATGTTGCTGTGACTTTGTCCAGATTGTCAACTCCTCCTTTGGTGGAGTTGTAGTCCAGAATCATTTGTGGCTTCATGTCTTCTCTTGTGCTCAGAGATGCATCTGTGTGCATTGTACTCATTACAAGAACATTCTTGTTTCTCTTTGGGCAGTATGAAACAAGTGCTGCCTTCTCTGTGAAAACAAATATTGAGGAATGCAGAGGTCTGCCCTGCATCTTCAGAATTTCACTGGGAAGTTCTGGCTTATTTCTTCTGACTGTTCCCAACATAGTCAGCTTTTTCTTCTGAAGTTCATCTCCAAGGCGGTAGGATGTAAAGAAGTTGTCACATGTGATGTTATGACCTTGCAACCCTTCACTCATCTCCAGCACAACACGCATCCCCTGATTCTTCTCAGATGCTGCTCCAGGTAGCTTTCCAGTATACACTTGCATATTCCATGCATAGCTAGATTTTGCATCACAAGCTGCCCACATTTTGATTCCATACTTGGCAGGCTTGTTGGGCATGTACTGTCTGAAAGGACAGCGCCCCCTAAATGGAACAAGGCGCTCATCTACAGTAACATGTGGACCAGGATTGTACAACAAACCTTTGTTGTACAATCCTGGTCCACATGTTACTAAATTTCAAACTCCATTTATCCCATACATCTCTAATCGCAGCTAGTTTGTCGCTTTCTCGTCGACCAGCTCTGGTTTCACGGTTGTCAAATCGGATCACACGAGATATCATGTGAAATGTCTCCAGAGACATTGTTGCTCGAAAGATTGGCCTTCCATACTCTTCATCCCATAGACTTGCAGTTGCTTCTCCCCTTGACCGGTACATTCCGGCTAATACCAGAATTTCGATGTAAGCGTGCAAGTCAATCTGATCCAGTGGCTTCCATTTCTCCTGAAATACACGCCTCCCCCTCCAAGTTGGTCATTTCCAGTATAATCTTCTCTATTGGTGGGGATATGAAGAGCTGAAATGCTGATTTTATATCATCAACTCGTGTGACAGCAAATCTTGTAGGACCGGGAGTCATTTTGATGACATTGGAAGATGACAGTCTACCTCGGTTTTGGTGTGGTGATGTTGACCATTTTATATTACCATCTTTAGATGCCCATGTCCTCTCTGTGGATGATGATAGCTGCATTCCTTGGCTTTCAACTGATGGAGAGACAATGGCAGAGTCGTCCTCTGAATCCTCCTCATCGACGGAAAATTGACAATCTGGATCATCAATTACATTGTCCTCGGTCTCTGAAAGATCCTCTATCTCTGAAATCTCTTCCTCTGTGTCAGTATCTGAATTCAAAATCTGTGATAAAGCTTCTTCAGCTGTAAACCTTCTGGAGCTCATTTTTGGTGTGTTGGTCAAAGAGATGGCATGAGAAAAGTGGACGAGAACAAAGGAGAAAGTTCCTCCTAGACACACACCTGGGTCTCTAGCAGTCAAAATACAATTAACTGTACATCAAAGCACAGTACTTTTTGATGTAGATTAAAAGGACATCAAAAATGTATGTTTATTTTGGATCTGCACAGCTATTTACCCACATAAAAGTGTGCGGGTCAAAATGACCCACAACATCACCTTTGTATACAAACTCTGCACAGACATTCCACTAAACATCAGTAGTGCTCAGATTTTACACACCAGTTCATGACCCTAGATGAGGAAAAGTCACAAAATTTCATGGAGAAAAAGAGAGGATAACCAATACTTTGACCAACACAAAAACCGAAATGGGTCAAATTGACCCTTAACATAATACAAGGGTTAAAATACTTAAAATTTTCAGATTTTTCTGTTAATTTTCTGCACCGTTTAGCATAGCAGCGTCTCCGGCGTTTCTGTACGTTGCGACTCCCACCAGAGCAGCACAAATGAAGACTTTCCTCTTTCCAAACGCTCTTAAAGGACGATCGTTTTGACTGTCGACCGTGACCCTCATCAGCAAAATGTCAAAAAATGAGAAAAGCAGATGCTGAGTTCAGGATTTCCCAAGAAAAATAGTCTAATTCTTATTTGTTGACAGAGGTGAATGGGAAATCTGTGCTCAGTGTGTTTGGAACAAGTGGCGTTGCTCGAGGAAAATAATCTTAAACACCACTACGAGACACAGAGAAAAATACAATAACTTGAAGAGAGAACTGAGTTTTCTGATCCGGCCCTTTTGGGATCAAAGTAGGTTGCATACGGCCCCCGGACCAAAATGAGTTTGACACCCCTGGTATAAATGTATAATAGTCTTGATTATGATCAGTATAGTAACATTGCAATAATCATAATACCATAATAATGATAATGATACTCAAATATATAATCTGAAATGCAAAGAATGAACATAAAATACTGAAATGTGCAGCTTTTAGTATAAGAACAATAATGATGGAAATTGGTAATGATAATAACAATAATGACAGTTATTCTTACTATAGTAATCGAAATGGCTCTGAGAAAAAAAAAAGTAAATACATGTTGTTATTACTATGATAATTATAACCAATATAAGAATAATAATAGTAAAACAGTGTTAATGAACCATTGTAATAGCCTGAATAATAATAATTACAGACTACAATACATAATAATACGGGACTACAGATGGAAACTAGCTATTCAGCTATAATCTGGTACAGTGCATCTCTGTCTTTCGATTTAATGTTTCTGTGCATTGTCCCTCAAATAAAGATTAAAGTAAGTATTATTCTGAACATAAAGTGGTGACTGGTATTTGTAGTTCACTTGGAGGTTTCTGGAGCCTCCTTCTCAGTGAGGTGAGGCTCTTACTCTGACAGTGTAAATGCTGAAAAGAGTGAATGCTGCTGATCGTAACATGAAATGCTTTGATTGTGTTTGTTTTGGAAAAGAATTTGAAAAAAGAATATCAGAAATCAAATGCATTATGCACTTTCAAATCCTTTAATGTGAAAGGAGGAGGCTTCTCTCAGCTTCTTGCTTCTGCCTGCTCCTTTTGGGCGTCTAAATCGCTCTTTATTTTCTGTGGACGCCTCTGTTGTTGTTACTGATATTGTTCTTTGCTCTCTGCTGACCACTATGATACATCTCCACAGAAACAAGCATGTGACGGACCCTCCGCCAGAAAAGTTACACAATGCGCCTTTAAACGAGCGCCCAAACTCCACAGTGCACGACTTTTTGGATTGCGTCTCTGCACAACTTTTACTCCAAATCTTAAACCCTCAATAACTGACACTTCTCCAAACTTGACCATCCCTGACCTCTTCTCCAAACTCCACCTCTCTCCCTCTCTCGGCCATGTGGAGCGGAGCAGCTGGCGGGCGGGCGGGTCGGGTCGGGGGTGGCGCGGTCGGTCGCCGTGCCCCCGCGCCCGGTGCTCGTGTGCGGGGCTGCGCTGGCATATGCCGGGATCGCCGCCTGACATCCCCTCCGGCGGAAACTACACGGCGTCCGGGTGGGAGGGGACGGAAGGGGAGGGGCAAAGATGGAGCCCGGGTGTCAGGACAAATCGGGATGGAGAGGTGATGTTTAACGGAAAGGGGAGGGGCGAGGTGTTTGCATTAAATTATATCGTTTTAAGTCGGGATTCGCTGATACTGTTTTTTGGATACTGTATTATGGATTTAAAGGTCTTAATATTGCACAAAATGGATTCTTGTGAGCTTTTATTCGTGTTATAATGTTTCCTCCTCAAAAACATGCCTGGAGTTGCGTTTTGTTTCATTCACATGTTCGTAACCCTTTATTATTCATCTCCAAAGCTCCAAATGCTCTGTTCCACCTTCTGATGTCAGTTTTCAAGTCAACAGCAACATTTTACTTTTCGTTCAGTTGAGATTTGCAATTCCAGGGCTGAAATCATCCAACATGATTCTAGTGAAGGTGTATGGAGTTTAAAAACACAGTGGAGCACAGCCTAAATCTGCAGGGTTTGTGTGTTCAATATGTGTGAATGAAACAAAACACAACTCCAGAAAAGTTTGTGATGAGGAAATGTTTGGAATTAGAATGTAACGTAATATGGGCCCAATAAATTACACCTTTTTTAGTCGGGATGCACCGTTCCAGCTTCGATACGACGGATTTAAGTATCTGCCATTAACCGATCAACCGATACCAGTGTACACACTAAAAATTTGTGGAAATAAAACTTCAAATATTATGAGACCGACTACGACCAGTAAATAGTTTAATTATTTCTATTTCTATGTCCAACCAGGATATTGTCTGAACTGATGTTTTGGAGCTGATACTTGAAACAAGTATCGATATATCGGTGAATCTCTCATTTTGAAGTTGAACTCCGGCACGTTTGAAGCTAAAGTCCATTTCTAGAGGTGGTGGAATTCTGTCAGAAGCCAAAAAACAGCACAGATCAGTGTTTCCTCGGTGGAGATCTCACTGTGGCAGTGAGTCTGTCAAGGCAACAAACTAGTGTAGTGATGGGGGCAAGTTCTTAGCTTCCACATAAAACGCCAATTTGCTTCAGACTGAAGAAGCTTAACACCACTTTAACCCATCTGACAACAGCCACGAGTCTAACAAACAAAACGCTCTGCCTGGTTCACTCATTAGTGTCTGGAAACGTTAGAAAACAACTTTATAAGCACCTCACACTTCCCTCTGTTGATTTCCCACTGCACAGGCCAAAGCCCAAAAGACTCGATCACCAATGTCATTTCTAATCCCAATGAGTGAATAATATTTTTTGGAAAATGCTAAAAAATACATTCCCGAACCATTTTCTTTCAACAACTTTCAGTTTTTCTTCTTCTTCACCATCAGTAGTCGATCTTCACTTGTTGTTTCTGGCGGCTCGAGCCTCTCGTCGCCGCTGGAGTCGACAATTGAGTCTTTTGGGCTTTCACATGTGCAGTGGGAAATCAGCAGAGGGAAGTGTGAGGTGCTTATAAAGTTGTTTTCTAACGTTTCCAGACACTAATGAGTGAACCAGGCAGAGCGTTTTGTTTGTTAGACTCGTGGCTGTTGTCAGATGGGTTAAAGTGGTGTTAAGCTTCTTCAGTCTGAAGCAAATTGGTGTTTTACGTGAAAGTTCAGAACTTGCCCCCATCACTACACTATGCTTGTGGCCTTGACAGACTCACTGTCACAGTGAGATCTAAATCTAGAAAACACTGATCTGTGCCATTTTTTGGCTTCTGACAGAATTCAACCACCTCCTGAAATGGACTTGAGCTTCAAACATGCCGGAGTTCACCTTTAAGTAGGGCTCAACGCTTCGGGAAAAATATGTCTTCTTTTTTCAGACAAGCATTGCGTTTATGTGGTTCGACTTCACTTTTCTGTTATAATAGTAGGATTCTAATCAGTCTAATCACATTTTAAACCCATCTGGAACAGCATATGTTGCAAAGTTCTTTTTTCAGCCCAAGAGTTTGTTTAAATACCTGACAGTTTCGCGTGCTCACGAAAACAACCTAATAACGTAAATTACCAGAAGAACAAGAGAAGTCATTGGACCATCTGGAATAGTGTTGTTTCGATACTTTTTTCCCTGATACTGCATAGTGTGTGTATGGTCAATTTTGTGCAAAAATAAATCTTCTGCAAGGCTATTTTTAATGAAACTCTACAAGAATACATTACATTTTGAGGAATAAAGTATGAAATGTCTTAATGTGGTGCTGATTTAAGCACTTTTGCTTTTCCACTTTGTCACTTTCTACCACAGGCTTCCTTTCTCATTGATCCATTCACAGCGCACATAAAAACAAACTATTTAGTGAGTTATTTTAGCAACTTCAAGCATCCACACCGAAGTTTAAATGAAGGCATCAGTTATTTAGTCAGTTAGCTTATTTTCTTCGGTCAGTTAACATAATCATTAATCATATATACAGTTATTCTACAGACAGAAGGGGTTAAGACTGAATTTTGACACTTATTTTGCCAAAACCCTGTTAAAAAATCGAATAAGATATAAGATGGAAGAACTATTTACAGAAAAAAACAAAAAACAAAACAAAACTCATTCAATCTGAGGTAACACAAATGACTTTTCTGTCATTATTGCGTGTTTTAAGCATCTACAAAGCCTCCACAGTGTATTTAACCTGTTTTTAACGTCAACATCTCGCATCTACGGGTCGTGATTCAGGAAAATACCGATCCAAGTGGTGATTCGGAGTGAAAAATGTGCTGTATCGGAGTATTTGTCTATACCAGTATCGTATCGGAACAATCCACTCCTTAAGACAACCCTAGAAAAGACTGAAATATGAACTGAGAAACGAATACAAGAATCTAAACTACAGTGTTAGCTGTTTTTTGTTTTTTTTAAAATGCAGAATAAAACTGGAGATTTTGTTGTTTGTTGGAGGACATTGTCGTATTTCAAAAAATGACAGCCTTTCAGATTTGCTCATTTTGCCCATTCAACACAACGGCAGTGCAATTTTCACTCAATTATGATGAATATAGCCGCCCGAATTTGAAGTGCACGCGGCGCTCATTTCACTAAAACCTAATTACCACTTAAAGATGATTAGTTCTGCTTAAACATTATTATGCAAAATAATAATAATTTTTAAAAATCATTTAAAAATCGAGCTTTCTACCGTATTATAATGTCGTTTTCTCATCAAAAACATGTCTGAGGTTTTAGATTTCATCCAAGCATGTTTCCTTTATAAACTGCCTATTAATTTGTGTGTTATAATTCGTCAAATTTAATAATATTTATTTAAAAAAAATTTAGGTTCACATCAGACAAGATGGTCTCTTCTTTGCTCCAGACTTGAGATTTTTTGCAAATTTTCTCCAGCTTCAAAGTGTTTTTTTGGACAAAACTTGTAAACCAACGCCAAGGACGCATTTTGATCGGCTCAAACGTTGCCAAAGAGTGAAGTGAGTCAAGATAATCGATGTTCTGAGCGTCCATGACAATTGAAAAGGTCGCTCTAAGTGCAAGTTTTTCTCAAATAAATGGCAAATTGGTCTGCGTAATTGCACATTCCTTGCTATTTTTATTTGAAATTGTCCAAATTATTTGTCAAAATGAACAAATACAAATGTAATCTCCATGACTGACACCAGAAAAGTCATGGGGCATTTGCACTTTTGTTTTGTTTTTAGGGCAATAAGGAGATTTTTACTTTACTTACAGACTTGATATTTTGCACTTTTGTAGCTAAGGCCCTAAATGAAGTATTTTTTATGTCCGCAAAGTTATTTATACATGTTTGCTGTGTGTTTTGTATGAAAAAGTGTGAATTTTATCTTCTGCTTTTTTACATTTGTATTTCTGGTCCTGTATTACAGCCATATGACACGACTTGATTTTTTTTTTTTTTTTTCATTGATTTATTTCGGTCACATATTCTGACATTATTCCATAGACAGTCACATTTAATATATATATAATATACAGACAGAAAATGTGTAGGCTGAAGCTTATTCTGCCTTTACACTTTATTCCTCATTGCATCGTCTTGGCACTGGTCCATAAATACAGCAAACAAATTAGTAACAGTTCAGCAGAGACTACAGCACAAACTAAGTCTCATAGTTCATGTATCTGCCCAGAGTTAAACATTTAAACTTCTTTTTAAAGTGGAAGAGAGCAGTGCACAGTTTTATATCTTCTGTACAGTTGTTCCAAAGCTCCAGTCTTTTAACCCCTGAAGATCTAAGGGCAATTTTAGTACATTTCTCCTCGCCTGGATTTTTTTTCTTAATTTTGCTTTTAAAACTGCCCCTTTTACCCCTAATGACGTGTTCTACCTCCTTTTGTTCAGTCCAACCTGTTATTTCACATCTGCTGCTGTAGTTGTGTCATGAGGCTGTGATAAAAGCTACAGGACCAGAAATAGAGATGAAAAAAACAAACAAACAGAAAATAAAATTCACACTCTTTTATACAAAACACACAGCAAACATGTAGAAACATAAAAAATACTTAATTTAGGGCCTCAGCTACAAAACTGCAAAATATCAAGTCTATAAGTAAATTAAAAATCTCCTTATTGCCCTAAAAACAAAAACAAAAAAAACATGCAATTGCTCCATTACTTTCCTGGTGCCAGTCCTGGAAACAGCTCCTGTCAGGTCCAGGGCCAGAGCCACAGCACTTCTGCATTTCCATGGTGGAAATTACATTTGGATTTGTTCATTTTGAGTGAAATTAACCTTTAAATAAAAATAGAAAAGATGCGCAATTACGCACACCAAGATGCGTAATTTTCCATTTATGTGAGAATTAACTCCACTTAGAGCGACTTTTTCACTCGTTATAAACACACACAGTCAGAGGAGTCGACCATCTTGACTCACTTCACTCTTTGGCAAAGTTTGGCTCCATCAAAATGGACGGAGCGCATGAGTTTGGGGAAAACAAAGTTCCTATTGGACACTCGTTTTGCTCACGTCATCACACAGCGTGAGTGTGACGTAGGATAAAGCCGCAGAAATGTACGGAAACCTCTATGTCTGCACTTTCAGAGGGGAAAAGGAAGTTTCTGTCTTTTCTGGTGAGAAAGTTCTGCGCGGTTATAGAAAACATATTCCTCGGGATCATATACGATACTGTAGATCTTCGAGGGTTAAAATCTCTGATCTCAAAGTCTGCAGCAGGATCTGTGTGTGGACCACAGGATGTAAAGCTGTGAGCGCTGTGATGGCGTCAGCTGTTTCCTGTCTACAGTAAAACCACTCACTCTGAGACTCTGAAGTGTTCAAAGATCAGAGCTCTGCACTTCCAGTTTAGACACAAGTCAAAACTCTGTTGTTATTATTTGTGAAATGTGGTGTGATACTTCAGATACAGGATTTTTAAAGCAGAAAAGAGGCGATAAAGTCCACAGGAAGTAGAGTCACTATCACTAATCTGCAGCTTTACGCTCTGTGGACATAAACAAACACATGCGAGTAACAACTTTCGCTTTTTTACTTTCAAAGAACGCTTCAAAATGGATTAAAAGCGCAGTTTTGTGGACTGGATGTCGTCATTTGCAGAGGACAATTTCTATGAATAACGTGGATCAGACGCTGCACTTTAAATGTTCCACTTTACATTCGGAGAGTAATAAAGTCTATTATTTTCGCTATATCCCGAGTTTGTACATTGCGTCTCTGTGTCCATCGCTCTTCTGCCCCTGACGCTCAGTTTTATCATCTTTTATCGTCGCGTTGTTGAAGTTTTTGTGGTCACGATCTGACAGAAACACCGCACACGTGAGGAGCTTCAAAATCGCACACGGAGACACAAAGAAATCGCAGCCAGAATTGGGCAAATTCTCCTGTAGCGTGTGGCGGCCTTAAGAAACTAAACGTACAACGAAGAACTAAACACACAAACAGACACAAGGTCAGGACGGACGTAACGAGTGTCCCATAAACACACAAAACAAGTCAAAGATCTGGAGAAGTGGAGGCCTGGGACTGTAACAGAGCCTATTGCAGGGCTAAAATCATCCAAATGATTCTCGCGAAGGTGTGTGGAGTGTAAAAACACAGTGGAGCACTTCCTGTATTACCACATGACAAGGCGGAACGGAGCGCTTTTGGTTTGAGAGGAGATCGCAGCCTAAATATGGAGGTTTTGTGTGATTTTAGTAAATGTACAGATACTAGAACAAAGAAATAGTCAAGTAAAACTTATAATATCACATGAAAACATCTACTTAAATAACAGCATTAAAGTAACTGTATTTAAAGAGGAAAAAGTAAAAGTATTTCACACATATTTTGAGGTCTTACGAAGCTTCAAATGTAGGGATTTTGATAAAGATTTGTGCTGAATTTTACTCAACAGTAACTGAATCAATTGAAGATATGCAGGTTTTGTGAGTTAAAAATGCACGAATGAAACAAAACACAAGTCCGGGTCTGCGACGAGGAAACGACATTATAACAAATCAGAAAACAGCGCAATACGGGCCCCTTTAAAATGAGATCTTGTTTTTATTTCCCCGGCATCGCTCGCGATTCTCCGGCACCAAAGCATTACAGTGAGTTTAGCGGTGAATGATCGCGGTGCCGGGCTGCCTTTGTGAGCCAATTACCTCCATTAGGGCGAGAGCAGCACTATTTTCGAGTAGTTTGGAGGCTTCGGATGGCCCCAGCCCCAATCAGCGGCCACAGCTCCGCGGGGAGGCTGCCTGATTAGCTTCATCAGTGCTGCTAGCCACGCACTCCGTTCTCTTTCACTGTCTAATTATGCTGAGGAATACGGCGTGTCAGGGCTGGGTGGGATCATGGCGTTCGAGTGCTTTCCGCGGCCGTTTTTGTGTGAATTTGAAACGTGAGATTCGGGCGACAAAGGCAATATTTTCTTGGGTTTTAATCAACTACTTTTGCAGTTAGTCAAATAGAGGAGCTTCACAGTTCATACCACACTCCATACGACTGTAAAACTCACAGGTATGTAAGATAATACTCCCTACAACTGTACAACAACTCATACTTATGTCATAGATCATACTCCCTACAACTGTACAACAACTCACCCTTATGTACCAGATAATACTCCCTACAACTGTACAACAACTCACCCTTATGTACCAGATAATACTCCCTACAACTGTACAACAACTCACCCTTATGTACCAGATAATACTCCCTACAACTGTACAACAACTCACCCTTATGTACCAGATAATACTCCCTACAACTGTACAACAACTCACCCTGATGTACCAGATAATACTCCCTACAACTGCACAACAACTCACCCTTATGTACCAGATAATACTCCCTACAACTGTGCAACAACTCACCCTTATGTACCAGATAATACTCCCTACAACTGCACAACAACTCACCCTTATGTACCAGATAATACTCCCTACAACTGTACAACAACTCACTCTTATGTAACAGATAATACTCCCTACAACTGTACAACAACTCACTCTTATGTAACAGATAAACTGGTGTAAATAGTACTTGATTTTGTTACTTAAATAAAACTACAGATACCAGGGCAAAGAAAAACGCAAGTAAAAGTTAAAATATCACATGAAAAAATCGACTTAAGTAACAATATCAAAGTACTGGTTTAAAAATGTATTTAAAGCGTAAAAAGTCAAAGTATTTCACGCATATTTTGAGGTCTTATGAAGCTTCAAATGTAGTGAGTTTGATAAAGATTTGTGCCGAATTTTGCTCGACAGGACTGAATTAATCGAAGATAGAAAGGTTTAACGCCATACTGTGAAACATCCCAGACGACGCAATGGAGAAGAGAGTTTGCTGGACCCTTTAAATAGCAGAAAAAACTCAAACTTAGGAGTCAGACTTGTCACGTCCCTTCTCTGGTTTCCCATCCAGGACAGAATTATGTCTAAACTGCGTTTCCTCGTAGACGTGTACCAGTGTCTACATGGAACTGGCCCTGATACCTCACCGAGCTCCTCATCCCACACACCAACCCACGACGCCTATGCTCCACCACCTACGACTACTTTAATACCGTTTGACTATTTTCTGTATTTCTTTTGATCTTGTACTTTTAATGTATGTCACTGTTTTAACTTAACGTCCGTTGTGTCACTTTTCCGGTGGATTTTCTGTCAAATGCTGTTCTCCACGGAGATCTCCTTGCATCGGAATGTTCCGCAGCGTGGTGTTAAGCGCTTCTATCACCACGGAGACCGGACCGGACCAAGTTACAGGTCAGATCTGCGGAGAGGCGACCCCGCTCACAGTCAGAATGTTGTTTTTCTAGGTATTTTTGAGCCATAAAACCACCTGTAATTGAAGAAATGTAAAGTCGAGCTGTTTAATGTCACACTGTGGGACATTCCAGGCAGAGCAATATCATCTCCATAGAAATAAGAAGCTGATGGACAATGGTACACTATGTAACTATCTTGCGAAGTACAATATAAATAAAAGGTAGTATTATTATTAGTAGTTTAACAAGTCCATTACAAATTATATGACTCCCAAAAATTTGCTCAAATTCAAACAGGTTTTTGAGTTTTTAAGACTTTTAAAACTTTTGTTTTTGTGCGTTGTCTCACTATGGTAACAGCTGAACATTCTGCCATAGACAAACATGTAGTATACCCCCTTCCCCCCCAGGATGATGTCACAGCAAAGTATCAGCTGCCTTCTCTACCTGCCAAAGATGATCCGCTGAAGAAGTTTCCAATGTGAATATTGTGGGTAGAAACGAGAAGTCGTTCATCTCGTGTTCGGACTGAGCTGGGAAAACTGGCCTTCAGCTTCTTTGCTCCTTCAGCGTGGAATACCCTCCAAACTGACCTGAAAATATCTGAACTTGCCTCATTTAAAGCTTTTTGTTCTTTGTTGTGTAATAGGCAAAAAGCGCCATTCATCAGTGTCTGTGTTTTTAAGATCTCACTGCAAAAAGCGATCTTTTATCATCTATTGTGAACAACTACTGTACTTTATCTTTCCACCTACGGCACTTTCGATATATTTTTGACATTTATTGCACTTTACTTTCATAATTGATGTTTGACTTGATTGTTGTTTTCTGCTCTTGACGTGTGCTGCTGACCATTTGGACCGATCACGCTTGTAAATGAGATCTAATGAGAATAAAATAAAGAAAATAAAGTGTTCTGATTGTGTTATTTAACTGTTATTTATCCTGCAAGTAGATTCTGAAGTTCCTGTGACGTCCTGGTTAAGTCAGGAAAGAGTCTAAACAGGATATCAGCTGAACCGATACTCGATACTGCTAATTTTCCTGGTTTTGTATTGGTGCATCTCTCTTTACCATTTCTAGTTTTGTCCTTGTTTTTATAATATCTTGTGACGTGTGGGCTACTGTGTCCAAATCATTTCCCTTGTGGATCAATAATGTTCCCAAATAGTCCCACACGGCCTGGAAATCAAATCCACAACCTGTTTTTTGTGAATATCTTCCTTCAGCAAATACAAAACTCTCCGTCGGTTCCCCCCTCTTCTTTCCTGGGTGAATTACCGGCGTCCCTCTCCATAGATGACCGGACCTCCCACAAACCAGGAGAAATATGGCTCCTCACTGGGACTCTTGCTGAGCACAGAGAAGCGCTAAATGAAAATGATCCGTCTTCCTCGTCACAGCTGGCCGCGGTCGCATCCTCGCAGAAACTCATAGAAAAGCCGGGGACTCACGAAAGCCACTCGCACGCTGTCCCCGGTGCTGAACGCGAGCAAATCAAGACGAATGCGCGGAGTTATGGGGCGGAAGTTGGGCGAGTGTTTTTGGGGGGAAAGGGAGAAAGTGATTGCGTTTTGGTTATTAGGAGCAATACCACAGTTCCAAGTGAAATCAAAGGTTCAATTCCAACTATGTCACACTCTGTTGTTGTGTCTTTAGGCGATATGTTTGAATAAAGGAATCGGCAACTTTTTATATAAACAAATGTTGAAAAAAAAACAACAGGTGATTGTTGATGTTGATTCTATATCAGATTTTTATGGACTAAAAAACAGACAATACAATCGAAAGCTGGTGGTTCTGTTCCATCTGATACTGTTGTTGTGTCTTTGGGCAATCATCTTTGCCATAAATGTGAATAAATGTGTTTTTAGTTGTCTCTGTATATCTTATGTTTTCTACTACTCAAAAAAAAAGTATATGGACATATGTGGTAAAATAAAATAAATATGAAAAATGAAATCTAATAAATAAAATAAAAAAATAAAAAATAGAATTGAATTGAATAAAAATAGAATAAAATAAAATAATACATATAAAAATAAATAAAAATAGAATTGAATTGAATAAAAAAATTGAATAAAATAAAATAAATAAAAATACATAAAAAAAATAAAAATAAGAAAAGAAAAGAAATTACATAAAATTAAATTAAAATTAAATTAAAGAGTCAGGTTTATGGAGCGCCTGGTCATAATATGGGCCATAGACTATAAATGGACATAGCTATCCTGCTAGAGCCAGGTTTGTGGAGATGCAAGCCCGCTCACAGTAAGGACCATGGATTGTATAAATGGACATTTATAATGGGCTAACCTGCTAGTCTCCGTGCTCCAAACAGGAAGTAATCATGGGGTCACTTCCGGCTCCATTGACTCTGGCTCCAATTGACTTCACATTGAAAAACTCTCACCCCTCTCTCTGTAACTGCTGCACTGAACCTCATCATTTTGGTCTTAAAATGTCTGTATCAACTCGCTCTACATTATCCTAGAGTTTTTCAATAAATTCTTATTCCTAGTGTGGAAATAACTAATGACTATAACTGCTAGCCTCATGAGCTTCATTTGACTGAAGCCGAACGCTATGGGTGACATCGCACTCCCTTAGTCCACTTCTTTACACAGTCGATGATAAGCAGACATGTTTTTCCACAATTTTCAGTAGGGATGTCCTGATCCAATATTCAGTATCGGTTTCAGCTCCCGATCCGGCTCTTTTAGGAGTGTCGGACGGTATTGGATTCAGTCACGTGATCAGACCAATCCAGTTTCACATGTTCACATGCTTTACAGCAGCTGTGAATCAAAACGGCACCATGTCGCTGTGTCGGACTTTTCACTACAAAAAAACGAGTCAAACAGCGACGCAAACGCTGCAAACAAACAGTTTCTCCTGGAGGAACCAGCAGAGCCACTTTAACACGACCAATTTGATTCATCACTTACAAAAGAATCATCCGGACGAGGTGGGTAAGGCTTTCGTCGTCTAATGCACTCTTTGGACCTAAGGTATGAAGTTTCATCACACTACTTTACAGAGATGGCGTTACTGGAGCTATATAAAAAAAAGGGTCAGTATTGGAAAGAGCACTCTTTAAAAAAATCATACCGGGAGCCAAAAAATCTTGATCGGGACATCTCTAATTTTCAGTGCAGTACTCACAACCAAAATGAGTCTATTTCGAGCTAAAAAGTTGCATTCTCTGGCTTTATATGTCTTGTATTCTCTAGACGTTGGGTAGAAGACCACCTGAAGGACATGGACCCTGCATCTGTGCAAACTCCACCTTGAAATTCCCCAAATTACCTGGATTCAATTTTTGAGCGAACAACTCCTCACAGAAGCTTTCCGAAGCCCTCAAACCTGTACGCATACCTCCCCGTCCAATCTGCGCTACCATTCAACCTTCACGTACCTCGAATACCCTTTTATTGGTTTTGAAAAGTGGAAAAAATTCAAATTCAAAGCGTATTTTGCATCTGAAGCCATGCTAATTCCTCCCTCCGCTTTGACAAGGCTCTTCTGTGTCGCGTCGTTTGCGGGTTGGCTTTTTCTCGTCTCTAGCGTCTCTCCGCCGATGGTGGATAGAGGTGGGCCCGTGACACCCAGAGGAGACAGCTGGTGTGACAGAAGGTGCCCGAGCGGAGAACCAAACAAATTAGCTTCATTTTGGTGGAGAGCGGGGGACTGTTTGGAGGAGGAGAGAAAGGAGGAGAGGTAACACATCTGAAGAGCTGGCAACAAGCGCACAACTGGGAGTCAATGGAGCGAAAGAGGTGGAGAACGAAATCAGGCTCCGGGTAAATACAGTTTGGAGGCGCGGGCCCGTTCAACCAGAAATACAACGTTAGGAGGAAAAAACGTTTTATTTGGAGCTCCGTCACCTGCTTGTTTCTATGGAGACGTCTTTACTGTGCCTGGAATGTTCCGCAGTGTGACATTAAACAGCTCTACTTTACATTTATTCAGTTACAGGTGGTTTTATAGCTCAAAAATGGCAAGAAAAACAGGTGTTGACTGTGAGCGAGGTCGCCTCTCCACAGATCTGACTTGTAACTATGTCTGGTTTGGTCTCCATGGAGATAGAAAGGTTTAACGTCATGCTGAGGAACTTTCAATTTAATTCAATTCAATTTTATTTATATAGCCCAGAATCACAAGAGTTGCCCCAATGTGCTTTACAGTGAAAAACATGGAAACATCATCTAACACAGACATCAGCAAACACATGGTCCCATCCTCAGTCTCTCGGTAAATACACAATCCTTGGTGCCAGAGAGCAAAAGAAAAACGCCACAATGCACTTTTAAAGAAACTATATGTAAGATTTTATATGTGCTTATGTTCATTTATATGTGCAAAAAACAGCAGATAGGCTTATGGTCACTACACACTACAGGATTTTTCACGATTTTTAAACATGCGACAAAATGGGCACACCACAGATATGAGGAGAACCTTATGAGACTTAAAATCTCTGATCACAAACACTGCAGCGGGATCTGTCTGCGGACCACAGGATGTAAAGCTGTGAGCGCTGTGATGGCGTCAGCTGTTTCCTGTTTACAGTAAAACCACTCACTCTGAGACTCTGAAGTGTTCAAAGATCAGAGCTCCGCACTTCCAGTATAGACACAAGTCAAAACTCTGTTATTATTTGTGAAATGTGGCGCGGAAATGTAAAAGAGGCGATAAAGTCCACATGAAGTAGAGTCACTGTCGCAGATCTGCAGCTTTACGCTCTGTGGACGTAAACAAACGCATGCGAGAAACAGCTTTCGCCCTTTTACTTTCAAAGAACACTTCAAAATGGATTATTAGCGCAGTTTTGTGGACTGGATGTAGTCATTTGCGGAGGACAATTTCTATGGATAATGTGGGTGAGATGCTACACTTTAAATGTACCACTTTACCACTTTACATAATACTCTTTATTTTCACTATATCCTGAGTTTGTAAATTGCATCTCTGTGTCTGTTGCTCCTCTGCCCATGATTTTTTGAGACCTCTTTTCTGAATAAATATTGTGAAAAATATGACTCGGCCTTTGGATCATGTGGCAAAAATAAGGAGTCGTGCAGGAGTCGTTTCTGTCATGAAACAATCTGTAGAGTTGCATCGGCATTATCGTCCTTTTTGTCAATTTGAACAACTATCTTAAGCAAAAATACTGCAAGAAATATGTCAATTAAGACTGTGTTGACCAAGTGTAATGCAGAACACTGACTGGCACCACCCACTTGACTGCTGATTGGTTGGAATAGCTTCATATTTTGACACCAAAGCAAATACCGAAAAGACCCTGTACCTGATTTTTACCCATGTATTTGAGCAAAATTTGACTTATTTGGTACAATTCTTGAGGTGTTTTCAAAGTGTTTTACTGTCTATTAATCAGTAAGTGCACGTTAGCATGCTAGTAAAGGTCCGCTTTCCCATCGCTGATCTCCGAAAGCCGTGAAAAACGCGTACAAACTCATCGCGGTGAATGATTAGGACACAAAAAGCAAGTGGGGAATAGCTTTGGGTGACGGCAAAAGGTATAAAAGGAGTTAGTTTTGTTTCGCGCGTTGTTTATCGAGGTAGAAATCAAGTACGGTGCCTTTGATTAATGTCTTCTGAAAGTAGAAAATCTTGTTGTGGACCAACGTTGCCTAAAAAGCGCAGGGACACTAAACAAACACATATCCCGGAGGACGGAGTGTGTGCGGCTGTAGCGGCTTCACTGTACCCTGCCTCCCAGCCTATTTACACAAGGAAAGAGGAGGCTGAAGGAGGGGCTGGGGAAGAGGACCGTACTGCCCAAACCCACTGCATCAGCGTTAAGAGTCCGGGCTGCAAACAGGTCTGCAGCCTGGAGAGAAATGTTGGGAGATCACCCAGATAAGAAAGAAAAGTAGAACTGAAACTAGCGCAGACTTTGCCAAAGGGGAAGGGAGCCAGAAAGTATTGTTTGTATGATATAAAACGTCTAGCTGCAGTTATTGAACAAAGTGGTGTCCTAGTCCTAGTGTACTGCAGAGGCCTGATGGATGGGTCAAATGCAGAGGGCGGATATTCCCATGGAGAGCAATTAGGGAACTTAATAAACATAAAAACAATAATTATGCGGGAAAATGTGTCGTTTCTCTTCGCAAACTTTGGAAGAATAACTTTAAACTCTCACAAGACTGAAGTAAGTCCGGAGCTTCAGAACAAGAAAAGTTACGGGTTTGACTCCTGGGCCATTCTACGCGGAGTTTGCATGTTCTCTAAGTGTTTTGATGGGTTTTCTGCAGGCACTAAGTAGAGTTCTACCCGTGAACTCACTGGAAGCGTTCAGAATCAATGATTGGAGCGTTCAAACAAAGACTAAACAGTCATTGGTTGAAGTGAACAGTGGAACAGGCACAAAAAATAAAACTAGTTACATCCTGTTTAGAGAAAAGCGCAATCTTTCCTGTCTCAAATGCTTAACTTCAGCTAATTTCTCTTATAAACAATCACTTATAAACCATATTTCTACTAAAACAGGGTGAAGTACAATATGTTTGTCGCTGTTGCCATGTTTGTTCGGAGCTAGCTTCCGCACAAACCACAGTTCTGCTCTGTGATTGGTCAGTTTCCAGAGTTTCGGACAGTGAGGGACCTATCCAAAGTAGGCCAGGAGCCAGGTCCACTCCTCAGGATGTTTTTTGCTACCTTTTTTAACTATTATCTCATGTTATCTTATATCTTGGACCATCACGAGTTGACAGGGACCAACCTCAACTCCAAAAAACCCCCTGTTTAGAAAAAGCTATTAGCGGAATTATATAATTGTAAATATTAAGGTGCTGAAACTGCATAAATGGTCAAATAACCCTAAAATTGTGCCTGGTGTATCCTGACACATTGTGGAAAAACATTCTGGGGCTTGCTGCATTTGTACTGTCAATATCACCCTCAACATACTCCAAAAGACAAAAAAATGTCTGTCCACATGACAAATCGTCATCCAAAAGGATAATTTTCAAGCATTTTCTTACATGTATCAGTGCCTCAAATGTAAAACCCAATTTATGTTCTGAGACGGTTTAACGGTATCAAAATTTGGATATCGCCCAACTCCCTCACACACCTGGGATACTGTCCTGAGGAAGTTGGACTACAGATGGCGCTGTCGTCTTTCCTCTACCAGTAGGAAGACGGCGCCAGAGCCTTTTTAAATCAGCTAAGCGGACACATCACAACAACATCTCATGAGCCGCCGAAACGGTAAAATATGAAAACAAACTCTGAAACAAGTCTGAAAAAAGAACCTAACATCAAGATCTGGAGATGGGTCCAGCTGCTTCTTACAAGTTTAACCCAGAGACACTGTAGGATGGGTCAAATGCAGGGGCTTGTTGATCCATCCTTACAACTTTGGACATCAACAGCACCCAAGGCATTCCTCAACCATCACCTTCATTCACATTTTTCGCTTTTGTTTCCAGAATTCCTCATTCCTACGCATCACCGAACACGCAACTACGGGGACACCACAAAATAAAGGCGCTTTTTTTTTACGCCGAACGAGATAAAACGAGCGCGGAACGCACAGCTAATCCAGGCAGCGGTTGGGGCAGACTCAGAGCCAAACAGCCTCTTCTCCCGTTTTTTCTGAGAGGCTTTGAACATCACATGGGGAGAGGGGAAGGAAGCGCGTTCGGGGACCGGCGGAGGGAACGGGTACGACGGCGTAATGGCTGCTTTCATGTGAGCGCTGCGATCGTAACACTCGGTGAACTTCGGAGCGACGGGGAATAGAACAAAGGGCGTATGAAAGGAGGGCTCGGAGCGCGAGGGTTGAGAGAAAGTGGAACTGATCGCGATTAAACGTGTATATTCGGGGGTTTTCGGTACGTTCCTCGGGGGGTGCGGCGCTAACTGGAGGCCCTGCTCTGTCTGAGGCTCCGTTACGACTGCGATCGTTTTCATTTCGAGCTCCATAGATCATGTTGTCATTGTTCCGACCCCTGACCCGCTCATACATTATTCTGCTCTAAAACACGATTAAACACTTACTCCATGTTCCCAAACACCGCTGCCTTTCACCAGGCCTGTCTGCTCCTGTCGCTCCTGTCTACTACTCCGGTCTGCTTTTTTCTGCTCCTGTCATCTCCTCTCTGCTCCTGTTGCTCCCGTCTGCTCCTGCTTCAGTCTGCTCCTGTCTCCCTATGTCTACTACTCCGATCTGCTTTTTTCTGCTTCTGTCGCTTCCTCTCTGCTTCTGTCGCTTCCTCTCTGCTCCTGTCGCCTCCTCTCTTCTTCTGTCGCCTCCTCTCTTCTCCTGTTGCCTCCTGTCTACTCTTTTCTGCTCCTGTCACCTCCTCTCTCCCCCTGTCTTCTTTATACTCCTGTCGCCTCCTCTCTGCTCCTGTCATCTTTCTGCTCCTATTGCCTCCTCTCTTCTCCTGTTGCCTCCTGTCCACTCCTTTCTGCTCCTGTCTCCCTGTCTACTACTCCGATCTGCTTTTTTCTGCTTCTGTCGCCTCCTCTCTTCTCCTGTCGCCTCCTCTCTTCTTCTGTCGCCTCCTCTCTTCTCCTGTTGCCTCCTGTCTACTCTTTTCTGCTCCTGTCACCTCCTCTCTCCCCGTCTTCTTTATACTCCTGTCGCCTCCTCTCTGCTCCTGTCTTCTTTCTGCTCCTGTCGCCTCCTCTCTCATCTTTCTGCTCCTGTCGCCTCCTCTCTCATCTTTCTGCTCCTATTGCCTCCTCTCTTCTCCTGTTGCCTCCCGTCTACTCTTTTCTGCTCCTGTCGCCTCCTCTCTCCTCCTGTCTTCTTTCTGCTCCTGCCGCCTCCTCTCTCCTCCTGTCTTCTTTCTGCTCCTGTCGCCTCCTCTCTGCTCCTCTCTTCTCTCTGCTCCTGTCATCTTTCTGCTCCTATTGCCTCCTCTCCGCTCCTGTCTCCCGTCTACTCATGTCTATTCCAGCCTGTTCTTCTATACTTTTGTCTACTCCTTTCTGCACCTGTCAGCTCCTGTCAACTCATGCCTGCTCCCGTCTACTTTTCACTGCTCCTCCCGGTCTACACCTGTCTATAGACATGTCTCTTTCAACTTTCAACTCCTGTCTCCCTTGTCTGCACCAGCCTGCTCCTCTCTGCTCCTGCCTTTTTATGTCAGCTCCTCTTTGCACCTGTCTACACCTGCCTTCTCCCGAGTACTTTTACCTACACCCGTCTCCTCCAGCCTGGTCCCATCTCCCCAATCACGCTCCTGCTCACCCCTGCCTCTTCCTGCCCGATCCTGAATACTCCCCCCCACCCCTCCACCCCTCCGCTCCAGCCTTATCTGAAGCCGGCATCAGGGGCGGCGGTGTCTCCGGCGGGTCCCTCCTTCCCCATTATTAGCCGTGCCAGCCGAAGCGATATTGGGCGCGGTGACAAATGGCGTCGGGAGTTGACAGTCGCGTGGGTGTTCCGCTCATTCACGCGCCCCCCCCCCCCTTCCCTCCGCTTCCGACGCCGCGTCTTCCCCGATAACCGTAATTGCGTTCTAAAAGCCCTGATTAAATTCCGCAAGTCTCGAATGATATTGTTTTGTATTGGATCCTTATGAAAAATATGGGGGGTTAAAAGGCGTAGGCAGGCGCTTTTTTCTCGACTTTTTCCACTGGATCCGCGCCGTAACTTATTTCCTCGGCTCGTCTAAAGGAAAAATCTATAGAAAGTAACGCATTGTGCCAATATTACAAATTGGATTTAAGGAAATGGGTTTACAATTGGATTTGTGGCGAACTGATATTTGATGGGACTCAAGAGCTTTATTTTTTTTTATTTTATTTTATCGTCCACTCTACTGTTTTTATAGAACACTACATGCGACTTTCAAATTCTAAAACGGACTTAAAAATATATAGAGTGAGAATTGTTAATTGGTCATCTTTTCACACTTACAATCAAATTAAAAAGAAAATTGAAAATCTAAAAAAGTACTCTCTAATATAATAAATAAATAATAATAATAATATAAATAATTAATAATAATATTAATAATAATAATAATAATAATAATAATAATAATAATAATAATAATAATAATAAGCCATCAGTATTTATTTTGAATTATGTCATCAGTATATTATACGTTCCTTGGTGTGCACCACTTTTTCATGTGTTTATTAACTTATTTATTCAAGTTTTTTAAAATTATTATTATTAATTTAAATTATTATTATTATTATTAATTTAGTATGCCTGCTAGAATATATTAGAAATACAAGTAGAACGAGAAGTAGAAGAAGACGAAGATGAAGGAGAAAACGAAGCAAACAAAGATGAAGAAGACAAAGAAGATGAAGAATAAAATGAAGAGGAAGACGAAGAAAATGAAGAAGAAAACGAAAAAGGCAAAGAAGATGAAGAAAAGACGACAAAGTAAAAGACGACAAAGAAGACGAAGAAGATGACAACGAAGACGACAAAGAAGAAGACGGCAAAGAAGATGAAGAAAAATATGAAGAAGAAAAGTAAGAAGTAGACAAAGAAGATGATCCCATTTTAGTCTCATGAAGGTGCACTTGACCATAAAATTGTAAGTAAAACGTAAGTATTGTGTTTTCGTATTGGGATACATCGTGATATACTGATTTGTAACAGGGATAACGTGATGTGTATCGTATCGCCAGATTAATGGCAATGCACATCCCTAGTACTAAGTGACATTCCACAGAACTGTCGTCTTTACAGACAGATTTTTTTATATATTACAGACAAATAACTGGGTGCAGGGGCGGAGTTTGAAGTCTGGAATCACACTGTTTTTCGTGTATCCAGCCAGACAACCTCCTCTAACCTACCTCACTCTCTCATTTGTCGAAGGTGTTGAGTTCCACTTTAATTATCGGCCAAGTGACATTAACAAGAACAATAAAAAGTGTAAGCGTAACGTAAAACGCGCTACTGGACGTTTCATAATACACTTGAGTCTGTCTGCGCCGCGACCCAGTTTAAAGTGCGTTCTCTCTCTGTTGGAATAATAGCGCCATACATCAAGTAGCCATTGAATCACCCCCGAGGTAAAATCACCATCGCAGTCCTCTAATCTAATTTCATGAAAAGTTTTATGACTAAATTACAATACGACGTCTGAAAATCCCTGGGCTGTCTGCGCCACAAGTGGGGAGTTTGGTCGGCGAGAAAGTGCGTTGTCATAAAAAAAACAACAAATGGAGTTGATGCGTAGACACTGGCTGTTTGCGGCTGACGGTAATTAAATTCAAAGAGCTCGCTCATTTGTCTGGCCCGGAGGCACATGCTCCGCTCCGACGCAGAAATGTATTTGTATGTTTGGGCTCCTGGGCGGAATGAATGGGCCTGTCTCTCCCGGCTCGGCGTAACCTGTTTGACTCGGAGAAAGTTTGTACTGTCGCGAATCTCAATACAACTCAAGCCGGCACGTCTAGTCCATAGAGCGTATATATGAGTGGACATAGCTAAAGCGCTGCCAAACAGGAAGTGCTCCAGGAGGCTCTTCCGGCTCCTTCTCTCCCTTTTTCCCATCGACTTACATTAGGATCTTCTGGCTCCCCTCTCTGGACCTGCTGCTGTGGCCTCGTCATTTTGGTCTTAAATTGTTCATATGAACCCGCGACAAAGGATCCTGAATTTTTCATTTCATTGTTTTGTTCCTAAATCAAGATATGAACATAAATAATGGACCAATCAGACGCTTTCATTCCCCGAGGTCGCTGCTGTCAAGTGTTAGCAACAGGTTTGCTTGACAGCTAGTTTCGTTGCTAAGTAAGTTCCCTTCCCACTTTCCTGCCCCGATTGACTATTTTTGAAATAAAATGACAAAATATCTCAAACAATTACAATATCTAAAGTTACTAGAATCTTAACTAGCATAATTTAACTAGCATAAGGTAAAGAGAATTTAGTTAAATTGCGACTCTATTGTCGTTCGTACATAACAGAATATACAACATAAATCAATGACTTAAACTTACTATTTAAAGTTTGATGATAAAAGCTAAAAGTTTCCTTATTATTCTCAAGAATCACAGAAATCCAGTGGTCCGTGCAGAGTATCTCTGCTCTGAGGAGGGCGGCACATTTAACTACCTCAATCATGATTGGCTCTTGTGGTTGCCATGATACTCGCGGTCGGATTTCCAAATATGGAGTCTGGCTCCAGATTTGCTCCTGTAACCGTGGCATCAGGAGCCTCATTTAAGGGACGCTGACGCTGTAGAGACGTCACACTCACTTAGTCTACACATATATACGGACTGTGGTCTAGCCATTAGCATTAGCATGTCCCCTTATCTGAAATTTGGCGGTTCGAATACTGATTTCGACGTAAAGCGGTCAGATCCACTGGTTGTTGCGATTCCAGCGAACGGGTGAGGAGTTCCTTGGTGTAAAACGCTGTGAGTGTTCTGGGAGACTTGTTATGAAAAGATGCGCTGGTGGTTTGTAGCTGTTGTTGTGTCCTTGGGCAAGACACTTAACCCACCTCGCTCTCTGTGTGAATTAAGGTTGAGCGGTATCCAAATTTTGATACTGTTAAACAGTCTTAGCATTTTACCACAGTATACGGTATTAACGTGACTAATTAAGAATTATTTTGTAGCATTCAGAAACAGAAAAGCAGCATTATATTTGAAGATGGGGCACAAGTTCTGATCAAATCAAACTTTGCAGCGCGTTGGATCGCATCAGCATCAGGGCACAAGCTGTTTTAATCATTTTTTTTAATTATTAATTTTGTAAACACTCTCATTCCATTCTGACCTCTATGTAACAATATAATGTCATGCTTTAGTGATGGTGAGGGCAGCATTGCACATTGTAACGTATAGCCTAGCAGAATATATCAGAAATAGAAGGAGAAGAAGTAGAAAATGAAGACAAAGAAGACATAGAAGAAGAAGCCAAAGAAAAAGAAGAAGACAGAAAACGAAGAAGACAAATAAGCACTCATACTGTATGCAACTGAGCCATGCAGTTTTAAGTTTTGTTTCTGCAAATCGTAAACAAATGACAAAGCTGCATTAAACACATTATTACTCAAAGTCTAGAATGAGTGTAGCACCGGAAATGTAGAGCGGCGGAGAGGACCGATCACAGCCCTTATTGTCTGTGTCACTTCCTCTCACTGTACCGTATTAATGTATTACCGCCCTACCCTAGTGTGAATGGGTGCGTGGTTCCTTGACGTAAAGCGCCTCGAGTGTCCCGCAGATGAATGCTGATATTGTGTCCTTGGGCAAGACACGTCACCCTAAGCGTCTGCGTATGCTCGAGTGTGAATGGGTGAGTGGTTTCTTGATGTAAAGCGCTTCGAGTGCCTTAAAGGTGGAAAACGCTGTATAAAAATGTGACTATTTACCATTAAAAACAGAACGGATTTATAGAATATCTGAGTATATTTAAAAATGCTGCAGCAGATAAGGGATACTACAATTTCAGACTTGATACGCAACTGGTACTCACCTCTAAATCTTGAGCCAGGATCTTAGCCAGGACTATCTGAAGGATTAGCCATATGTACATGTTATATATTGTTGACTGGGCAATCGGAAAGCCAGATATATCCTCCTGGGGCCCGACGAACAAAAGGGTCTTGCAATATCTATTTTTTTGTGATTTTCTATCTATTTGGAGGTAAATTAAGATCTTAGCATTTAGATTTAGTTCATTTAAATTTTTTAAAGAATTTGTAACATGACCCCTGTGACGGACGCCGGGGACATTTTGGTGTTAAATCCAGGTGACGTTAACAACTTTTTGAAGACCAACACCTCTGACAAGCTTCTACAGTTGCCTCAAAATGTTTTAGACTCTTTTAATTTCTTCTTCTTTTAATCATAACACTGCCACAAACAAACTACTGTTGAGGTTTTTTTATTTTTTTTTTTCAAATCCTGGACATGACAGTATCCTATAATTCCAGAGCCCAATTAGGGTCAGAACTCGGCCTTGTCAAAGAGTTTAAATACCTGGAACTGATGTGGACCTGACATTGACATTTAAGAAACACATTAAATGGCTCACAAAAACTGTTCATTTTAACTTTTAGACAGGTAAGATCCTTCATGACTCTATATGTGGCATGAATGTTTTTACACTCCATTAATTCTGTCTGAGAATTGCAGAACCACATGGTCACTCGCTGCACAACACTCAAACCAGTTGAATCACTTTTTTTTTTAAAAAGCTGTAAAAATACTGGACATGAAACCATTCTCAGTTCACCAATGCACTATTTAAAAAAAAAAAGTATAACTTGCAAAATTTTAATAGTTTTCTT
Source organism: Odontamblyopus lacepedii (assembly GCA_034769755.1). NCBI lineage: Eukaryota > Metazoa > Chordata > Actinopteri > Gobiiformes > Gobiidae > Odontamblyopus > Odontamblyopus lacepedii. Next base: position 20,365,023 of record CM068366.1, read on the forward strand.
AATTTTAAATATGGATGTTTTGTATACAAAGTTTTGCTTGGACTTACCCCCCGTCCATTACAGGTAAGGTAAGGTTTATTTATATAGCGCTTTACACAGACACATGTCCCCAAAGTGCTTTACACAGCACTTTACAGAGCATTCTTCATTCACTCCATACCCGGTGGTGGTAAACTACTGTTATAGCCAGAGTTGCCCTGGGGCAGACTGACAGAGGCGCGGCTGCCAAGCCAAGCGGCGCCAACGGTCCCTCCGACCACCACCATCACTCACTCACACAACTTTCACACCTACAGTGCATGTTTTGAGTTTTTTTTGAGTTACAGGATTTCATTAAAACAAAGACGGTCAGTGCCCGGGCCTGGAGGAGTTCCACACAGATGCACCACACAAAATGTGACTCAGTCAGAGGCACTAAGTTCTGGAACAGTCTCTCCAAGACTGACCACTTTCAGATCACACCTGAAACAACAGCTAAAGGAAAACCAGACCTGTGAAGACTTTTAGTGTATAACTGTCATTATTGTAACTTGTTTTTATTTTGCTGTTAAATCTATGGTGTCACCTGCCGAGGGACGTCAGATGGAAATGAGCATTTTTCTTATAATCTGGTATATTTGCACTGCAATGTTGGAGATGTTCATTAATGTGCACTGTCCCTATTAAATAAATAAATTAAATCAAAGGCAGAGGAACCTCATCCCTGCTTTAAGAGTCTCTCTCAATGTCCACTACAAACGACACAAACGAGCAGTCCGGGTCTCAGGAGGATGTAAATATCAAACATCTCCAATACTTGACCCAACTAACTTTCACTGTGCTTGTACTGCAGTGGTGGTCATTTGTTGGCTGACTGCTCTACTACGATTTTAAAGAACATGTGACAGTTTAGATTACAGATTTCATTAAAACATTGTTAACACCATTTTACAAAAAAATAAAAAATCGTACCCCATTTCATTTTAGTTTGAATAATATTTTTGATAGAGTGTATAATTTCACTAGATCCTGGATCACCTCCTGGTTGGAAACTTGTCTAGTAAAAAACAAAACTGCTAAAGAAGTTCCATCCTTGTGCAAATTGTAGGAGCGTGCATTGCCTTGAGCCTGACGATACGATACATATCATGATACACATGTCACGATTCGATATATCACGATATATCCAGATACTAACACAATGGATATACTGGAATTGATCAATAATTACTTCTAATAATATTGTCAACTGCACCTTCACGAGAACTAAACACTGTATGAAATATAATGTATTACCTTTTTAAAATCATGAGAACAGTGAATGCAACTAATGAATTTTAGGGATTATTTTAAAAATAGATTCAGATGCATTTTGAATTGATTCAAGAATTTTGCAATGAAGTATCGCGATATATCACTGAATCGATTTTTTCGTACACCCCTAGCAAATTGTGCTTTCTTGATGAAATCCTCGATGTTGATGACATTTAACTCAGCACTACTTCCTGTATTTTTGTAGTTTATGTTTTCACTTTTTTCCCACAAAGGTACTAACCCCAAACACAAGAAAAGGTGGCATATACCCTTAAAAGGTTTCCTCTCCCTGCTTCCCCCACTCCCGCTGCTCTTTCACTCCAGTGCCTTTCTTTTGTTGTTGTCCCACTTCTCCTCTGAGTTAATAGGTCTGGCTGACTCCAAGGTCAAGAAACTCACTCATCACATAAATTGCCAGGTACAGTGGAGTGAATCCAAAAGTACACCGGCTCTCCTGTCCCGTGCCATTTTCCCACAATGCACTGCCTGTTTGTTAGTGTCCTGGAAAATAGTGCTTTGGTACAATCGCGCCGAGTTTCTGTAAGAACATCAAGGTAGGAATTACTGAGCGCCCCCGATGGCCCTTGGGGAGGTATCCAGACATGAAACAGAGCTGTGAGGATAACCGGAGTCTATTACAAACAAACAAGAAAAAGAAAAAAAAAAGAGTAAGTAAATGATTCAAGCTTTCAAACTTCTTTTAAAAGTTTCTAAGCTGTGTGCGTGGCACTTTAGCAGCATTCTTTACGGTTCAGTTTTGTATCCTAGTACAGCTTTGTGATCTAAAACAGGCAAAAAACAAGTCAAGCTGCTGCTAACTTCTCAGTCTCCCCTTTAGTCCTCCAGACCATTCGCTCTCTCCTTTGGTACAGCAAACTTTATCCCACTCCACGTTATCCCCTACTCTCCCCTTTAGTCCTCCAGATCCAGCCGTTTTAACCACCTTTAATTCCCCTTTCCATTTCTCCCCCCTTTGCTTCTCCCCTTTAGTCCTCCAGAACCCTCGCTCTCCCCTTTCCCCTTTCATACTAGGCAATGGGGGTGAAGTGCCTAAGGACATAACGCCAGTTTGTGGCAACCAGGCCCGGCCCTGCTTAGCTTCTCAGATCAGGTTTTCACAAGCCGGTATGGACTAAAGGGGAGAATAAAAGGGGGAAGGTGGGGCCTGGAGGAGTCAAGGCCTCTCCTCTTTAGTCTTCCAGACCCTGTCCAGCCTCACTCTTCTATTTAATCCCCCAGACCCCACCTCCCCCATTTTACTGCCCTCTTTATTCCCCCAGAACACCACCCCTCCTTCCCCCTCACTCTCCTCTTTAGTCCCACAGACCCTGTCCTTCGTCACTCTTCTATTTAATCCTCCAGACTCCACCTTCCCCCTTTTACTCTCCCCTTTAGTCCTCCAGACTCCACCTTCCCCCTTTCACTGTCCTCTTTAGTCCTCCAGATCCAACCTTCCCTTTTTGCTCTCCCCTTTAGTCCTCCAGAACCCTCACTTTCGCCTTTGGTACAACAGACTTTGCCCCCCGTTATCCTTTACTCTTCCTTTAGTCCTCCAGGTCCAGCCTCTTTGGCCCTCTTCACTTCCCCCTTTTCCCCCCGTTTTACTCTCCCCTTTAGTTCTCCAAACTCCGCCCCTCCTCATTCTTCCCTTTTGTCCTCCAGATCACACCTCACCCCACTCACTCTCCCCTTGAATCCTCCAAATGCTGCTCCTCATCATCATCGATCTCCCCTTTACTCCTCCAAACTCTGATCCTCCTCACTCTCCTCTTTAGTCCTCCCCCATTTGGATGAAGTTTAGTCCGTCTTAAATCAAAAACATTATCATTAATCTTGTATAATTCAGTTTGATTTAAAAATTTGGGTTTAAAAATGTCCAGCGCTATTGCATCGAATCTTTTACTTTGTTTTTGCCTTTAAGAATATCCGACAAATCACTTACCCTTAACTACATTTGATTTAGCAGCCAAAGTGAAAGCATAACGCTCTCCCCTTTGAGCGACCCATTTGGCTTCATAATCCAAACCGCATTCCTTTCGCATCTCCGTGAGTGAGCTGAGAACGCTCCGAAAACACGGCGAACCTCGACGCATTAAAATTGACACCCTCGATAGAGCTAAATGGCCGATTTGTCATCCGCCGGCTCACTCGCGGCTTCCCCCGGCTTAATGCGCGAGGAAACGTACGCAGCCGCCCAGGCAAATCAGCTATGACCGCTAAATTGCCGCCATCTGTTCCGCGGGTATATATTTAGGCCGGTCCACTTTATTTTTTGCAGAATTCACCTTTAGCTCGGGCGCCCAACAGATGCCCGGCCAAATATTCATGAGTGATAATGATAGCCTATGAAGTTTGACAGTAAACAGTAAACAGAGCGGGACTAGTTGGAAGGGAGCGAGGCGGAACGTTGGGGGTCAGGCTAATGACTTCCAGGGAAAAGTTGGGGAAACACTTTGTCAAATATGTTAAAATTGGACTTTCTGGGTGTTTTTTTGTTGCTAAGGGCGTATCTTTATCAAAAAAAGTATTCATTTTACGCTATTTTTTTGGATCTATGTTATAAAAATGTTGTTTACTTGTTAGAAACAGACCTGGAGTTGTGCTTTTGATTTAAGCCTAGTTCCGCCTTGTGATGTCATGTGGTAATACAGGAACGAAGTGCTCCAATGTGTTTTTAAACTGCATGTACCTTCACTAGAATCATTTGGATGATTTCAGCTCTTCTGGAGTTGCCATGTTCTACAAAAAAAATGGTAAAAGGAGCTGTTAACTTGAAAACTACCAGTACATGACATCACAAGGTGGAACAGACCGTTTTGAGCTTTGGAGATATAGGCAGATATCCAAGTCTTACGATACGATATTGTTACGGTATGAATCTCACGGTACGATATTATTATGATTTATTTATTTAAAATGAGGACGGTGCACATAAAACATTAATCTCAGAGAAAAAAAGACGCTCTGTTCCAGATATAGCTTCGAGTTCCTTTCCATCTTCAGTCCTCGGGCAGGTACAAAATGCATTAAATACGTTAGAGAAACTATTTACAACTCTAGCCACTGCATCGTTATCATCATTATAACAGTCCAAATTCATGCATTCTAATTTCCATACATACACGATTTCAAATTCATCAATATCTTCTAAAAATGCCATTGTCACCAATATCCTCTAAAATGTACATTGACCAAATTCATCAGTATCATTATCCTAAAACACTATTCATAAACGTGACCAGCAAGAATGTCATAAGAAAGACCATAAATTTACAGCTACACAATACAATCAGTCAGAATGTTTATTGCGATATCGTGGGAAAACTCACGATATCACGATATTCTACATAATAACAAGACTGACATTCTAAAATGCTTTGACCAGTCATTTGGTACAACATTTATTGTCATTAGGGATGGAACGAAATCCAAATCTCTCGATATTTTCACCATAAACATCTCACCGTACCAGATTTATTACAATATTTTGACTGTGAATCTGCTCCTTTTTCCTCTAAAAAGGCCTTCGCAAAACTTAATCCAAAGAATGAAGATTTCAAAGTGCTTAGAACGGTTATTTCTTCATGTCGTCTGCACTGAAACGGAGCAAAGGATCATGGTCTATGTAGTTCCCTCTGTTTTTTTTAAGCTATTTCTGCATCAGAACTGTTCATTTAAGCAAAGAGACTTGTGATTCGATATATTTTCATGGTCCACGATATTATTGTGAGACCTTTGACGATACGATATCACCATATTTCGGTTAATATTACACTCCTACAGACTAATAATGCAGGATTACTCAAACATGTGAATGAAACAAAACCTTTAAAACTGGATATAACAAGGCTAAGGTGTCTGAGATAGTTTAAACTCTGAATAAAAATGAAGAAAGTCTCTTAAGTAACTGCAATTTGACTCATAAAAGAGTAAAATCACTGCATTTTGAAGTAGATACTTGTACTTTCTCCTGTGCTACATGTCTGACTGTAAAAGTATTAAGAGTTTGTACTTTCATCGATCATTATCTTACATTCCGTTAATTGCGAACCACAATCTCACAAAAAACATGTGTGTATGACCTGAAGTCTGTTTTTCAAAGAATTGCGTGGAGGGGAAGCCACAGTGAGGCAGTCCGGGCTCTCGTGCGAACTGTTGTTATGTCCTTAGGCAAGACACTTCACCCACATTGCCTCGTAAGAATGAGTGTGAGCGAGTGTTGGTGGTGGTCAGAAATAGAAGAGGAACTTGCTGGATTCACTCAAAATGAAACGCTGAGTGAGATATAATGGGGGAAAACACTCTAAATTCTAAAAAAAGCACGCACTTCTTATCAATTTTTCCATTTAGATCAGGCATGTCCAAACTATGGCCCGGGGGCCAAATGTGGCCCTAAAACCAACTGTTTTTGGCCCTCAAGCTTCCAGGTGAATTGGCCCATATTACCACAAGTAGTACTTTTTACTGCATGTTTTTGAAATCTACCGTGATCAAGCAAATTTCGTGTGTCCTTCTGAGGCTCTAAGCTTGAACAAAGGTCTGGAGGGTCATTCAAACCTGTTATAAATGCACAGATTTGAATTACTCACTATTCTGACCATCAGTCTATGACCCCCGATCGGCCCTCACGCTGGTCTGTGTTTTAATATGTGGCCCTAGATGAAAAAAGTTTGGGCACCCCTGATTTAGATAACCCATGTTTTAAGGCGGTGAGTCTGATTTTACCCGTCTTAAAAATGTGAAAAACAGAGCTAGCGCCTTTTAAACAGTTTGCAGTGGTCCAAAGTTAAGGTAAATGGTCCCTCACTTACCTGATGCATTCAAAGCCTCCTAATTATTCACCACATGTTTAAAACTGCTTTCTGACAACTTCCAAAGATCAGAGTTACTTTATAGCTTACAACACCAATTAACATGCTAACAGCGCATTTATTTATTTAATAGGGACAGTGCACATTAATGAACATCTACAACATGGCAGTGGAAATATGCCAGATTATAGCAAAAATGCTAATTTCCATCTGTCGTCCCTCGGCAGGTGACACCATAGATTTAACAGCAAAACAATAGCGACAATTATGCACTAAAAGTGTTAGTGTAGCCGGTTTTGCTGCTGTTTCAAGTGTGATCTGAAAGTGTTCACTGTTGGAGGCGCTCTTATTGGTAATGGACTGTTCCAGAACTTAGTGCCTCTGACTGAGTGTAGTGTGTCTGTGTGGAGCTCAGGTCCTCCAGGCCCGGGCACTGACCGTCTTTATTTTAATAAAATCCTGTAACAGGGGGGCAAGTCCATGCAAAACTTTGTATACAAAACATCCGTATTCAAAATGAACAAAATTATTAAAATTTAGCAAGTTGTATTTGTCTAAAATAGTGCAGTGGTCCAGTATTTTTACAGCTTTTTAAAGAAATGATGGTCTGAGTGTTGTGCAGCGAGTGCCCGTGTGCTTCTGCAGTGCTCTATGAGAGACAGAATCATGAGTGTAAAAACATTGGTGCCTGTTACAGCCCCAGGCCTCCAGTTCTTTGACTTGTTTTGTGGGTGTTTTAACTTCTTTTTTCCCCCATGGATTCCAGATTGGTGGGGCACTTCAACACTCGGCCTCATAAACACAGTCGCCACAGTGACAGGCACGAGAGACACAAACTAAACTAACACATTAAATACAGAACTAGTGCCTTGTTTCAGAGTCAAGTACAAACTTGACAAAGATACAAACAGAATGTCAGACTGGTCACAAAGACCACAGCCCTGAACAGGTAAAGCAAATCTTCTTAAATGGGGAGGTGAGGAGGGAGTGGCCTCACCTCCAGACTCCTCCCCCTGTTTAAGGAGATTTGCTTCACCTGTTCAGGACGGCTGTTTGTTTGCTTAGTTTGCTTGGGCCTTTGTTGCACTTTTCTTTAAAAAATTGTTGTAAATATGTTAGATCCCCTTTTTTGTTGAATTTATCTTATACATTCTTTTTAATTGAATTGCCTTATTTATTCAATTTTTCCATCTTTTTGTTACTTCCCCTGCCCCTATCAGAGCTGGGTCATAATAGTGCCGAGTCATGAAGGATCTTACCTGTCTAAAATGCACTACGTTAAAATGAACAGTTTTTGTGAGGTGCTTAATGTGTTTCTTAAATGTCAATGTCGCGTCCAACGTCAGTCCCAGGTTTTTAAACTCTTTGACAAGGCCGAGTTCCACCCCGTCCATAAAGACACTGTGTACCGCTGTTTCAGACAGTTTTCTTTCTATTTATTGAGTTGCAAATGTGAGTTCTAGACCAACTTTTGGACACGGGTCATGGCTGATGTTAACTTTTCTCAAGCTTTTTGTACATTTTCTTCATCTTGAGTGAGAAAACTATTTAGAATTAAACGCAGATTTAGGCCCCGTTTACATGTACATGGGTATTTTTAAAAACAGAGAAATTTCCTTTCGTTTGTACCCATCGTTTACACGCAAACAGAGAATTCACCTTTGAAAACGAATCTTTCTAAAAACTCCGGCTTAAGTGGTGATTTTTGAAAACTACGGTTTGGTGTTTGTGTGTAAAGTGACATAAACGGTGTTTTAGGCAGTTGACGCCAAAGTGTGACCAGTGTTAACGGTTTTCTTTGGTGATGATCATGGAAGCGTCAGAGCAGCAGTCACGTGACTTCTGCTGCAAACACTTGTCATGTGTTTGCATTTGCACAGCTGATGTTTCATATCGATGAAGAGACGAATGAGGCTCGGAGGTCAGCAATTTTCCCTCTTCTCCTTATGACCCAAAGACCCAGTCGCCGTCACTGCCAACGTCGCCGTTTTTGGGTCCGACCTGGGTGGACCGCTGTCTGGTGAGATCATTTTGAAAGTGTTTGTCCCGGAGGAGTGGGGGGAACATTTTAGGATGTCGCAGTCATCACCACTGTCACTCTCTGACTCGCTGCGTCCTCACATCGAGGGTGAGACGACCGTCATCGCTCGACGGCGTATTTATGCGGGTTCATGTAAATGGAAACTTTTTTGAAAACGATGCTGTGTGCACGATGTTATTTCAGAAAACGGAGCGAGGGAAATATTTGTTTTTAAAAATATCCGTGTACGTGTAAACGGGGCCTTAATTTTTGGGCGGGAGCAGGTCAAGTGTGCTGGGCGTTTGTCCGCTGATCCGAGGGTCGCCGGTTCGAATCCCGCTCTCGACGTAAACACCGTTGGTTGAGCGGACGCTGGTGTGTGAATGGGTGAGTGGTTCCTTGATGTAAAGTGCTTTGAGTGCCTTTCCCATTTACCATTTTGACCTCAAGAGCTGCTTATGTCATATACTTGTCACATTTTGCTCAAACACATGGAAAAAAACAGGAAAAAAAAGTTTGTCGAGTTCAAATCTACACGTACCACTTTAACTTGTACCCCCCTCAGCCCCGTCCACCCTCTGGTCAGCCTCATCAGTATTCCCCGCTCGTTGCCGTGGCGTTTGGATGGCTCTTTTGTTTGCCCGTGCTGATTGGAGGGCCAGTGCTTCATTTAGATGCAGGGAAGCGGTGACAGAAGAGGCTTATTAAGGCGGCAGACCCATTCCGCCTTAAGTGCAGAGTCTCCAGCTCCATTTTCATTTGGCGCCATTATTAAATTTGCCCGCTTCTCATTGGGCCTGATTGCATTTTGTGTCACCTCTAAGGAAAGGGGTTGTGCCGAGCCACAGCGACACTCCAAACACGCACGGATTATGATGCGAAAGTCAAGAGACGGGAACAAGTTTGGAGACGGTGGGCATACTTGTCCGTCCTCCTTCGTAACGAGGAAAACTTGGTTGCACTTTTGTTGTTGGTAAAGTGAATTTAAAAAGTAAAAGTTATTTTTTTATTTATTTTTTAACTAGACTGACATTATTTCGGTTTTAGCAAGTCCGTAGTAACGTATCTGCAAGTTAAAAGTTAATTTGAGTCAAAACTGTACGTTTGTATTGACATTTTGACCGTTAAAGCCACACATGTAGAAGACAGAGCACTTGAAACAGCCTCCTCAATTTGTACTTTCATTTAATTAATTTACTGTAATTTTTATGTCATTTTAATTTTGTTTTAAAGGTGTTTGTAGCGCCTCTTGGCCAGGACTCCTTTAAAAAGAGGTTTTTAATCTCAGCGGGACTTCCCTGAAAAAAATAATGGTTAAATTAAAAAAGTATAGTTGCTACCCCACCATTTTTAACTGGATTAGAAAAGTAAAAGGTATCTTTTCTTAGGTTTGGATGTATCCATGGTAACATTTGCCTCAGTGTGGGGACGGAGTATATACTTGTCTGTCCTTTTATGTAATGAGGGGAAAAAAGGGATTAGTTTGGTTGTGATTGTTGGTAAAGTACATTTCTAAAACAGCGTTACAAGGTCTCAATTGTTTTACTAGGTGTGCAGTAATTTTGATTACTACCCCAACAGGATTAGAAAAGTACATTTTTATCCTTCTAAAATGGCTTAGGTTTATCTTATCCATGGTAACGTATCTGCCTCAGTGTTGAGATACAAGTCTTAAACTTGAGTAAAAAATGTGAGTGTTTGAACAGCAACATAACTTGTACATAATTATTGTACATAGTTATTGCATAACTGTACATAACTTTTTAGCTCCAAAAAAAAAAAAACCTCAAAGAAAAGTGTGTTTTTTGTTTTTTATTGCACTGAAAATCATGCAGTTTTAAAATTGGCTGCTCAGTGTTTCTACACAAACATTTGGGATGAAAAATACAAAGTTTTTTTCTGCCTTTCTGTCTGTATCTGCCTCAGTGTTTAATTTGAGTCCTGAATTTAAATAAAAGTGTAACAGAATTGAATTGATAATGTAATAGTTAATCTTATAGAACAGTTTAAACTATTGCTCAAAGGTTTGTAAATGTTTTAAATCGTCTTATGAAATTGTTGCTTAAAATGTGTCCTGTAATATTCTGAATTATTTTGTTGCGCCGCTGTTTTAGTCATCTCAATGGGACTTTCCTGGTTAAATAAAGGTTAAATAAAAATAAATAAATAAAAGCATGTTTTTATTTCATTTAATTTTAATTTAATTTATTTTTATTAAGACGTAAATTTTCTAAATTTTTACAAAAACACGTGTCCTGACTGTGAGGGTGTGTCTCCGCTCACATTGAGGAATCATGATGTGCCAGCTCCAGAAAGTTACACCCTGCACCTTTAAATTTTGGTGATGACGATATTGTACATAATAAAAATCAGGTATAATTTAAAAAAAATATATAGATAGATATTTATATATATATTGTTGTTTTAACAGAAATAAAATTAAACAGGGGCCAAAAAATAACAATAATGAAATAAAAAAAATAAAAACTGCAACAACAGGGACCATGAAAAGAAACAAAAAACAAATTATCCCCCTTTAGCTGGCATCCCCTGCATTCCAAATTGGCTAGACGTTCTTTCATAATTTTCATTCTTGGGAATAGCTGCCAAGACAATGCCTGCAGACAACTACCTTTCTACTTTTTGAACTATAGCCATTTCTTGAAACGGCGTGAAATTAAAGTGAAAATACGATATCCTGATTGCAAGAAGCTCGCCAAACACCCCGCCACGTCTCCAGTGTACCGCCAGCACCACTCGCCGGAGTCCTCTTTGATTTAACGTCCTCGGTAAATGTGATTTGGAGACGGGAGCGTGCTGACACAGCCCGGGGGAGGATTGTCTTTGGACGACCCCCGCGCGCAACCCCGGGGCCCCCGCGAGTGACCCGGGCCCCTGGGGAGTCCCATCAAAGCGGGAGGAGCCGACGACGCCCGCGGGGACTATTAGTTTGCCATTACAGATCGTTTGGCTGCTCGTTTCAAAGTGACCAAGCGCCTGGACGGAGACGGACCCCGGGCTCCCGCGGATCAGCTCATCAAACGAGTCAAACTGCAGAAAATACCACGACGACAAGCTTATTAAAATGTAAATTCTTGTATAAATTTGTGTAAAGTTTTGTCCGAGGTTGATAAAACATAGAAAGTATTCAGTACTGATGGACATTTTTATGTTTAGTGCCAAATTGTAATTTCATAAACAAAGAAATAAGTCAATAAATAAAGATGTATACTTATCCTGATGTCAAGTTTGAATACAAATGCCTGCTCAAAAGTAAATGTAAATGTTTGTTGATGTTGATTAAAAATAGAACATATTTAGTATCGATGGATTATTTAAAAAAAAATCCTAAATACATTAAAAAGATAAGTGATGTACCAATCCTGATATCAAGTTCTGGTCCAAATATTGGTCCAAATACCTTGAATAACCTGCTTTCTTATTCTGAGCGGGCACATTTCTACACACAACACTTCCTAGTCGCCGTAGAGATTAGTTTAATGCCACACTTACGATCCTAATGGTCAGTGGTCACATTTTTATACAACGCTTTTCCACCTTCAAGGCACTCAAAGAGCTTTACAACAAGGAACCACTCACCCATTCATACACTCCAAGGTATGAAGATACTGGGGGCGATGTGGGTTAAGTGTCTTGCCTAAGGACACAATGACAGCATTCATCTGTGGGAGCTGGAATTGCAGTAAATGTAACCAATTTTGTTTTTGTCGAGAGAAAGGTTCAAACTCCACACTCGGCAGTGGCGAGACGACTATTGCAGCCACGACTGTCCTGGGGCAGACTGATGGAAGTGAGGCTGCCAATCTGCACTATGAGCCCCTCAGAAAACCTTCCAGGCAAACAATCTTAATAAATACAAACAGGTGACAGACCCTCCAGAAAAATGCCGTTGTGCACCTTTACAGCACAACTAAATGGTAAATTGTCACATTTTTATATAGAGCTTTTCCCCTTTCACAGTACTCGAAGCGCTTTCCAACAAGGAACCACACACACATTTGTACACAGACACGAGGGCGAGGTGGGTTAAGTGTGTTGCCTAAGGACACAACAACGGCATTCATCTATAACACAGGTGTCAAACATGCGGCCCGGGGGCCAGATCCGGCCCTCCAAGACCTTTAATCTGGCCCTCGGCTGATTTTTTATTAAAATATGTAAAATTTTCAGATTTTTTTAGTAATTTTCTACGCCGCTTAGCATAGCAGCATCTCCAGTGCTTCTGTGTGTGGCCGCCTCCCACCAGAGCAGCACAAATGAAGACTCGCCTCTTTCCAAACGCTCTTAAAGGACGATCGTTCTGACTGTGACCATGACGCCCTCATCAGCAAAGTGTCAAAAATAAGAAAAGTGGAGCTGAGTGCAGGATTTTCCAAGAAAAAATTATTAATTCTTCTTTTTCACAGAGGTGAATGGGAAACTTGTACGCTTGGTGTGTTTGCAACAAGTGGCGGTGCTCAAGGAATATAAATATAAAGGAGGAATATAAACGCCACTATGAGACACAACATGGCGAAAAATACAATAACTTGAACAGCGAATGGAGTTTTCCAATCCGACCCCTTTGGGATCAAAGTAGGTTGTATACGGCCCCCGGACCAAAATGAGTTTGACACCTCTGATCTATAAGAACTGGAACCGCCAAACTGTGGATGGGTTTAATGCCACACTAACCTTATGATGACAATGGTGAATGGTCACATTTTTATTCAGTGTTTTCCACCTTCCACCTGGTCAAAGCCTCAACCGCTCAACCACTGACGTTTATGTCGAGAGCGGGATTGATTTGAACCACCAACCTTTGGATCAGTGGGCAAACGCTCGACCAACTGAGCTACTGTCGCCACATAAATACTGGATCAGATTTATATATAGCGCTTTTTGAGACACACAAATACGTTTTACAGTCCATTATTCATTCACTTCACTCTCAGTGGTGTAAGATACTATTGGAGCCACAACTGTCCTGGGGCAGACTGATGGAAGTGAGACTCCAACCTGCACCGTGGGCCCCTCCGAAAACCTTCCAGGCAAACCAATAGACCCTTTTAGTGTCAATAAACAGTGATGATGTAGGTTGCGCATTTTGGCAACAGAAGTACGGCAGAACTCAGCGGCATGTCGAGCTCTGTGAAAGGATTATCGCCAAAAGATCGCAAATATTTCCTCAACAAGCTGAACTTTGACAAACGGTGTCCGACTGCCAGATCCTCGTGCGATCAGTTAGTCCGCCGGTAGAATGTCGATTCTGACAACCACACACAGAACAACCAGACATTTTGGTGCTGGAAATGTTTTTATCTCCGTCTTCTGTCCGTGTTCAGTCTGAATGAATCAGAATGAACGGGAAACAATGCCACTTCCGTTGCCAGAATGCACACAGAGATTTTTAAAATCACTTTCGTCCTAAAAGGGTCAAACTGCCAACTCTCGGATCAGTGGACAAACGCTCGACCAACTGGGATCCTGTTGGCAAATAATGTGAAGAGCCAGTGTTATGTAACGTGGCATTTAAAAGGGAAGTTGATATAACCTGATAGATAAAAACGCCAAAGGGCTGTTTTAAAAATGGAAATGTATTTTAAACTTTAAACTCCCAGACAGTTATTTTTCACGCTTCAACTTCTGAAAGGCCAAAGCAACTGATTCACTTTGGTTGTCTTAAGTCATGGTTCGTGTTAGGTACATTTGGTGTTATCCTGAAAATTAAAAAAATAGAAAAAAAAGTGCAAAAAAAATATTGATTCCATTTTTTTAAGCTCAAAAGCATGCTTCAAAACAAGCCACACCACGCTGTTTCATAATTGAAATTCACAACAACATCTCATCTCGTCTCGGTCTTTCCTTTGCATTGCGTAACGCCCGTTTTCAAAAAGCAACACTAGTCCTTTGGCGTTTCAACATCCTCGTAAAAAAAAAAGATGAAACGAAAAACAGCAAAACTTTATTTCACAGGCAAACTGACAGAGAGGATCCACAACGGCTGCATTTTTCTGGGCTAGCATAGCGCCGTTTGAAGCTAGCACGTATGTTTTAATCATTTGCCGCCTTAATGATGACACTGCATTTATTATTAATGGGCCCGATCCCTCTCCCCTCGCCACAGCCTATATTAGCATTAGCTGCTTTTCTCTCTATTTGATGTAGCTGTAATTATGGCGCTTTTTGGAGATCACACTATGAGCTTCATGTTAAGTAAAAGCTCGGCTGTTCGTTTTTTTTCTTTCTGTTATTCTGCTGAAGTTAAAGTGGATTTGACAGTTTTGGCTGCTCATTTTACTAAACCATTGTTAACATGATTCAATTTGAGTTTTGGTTAAAGGTGAATTGTGGAGCTTTTCTGGTGGAGGCTCTGTCAAACGGCTCTGAGAAACGGTTTTCTCCATGGAGACGTTATTGCTTTGTCTGGAATGTTTCACAGTATGGCATTAAACCTGTATCGTCATGGACATATGTATCATATGTATGTACGTTTATATGTATGTAGAGTATGTATATTGTGGAGAGGTGACCCCGCTCACAGTCACAACACCTGTTTTTGAGCTATAAAACCACCTGTAATTGAATAAATGGAAAGCAGAGCTGTTTAATGTCATACTGTGGAACATTTCAGGTAGAGCAATGACCCAACATCCATAGAAACATAGTGCATATAAGCACAGGAACAAAGCCGTGGTGGTGGACATTGCAATACGAAGCGATGTAATAGAATAGGTGGGAAAAGGAACACGAGAAACTAAAGAAATACCAGGGGCTCAAGGAAGAGCTGGAGAGAACCTGGAAGAAGAAGGCATCAGTGGTGTCCATGGTGATCGGAGCACTCGGGGCTATAACCCTGAAACACTAGTCACATGACTAGGCTAGCCTTGTGTCATAACGTGGGCAGTAAAAATAAGAAAGTGGAGCACCATGTCTTAAATTGCAGCACCTGATTTTGAGCCAAGGAAGATGGCAAGCGTAAAAACGGTCTTTTCGTGAACTGAAAGTGTTTCCTATTTGTATAAGGTTTGTTTAAACTGTTTTCCACAATAGCCACAGTGACGCGGTCAAATAAAAACGGCAACTAGAGCCCCTACATCAGCGTATCAGTGTTTTGCGTCCACACAGTGCGTTGGAGCTGGTGGCAGATCGTTCCATCTCTAGAGCCGTTTTCCAGTGCGGACATATCATAAACCGTACATATAAGTGGACTAAGCTATCCCGTTAGCCGCTGCGTGCCAAATAGGAAGTGCTCCAGGAGGCTCTTCCGGCTCCTCTCTCTTTTTTCCATTCACTTACATTGAGATCTTATCGCTCGTCTATCTGTACCTGTTGCTGTGAGCCTCATCAATTTGGTCTTAAAATGTTCGTATGAACTTGCTCTACACGATTCAGATTTTTTTCTCGCTATTTTGTCTGTCAGAAAAACCCTATTCTTAACATAGAGCCTGGCTCCAAATTCGCTCCTGTAGCCATGGCATCGCGAGCCTCATTTAAGCGGCGCTAAACGCTATGGGTGACGTCACCCTCACTTAGTCCACTTCTTTTATACAGTCTACGGGACAAACACTGCATCCACAACGATATGTACTAGTGTGGATGGGGCCTCAGTAAAGAGGCTCGGAGATAAATTAACATTATTTTACTGCAGATCGTAGGGCCACATCACATACATGCCGGGTACGCTGGTCATACAGTGCATATCACTCCGCCTAAGGTGGGAATATAGATCGAATACACATCACAACATTACCTAGCAACCATAATGTAAACAAGACCCAAAACATGTCCAATATACACAATGGTAAATGATCATATTTTTATTCAGAGTTTTTCTACCTTTGAGTCACTCGAAGCCCTTTACATCGAGGAACCATTCACCCATTCACACACCAATGTGTGCAGACATTAGGGGCGAGGTGGGTTAAGTGCACAATGACATCAATAATCTGTGCTGTCTATGTTAACAGGATTCAAACTGCCAACCCACACATTTGAAGTCACATTTACAGTTTAGAGTAAAAAAGGCAACACCTTTACTCCATTGAAATCATTTTTTGTTCAAAAAGAGACTAGAATAAAAGCATGTTCTAGCAGCTTGCATCTCCACAAACCTGACTCTTATTTGACCTGCTTGTTTCCATGTTGCTCCTTTGACTATAAAATTACACAGTATAGCATTAAACCTTTGTATGGAGACCAAATCATTCCAAGTCACAGGTCAGATCTGTGGAGAGGCGACCCCGCTCACAGTCGGAATACTTGTTATTTTTCAGTATTTTTGAGCTATAAAACCACCTGTAATTGAGTAAATGTGAAGTAGAGCTGTTTAATGTCACACTGTGGAACACTCCAGGCAGAACAATGATGTATCCAAAGAAACAAGCAGGTGACGGACCCCCAACTGAAAAATCACCTAAAGCTAGTTGGTATTTTCTGTGCTGATGACACAGATAGAGGTATTACGCTGCAGAACCCGGCGCTACTTCCTGTACTTTTATTCTTTTTTTCTTCATCTTTTTTCCTCAAACTGCCTCCCAGCTGACGTAAAACTGTGCAAATACTTTAAGTACTATCTCACCGAACCGAGTAAGAATGAGAAAAACATGAAAACCTGCCACATGCCCTGCCAGAGCTGCACCGAGCAAACTCTGTGTTGTGTTTGAAAATGTGGGATTTGAGATGTTTACCTTTGCGTACGTGTAAAAAGAACAATGTGATCTTTTATCTTTGAATTCTCTGCTGACGAGATTTAGTGTAAAGAACGGGTTTATCCTGTTTGACACGCTTGTTGATTTCTTCTGAGGAAACATGGACGAAACTGCAGCGTTTAGCATTTAGTGAAGTCACTTTGCAAAGGTCAGAACAATGGAATAGATCTATGGAAGTAAATTTGCTATAATATCACACGAAGATGAAGATGTTCTTGCTTTGTCTTCACAGTACAGCATTAAACCTTTCTATCTTCACAGAGACCAAACCAGACCAAATTAATTGTTCTAAATTAAAATATTCTCCTTCAAGTTTACATGGGAATTATTCAGAATTGAGGTTTACATGGAAAACACATTAAATCGCCGCTTTTTATTTAATTCCGCTCAACGTCTGGAGGTGGGGAAGGGTTCTGATTGGACAGCGAGAAGAACGTATTTACGTCGACCGTTAAAAAACACACACTTCAGCTGCTCCCGGCTTTTCTGTCATCTCTGTTTCTCATTACGCCGCGGATGCAAGCACGATCCGAACTTTTTCCGCGGTCGTTCCGATGATAATGAAGCAGCAGCTGGAGAATTCTCTCCTGAGGCTTTACGTCTGTGAGCTGAGGAGGAGAAGGGAAGAGTGTGGGAGAAGGAGGAAGAAGACAAACTGAGTCTGAGGCTGCCACACCTCAGCCCACTCCCACATCCCGCTCACAAATCCAAAGAGACGTGGAGGAAAGTCCCAAGAGACGACTGGTGGAGCCAGATCGCGTCAGAAGAACGACCCAACGAGCACGAACCACCGGGATTATTTAGAAGAAGAATAAACGTTTACATGATCAAGGAATAAATTCATTCGGTTTTAAAATCATTATAATCCCCCCACACTTACTAATCATTTTCATTAGGAATTAAGTGTTCACATGGTCTTTTTAAAGCAGAATTCATTTTTATTCAGAATAAAATTATTTTTATTTGAAATTAAAGCTCTCATGTAAACGTGGCAACTGTGGAACATTCCAGGCAGAGCAACGACATCTCCATAGAAACAAGCAGGTGACGGACCCCTGTAAGCTTCTGATTCTTTAAGGCACCTCGGAACAAAAACGTAGAAGACGTGGAGCAGTTTCAAAAGGATCTTTATTCGGGCTACAACAGGATACAGGCCTTTATGGTGGGTCTTCACTCCTCGTCTCTGAAGGGCCTCCTTCTGCGAGACCTCTTTTATAGTTAAAATCAAACATTATCCCACCTGTTGATGCATGCAGCTGCTATTCTATCCTTGTTGTTTATGTATAGATCCTATATGTTAAGCTTCTAGCTCACCATATAAGGTAACACACAAGTCTTTACAGAGCCATCTCACTTCTTTGAATAGCCAACTTCAAGGGTCACAAGGTCAACAGGTTAAACTCCATTTGTCATAGGGTCCATATGTTCAAGTTAAAATATAATCAAAGCACCCATGTGTTTCCTTCAATCATTCCTTAATATTAACACAAGAAAAGAATTCACAGTTAGAAGAAAATAGTTCACACCCCCAACCAATAAGACAGAGTTTAGGATAGACATCTGGTGCAAAATACTATGAATAACGCAATTATGGACGAGCTGATGTTGGATTTCGGCGTTGACTCTGAACCATTTGCTTGATCGGATATCGGCTTCCAAATATTCAGTAGTTCAGTATATATCCTGATATATAAATAAGACTATTTACTAGTTGTAGAATGTAGAATTTTTTACTTATACATATTTTTTCTGCAATTAAGAGATAAATAACTGATGTATTCTGGGACAATCAAGTATATTTGATTATAGAATACATTTGGATGAGTTTTGTTTGATTTATTTTTGTTTAAAGTAAATAGATGCTGTTCTCAGTCTTACCCGATATCAACCGATACATGTGCAGATACTCAAAGCCATAGTATTGGTATTGGAATTTAAAAAACTGAATCAGCACACATGCAAACCTGTCCTGGATATCCCCAAAACTTAAAGAAGAATACCTGAGCTTTCGTCACAAAAACGGAAGACATTTGGAAACGTGCCGACGACGACTTCCTTTGGGCTCCATTGGCGATAGTAACTCTATGAAAGTGATGAAAATCTGGGAAAACTGAGAAAACGTCCTGCTTTTCTTCATCTAGATGCCATTGTAGAAAAATTGGCTGTTAATTTGTGTAAAACGCTGTCTGTAAGTGACACTGAAGACGCAATTAGAGTCCCGTCCCCCTTAGAAAGCTTTGGTAGGTTCTGAAGTCTGCTAATGCTTAAAAAAAAACAAAAAAAACAAAACAAAATGGTTTTATCACGTGCCCAGTATCAGTAACTACACTGGAAGTCAACATCCACATGTTTCCAGACGTGAATAGAGCCTATGGTATAATGCCTTGGTAATGGTCACTCAGTATGTCTTCCAAAATCCACAAAAATAAAAAATAAAAAAGTAAGATTTAACATTTGGTGTAAGATGTCCCAATCATAATAAAATAAAATACAAAAAAATAAAAATAAATAAATAAATAAATAAATAAATAAATAAATAAATAATAATAATAATAATAATAATAATATAAATAATAATAATAATAATAATAATAATAATAATAATAATAATAATAATAATAATAATAATAATAATAATAATAATAAATAAGCCTTGCCAAAGAAAACTCCCCAGAAAAATTCTCCCGTTCGTCTATATTAATTCCTGGAGGGGATATTAATGGTGCTCTATGTAACTTTCCTGGTGAAGGGTCCATCCATCTGCTTCACCACTATTTTAACTGAATAAATGCAAGATAGAGACGTTTAAAGTAGGTCTATTGTGGTTGTGTAGGCTTTATACTTTAGATATAATCGATGGAACTTGTGGATCGTTATGTTATAATTTGGACATTTTAAATCGAAATATTGAGCTAAAATGACTGAATAAACGGAAGAAGTTAACCGATTTCCACGTTAAAAAACTGTAGGGTCCAGTAGGAGCTGACGACGCCGTAAACATCATCACGACAAAGAGCCACGTAGCTGTTGGCTCCTCTGATGGATATATGCAGATCACACTAGCGAGCAGAAGATGTTTTTTTCTCGGTTTGTACCAAAATGACGATGTGAAACTGCTGAATCCTACGTGTATCACAGAAGAAGATAGAATTGGAGAACAAAGCGCGTACGTCACTGGGCGTGTACCGGCGGCGGCGAAAACGGATGCAAATCACACCAAATATAACTTCCGGTGAGTAAATGTTGATACGAAACAACGATAACACGGTTAAAACATCACGGCATGAGATATTATGATGAAATTGCATAGTCTCTGCTTTAATGCTATACTCTGGGACATTCAAAGCAGTATCATCTCCATGTATTAACCACAAAGTTACGCCATACACCTTTTCAGTTCCATTACACTGTTGCATCTCACCATTTAACCATAATTATATGCATTAACTGGACCCTATGGTCAATATCCGCACCATTAGTTGAACCTTCCATCTTGATTAGTATCGAGCCACCACTTCCCTTATTGAGAGAGACAAGACTTCCTATTGATCAGCCTGGCCTATGGATTTCAGCTGACCTTTTTCCTTATCATAAACAACATGAATAAATTATGGTTCGTACCTAATCAAAACTACACTTAGAAGAGGTGCTCGAATCGTACGTTTTTCTCAGTTTTCTGACCTGGTTTGGAGGATAGTACCTTTGGTCGAATATTTATCACAGTCTTACTTCAGTTAAGAGCCATTTTCTGGGAAAAAAGTTGAGATGAGAAGTATAAAAACACAGGAAGTAGTGCTGAAACAGTTCGAAATCAGAATCCAGCTTTCTATGTCGTCCATATGGAAAATTCTGTCCAAAATGAATGGAGAATTTACGTGCAAAGAACACATTTTTTTCGGATTTCGGAGTTTGAACATTCATTTAAAAAGGGGGTATTATGCAAAATCATTTTCTGGAGCATTCTACCATGTTTTAACGTTGTTCCCTCTCTCCCTTAAGCAGGGGTGGATTGGGACCAAGAAAATGTCCCAGGATTTTTGCCCCACAAATCACAAAAATTGTGTAAATTGAGCAGGGGAAGTGGTGCGCTCAAATCGACCCACTGCGGAAAGAGGACCGGGACTTTTCCAGAATGCGCAGATTGCCAGTCCCAGTCCGTCCTTGCGCTTCAGTAATTTAGTGATCTCTTCCAGGCCCAAACCCTCCTTACACCCATGCTCCCACACGACTATTCTCCAGAAATATACAAAAAACGTGATACAAAAGGCTTGCAATGAACTCGCAAACCTGATGTGATGTGCAGTAGTTTCATGAGCGGGATGTGCGCCGATTGTGTTTGTGACGGCGCTCTGAAGGGGGAGTGACTTAGCACGGAGAGAGAAGGAAGAGGAAACTCCGAGCTTTAAAAACAAAACTTTTAACCCTTGGAGACCTAAGGACAATCTCAGTACATTTGTCCTCGCCTGGATTTGTGTTCTTAATTTTGCTGTTAAACCTCACCCTTTCACCCCCTAATGAAGTGTTCTACATCCTTTTGTTCAACCTGTTATTTCACAATCTGCTGAAAATAAAATCCACACTCTTTCATACAAAACACACAGCAAACATGGATGAACAACTTTTTGGACTCAAAAAAATGCTTAATTAGGGCCTTAGCTACAAAAGTGCAAAATATCAAGTCTGTAAGTAAACTAAAAATATCCTTATTACCTCAAAACAAAAAAACAACAAAAAAGTGTAATCGCCCCATGACTTTTCTGGTGCCAGTCATGGAAACAGCTCCTGTCAGGTCCAGGGCCAGAGCCACAGCACTTCTGCATTTCCATGGTGGAAATTACATTTGGCTTTGGACATTTTGAGTGAAATAAACCTTTAACATAAAAATAGCAAAGGGGTGTGCAATTACACAGAACAAGATGCGTAATTTGCCATTTATTTAAGAAAAAAAACTGCACTTAGAGCAAACATAGGCGCAAGGTCAAACATCTTGACATCTTGCAAAGTTTGGGCCAATCAAAATGGATGGAGCGCATCGCTATGGCAAAAAACTCTATGTTCGGATAGCTCAATGTCACTTTCAAACGGAAAAAAGCAAGTTTCTATAGCCTATTTTACGGTTAGAATGTTATGCGCGGTTATATAAAGCATAGAACATACTGTCTCATTTAACAACAACAAAAAAAGGTGTTGCTGTTTATTTTAATTCGTTAAGTTTTGGCCCTTATATATGTTCTGGTTGCTAGGTAACAGTTACGGAATTACTGCTATTTATGCCACATCTGCTCCTTGTGTCCAACCAGGAACGAAAATTACAAACTTTAGCATTTATTCAAATCAAAAATATAATGTCTGATTAAATGTGTTTTAGTGTAATGAGCAGTCCTGTCAGTTTTACACACTTTTAGTTGTTAGTCGGTTACTTGAAAACTACCACTTCATGACATCACAAGGTGGAACAGAGCATTTAGACTTTTGGAGATGTAGACGGACTAATAATAAAGGGTTAGTCAAACATGTGTGAATGAAACAAAACATAACTCCAGGTATGTTTTCGATGAGGTAACAACATTCTAACATGACTTAAAGCTCACATTTTGAGTCCATTTTGCGTAACACGGGACCTTTAAGCCGCGTTGGGGAATTGAAAAATGAGACACTACTCGCGCACCTCCACGGGCCCCGCAAATCAATAGCCCCGCTCGTGAAATGAAGACTTTTCGCGAGGTTAATTAGGATAAACTCGGCTAATCAATCCGGCGATGTGGCAAAAGCGGATGGCGAAATGGTGGACTTAAACGCGTCGCAAACGGCTCCATAAACTGAGTGATTAGCGCTTAAGCAAGACGAGCTCTGGGTCGGCGCCAGGTAAGATCTATGGAGGTGTCACGGTGGCCCTGCGGTGCCCGGAGGGGAGCCGGGCAGGTAAGGAGAACAAAAGAGAGCCGAATGAATGTCGTGTTAGGTTTTTTTGCATTTTAGATGTGGAATTTCCAGGCTTTTTTGGTTTGCAATTTAGATCAAAATCTAATGTGGTGTTATATAATATCGCTTTAGGGGTTATTCTTTTAAAGTGCATTATAACAGAGAAGAAAGTGCAAAAAAATACAAAGTAGTGTTGAGTTCTGAAAGAGAATCCCTGTGTTGATGACTCTGAACACTATATCCAAAACACATTTCTGGCAGTTTAAATGTTAATTTAAAGATACTATGTAATGCAAAATTGACTCTTTTGAGCTTTAAGTGACGTTCCAATGTAAATAAGTAAGTAAGTAAAGTTTATTTGCTATAATTTTCAGACTCTAAGTCAAATTTTTTTTCATGGTTTGGGTGGTTCCTGCGACTTATCCTCAGGTGCAACGATAGAATTTCACATGTTCACTCTGACAGCCACAAGAGGGCGCTCTAGGCTTGTGTGCCAGTATCTCCTACGCCTGATGCTCTTCCTCCTGCACCACTGTCACTTCAGAATCAGAATCAGAATCAGAAAAGTCTTATTGCCATATGAGTTAACAGGTTCATAACGTTATAACATTAGGAAATTGCTGTGGTACTTGGAGCAAAACATGACAAACACTATAAATTAAATAGAATAAAATAACGTAGAACTCAATAGACTCTATAATGTAACACCAAAATGTACAAATTCACAAGAATATACAGTGCAGGTAACTTCTCACTCTACTGCGCATGTCTCCTGCAGAAAGAGCCGCTGTCCGGCTGCAAGTGCTGAAATCTGCAATTGAAAACATTAATCGGGCGGCAGAAAGAAAGTTTGGAGTGAGCGAGAAACTTGTGTTTAACTGGAGAAAAGCAGAGGAAACTCGAACTGCAACGAAGAAAACAAAAAAAACTAAAGCTAGATTTTGTTAGAGTTACTCAGAAGTGACACTGAGGATTAAGAATTGAATGGATTTAGGGATTTGGAGTGAGATGGAGAGTTTGGTAAACTTGTTCTGTAGTTTCTGCTCTAGTTTTCTGAATAACTGTTCATATGTGACGTGAACACACCAGACACATGTTCAGCCTGTTGTTCTCTGTTCTGTTGTTATTACTGTAACTCGTCTTTCTCGATGAAATGTCCGTTCCTGGTGTCTGATTTGTTCAAATAAATTTCCCCCCAAAAATGCGACTTATACTGTAGTCCAGTGCGACTTATATGTTTTTTTCTTCTTCACTGTGCATTTTTTGGCTGGTTCGATACTGTATATAGCGCAGACGTACACATACAAAAGATAAAAAAACAACATAAGATACATTCATAGTAAAATCAGTCATAGCAACGCTTGTTTAAAGAGAAATGTTTTTAAGTGCTTTTTAAGCATTTACACTTTCTAGAGAGCGTAGGTGAGGAGGCAGTTCATTCCAGAGTTTAGGGGAGACGGCATGAAAAGATCTGTCGCCTCGCGTTTTAAAACTTAGCGACAGTAGCTCAGTTGGTAGAGCGTTTGTCACTGATCAGAAGGTTGGCGGTTCGAATCCCGCTCTCCACATAAACATCATTGGTGCGCGGTCAGATCCACTGACCCACAGGTCACTGGTGTGATTCCAGCTCCCACAGATGAAGCTGTCGTCGTGTCCTTGGGCAAGACACTTAACCCACCTCACCCCCAGTGTCTGTGTGCACTGGTGTGTGAATGTGTGTGTGAATGGGTTAGTGGTTCCTTGTTGTAAAGCGCTTTGAGTGCCTTATAAGGTAGAAAAGTGCTATAAAAATGTTAACATTGACCAAAATGTGACCATTTAACTTATCCGAGCGACCGTCAACAGTTTTTTTTTAGGTTGTTGGACCTCAGAGTACGAGCGGAGGTGTATGGCTTTATCTGTTCTGTGATGTAAGCTAAATCCTGGCCGTGTAGAGGGTAGAACGTGTAAAGGTCAGCACCAGGACCTTGAAGTGGACACGAAAAAGAACAGGGAGCCGATGTAAGGATTAAGGTGTTGTTACCTCTTCAAAAACAGACCTGGAGTTGTGTTTTGTTTCATTCACATGTTTGAGTAACTTTATTATCAATCTGTCTGCATCTCCAAAGCGTAAAATTCTCTGTTCCACCTTGTGATGTCATGAAGAGCTCGTTTTCAAGTGAACAGCTCCTTTTTACCTTGAGTTTAGTTCAGCAGAGATCGGCAATTCCATCACTGAAGTTTTCCAAAACATGCTAGTGAAGGTGTGTGGAGTTTAAAAACACAATGGAGCACTTCCTGTATCACCACATGACGTCACAAGGTGGAACAGAGCGTTTTCTGCTTGAGAGAAGAACAACTCCAGGTATGTTTGCAAAGAGGAAGCAACACTTTAACACAAATAAAGGCGCTATCGTCTCTTTTTATTCGTCTATTGTGTCATTTCACGCTTGTTTACAGGGCGGTTGCTAGGGAACAGTCGCCGCCGGTGTCCAACCAGGGAGTAAAATTACAAACTTTGTCAAAATGTAAAAGAGAAATGAGTGGACTAACCTGTTCTTTCACTTTTCAAATAGTGAGTCACTCCGGGAAGGCCTTCGAAAATTCAAATTGTTTTTTTGTTTTTTTCTTTTCGCGACAATTACTATGTCAATGCCTTTGTATCACATTCTGTTTGGAGAATTTGTCTAGTATTGTAGTAGTTTCCAGCACAGTTCAATACTTTAATTTAATAGAAATGTTTTAAATAATAATAATAATTCTCGTCTATTTCTATGTTTTTTTCATTGTATGTTCTTTTGCATTTACGAATAATGTTAAATGTGAATGTTAAAAAACATAACTTTTACTTACTTTTTCTATCTTATGCGCTATATGTAGTTTAGGCATGTACTTTCTTGAAATTTCGTTATATTAACCTGACGTTTTCCTTTCAGAATTTCAACGTTTTAAATGTGCCAAACGTATCATATTTGATACACGAGTTTTTCACAAGAGCTGTGTGATATTTTATTCCTCGAAAAACCTGATGTGTACAGATACACACAGTGCACCACAAAATTTGTAAAAAAAACAGTGGAACAAATAGAGCATCTTTGTTTTATAAAATGTTTAATAATTTAAAGAAGGATATATGTGACAATTTAAGAGTTATTTGGCAAAGGGACCTGGGTTGTGATATAGGTGAGGAAATATGGGGGAAAATACTTTCACATTCTTGCAACGGTATAAAGGAGGCTACAGGGAAATTTACGCATTATAAACTTATACATCGGCAGTATTATCTAAACTCAAAAGAACGGGGCTCATGATGAAAGATAATTGAGGGAAATGTCACTTGGCTCCTGAAACTTTAACCCTCGAAGACCTACAACATTGTATACGATTCCGAGGAATATGTTTTCTATAACTGCGCAGAACTTTCTAAGCGTAAAAGACAGAAACTTCCGTTTCCCCTCTGAAAGTGCAGACATAGAGGTTTCCGTACATTTCTGCGGCTTTATCCTACGTCACACTCACGCTGTGTGATGACGTGAGCAAAACGAGTGTCCAATAGGAACTTTGTTTTCAGCCAAACTCATGCGCTCCGTCCATTTTGATCGAGCCAAACTTTGCCAAAGAGTGAAGTGAGTCAAGATGGTCGACTCCTCTGACTGTGTGTGTTTATAACGTGTGGTGCAGTTCTACACTGCCATCATCAAGTCCATCCTCACCTCCTCCATCACCGTGTGGTGCTGGAGCCACCACCAGGGACAAACAGAGACTGCAGTATGTTGTGCGCTCTGCTGAGAAGGTGATTGGTTGCAGCCTTCCATCTCTTCAGGACCTGTACACTTCCAGGACTCGGACACGTGCAGGTCGAATTGCAGCTGATCCTTCTCACCCTGGACATGGACTTTTTGACCTGCTCCCCTCAGGCAGGAGGCTACGGTCCATTCGGACCAGAACCTCTCGCCACAAAAACAGTTTCTTCCCCTCTGCTGTTGGACTCATAAATAATAACACTAGGACTGGTCCCACCCCCCACTCTGCTTCTGTCACATGACCCTGTGTTCTCGCACCTGCCTGTTTGCACTGATCATTACCTGCACTGTTATACTCTTATACTCTATATTATTATATTCCTGTAAATTTGTAAATTTTGTTGTTGTATTATGGCTTATTGTTTCTACTTTATTTTATTCTATTTTATTTGTTGCACATCAGTGTTTGTCTACATCCTTCTCCAAGTACCGCAGCAATTTCCTAATGTTGTGAACCTGTTCACTCATATGGCAATAAAAAACATTTTGATTCTGATTCTGAAAAAAGCCGCTCTAAGTGGAGTTTATTCTCACATACATGGAAAATTCCGCATCTTGGTGTGTGTAATTGTTCATCCCTTTCTATTTTTATTTGAAAGGTTTATTTAACTCAAAATGAACAAATACAAATGTAATAAACACCATGGAAATGCATTACAAGTGCTGTGGCTCTGTTCTATGCTCTGGCCCTGGACTTTACAGGAGCTGTTTCCATGACGGCACCAGAAAAGTCATGGGGCGATTGCACTTTTTTTGTTTTTAGGGCAATAAGGAGATTTTTAATTCACTTACAGACTTGATATTTTGCATGTTTGTAGCTGAGACCCTAAATTAAGCATTTTTTATGTCCAAAAATATATACATGTTTGCTGTGTGTTTTGTATAAAAGAGTGTGAATTTCATTTTCTGTTTTTTTTTTTCCATCTCTATTTCTGGTCCTGTAGCTTTTATCACAGCCTCATGACACAACTACAGCAGCAGATGTGAAATAACAGGCTGTACTGAACAAAAGGAGGTAGAACACTTCATTATAGGGTAAAAGGAGCAGTTTTAAAGCAAAATTAAGAAAACAATCCAGGTGCGGAGAAATGTACTAAAATTGCCCTTAGGTCTTCAGGAGTTAATGCACACTCTTTTGGGAGAGAGTACTAAAAGGTATAGAAAGGTGGATTGGCAGGACGATACCCAGGTCGCCAAGATTTTGTTTACTTGGGAATAAATCAGTAATGGCGGGGGTATCAAAATGGGAGTATGTGATTTTAAAGGTGGGGTAATAACCGCAGCACGGGTGAATCTTAGTGTCTGGAAGGATCCTGCTCCTCCAGATTTTAACACATGGATGGATAATTTGATGAAAATTGTTTCATATGAGAAATTATTGGCTCGGTTGAATGATAACAGACATTTTTGTTAAATCTTGGGCACCTATTTTTGATTGAAATACAAATAAAAACCATTCGTTCAAATAAGTGGAATTTGGAAAGTCACAGAGGCTTGTCACATGCTTTTTGACTGTTTTATTGTATGGTTTAGGTATTTCTTTTAAAAAAAATAGATTTTTTTTTTTTTGGTATTATATTTTGGGGTGCCACTATTCACTATGTATGTCATGCATAGATACAGGTAATTTCTTACATTGTATTAGCCCTTTGGCCCAGAGTAATGTGCTGCAGTCTGTTATATGTTACATGTTAAAAAATGCAAAATAAAATAAATAAAAGAGTAAAAATAACTGAAATATTTTGTTTTCCAGACTTCCACGCAGCCAGTTCTATTAGTGGATTTCTCTTTACCGCATTACAGTATCACTTTTTATGATTGGAATTATAAATTTGTCGGATTTGTTTGTATTTTATGATGTTTTTGTTCGTTCAGAAAAAAAAAATCATCTTTGAGCATTGTGGCCTGATGTAACAAATATGATACAAACTGAAACTCATATCTGGAAAATTATATTTGAAAATGTTTTTGTTTGGTTGTTCAGAGGGACCAATTAAGGCTTGGAATGAATGGAAAGAATTGGAATTTTATGTCAATTATTTAATGGTTTGGGCTTTACAGGGTTAAACGCCAAAATGGTTGCTCTAAATATGTGTAATTTTATGTTTTATTTTATTAGGAAAATGCGTTGTATTTGTTAACAGATATTTGATTTCCTCGGTTGTTGTCATCAAAACCAAAACGCACAAAATGAACACGTTTTTATCATTACAAGAAGTGCTCCGCCGTGGTCGGTTTGCAAGGAGGAAGCATCATTTGAACATAGATCAGAAAACAGCGCAAAAACGAGCCCTCTGAACGTCCGGAAATATCCGCGGCACTTATCTTTCCGCAGTTTGATTTAATTTGCCGTTTTTTTCCTCCGCCGTCCCGTAATAAATGCACAACTTGGCTGCAAGCTCGGGGACAGAGGGGCTACCGCTGCCAGATGGGGAATGGCAGCTCCACTCCCTCTTCGGGGCACCATTTGGCTCTCCTCCAAATGGCCAATTCGGCTAAATCGCAAATATATTTGTCGAGGACCGCACCAACAAAAGCAAACATTAACCCAAATCATTTCACTCATCTGCACCTCGTCACGCTCATTATCGCTACTTAGCCACACGGGGTCATTAGAATAGAATAGGAGGGCCCGGCGTGGTGCGTTCGGGTCCCGGCGTAACCGCGGGGTGTGTCAGAACGAGCCGCCATCGGAGAGCCGAGGCTGTTTTATGTCTGTATGTACTGTAAAGAGCCGCGCGTCTGTTCGCATACCAACCACGAGAGCCGGATTGAAACGTACGCCTTCCCGTGGCCTCCCGCTGAGCGCTGAATCCACACAGGAGCTAAGGAGCTGTTGTTTAATGTATTGTGCGAGGGAAGAAAGGCGAATTCTATCCTCAGTCCACCCTGCGTACATACAGTATGCGCGAGATCGGGTACAAGAAGGAATTATAAGTGGAATGAGTTTACTCGAAGGTGGTGTTTGCACGACGACAGTTTTTGGTCGAAATTGTGAAGTTTTTATTCGTTTTGGCCTTCTGAAATCTGAAAACGCCGCCGTTGTGGACAAGCAAACTGCAGATTTTGGAAAACTTTGACACCGAGACCCCGTCATCGCCACGTGACCAAAAAAGAACCAACCGGTAACAACCAGAATAACAACCACGGCGGACGGAGGTGTGTTTGTGGGTTACAGTCCGCCATTCTGACACTGACGTCTGATTGTCGGAGTGGTGATGTGTCCATTTGTGATCAAATGTCCTGCACTCCGACATTTTTTCCCCGTGGTCGGCGCGGCGGTACATTCGCTTTTTTCTTCAACATCCCGCCATCCCGACATGTAATTAAGTTTGGACTGCGCACTTTTCGGACCATATTTTCACAGACTGGAGGCGTAAGAGCACTGAGGGCAACGGAGGAGGCGCGGCCTGGTTTAAATCTGGTTAAATCCTGTTGTAGTCCCGTTTTAGACCTGGTTTTAGTCCTGTTTTAGACTTGGTTTTAGTCCTGTTATAGACCTGGTTTTAGTCCTGTTATAGACCTGGTTTTAGTCCTGTTATAGACCTGGTTTTAATCCTGTTATAGACCTGGTTTTAGTCCTCTTATAGACCTGGTTTTAGTCCTGATTTAGACCTGGATTTAGTCCTGTTATAGACCTGGTTTACATCTGATTTAGACCTGGTTTAATCCTGGTTAAATCCTGTTGTAGTCCTGTTTTAGACCTGGTTTTAGTCCTGTTATAGACCTGGTTTTAGTCCTGTTATAGACCTGGTTTTAGTCCTGTTTTAGACCTGGTTTTAGTCCTGTTATAGACCTGGTTTTAGTCCTGTTATAGACCTGGTTTTAGTCCTGTTTTAGACCTGGTTTTAGTCCTGTTTTAGACCTGGATTTAGTCCTGTTATAGACCTGGATTTAGTCCTGTTATAGACCTGGTTTACATCTGATTTAGACCTGGTTTAATCCTGGTTAAATCCTGTTGTAGTCCTGTTTTAGACCTGGTTTTAGTCCTGTTATAGACCTGGTTTAGTCCTGTTATAGACCTGGTTTAGACCTGTTATAGACCTGGTTTTAGTCCTGTTATAGACCTGGTTTAGACCTCTTATAGACCTGGTTTTAGTCCTGTTATAGACCTGGTTTAGTCCTGTTATAGACCTGGTTTAGACCTCTTATAGACCTGGTTTTAGTCCTGTTATAGACCTGGTTTAGTCCTGTTATAGACCTGGTTTTAGTCCTGTTATAGACCTGGTTTTAGTCCTGTTTTAGACCTGGTTTTAGTCATGTTATAGGCCTGGTTTTAGTCCACTTATAGACCTGTTTTTAGTCCTGTTTTAGACCTGGATTTAGTTCTGTTATAGACCTGGTTTACATCTGATTTAGACTTGGTTTAATCCTGGTTAAATCCTGTTGTAGTCCTGTTTTAGACCTGGTTTTAGTCCTGTTTTAGACCTGGTTTTAGTCCTGTTATAGACCTGGTTTTAGTCCTGTTATAGACCTGGTTTTAGTCCTGTTATAGACCTGGTTTTAGTCCTGTTATAGACCTGGTTTTAGTCCTGTTATAGACCTGGTTTTAGTCCTGTTTTAGACCTGGATTTAGTTCTGTTATAGACCTGGTTTTAGTCCTGTTATAGACCTGGTTTTAGTCCTGTTTTAGACCTGGTTTTAGTCCTGTTATAGACCTGGTTTTAGTCCTGTTATAGACCTGGTTTTAGTCCTGTTATAGACCTGGTTTTAGTCCTGTTTTAGACCTGGATTTAGTTCTGTTATAGACCTGGTTTACATCTGATTTAGACTTGGTTTAATACTGGTTAAATCCTGTTGTAATCCTGTTTTAGACCTGGTTTAGTCCTGGTTTACATCTGATTTAGACCTGGTTTAGTCCTGGTTTAGTCCTGGGTCACATCTGGTTTAGACCTGGTTTATTCCTGGTTTAGATCTGATTTTAGTCCTGGTCTAAACCAGGTCTTAATCAGGTCTAAATCAGGACTAAAACCAGGTCTAAAACAGAACTAAAACCAGGTCTATAACAGGACTAAATCCAGGTCTATAACAGGACTAAAACCAGGTCTATAACAGGACTAAAACCAGGTCTATAACAGGACTAAAACCAGGTCTAGACCTGGTTTACATCTGATTTAGACCTGGTTTAATCCTGGTTAAATCCTGTTGTAGTCCTGTTTTAGACCTGGTTTTAGTCCTGTTATAGACCTGGTTTTAGTCCTGTTATAGACCTGGTTTTAGTCCTGTTATAGACCTGGTTTTAGTCCTGTTATAGACCTGGTTTAGTCCTGGTTTAGTCCTGGGTCACATCTGGTTTAGACCTGGTTTATTCCTGGTTTAGATCTGATTTTAGTCCTGGTCTAAACCAGGTCTTAATCAGGTCTAAATCAGGACTAAAACCAGGTCTAAATCAGGACTAAAACCAGGTCTAAATCAGGACTAAAAGCAGGTCTAAACCAGGTCTTAACCAGGACTAAACCATTATTGACTTGCTTATTTATTTTATGCTTTATTTTATTTACATGTTCATTTATATTGTGCATTCTCTGTGCAGCATTTTGGAGACTTTGTGTTGGTAAAATGTGCTATACAAATACAGTCAAATTGGATCGGAAATTCAGTAGAGATGGGCAATCCCGGGGCTGAAATGATCCAAATGATTCAAGCAAAGGTGTATGGAGCACTTCCTGTATTACCACATAACCCCATCAGGTGTTAAACATGTGAATGAAACAAAACACAAATCTAGATACATTATTGATGAGGAAACAACATTAGAAGAACATTAAAAGATGGTGTAAGCAGTTTCAGCACAAGCCTTTATTTGGACTAATGAGGAATAAAAAGACCAAATGCATTAGTAAGTTCAAAGTGTAAAGCAGCACACATAAATGTAAATATGTTTTATAGCACCATTAATACAGTTACAGTGATTTAGTGGGTAGAACATGCGAGCAAATGGTTCACTACTACATCATCTAAACCGAATAATGAAAAGAAAGCAGAATTACAGATATATAACTAAACAATATACTAACTTTTCCCTTTCAGAATGAGCACAACTTGTTTAATTAGAATTTATTTAGTTTTCAAATTGGCTGTTGTACCATGTCCAAAAGTCATTTCTTCATCAAAACATGCCTGATTTTATTGTTGTCATCCAGGCATGTTTGTGTCACCTAGCGACCTCTCCAGGGCCCAATTCTTATGGTAATAGCTGTAAGATTCTGTCCACTTCTAAGACACACAGCAATTTTCCATAAACAGTATGAACAATTTGATACAGAGATCGTATTAACCAAATATTCTCCGTCATTGATAGAATTTTTTTAACGTCGATGGGAAAATCTGAAGGCCGTCCGTCATTTTGACAGATTACACTGAGGGTGATAAACCATAAATTTAAATAGTTCACACTAGGGATTCGATTACCTTTTCTTAATCGATCGTTGGGAGAATTAACATCATTATTGTTACTATTACTAATCTGCTAATAAGATCAACTGTTTTACAGAAATGAAACTTAAAACCACATGACTCATTTGCATAATCAGTAAGCAATGAAAAAAAAGCAGCTCTTTCCTTGTGCCTGTCGGACTAAAGGACACGACTCGACAGGATGTGATGGTGCAGGTGAGTCTGTTCTGTGCGTATGTCGCGTTGGAGATACTGCGTAGGAAGGAAAGAAACAACAGCTGATAACGTTGATGATCCAGGGGGCGCTAATGTTACAGCACAGGCAGGTGGCAGCGAGGAGGTTAAGCGGGAGTGCTGTGTTCAGTGGGAGCGGGACATTTTAAAATAAAATGACTAATAATAATAGTTGCTGATGGAATTTTTACAACCATGTCTGTCAAAATGACAGGCAATGATAAAGTCTAATGCAACCTCTGGTCTGATATTAAACAATACACTACAACTTGACAAACCTGACTCGCTTTATTGCACAATGATTTTTGCTATTATTGCACCATTAGTCACCGACTAAGTGCACCTTTGTTGTGCAGATTTGTTCAACAGCAGTGGCACAAATGAAAACTTAGGCACTCGATAGTGTTTGCCTGATGGAACGATTTCATATTCACCATGCAACAGGTGAGAGGAGTTTCCCACAATCCGTCTGGCACAGAATTTTGAAAAATGTCCTGCAGAGCAGGACCTTATTTACCAGTTTTCCAAATTGATTGATTGATTGAGGAGCATCAAAAACGAAACTGAAACAAATTTCTAATGTTTTTTTCAGCAAATGTAGCATTTTCAAAACAATAAAAGGTAACATGGTGATCTAAATATGGGATGTGTTAGCTATGAATACTCCACAGAAATGTAACACCACCTCTTTTAAAAACTCAAGAGGTCCTAGCGCGATTCCCTGAGGTACACCCTTTTAAAACACGCTGAATTACTAATACATACATTTATATTGCAGCATACAAAATACAATTATGTTTTATTACATCATTAAAGATGAAAATAGGTATATTTTTTTTTTAATAAATTATGTGTTAAATGTGTCAAGGTGTATTTTTATTCATATAATTAGCTAAAACATTAAAATGTGTTTCACCGTGCTAATTAAAAATAAATAAATAAATTAAAAACTGCTTAAAAACTCAAGGGGTCCCAGAGCGGTACCCTGGGATACCCCATTTCAGAAAAAAACACAAAATCCTAACAGACGCATATGCTCAAATTCTATTAATTGCACACAGATGGAATTTAGCAGTTCTTTTTCCCATCTCTTATGAATTATGAGCGAGTGCGCGCTGTGGTCTTCTTGTCATTGTTAAGAAAAATCTGTTTAATTGTGGGCTTATTCAGAAGATATGTATCCCAAGGCGGAGTCGAAGTGGGATCCAAGTGCAACACGGCTGATCTATATTCAAAGCTGGAGCCAGCTAATTGAAGCTAAGGGGCTCGGCCAGATCAGGACGAAGCAAGGAGTCAGCAATTTGAGGTGTCCATCTTGTGAAAATCCACGAGAAGATTGAAGATATTACTGGAAATTCTCGTGGAAAAGGTGCTATGTATTCAACCTCCAAGGAAAAAGCATAACTTGTGTGAAATATTGTATTCGGAAATGGAGAAATATGCATTGTGGATATAAATAATGCAAAAAGACCTTAAGCAAAGAGAGATGGTTCTATGATTTTAATATTTGCAAGGTTTTGACGTAATTTCAGTAAGACCTCTGCAGAAAATGGCTATGTTCACATTTGTGCGTTTTGCATGTAAGTTATTATATACTAATTATACTATTTATTGATAGTATTTTTTATT
This sequence comes from Odontamblyopus lacepedii, assembly GCA_034769755.1. Classification (NCBI taxonomy): domain Eukaryota; kingdom Metazoa; phylum Chordata; class Actinopteri; order Gobiiformes; family Gobiidae; genus Odontamblyopus; species Odontamblyopus lacepedii. The sequence continues at coordinate 20,399,821 of CM068366.1, forward strand.
TTTTTTGGATTACATAAACATGCTCAGAAATTATTATTCATATATATATTTTTAAACATAATTATGTGCTCAGAAATTATTATTCATAGTAATTTCTACCACCCCTCCTCCTACTACTACGACTTTTTCTGTTTTTTCTTCTTCTTTTTGGATTACATAAATATGTGCTCAAAAATTATTATTGATAGTAATTTTTTTTTTGATTGCATAAACATGCTCAGAAATGATTATTGATCATATTTGTATTTTATTTTTTTGGATTACATAAGCATGCTCAGAAATTATTGACAGTAGTTTTTTTTTTTTTTGGGATTATATAAACATGTGCTCAAAAATTATTTTTGATAGTAGTTTTTATTTTTTATTTTTTGGATGATGTAAACGTGCTCAGAAATTATTATTGATCGTAGTTTTTCTTCCATCCATCCATCCATCTTCTCCCGCTTAATCCGGCTGGGTCGCGGGGGCATCTTGCTGCCCAATACTCATAGCACCTGACCCCCCCTATGAACCCCTCTGCAGGTGGTGAGCCCACAGGAGGATGGACGACATGGTCCTTGATGTTAGTTCATAGGGGTGCGGGCATGTTTTGGGTTGATGGGGGAAACCGGAGCACCCGGAGGAAACCCATCCAGACACAGGGAGAACATGCCGACCCGGGGATCGAACCCGCAACCTTCTTGCTGTGAGGCCTGAGTGTTGCCACTCAGCCACCGTGCTGCCTGTAGTTTTTCTTTCTTTTTGGATTTCATAAACGTGCTCAGAAATTATTATTAATAGTATTTTTTTTTCTGTATTACATAAACAAGTGCTCAAAATATTATTGATGGTAGGTTTTTCTTTTTTTTTTCTTTTTGGATTACATAAACATGTGCTCAGAAATTATTATTGAGAGTATTTTATTGAGAGTATTTTTTTTTTTTTTTTTTTGGATTACATAAACAAGTTCTTAAAAAATTATTGACAGTTCTTTTTTTCTTTTTGGATTACATAAACATGGTCAGAAATTATTATTGATCGTATTTTTTTCTGTATTACATAAACAAATTCTTAAAAAATTATTATTGATGGTAGTTTTTGTTTTGTTTTTTTCTTTTCGGATTACATAAACGTGCTCAGAAATTATTATTGGTAATAATTTTTTTTTATATATACTTTTTTTTTAAAATATATTTTGACGTTTTTGGGAGAGCCATTAAAAAAGGAAAAAAGGAACTGTTAACAAAGCAAAACTGAGCGGATACATGCCCCAGACAATCTTCTGAGGTCAAACTGAAAAACTTCCTCCATGTTTAATTCTTTTTACTTTTATTAGATTTTTTCCCCCATGTGGATACAATTACAGATTTTACTCATTCAAAAGTTGAAATACAAAAAAAGACTACTTTAGCTGAGCTGAGAGTAGCAAAAAGGTCAAATTCCAGGGCTAGTTCGGTGTCATATAAATGTAATATAAACACATATGTGACAAGTGCTTTCAAATGTTAAGTTTAGGTGCACTGCGTAGCTTTTTGATTGCGGTCCCTCACCTGCTTGTTTCTATGGAGATGTCATTGCTCTGCGTCAAATGTGTCATGGTTCGTGTTTTATTTTGACATTTGTTTTTGAGTTTTACTTCCTGTTGTTTTCATCGTTTGCCCCGCCCTAATGTGTCTCACTGTGTGTCGTTCGTCTGTGTGCATATATCCTGTTTGTTGCTCCATTGTCTTTATAGGTGTCTTGCCATGGCTGTTTTGCTTGATTTTTGGTTCTTTCTTTGTTATTAAAGAACTTTTACAGCAGTCCTCTGTTTGTACGTGACAGAATGTTCCACAATATGACATTAAACAGCTCTACCTTACATTTATTACATTTATTCATATAGTTTTATAGCTCAAAAATACCTAGAAAAACAGGCTTTGTGACTGTGAGCAGGATCGCCTCTCCGAAAATCTGACCTGTAACTTGGAGTGAAACATTTCAGACAAAGCAATAAAATCTCCAAGCGATTGACAAACCCTCCAGAAGAGTTTTCCATACCTAATTGAATGTAAGTAAGTGCGTAACTAGTAGTAGTAGTGGTCCAATGCAGAAAATCTCTCGATCTGTATCAGTCTCGTCCCCACACCCTGAGTTTTTGGTCTTTTCTTTTTTCGTCATAAGCAGGAAATCTTGAGGAATTTCGAGGAACCTTCGTAAAGAACATGAAGAAGTGCGTATTCTGGATCCCAGGCAACTACGACATGGCCCCATAGATAAACTCTGCATTTCACCTCTGCATTTGACCCATTATTAGGCACTTGGTCAAGAGTGTCACAGTGAGGGACAAGAGGACACTGGACAAACTGCTCTCCAACATGGACACTCCTGCCCCCCCACCGCGCCAGACTGTGGAGGGACAGAGGAGATAATACTCCCTACAACTGTACAACAACTCACCCTTATGTAACGGATAATACTCCCTACAACTGTACAATCGTTCGACACCATTGACCACCACATCCTACTACACAGCCTCCAGCACCACATCGGCCTCTCCGACACTGCCCTTCACTGGTTTCACTCCTACCTCACTGACAGGACCGGGCATGTAGTCCTGGGGGATGCTAAATCCCGCCCCCACACTGTTACCTGTGGGGTTCCCCAGGGCTCCGTGCTCGGCTCCACCCTTTTCACCATCTACATGCTCCCCCTTGGGTGTGTCGTCGGCAGGCATGGAATCAACTTCCATTGCTATGCTGACCACACACAGCTCTACCTTAAAGTCACCCCCTCTGCCTCCCCCTCTGCCTCTGTCGCCCGCCTTAACTCCTGCCTGGAGGAGTTGGGGGCATGGATGAGTCAAAACTTCCTGCAGCTGAATGGCTCAAAAACTGAAGCCATTCAAACCGGCACCTCTCATCAACTTCACTCTTCTCCTGTCACCTCTGTTTCATTCTTTGGCCACAGCATTCCCCTCTCCCCCTCTGTTACAAACCTTGGGGTCAAATTTGACCCCCACCTCTCCTTCAGCGATCATGTCACCCACATCTGCAAAACTTCCTTCTTTCACCTCCGTAATATCTCTAAACTTCTTCACTTTCCCTCCCGGCTGCAGAGAAGCTCGTCCATGCCTTTATCTCCTCCAGGTTGGACTATTGCAACGCACTCCTCATCGGGATCCTTGGCAGGAGCATCCAAAACCTCCAGTAAAAGCTCCAGCACCAAAACAGCGCGGCCAGGGTCCTGATGAGGGTGCGGAAACACGAGCACATCACCCCCATCCTCCACACCCTCCACTGGCTCCCCGTGCACCTCCGTATAGAATACAAAATCCTCCTGCACACCCACCACTGCCCCCACCTACCTCACAGACCTGCTCACACTACATACCTCAGCCAGGATCTGGTCCGGCCAACAGCACCGTCTGCTCCCGCCCAGGACACGGCTCAAGACCATGGGGGACCGAGCCTTTGAAGCCGCCGCTCCCCGTCTGTGGAACACCCTACCTGACCACCTCAGGGCCCCACAGACGGTAGAAGCTTTTAAAAAAGGACTCAAAACCTATCTTTTTAGAAAAGCCTACAACATTTTATGATGTTTTTAATGTTCTTTTTATTGTAGCAAGTGTAGCACTTTGAGATTTGAAGTCAAATGTAAAGTGCATTATAAATAAAATGTATTATTATTATTATTATTAGTATTATTATTATTAGTAGTATTATTATTATTAACTGTACAACAACTCACACTTATGTAACAGATAATACTCCCTACAACTGTACAACAACTCACATTTATGTAACAGATAATACTCCCTACAACTGTACAACAACTCACCCTTATGTAACAGATAATACTCCCTACAACTGTACAACAACTCACACTTATGTAACAGATAATACTCCCTACAACTGTACAACAACTCACATTTATGTAACAGATAATACTCCCTACAACTGTACAACAACTCACATTTATGTAACAGATAATACTCCCTACAACTGTACAACAACTCACATTTATGTAACAGATAATACTCCCTACAACTGTACAACAACTCACCCTTATGTAACAGATAATACTCCCTACAACTGTACAACTCACACTTATGTAACAGATAATACTCCCTACAACTGTACAACAACTCACCCTTATGTAACAGATAATACTCCCTACAACTGTACAACAACTCACACTTATGTAACAGATAATACTCCCTACAACTGTACAACAACTCACACTTATGTAACAGATAATACTCCCTACAACTGTACAACAACTCACATTTATGTAACAGATAATACTCCCTACAACTGTACAACAACTCACACTTATGTAACAGATAATACTCCCTACAACTGTACCACTTGCCCTTATGTAACAGATAATACTCCCTACAACTGTACAACAACTCACACTTATGTAACAGATAATACTCCCTACAACTGTACAACAACTCACCCTTATGTAACAGATAATACTCCCTACAACTGTACAACAACTCACACTTAAGTAACAGATAATACTCCCTACAACTGTACCACTTGCCCTTATGTAACAGATAATACTCCCTACAATTGTACAACCCACCCCTATGTAATGTAGAGCTGTTTAATGTCATACTGTGGAACATTCCAGGCAGAGCAATGAGGTATCCACAGAAACAAGCAGGTGACAGAACCCCAAACGAAAAGTGACCCTCTTTTATATCTAGATAACATGTAGTGAATACCTAAAGAACGGGATGACTCATGCTAAAAGTTAAGTGTACGACGGCGGTCCATAAGTCATCCGGGGATAAGGCCCGGCTCAGTCGTGGTGGTCAGACTGGATGGACCTCATACTTTATACGGCTAAGGATGTCAACATGCCCTTATAACTCCCCCGCAGCGCTTTATCACCGCGTTCAGACTCCATAAAACCCACCTTATTACACTAAATCTGTCAGTGGATTTAATATGGATCACGCTTTGATGTCTCTCCATCCATCAAGCGCAACACCACAGCGGAGTCAATGGCACCGAGATGTATCTGGGCTGTCAGGCCACCGCTATTCTCCACGGTGACGGCTAGCATTTCAGCTCGCCGACGTTGGCATTTACAGTTAAAGATCGGGTCGGGTCAGCGTTCGAGAGTTTTCGAGCTGTTCAAACTCACAGTGTGGTGTGTTTAAAGGTGCGTCGCGGAACTTTTTCCGATGTGGGGTCACTTGCTTGTCTTGGAGATGTTATTGATCTGCCTGGAATGTTCCACGCTATGACATTAAACGCTTTAGTCATTACAGGGGTTTATATTGCTCAAAAAGACAAAAATTGTCTCTGAATAGGGGTGACTCTCCACAGATCTGACCTGTAATGTAGACTATCGTTGAGATAGACAGGTTTAGTCTGTGGAACATTCTAGACAAAACAATAACATCTCCATGGAGACAAGCAGATGATGGACCCTTACGGCAGATCATTTGTTCCATTAGATTTTGAATTTTAAATATTGCTGAATTTTTCACTTTGAATTTTTTAACTCTGAAAGACTGAAGACATTTGAATTATTTTGTTTCTGAATTTGAGTTGAATTTTTAAATGCACTTTTCAATGGGTTTCAAAAAAAAAATAAAAAAATCACCTTTTAAATATTCAGCACATATTTTCAAGCCCTCAAATTCAATAGTCAAATTCAATTCAAAGTGTAAAATTCGCAGTGAAAATTTTCAAGATTCTGACCTAATTCTGACTATTTCCTGCTTGTTACTAAATTAAATCAGAACTTCGATTCCTTTTGCCTCGGCATCTTGGATCTTTGCTGTGAAGTTTTTTCACTACGAATTTGAAAATATTTGTGCTGAATATTTAAAAGGTAATTTTTTAATATTGAATTTTAAAAATGTACACTTAAAATTTCAGCAACTAAAATTCAGAACAAATACAAATAATTCCAACATGTTTTTTCAGAGTTAAAAAATTCAAAGTGATAAATTCAACGTCATTTAAAGTTCAAAATCTGCTCAAACAAATTATCTTCCATAGACCCTTTAGTAGAAGAAGGAACTGTTTTGTCTAGAATGCTCAGCAGTATGGCATTAAATTCATTTTGACCAGTATATTTTCTTGCTTGTCGTGGTTAAAAATTACATCAAATGTCGTCATGATGTATTTTAAGTGTGCTATGAAATGTTTCTAGTCATCGCCATGGAGATGATATTACTTTGTCTAGAATATTCATTAAACTAATCTATGTTATATTTACTTTAGTTGTGTTCATTCCGTTATGGGTGTTTTTTATAGCTCAAAAATACCTCGAAAAACACGTATTCCTACTGTGACTCGGATTAGCTCTCTGCAGATCTGACCTGTAACTCGACCTGATGGCGTCACCTGCTTTATAATGCCATACTGCGGAACCTAAAGCTATACCAACTCCGTGAAGGCAAAGGAGGTGGATCGCCATTAAAAAGCGACATAGGGCAACATGAAAATGCGACGAATTTCAATCAGGAAAAAGTCAATGAGGAGTTAGCCGGAGCGGGACTTGAACTACCAACCTTCGGATCAGAGAACGGACGATCCACGAAATGAGCTACTGATATTAGAGAGAATTAAATATGAGCAATTCGTGATGGATTTGGACTCAAAAGTGAAGAAGAGATGGAGAAGTTGAGGAGGCTGCAATGGGACAGTAGTGGCAAAAATGATTTAAACGAATTGGAAGAATGAAATTAAGTATTTTTACGATAGTCTCCAAGGTTCTACTTTGACTGCTTGTATCTCCTGATCTGCCCGTTTCAGAGTACATTAGTTATATTTTCTCGTCCTGTATTAAATCGAAAATCGCTTGGGCACATCCATACGCGATTGCCAATGGAACAGACCATCACATCCAACCCTTATGTCCCGTACAGTAGAGCCAAAGAACAATATCAAATCTATCCAAATTCCAGCCAGCTATTTTTGACAACCCACCAAGCTATAATTTAGATCCAAATTTCAATGAACCTTCGAGTTACTGCATAAAAAAAAAAAAAAAAAATTGCACCAAAATCTTTGTTCTTGTCAGACATAAGCAGGCGAATGGTCGATTTCGTTTTAGGTTTGCATGTGTAAGGCTTCTTTTTTTAATGCTTTTCTTCACGAAGATGGTATTGCTTTGTCTGGAAAGTTTTGTATTATGAAAGTATTACACCTTTCTATCGTCATGGAGACCAAACCAGACCAGGTTACAGGTCAGATCTGTGGAGAGGCGACCCCGCTCACAGTCAGAATGTTGTTTTTCTAGCATTTTTGAGCTATAAAACCACCTGTAATTGAATAAATGTAAAGTAGAGCTGTTTAATGTCATACTGTGGAATATTCTAGGTAGAGACATCTCCATAGAAACAAGCAGGTGATGGACCCCTAACCAGAAAGTTGCACACTGCATACATTTAACCCTCAAAGGCCCAGTGTTGTACTATTACAACATTACATTTAAGTCTACAAAACTAAGCCTTTCCCCCTTTTCTTTTCTTTTTCAAACCGCATTTACAGTATGAATGGGTCCTATTGTTCTGTTCTGCGATGCTATTGGATGACAGAATGGGTAAAAAGGCCCGGTTATTTGGCCATGAAGTAATTCAACTTCAGAACCTGCCTTGGTGTAGAGGTGCTTGTTGTTTTAGACGAGATAAATCAAGAATCAACTACGTAAAATGTTTGAAAAATGTTTCTGTCCTAATTGATGTTTATAGATCATGATTATTTCAGGACACCACTGAACATACTGATACTGTGATATTTTTAGCTTGTTTTGTCCATGTTGTAATTTTACGACGGTCAAAGTAGTAGCACAAATTTAGCCTGCACACACCTTGAATCCCATATTAAGGAACTGTACTTTTCACTTGTTTGAGTTTAGATTAGGGCGTCAATGTTAACGCGTTAACACATGCGATTAATCCCCAAAAAATATCGCACTAGTGTTTGTTTTTTTTAACGCAGATTAATCACCCAATTCATTTTGAACGCACATGCTCCTCGAAAGCGCGAGGGTGACCTGAAAGGCGGCGCAGGTTATTAGGTCAGTGATCAGGTCTGTCCATACGCGACTTTAGATCAAACTAAGGTAGTTTGCAGATGTTGCAGCGATGAACTCTCTTTCTACAGAAGCACAACAAGTTTAAAATACCATGTTAAAGCAAAACACGTTTGATTCAGCGGCAGCAACGACGCTACTTGTACCAACAACAAGCCGAGCACGACAAACAATGTTGGCGAAGTGAACCCACGGCAATGTTTTCAACAAAAATACCAGTGATAGAAAAATGTCAATAATATAACTTTTTGATAATAAATTGCATTTTTGTCAAAATATTTTGATCTTTTTTTGAAGAATAATTAACTGTGATTAATCATGCTTAATCAAAATTCTATAGTGTGATTAATCTGATGAAAAAAATGAATCATTAAGTGTTTTGTGTTGCATTTTTGTATGAAAAGCGCTCTATAAATAATGTTTAATTGATTGTTTGACAGCACTAGTTTGGATAAAAATTAAATGTTTTGCATTACATTAGTAATTTAAATTAGTAAAAGAGAGTAATTGTGTATTTTAAGTTAGAAAGAATTCTGTAGCATAGTTTGAAGAATACTACTGTATAGTACTGCTTGGTTTCCCTTGTCTGAAATGTGTCAAGAAACAGCATGTAACTTTCTGAAGGTTTCCATGGAAATAGAGCGTTCAAACCTTCAGAACATTCTTCATGGAGATAGATATAGTGGAACTGTATTGCCAAAAGAACCAACATTTCCATGGAAACAGGTGACACCTCTCTTCCAGACCAAATAAGAGTCAGGTTTGTGGAGATGCAAGCCCGCTCGCAGTCAGGACGAAGACTGAAATCACATTACTAGTTAAAGAAGAGATTTGTTTTACTTTTTAGGGGAAGATGAATTTGTTTTCCGATTGCTTAAAAATTTCTCGTCTACCAAGATGGATAAATTTGACCAGGCTCATTGCTCATTCTTGATATCCTTGGGGAAACAAAATCGCTCCCAAAATTCTTTAAAACGTGCCAGTTGAATCCGCTATCCAACCCCTCCTCATGTCCTCTACGGTGCAGCCAAAAAAAAGAAAAAAATAAAGAAAAAGACTACCCAGCTATTCTTCACAACATACCATGGCATCAGGAGAAATTTCAGCTGCAATTTCGTGCGCTCCAAATGAGAGGTTACGGCGCGGAGAAGATAAAAGACTGTCGAAACGAGGAAAAAGAGACATCGCTCGGATTTCACCGGGAACCAATGGGAACGTGGGGCCAAAACCTCTGGGATTCTGGTATTGGGCGCTTTTGTTGTACCCTGCCCGGGGCCCTTTCCCTGGCATCAACTGCCCGCTTTGCACGGCTCTCCTGCGGGCATCGGAGTTTACTGCTCGCCCCTTCATCGAACACCTCACGGCAGAGAAAAAACAAACGAGAGCTAGAGTCCGGACCATGAGGCGGGGACCTCCCATTCGTTTCGCTGAGGTAAACTGGAGCAGTGCCGTGTTTAATGGGCCGCGCTAAGGACTATTTGGTGTTGAGTGAGTGAGTACTTGTGAGTACTAGTACTTGATTTGCAGTGCAGTCTGGAGGATACTACTACGGCCTACGTGAATATGCAAAACGTGTCCTTCATTTATTATTCAAAAGAGTCCCTCCCGTGTCCTGGTTTCGGTTCGTATTCCGGTTTGCCTCTTGATTGCCGGCTTTATTACCTTGAAACACACGCACTGGAACAGTGAGTGGGGTCGCCTCTGCACAGATCTGACATGTAACCTGGCTAAAGGCTTGTCCAGATAGACGTAGATACATGATTTGTTTAATATGTCAGATCAGACTTTGTAAAAGGTGCATTTTGTAACAGCTGGAAGTGCTTTTCTTCATGTAGATGTCATTGCTTTGTCTGGAATGTTTCACAGTATGACATTAAACCTTTCTATCTTCACGCCAGACCAAGTTACAGGTCAGATCTGTGGAGAGGCAACCCTGCTCACAGTCAGAATACCTGTTTTTTGAGGTATTTTTGAGTTATAAAACCACCTGTAAGGTGGAACTGTTTAATGTCATACTGCGGAACATTCCAGACAAAGCAATGACGTATCCATAGAAACAAGGTGAGCCCTAACCAAAACGTTACATAGAGCATCATTAATTGTAAAAGTAGAAAGAAAGAAAATGAGAACATGTTTGTTTTAATACAGAAATTTTTGGGGCACATACATTTTTTAGAACTTTTAATTTTTGTTTATTTATTTTTAATTAGGTAAATAAGGTGGACTACCATACCATAGCCAATCACAGCACTGCTTACAGCTTGTATTTCTGGGTGGAATAAAATACTACATATTAAATTATATACAAGGGCAAAATCAGTAATGTATATTTAGATGACTGTGTTACCTTTTATTGTTTTGAAAATGCTATACTGGCCAAAAACAGCGTATTAACATGTTTTATAAGTTTCACTTTTGTTCTTGATTCTCCCTGCTCCCTTTGCTCTCCATGTTGCAGTGTACAGGGTGTGGGAGAGATCACTAGATGCTACTACTACTTGTACTACTTTGTACTACTACTGCTAGTGCTACTACTACTGCTGCTACTACTACTGCTGCTGCTACTACTACTACTGCTGCTACTAATACTAATGCTGCTACTACTGCTGCTACTACTACTACCACTACCATTAATACTACTACTACTACTAATACCACTACCACTACTATTACCAATACTACTACCACGACCATTACCACTACTACTACCATTACCACTACTACCACTACCACCACCACTACTACTACCACTACTACTACTGCTGCTGCTACTTACTATTATTGATCTCTCTACTACTGCCACTATAATCCTCACTACTACTACTACTACTAAAAATACCATTACTTCTCCCTCTACTGCCATTACTATCACTACTCAACTGACCATTTGGTTACAAACAAAAATATATCACTAGTTGATTCAAGTAATTTCTAATATACAGCCATTTTTATGTTGCTATGTAGCGAACAATAAACATAGTAACATGAATATGTCATATTATAAATCTAACACGTAATGGTGTTCCACAGGGATTTATTTGGGTAACGACAAAAAGGTGTCACTAGTTGTAGGAGAGATCACGAGATAACTCAAACATGCATGGGTGACATCTAAAACCTCTTCAGGCAACGTTATAACATGGTGGTGACACAAGCGGAAAATAAAGACACCTTGAAACTAGAAACATCATCTCAGCAAAGGTGTCACGAGGACATCATTTAGACTTATAGAGGAAATTTGAGCCAGAATACATTTAGAAAAGTATCAAAGTTCTATTACGGTTTCTGATCATTGGAATATTTCAAAGTGTAGTCAGCGATGGCCCCGGGCAATCATTCTTAGCTCAACATTAGCGCGTGTGATTGAAACATGAGTGATGATGGTTGGAGAGAAAGGCCCCGGGCGGAGGTGTCATCTAATGGAAGAAAAATATAGAAGAGGCCAGAGCGGGTGACACCTCTCCCATACTGCACTGCCCGCCAAAAGAATCGCTAATGTACCACTAATGGGCCCCTGTGTGGGTCGCGTTCGTGGACAATTGCGGCAGAGTCATGGGAATTGATTCGTTGGATCCTTTGTTTATCAAAATTGAGAGTTTGTTCTTTGGATTACCCTTGTCAATGGCAAAAACTATATAGCGAGCAATGAAAATACTGTTTATACAAGTATGAACACAAAAGTACATGGTGGGGTTGGAAATCTCTAGCCAAATACTACTGCTAAAACTGCTACTGCTATTACTGCTACTACTACTGCTGCAATTACTACTGCTACTAATACTGCTACTGCTTCTGCTACTATTGTTACTACTACTGCTACAACTACTACTCCTACTGCTTCTACTACTATTGCTGCTACTACTACTGTTGCTACTTCTATTGCTGCTACTACTACTACTACTAATACTATTGCTGCTACTACTGCTGCTGCTACTACTGCTACTACTACTACTACTCCTAATACTATGACTACTGCTGCTACTACTGCTGCGACTACTACTACTGCTACTACTACTACTACTGCTGCTGCTACTACTACTACTACTACGACTACTACTACTGCTGCTGCTGCTACTACTACTGTGGTACTACTACTTCTTACTATTATTGCTGTGCCCACTGCCATTACTACTGACACTATAATCATTACTTCTCCCTCTACTGCCATTACTATCCCTACTAATGAGCCGACATTTAAGAGCCAACATTTAAAGGCCAACCGACCACTTGGTCAGCAACAAAAACATATCTCTAGAAATTTCTCATATATATACATGTAGCCTTTTTTAATGTTGCTATGTAGCTAACAATGAACATAGTAACATGAAAATGTCATATTATAAGTAACGTGTAATGGGGTCCCACAGGGTTCTATACTGGGACCACTCCTGTTTAGTGGTCCCAGTATAGACTAAAAATATCAGATTTTTAGTCTGATATTTACAAGTACTCCCCTTACTACTGCCACTATGACCCTTACTACTAGTGCTACAAATCATTCTACCTCTACTGCTATTGCTATCACTACTAATGTGCCTAAATTCCAAAGCCAACCAACCATTGGGTAATGACAAAAACGTATCACTAGTTGTTTCACATAATTTCTTATATAATGCCAGTGTGATGGTGTTCCACAGGGTTCGATACTGGGACCACTCCTCTTTAACATTTTAGTCTGATATTTACAAGTACTAACCTTACTACTGTCACTACGATCCTTACTACTGCTAAAAATACTTTTACTTCAACCTCTACTGCCAATACTATCGCTGCTAATGTACCCACATTTCAAGGCCAACCAACCATTTGGGCAATGACAAAGAAGTATCACTAGTTGTTTCAAATAATTTCTAATATAATGCCAGCGTAATGGTAGCCCACAGGGTTCTATACTGGGACCATTCCTGTTTAACAGTTTAGTGTGACATTTACAAGTATGTAAATGCATGTGCTAAGTTTTTGTTTATCTATTTGTCTATCTATCCATCTACCCATTTATTTATTGATTTTTTTTATACAAGGCTCTTAGCGATAGGGATAAACTACTTTACTTACTGACCACATGTATTAATTTTATACATATGTTTATATATATATATATATATATATATATTGGTTTTGAAAGAGATATTCACTCACCTTTTATAACTTTATATAAAAAATGCACCGCTTGAAGATTATATTACAGCGATTATAGCATTTGGTGATAGAAACATCAATTCAGTATGCAACGTCTGCGTCTCATCAGCTCTCAAGCCATCCTTTTAGACAGCTAACATTCAAGTGATTGGCCTGTCTCTTCTCATTTTAAGAGTTTGAGTTCCACTGTTGACCTTTATCTCATATCACAGCATTCCATTATGAACTGTCAAAGAGCCTCTTCAAATCAAAGTTATCAAATAGAGCAAATACCATGGACCATTTTGTTCTTTCCATTTTCATACCATTTGAACACTTTTTAAACTTATGAAGTATAGACAACTGACCGTAAAGGGGAAATGTGCACTTGACTGACCTAACATCAGCTCAAACTGCAGTATCGTTTTACCGCTACTACTACTAAGGCTGCAAGATTAATCGCAATGACAATTAAGTACCATAATTTTCTCCACAAACAACAAAATCTCAAGTTTGTATTCAGTCTTTTTGTCAATTCTTCTGGACTTCATCAATTGCAAATCTAATAACACTTGCAATTCCATATTTTATGTCCGAAACTGGGCAGCCTTTACTATTTCCCCTCGCACTACTACTAATGCTCAGAGGTGGAGTAGAGTAGATGACATTTTACTCAAGTGAGAGTAACGTTACTTCAACATAATATTGCTCACATAGAAGTACAAAGTAGTGGTTCAAGAAAAAGGGATTTGGGTAATAGACGATTCAGGTAAGAGTAATTTAAAGAGCAACTGTCGGGACGTCTGATTTATAATTCAAAGTTAATGTACTTTGAAGGACAAAATACTTAATAATAATGCACAAAATCTGGTATTTTCAAGGGACAGACACAAAAATGAGACAAAGTAAATCACATGTGAAGGAGCGGTGCAAGAAACACAAATGGTGAAATTATTTCATATTCTCGACGTAAAGTTTTTGTCACTTGTAGATGTACTCACAGTGGGAAGAGGAACCACAACTTTTACTCACCTAAGAAGAGTACTGTTACTTCAATAAACTATGACTCAAGTAGGAGTAAAATTTTGTTGTTAAATGTAGCTGAGAACTTTTCTGCTGGAAGGTCTGCCAAAAGCTTTTCTTCGTGGAGATGTCATTACTTTGTCTGGAATGTTCCACAGTATGGCATTAAACCTTCCTATTGTCATGGAGACCAAACCAGATCAAGTTACAGGTTAGATCTGTGGAGAAGTGACCCCACATACAGCCAGAATACCTGTTTTTTAGGTATTTTTGAGCTGTAAAACCACCTGTAACTGAACAAATGTAAAGTAGAGCTGTTTACTGCGGAACATTCCAAACAACTCAATGGCCCCTCCACCAGAAAAGTCACACAGCGCACCTTTACGTCTTTACTCCCGAACAATCAAACTCGAAAACGGTTATTTATGAAGTAGCGTGTAAACAAAAACTCAATTAGCGGGAAAATGTAAGTTTCCGCAGACATTTGATCCTTATGTACAACCAGGCAGAAGATTAGTTTATGGACTTCAGAAGGAGCGTTTTAATTTGGGGACCTAATTAAAAAGTCCATTAAATGTGCATGGGCGAAAGCAACTCAAAAATGTACATTATGGGAAATGGGGCAAAGCGGAGAAATAATTGATAAAGTAAACAGGACTTTGAGTATGTGGACTGCGTGTACTATTTGTTGGTGTGGTACTGGGGTAATCCTGGTTTAGTCCTGATATAGACTTGGGTCTGGACCAGTTTTAGTCCTTGCTTAGTCCAAAGTTGGTTTCAGACTGCAGGACTTAAGGCTCAATTTGGATTTTTTTGTGAAATCCTTTTTGTTTTTTGCGAGATCGTTCACATTTCCAGTTAAAAGCGACTTGTGCGCGATCTCCAGCGTGAGCTTTAAACACCCCGAAAGTGTCCAGCATGAGCATTGGAGGACATGACGACATCAAAGGCAGCGAGTGTGCTCAGTGTTTGCAGAAGAAGCTTAAACATGGACGCACTGAGCACCTGGGGATTTTAAAGTTGCTGTCATACCGGAGCCAGAACATGTGCAGCTTATTTGTTTTAACACTCAAAGACCTACGACATTGTATATGATACTTAGGAATATGTTTTCTATAACCGCGCATAACTTTCTAACCGTAAAAGATAGAAACTTACTTTTTTCCCTCTGAAAGTGCAGACATAGAGGTTTCCGTACATTTCTGCGGCTTTATCCTACGTCACACTCACGCTGTGTGATGACGTGAGCAAAACGAGTGTCCAATAGGAACTTTGTTTTCTGCCAAACTCATGCGCTCCGTCCATTTTGATAGACCCAACCTTTGCCAAAGAGTGAAGTGAGTCAAGATGGTCAACTCCTCTTGAGTGTGTAGGTTTATAGCGATTGAAAAAGCTGTAAGTTGTAAAAGTTTTTTTTTTTTTCATTTCTATTTCTGGTCCTGTAGCTTTTATTACAGCCACATGACACAACTACAGCAGCAGATTGTGAAATAACAGGCTGTACTGAACAAAAGGATGTAGAACACTTCATTATAGGGTAAAAGGGGCAGTTTTAAAAGCTAAATTAAGAAAAAAATCCAGGCGAGGAGAAATATACTAAAATTGTCCTTAGGTCTTTAAGGCGGAGATCTAGAAGGAGAAGGACAAGGTTTTGGCCGTGGCTTTTTGTGGGGCAGAGGCGGCAATGTCTATAGAATAAACGGTAGGTCGGATAATAATAATAATAATAATAATAATAATAATAATAATAATAATAATAATAATAATAATAATAATAATAATAATAATAATAATAATGCATCAGTTTTATATAGCGCTTTTTTGGACACTCAAAAGTCCTATTCGCACGGGATAAGTACAACCTGGGGACGTCTGGTAATTCGCAAATTATTATCCACCTCTGTGTTACTTGCAGCGTATTCGCATGTGATAAGCAAAGTCCGTAAATGACTCTATTTTACTGACATTGACTGAGATTGAAAGAGAAAAGAACGTGGGAAGCGATACAAAAGGCGTGCAGTTACAACAACAAACACTGCGATTCGCACGGGACTAGTATTATCATCAGGCATCTGTGTTTGGCGAAATACTGTATAGTAGATAATTTGCGGCGGAATTTTTACTTTACAAATTACAGACGCCACGTCATGCATTTGCACGGGATTAAGATTTTAGGGATCCTCCGCAATTATTACAAATCACCAAAGGTCCACAGGTAATACTAATCCCATGCGAATAAGTTACTTGTCCCACTGTGATTAAGTCTACAAGTGACAAAAGCTTTATGTTGATCAAATTATATGAAAATTTGTGTTTCTTGATTTAAATTGTCTTATTTTTGCTCTGTCCTTTGAAAATACCAGAGTTTGTGCAATGTTTTATCTTTTGTTCTTCAAATTATACATCAAATTTATGTCCAGACAACTATTCTTACTTAAGTCCTAGCTTTACTTGGATCATTTGTCATTTGATCACCAGCCGATTATACTTAAATTTCAGTCATATTATTTTTCAGAAACCATATTCTTACTTGCCCTGTGTCCCCTGTCCCAGCAGATTTGTCCAAAACCAGTGTTTTGTCCCAGTTTTATACAAGAAATGTCCCTGGTGTCCCTATGTTTGACCAATCTGATCCCTGTCAGCAGTAAAGAGAGGCATAAACTGTCATTTGTTTTGGTAAAACACAGAAAAGCTGCTTAAAAATGACCAAAACACAAATAAACTTGTACTATAGTGACTCACCAAGGGCAGAACAATTTGCCTTAATTACGCACTCAAACCAGGTTTACACCAGGGCTAAACCAAGATTAAAAATTGGATGAAATCTGGTCTAATAAAAAAAACAAAACTGAAACAAAAATTATAACTTTGCAATAAACAGGACCAAGCCTAAACTAGATCTGAACCAGGACTAAACCAGGGTCTCTTAATTGTATCAGGTCCAAACAAAGACTAACACATTTACAATATCGTTTCACAATTTTATGATTACCAACCACCACAAACTGATTTTGAAATTCTGGTCACCCTATACTCTATCCACTTGTGGTTTGGCCCAAGTCCATTTCTGGTTTAGTATGCATAGACTGGATATAGAAGTGGAATAAAGAAGCAAGTATGACGTCAACTCTGGCGTTCATTCCAGCCAAATGAAGTTAGAATTATTTTAACGGACTAAATAGCAAAATAAAAACACCAGGATCATGTAGAGCGGGTTAATACGAACATTTTATGTCCAAAGTTACACAGATACCCCTTTTCCACCAGAGCAGTTCCAGCGTTGGTTCGGAGCCAATGCCAAATCTTGAACCAGTTCTTTGTTTTTCCACACAAATAAACCGGCTCTGGCCCTGGAGAACCGGTTCCAACTCAGCACCAACTAAAGGCTGGTCCAGAAGTGAGAACGGGTGACGTAGGGTGCTAGGGGCGGGGTTATTGTGACGCACTTCCATAAGAAATCATGCCTAATGGTATGTGTGCCTTTGCAGTTGAATTCAGACGCTCCCAACACGCGACTTGGGCCCCATCTTTTCCCAGTCGAGAGAGTGATTTTAGTGTATTTATTACATAAAACACATCAGCAGAGCGACAACACATTTGGCTCCAGATTTGCATTGCTCTGGCCTGCGGAGCAACAATTACATTTCAGGAATGATGGTATTGACAAAGAGGTGTATGTCTTCGTCTTTGGATAGACAAAAGCATTTAATTAATATCAGCAGAATAGATCTGTAGCGGTCATCCTCCAGTGTTGGTATTGGGGCTTACAGATGTTGGGTTGCTAAGGATAACGGTAGCGCGTGCAGGGATGTAGCAACGTAGCACTTCTCCGGCTCTCAGCTGGTGGTAAAACAAACCGGTTCTTAGATAATCGGCAGGAAGCACCAGCCCCGATCTGACACAAGCACCTTCATTGCGGTGGAAAAGAGGTAACAGAGACATTCTAATACAAGTCAATGGGCGCCAGGCTCAGAAGGAGACTATGTCCATTTATAAATACAGTCCATGGTTTAGTCCCACTTTAGTCTCAATTTGTGCAATGTGAAGCGCAGATAAAACAGCTTTGAAGCTTCTTCGACTTACCAGTGAGGTTGCGGAGACCCAGCTGTTTCAGGCCGTAGTAGCCGTCGCGTCTGTAGTTGAGGAAAATGGCGAGGGAATAGCGTCCTTCGTAAAGTTTGGTTCCCCGGATGATCCTCAGGTTCTCCAGGGGAAGGTAGTCGAACTGGTTCAGCGCCACCAAGACGTAGCCGGTGACTTCTCGAATGGACTGAGGAAAGAGAAGAAAGGATAAGAATAAAAACTAAGGACTATACTAAGGAATAGACTGATTTTGATACCACAATGATAAAAAGCACTCTTTTTTTCAGACAATAATATACGATTTCTTATATCTGTGTTATCCCCCAGAGGTCCAGGTAGGTTCCATAGTGCTCCATGGGTGTATATTAGAGATGTGACATTAAATGAGAGAGAATTAGAGAGAAGAGTAGAGTGCGGAATGGAAAATGAAAACCTTTCAGTCATATGCACAGCTAAACAGAACCGTTTTTAGCCTGGATTTAAACAGAGTCAGAGTAGAGGCCTGTCTCACATGTTCAGGGGTTTTAGCTGAATGAGTCTGAAATGCTGACTCCCCGAATGTAGTCCTGACTCTGGGCACCAGCAGGAGGCCGGTCCCTGAGGTCCTCAGAGTGCAGATGGTTCATATGGCACTAACATGTCACAGATGTACTTTGGAGCTAGGCCATGGAGAGACTTGTACACAAGCAGAGCTGCTTTAAAGTCTATTCTCTGAGCCACAGGAGCCAGTGCAGAGACCTGAGCACAGGGTTTATGTGCTCGTACTTCCTGGTTCGAGTCAGGACCCGAGCTGCAGCGTTCTGGATGTTCTGTAGCTGTTTTACAGCTCGTTTGGAGAGGCCAGTGAGAGGCTGTTACAGTAATCTAACCTACTGGATAAGCATGGATAAGTCTCTCCAAGTCTGCTTTAGACAGTAGACCTTTGATTTTTGATATGTTTTTTAGATGGTAAAAGGCTGCAGATGTTATTGATTTGATGTGGCGGTTAAAGTTCAAGTCTGAGTCCATTATTACCCCTAGATTTCTAGCCTGATTTGCAGGTTTTAGAGAGAGAGACTGGAGGTAACTGCTGACACTGTCTCTTTGTTTCTGTGGGCCAAAGACTATGACTTCTGTCTTATCTGAGTTTAGCTGGAGAAAGTTGTTTTTCATCCACACACTGATCTGTTGGATGCAGTGGCAGAGTCCACTGGGCCACAGTGTCCTGCTGCCAGTGAGACATAGATCTGAGTATCGTCTGCGTAGTTGTGGTAGGACACATTAGTGCTGCGTATTAACTGGCCTAAAGGCTGCATGTAGAGATTGAACAAAAGTGGGCCCAGGATCAACCCCTGGGGCACCCCACAGGTCAGGGCCATGTGATCTGAGACACAGTTTCCAATTTCAACAAAATCCTTCCTGTCTTCTAGATAGGACTTGAACCAGTTTAGTGCAGTACCAGAGATGCCCACCCAGTCCTCTAGTCTCTGTAAGAGGATCCATGATCAACAGTGTCAAAAGCAGCACTCAGATCTAACAGGATCAACACTGAGACTTTTCCTTCATCAGTATTCAGGCGGATGTCGTTTGTCACCTTGATCAGAGCGTCTCAGTGCTGTGGTGGGCTCTAAAACCTGACTGGAAAACATCACAGGAGTTGTTCATTTGGAGAAAGTTAGTAAGCTGTTGGTAAACAGCTTTTTCAAGGACCTTGCCAAAAAATTGCAGATTTGAGATGGGTCGGAAATTGTTCAGTACTGTGGCGTCAAGACTGCTCTTCTTTAGGAGAGGCTTAATGACCACTGCTTTCAAAGCTCTTGGGAATGTTCCAGACTGAAGTGACATGTTAACTATGAGAGCGAGTGGTGAAAGTAAACTGTGGAGGACAGACTTTAGAAATCTAGTGGGTAACACATGGAGGCAGCATGTGGATGAACTCAGACTGGAGACGATCTCTAAGACAGTTTTGTCAGTTACAGGAGCAAAGTGACTCAGCTCTAAGTGTCTCTGTGGCTGCGTGATTGTTATTTGTGTTGTGGAATTGATGCATTTTTGATGCCCTGAACCTTGTCATTAAAGAATACTGCAAACTCATTGCACTTAGATGTGGAAATCAGTTCTCACGGCAGTGGGGCTGGAGGGTTTGTTAATCTGTTCACTGTTGCAAACAGGACACAAGAGCTGTTACTGCAATTTCCAATAATGTCTGAAAAGTACCTCTCTCTTGTTCGAGCCAAACTGTGGCTGTACATCTGCATCTCTTATCTGTAAACCTCGTAATGAACCTGGAGGTTTGACTTTCACCATTTCCGCTCGGCTCTTCTGCACTCCTTTTTTTGTGTCCTGACAGAGTCATTGTTTCTCCATGGAGCTTTTTGCCTATTTTTAAATAATTTTATCCTTCATCGGGGCAATAGTGTCCAGAACATTCAAGACACTCGAAGGCTCAGAGCTCAACATATCATCAACATTAGAACATGAGTGTCATGGAATAAGATCACAAACCAGTGATAAATCTTACAGTTTTACATTAAACCAGTCTCTGCCCAATTGAGATTGAACCACCTGAGTCAGCTTTTTCATTTTACGTGCCACGGAGGAGAGAAGGGTGTCTGCCTGCTACTAAGGCCCTTGCTTACTAAGGCCCCGGCCATCCACACCAGACCCTCCTGCCCCTCCTCCTGCAGCACGGCCCTTTATTTCCTCTCACCAAATCAATCATGTCAGTACAAAGCATAGTCAGAGAATACATAGTTTACAACATAGTGAATACATAGGTTACAACATAGTGAAGTATATCATGGCTTTGTTTTACATTTGCTGAGATAAGCCATAAGTTACGACCTGTGAACCGTCTGCAAGGAGGGAAAAGGTCATAAGAGGTCATGCATCTGGTCTCTCAGAGCAGCATTCCTTTCTTAACAAAGAACTCTCTGTACTCTGAAATCACCTTTTAACCACATGTACATTTTTAATAACTCCATCATTATAAGCATTTTATTCTAACAATGAGGCAATTTCAAAGTGCATCATTTCCATGAACAGTGCACTTGTGTTGTCATTTATGTGTCTCCTTCGAACAGCTGTAGGAGGAGCCGGTGGTTTGGGAATAACAGACAGGTCAAAGAAGACACAGAAATGATGAGACAGAGCAACATTAACCACACTGACATTTGAAATATTTACACCCGTTGTAATGAGCAGGTCCAGAGTGTGGCCCCTGTTGTGTGTGGGCTCACTGACCTGCTGAGTCAGACCAAAAGTTTCAAGGACAGCGCTGAGCTCTTTGGCATTTTTGTCACACACATTATCCACATGTATATTTAATATTTCTTGGTGATGCAATGCAATTATTCAGTTTCTAATTTCCTATATACCCCCACTGACCATAAAAGGTAAATAGAATAGATTCATTTCACATAAACATTCATAATTTTTAGTTGTGGTTACACATACAAATCAATGCTCTGTCAAATGTGCTTTGAATAAGATTAAAAGAAAGATTAAAAAAAAAGACATTTGCATCAAAAATACATATGTTACAATGTTATGCATGTAGTATGTATATGGGTCAATGATGTATAAGGATTTTCAACAGGAAAATTTTTAAATATAAAAAAAAAATTGTTTCTATTAAACTTTTTCAAATAGTGTCACGTGCATAATGTTTAATATTTATATGAAGCATTTTTAGTGTAAAATGTCATGTGATGCAACCGAGAATCACCTCAAATTGGTTTTATTTTCTAAAACATGGTTGGGATATTAATCTACGTTGTGAGTAATATAAAGTGTATAGAAACAAACTGTTGCATTTCTTTAGATTTTTAATGCATATTGATATTTTCTTTTGCTCCAATATGACAGTCACCTGCTTGTGTTTAATGAACAAACTACTGCCCTGGAAAATGCAGCAAATGAAGAAAAATGCCTAAAGAACCGTTCACCCAAGTCGACTTTGTCTGTTATTAAACTCCAGCCATAGAATTCCTGCTGTTATTAGTCGCACCACATGATGCACGGTCGCACCACATGACATTTGAACACTTTGAGTATAAAAAACATGCAGAATAACTCAGGATTTCTGAAAAAATGATTTGATTCCATGGAGGTCAGAGGTGCTACAGAAATGTGCTGAATTATTAGGAAATTTTAACCTTTTAACTGAGGAAATTGCAACTGGACAGAAAATGTAGGCGTCCTGTCACTGACCCATATATGTGTTATGTATATGTGTATGTTGCTACTAAAATAGAAAGAAGGGTATTACACTTCTATAGAGTATTAATTCTTAACACATAATATGTAGTTCTTTTATTGTTTTAAAAATGGCATATTGACCCCTCTCATTCCTCCCTACACTAAGTCACTCCCCCTTCAGAGCGCGATCACAACACAATTGGCGTGCGTCTCGGTAATGAAACCACTGCACATCGCATCAAGTTTGTGAAGTCGTAGTGTGTTGTTTTGTATCTTGCTTTTGAATATTTATGGTAAATTGCCATGATTTTGCTCTCCGCGCTAAGTCACTCCCCCTTCAGAGCGCTATCACAACACAACACTATCAACTACTGCACATCGCGTCAGGTTTGCGAAGCTGTAGTGTGTAGTTTTGTGTCTTGCTTTTGAATATTTATATTTTTTAATATTTAAATTGCTGTGACTTTGCTCTCTGCGCTAAGTCACTCCCCCTTCAGAGCTCAATCACAACACTATGGGCACGCATCCCGCAAATAAAACTACTGCACATCGCATCAGGTTTGCAAAGTTGTAGTGTGTCATTTTGTTTCTTGCTTTTGAATAGTTATGGTACATTTCCATGACTTTGCTCTCTGAGCTAAGTCACTCCCCCTTCAGAGCGCTATCATAACACAATCAGCATACATATCGCTATAATGAAACTACTGCACATCGCGTCAGGTTTGCGAAGTCGTCGTGTGCTGTTTTGTATTTTGCTTTTGAATATTTACGGTAAATTGCCGTGACTATGTTCTCCGTGCTAAGTCACTCCCCTTTCAGGGCATCATGTTTGTGAAGTTGTAGTATATTATTTTGTATATTTATGAAATGATGCCGTGCTTGTACATACTCGTACAGCTAAGGCTTGGAATAGGGACCTGGAGAGATCACTACATTACTCAAACATGCATGGATGACATATAAGGCATGCTTTGGATAAGGGCTCAATGTTAGAAAATGGTACAAAGCTCCAAGAAGTAAATTTTGATTACCATCTCCTCTTTAAAGTGAATAAAAATAAAAATAGCAAATCTAGCATTGCGAATTCCCTATACAAAACTATAAACACTTGATTTGGAATATTCTATGCTGTTTGACATTTTCCTCTTAAAAGCTGTTTCATTAGAATTCTTAAAAATAAACCTTTTCTTTGCTGGTTTTTGAAAGAGTCATGACCAAAGGCGAGTCATGTCATAATGCATAAACGCTCCTCAGCTTCTCGTCTTTCTATTTTGACACAAAGCGCCGTTTTAAAAGACCAGGACTGCCGCGTCGAATACACTTAAACCGCTAATGGATTCCTCTCATTTTCTCTGTGCCGAGCGCGCTATTTGCATTTCCAAATGTCAGGCTCATGAAAAATTTGGACATACGGTCTGGAATGATTAAAATGTCAGCTCGATTGCGGAGTGATTACACTTGTCTGATTAGAAGCGCTCCGTCGGCATTTCTAAGGACCGGCAACACACTTATAAAAGCCCTACATTGCGTCAATATCAGGGGTTTGAACTTGATTCTCTGTGTGATATTGAGACCAAACAGATATCCTCAAGTGGGATGATTTTGTCACAAGTGGCTTGCCATAGAGCGCTGTCGTCGACCATCGCCGCTGTGAACCAAATGGCATTTTATAACGAAGACATATTGGGCTTGTGTCTGCCATATCTCCATGTCTACCAATGGATTGTTATGTTATAATTTGGTCATTTTAAGTAGAAATATTAATCTAAAACGACTTGATAAAAGAGTGTGCCTAAAGGTAGCTGACATTGCCGTGAATGTCATCACAACAAAGAGTTTGATGGACACCTGCACTTCATTTGTACCAGATTCAGATTCTTTTATTTGACATCTGTACATTAAAAAAAAACAGTTGACATATTATAGACAAGAAGATAAGTTGGTACACAAAAATATGACAAGAAAAATGAGATTAGAAGAATGTCAGGAGACCCTAAGACCTAACAGATCGCTGCCGTAAGATCTATTCAGCTAGTTCTCATATATACTATCATAATTTTGGGATTACGAGGTACCAAAATGACTAAGCGACACTGCCGGATCCTACATGTATGACGGATTTAGAAAATAAAATTGGAGAACAAAGTAGAGCCCTGCACCCGGGACCGGACGCAAAACAGTGCGACGTGGGACTCATCTTGAAAACTTGAAAGCGGGCGGGTGGGATGATAAACTGTAGTCCCACAAACTAAATATGAGTGGAAAGTAAAATATACAAATGATTCATGTGTGCCTATCATACATAATTTGTGCTGGATATTTTATTTGGCTTTAATAAAAACAGTTTAAGCAGCCTAAACTTGCGGATGTGGTCTAATCTCGTGCACATTTTATAGACAATTCCTTTCTCCTTCTTCGTGTTTGATGAAGCTTCGAAGAACAGAGTGCGTCAAAAAATCTAGAAACCTGACGAAGAAATGGAAGAAATCAAGACCTTTCGTGAGAAAGAAAGTGAACATGCCCATATTGTGGGATTTGCGGGCAAAATTTTGCAAATGTGGACGGGAATGGGAATGAAAATTACAATTCTTTGCCGAACCTCTAGAATGAAGCCGACCTCTAGAACGAAGTACGTATACCAGTGGCGGGCATTGATCTGCAAAATGGCGTGTTGAAAATAGACTTTAGACTTTACTGTCCCCGACAGGAAATTCATTTTCACGCACACAGAGCTCCTTTGACACACAGTGACAACACAAGACAGATACATTACAATAGGCATTACAGTGCACTCATCTGGGTCTACGGTTCAAAAACGTAATGGCAGAGGGTATCAGGCTTCTACCAAAGCCTTCTGCATCTGAGCGCCCTGTACCTCCATCCTGAGGGCTGAGGGCTGAAGTGATCCTGTAGTGGGTGAGTGGGGTCCTTTTTTACAGAGTGCGCAATGCGTCCGATGGCCCCAGTATTAAAGATCTGCAAGGTTGGGTGTGGTGAGTCCTGTTTTTGAAAGCTGTGAGCTTGTGAGTTTTAGCCCGGTTTTTAACAGTGAGCAGATTGAAAAAACAGGTGGAACAAAACAACATGATGGACTGGATGACAGATTTGTACAGCAATAATAGCAAATAAAATAAATAAATGATTATGAAATGATAAAACAAATGATTAAAGAGTGCTAAAATATGCACAGATCACTCCAAATACAAATTTCAGAAATTAAAGAGATTTTGATGATCGAAATTGTGCAACCGCATTGTCAAGACAACG
Organism: Odontamblyopus lacepedii; assembly: GCA_034769755.1. NCBI lineage: Eukaryota > Metazoa > Chordata > Actinopteri > Gobiiformes > Gobiidae > Odontamblyopus > Odontamblyopus lacepedii. Next base: position 20,425,516 of record CM068366.1, read on the forward strand.
TAGATGCTGGCTAATGATAGAAGGGCAGTTCAGTTTGAAGTACATCCTGCCAGCAATGCCAAAAGCAGCAGCTACACGTGTACATAGATAATAATAATAATAACAATAATAATAATAATAATAATAATAATAATAATAATACATTTTATTTCAAGGCGCCTTTCTAGACACTCAAGGACACCATACAAAGACAATTAACTAAAAACTGATTACCGACTAGAGGTCTGCATTGAGATCAGGTCCCGCTGGATCCCGTGAGACCCAACGCAAATCTCGCGGGAACAGGCGGGTTCAATTTACCTGTGGGCGGGAATGGGCGGCTAAAAGAAACACTGTGGGAGAGTGCGGGATGTCTTTATTTAATTTTAAAAACAAGTGAAAACAGGAGCGTGCTTCCTACAGACGTGTAGGGAGGGAAACGAAACAGAAAACCACATGAACCTCTTCATTAATGGAATAAATGGCTTGTTTTCTGCAGGATGGGAGAAGACACAAAATCAGTGTATCTCTATTGGACTCATAGATTGTATATATGAGTGGACTACGCTAACCCGTTAGCTGCCACGTGCCAAACAGGAAGTGCTCCAGGAGGCTCTTCCCGCGCTACATGATCCTGAATTTTTCATTTTGCTGTTTTGTTCCTAAATCAAGATATGAACATAAATAACGGACCAATCAGACGCCTTCATTCCCCGAGGTCGATGTCGCCTAGCGTTAGCAACAGTTTTGATTAACAGCTAGCGGGTTTCACTGCTAAGTAAGTTCCCTTCCCACTTTCCTGCCCCAATTGACTATTTCTGAAAGAAAATGACAAAATATCTCAAACAATTCCAATAGCTAACGTTACTAGAATCTTAACTAGCATAAGGTAAAGAGAATTTCGTTAAATTGTGACTCTATTGTTGTTGCACGTAACAGAACATACAACATAAATCAATGACTTAAACTTACTATTTAAAGTTTGATGATAAAAGCTAAAAGTTTCCTTATTATTCTCAAGAATCACTGATATACAGCGGTCCGTGCAGGTGCAGAGTATCCATAGGCCGTATATATGATGCATCGCAGCTCTGCCATGAGTCGGGTGGGCACATTTAATGACCTTAATCATGATTGGCTCTTGTGGTTGCTATGATACTCGCGGTCGGATTTCCAAATATGGAGTCTGGCTCTAAATTCGCTCCTGTAACCGTGGCATCAGGAGCCTCATTCGAGTGACGCTGACGCTGTGGTGACATCACACTCACTTAGTCCACACATATATACACTCTATGATTGGGCTTTACTGCACATGTGCGGACGTAATTCTCAGAGTTTGGCGGGTTTCAGGTGAGAGTGGGCATACACGTCGCGGGATTGGGCAGTCACGTCGCGGGTGGGGGCGGTAATGGTCAAAAATTCAGTGGGAGTGGGATGAAAAAACAATCCAGACTGTCACTACGACATTCTGATCAAATCCAGAAGGGACTGGAACCGGATCACAGACTGTGGAAAACCTACAGATTTTAGATATTCCAACCATGGACGCCCATTTCTATTACGTGTCCCTCAAATTCAGAAGACACCTCCTCTCCAAAGTTCTCGTATCATTCAGAACAAAATCTATAACTTCTTTTACCAGAAATGAGTAATAGTTTGGTGCTTCAATTGTTGAGTCTATGAAAAGCCCACACTGTTTCTCAGACCTTTCTATAGATTTCTGTTCTTTTTATATGTAAGCAGCATGTCAATCACACTCTCTGAAATCAGGGAGACAGGACACAGCTCCAGATCCACTCGTCTTTGTAAGGTTTCGTCAAAGCGTGTAGTTCTGGCTGGACAGGTTGTGGTGAAATTTATGTTTAAAATAATCCAAACTGCATTGCGTTCGGTAGTTCGGTAGGTGTTTGGCTGAGACATTCACTTCCACATACATGTTTCATGATTTATGTGGCCTACGTCTGTTTGAAAGAGGTCATACATCTACGCAGACATCATACACCCGCCGTTACATAATTTATTACGAGATACACAAGTCCTCATTAGACCGCAGTGTGTTTGTAAAGATACTGCATCTACAAACCAAAAGGGTTGCCATAGACTCCCATAAACATGAGCTATTTTGCGCTGAATTACCCCCTTCAGAATTAAAATTGCATTGTGTAACTTTTCTGGTTGAGTTTCCACCACTTCGACTCCACAAATTGATCGACAAAATGGCGTTTAACTGAGCCATCTCCGTGGAAACAAGCAGGCCACATCGCGACGTTACAGGACAGATGTCGCGATAATAATGATGCGTGTTTTTGTGGTAGTTTTGAGAAATAAAAACAGCTGTAATGGAATAAATAAAATGAAAGATATATTCGTTTAACTCTCTCAACACCGGGTGCAAGTGGATATTTGATTAATAACCGGACGTTCCAAATAAACGCAGAGTCTAAAACAAATCAAAGAAGAAGGCGTGAGCTCTGACACTGCATGTTTTTCGTCTTCGCCTGTTTTTTTTTTGATTGCTTTGGTTTTACATAGCCTATCGTTTAATTCTTTTAGTCCATCTTTGACCACATTGATCGTCGTGGCTTCGGTGCAGCAAAAGAATAGAAAATACGACTTCAAATTTAAACTGTCTGTGGTAAAATAGCAGAGGAAAACTCGAGGGAATATTACTTCAGTTTGGCAAGTCGGAGGAAGCAGCAATGTCATCGTAGCTGTTGTGGTGTAAGAGGAAAATGGTGGCGAAGGGGCGAGGAAAGGCCGGGGACGAGGTGGCAGTAATCGTGCTGACAAGTTAGGCAAAGTAGTCATCAGGCCATCGTATAAAGGTGATGTCTCCTCCGAGGTGTGGGTGAGGGTGTGAAAACTGTAAATTATAGTCATACGCCGCGGTGTCACCTGTGGTTTTAAGTGGTTTTAAAAGGGTTAAAGCTCAGGAGCATCAATAGCTCTTCACCCCCTTCCAAGTAGTTCACCAAGGGATTTCAGAATTATACCACTGTACCGAATAACAAAAAATGTACCGGTAAATGTATAATTTTGAAGACCTTTGTACACTAATAAATGGACAGTGGTTTATGTTCTTGTGTTTCTCGCCTTCTTTTTATAATCATTTCACTTTCTTGGGGCCGCTAAAATGAGTCGTTCTCTGGCATTTTTGTTTCGTAAAGGTAGCTCACCGTAGGAAAAAGGTTGGAGACCCCTGGTTTCCAACCTTTTTCTGGTTTCCACTCAGCCACCGTGCGGCGGCACGGTGGCTGAGTGGCTAGCACTCATGCCTCACAGCAAGAAGGTTGCGGGTTCGATTCCCGGGTCGCCCGGACCTTTCTGTGTGGAGTTTGCATGTTCCTCCCCGTGTCTGGATGGGTTTCCTCCGGGTGCTCCGGTTTCCCCCATCAACCCAAAACATGCACTGTAGGTGTGAAAGTTGTGTGATTGAGTGTTGGTGGTGGTCGGAGGGTCCGTTGGCGCCGGTTGGCTTGGCAGCCGCGCCTCCGTCAGTCTGCCCCAGGGCAGCTGTGGCTATAGCAGTAGTTTACCACCACCGGGTATGGAGTGAATGAAAAATGCTCTGAATAATCCTCTGTAAAGCGTCTTTGTGACATATGTCTGTGAAAAGCGCTATATAAATAAAACACTTACACTTACTTACTTACTTTAAAGCGGGGTCAGCCCTATGTTCCCACGGCCCATTGGTCCCACGGCCCATTGGTCCCACGGCGTTAGGGTTAGGGTTGGGTTAGGGTTAGTTGTGGAACATAGGGCCTGAATTTTATTTTTTTCTTAGAAATGTGGGAACATGGAACATTGGGAATATGCTGTGGGACCATTGGGCTGTGGGACCATTGGGCCTAAAAAAAATAAATAAAAGTCTCAATGATGTGGGACCATTGGGCCGTGGGAACATAGGTACGCTCCCGTTTAAAGCCATACAGTGGAACGCCCCAGGCGAAGCAATGGCAATACCATGGAGACAAGCAGGTGACGGACCCTTTATTAGACAAGGGTCCTTAAATATATGTATACATGTATATGGATATGTTTTAATATATACATATTTATGTGCATATGGTAGGGCGGCACAATATATTGAATTGTTATCATTATTTATTTATGTATTTATTTATTCTTTTTTTCCTCTCTCTTTTCCCATATTGTGCAGCCCTATATGGTTCAACTATATTTGTGAGCCTGTATGAGGGTGAGTGAGTGGATGGAGAGTATGTGCTTGTATATGTATATATCAATATGTTGCATTAGACTTTATTATTGGCCGTCATTTTGTCGTAAAAATTCCGTCAACTATTATTTCCGTTATTTTATTTTAAAATGTTAAGGATATTATAGGACTATCTGATAATGATAAGACATATTTAATAACTTGTGTTTTCATTGATTCATTGTTATTTGTAATAAGTAATTCACAGTCCTGCTCCCACTGAACACGGTACTCCCGCCTAACCTCCTCACTGCTACTTGCCTGAGCTGTAATATTAGCGCCCCCTGGATCCTCAATGTTATCAGTTGTTGTTGCTTGTCCTACACAGTATCTCCAACGCGACATACCCACAGAACAAACTCGCCAGCATCGTCACATTCCTCTGTCACAGAAAGAACACTCATACTCCACTGAGTCGTGTCCTTTAGTCTGACAGAAGTTGACCACATCAGTGCACAAGGAAAGAGCTGCTTTTTTTGCTTACTGTTTATGCAAATGAGGCCTGCGGTTTTAAGTTTCGTTTCTGTAAGACATAAACAAATGTGCCAAAGCTGCATTAAACACATTCTGATCTCACACGGGCTGATGTGGCTCTATAGTGATTATGGTCTATATGTTGTAGAGTTTATTTATGCAGATTAGTAATAGTAATAATAATGATGATCATTTTAATAGAAAAACGTTAATGATAAATCGAAAATCGAACGCTAATTCTCCCGACGTTTGATTAAGAAAATGTAATCACATGGCCCTCCTAGTGTGATGGTTTATCACCGTCAAAATGACAGACACCTTCAGATTTCCCCGTCAACATTAAAAAAATTCTGTCAGTGACGGAGAATATTCGGTTAATGTGACCTCTGGTATATATATATATGTGTGTATAATGTCTATGTATAATGTATATGTATAATATGTATTGTTTGGTTTGGGGGGTGGGAAGGGCAGAGACTGATTACTATTGTTTTATATTTTTTTCTTTTTCTAAAAATAATAATGATGAAAAAAAGAAAGAAAAGGGTCTTTTAAAAAAAAAAAAGCTCAGGCCACAAGCATACATCATCTATGCTCCAAAGTGACAATTCTCCTTATACAAAACTAAAACAAAAAACTTCACAAACCTGATGTGATGTGCAGTAATTTTGTGTTGTGATAGCGCTCTGAAGGGGGAGTGACTTAGAGCAGAGAGCAAAGGGAGATTCAGACCTGTTTTTTGTGGTAGTTTTGAGAACTAAAAACACCTATAACTGAATAAATAAAATAAAAGTTATATTTTTCGTTTGAAGCCACACTGCTGAACGTCCCAGGCAAAGCAGTAATATCACCATGGAAACGAGCAGATGCCAAACCCTCCATTAGAAAAGTAAAAAAATAATAATAATAACTTGATTTGATAAGGCAAATTATGCAATCGCAAAGCCGAGAAGACCGGCACAGATATTGGCTGGGTTAGAGGCTGGAATTGACAGCTTGGTTTCTTTTTTCCACGTGGATTGCAGCTGCACGTTTTTTTCTCTTTTTTTTTTCTCCCCTCTCCAGCTCGGAGCTCATACACTATTCATCTGAAGTCTTTCACTACACACAAACCCACACAGTACAGTTGTTTAATCCCACAATAACAATATCCCCTACGCTGCTGACACGCCTAATTAGAACGCCGCATTTTAATATTGAATGGGGCAAAGACGACTGATCTGTCAGCGACCGGGCGAGCCAACTGCTTCGTAAAAATCGCTAAAAATCGGGTACAATTTGCAATGATGTAAAATAGAACAACTCGCAAGCAAACTGTGACAAAACTGTAACAGCGGAAAGATTTAGCTGGCAACGTGTGTTCTTGATATGATCTGGGTCATGGCATAAAATATAGAAAGTGATCAAGCCAATTAATTTATCCCCGTGTTCTAGCGTGATTCACAGTATTAGCATTAAGTACGGATTAAAAATATATGGTTTAGGGGAATAGGGGTGTAAGCCAAGCTGGTCTGTTTATCCAAAGCCGGAAAGAAATGTGTAGATACTGTTGGGATACAAAATACAGCCAATCGGTGACGTATATTCCTTAAAGAGGGGGCGCTTTGCAAAAGTGACCATTTCTGGAGCTTTCTACGATGTTATAATGTAGCCAGGCTGGTGCCACCTAGTGCCTCTGCTCAATTTCATTTCTCTCCAGCGTCTCCTAGGTCAGGAATCGGAATACACTCGGCAGTTTGCAAGAATTAACGAAGCGTTGCGAAGTCGTGACATCAAACTCAAGAGCCTCTGGGTTCTTTTGTGGTTCAGAACAACAGTAAACAAAGCGTCCAGATGGATGTAGATAAAGACGTACATTTTGCGTTGGCGACGATTACCGGCATCAACAATTTAAAGCCGGAACAAAGAGAATGTTTGGTGAATTTTAAAAAGTCATAAATAGCAGCTTTGTTTCTGGTGCATTTAGTTTGTAAAGAAGCTATTATTGAACCCCAATATCCAAACTCCCCTTTATGGCCAAGATCCTGGAAGAATGTGTCCTCCATTCCATCCAGTCATTTTTAGAAGCACATGGCGCTTTCAACATCTTCCAGTCGAGCTATAAGGCCTTACAACAGTACAGAGTCTGCACTTTTAATGACCTGTTTTTAGTGACTGATTCTGGTGTTTCTGCCTTTTTAGTGCTTTTAGACTTGACAGCTGCTTTTGACACAGTTGACCGTGCAACACTTTAAAATTGTTTGGAATACTGCGTGGGTGTCAAGTGGTTTAGGTCTTAGCTCAGTGAGAGGAGTTGATCTGTCAGACTGGGGGATTCGTCCACCGCCCCCCTAAACTGTGGAGTCCCCCAGGGTACAAGTCTTGCCCCTGCTCTTTTTGCTCTGTACCTCCTCCCACTGAGTGACAACTTTAAAAAACACGGCGTTAAATATCTCTTTTAGCATTTTACTTTTATTGTTGCATTCCTTTTGTTTGATCTCTCTTTGGAAACTGCTCTGTTTGTAAAATGTGCTATATGAATAAAAGTGGATTTGGATTTTATCAAGGGGAAAGACGTTAGTGCCCTTCTTCTTACGGGATTTGCTGTTGTGCTGCGGTTACTCGGCCACCACTGAGCGCTCCAGTACATTCCATACGTCACACCAAATAGCAGCGATTGGTTAAATAAGAAAAGTCCCCGCCTACTGTCGAGCGAATGTAATCCTAATGCTGCGAGGTCAGACCACCAAGTGAAACCGGCTCATGGATCAGGTTAGTTCTAATGTTCGCTCATCAAAAACATGCCTGAGGAGAGTTTTAGATGTGATCATGCATGTTTGAGTAAGACTCCATGAGGAGCAGAGCGACGGAAGGCTCTGCTCTGGAACACTCTCCCTCCTGACCTCAGCAACTCCGACTCACTCCCACATTTCAAATCCAAACTTCAAAACACACCTATTCATATGGGCCCTTTCACTCCACCACACCGCCAGACCATAACTGCACTGGTTCTGGGTACAACCCCATTTCTGTGTGGAATTTGCAGGTTCTCCTTGTGTCTGGATGGGCACTCCGGTTTCCCCCATCAACCCAAAATGTGCTACATAGGTCCAAATAGCTGATAGCTAATGGAGGTCAATTAAATACAGTCAATCAATTAAAACACTGTCTAATACATCACTAAATACTAAAACCATAAATACTAATAAAATGCAATACTAAATACAATCAGTTAATTAAATACTGTTCCACTTTAACTGTATGTTTTAATCGTATTTAATTTGTTCATGTTGTTGTAAGGCAACTTTGAGTGTCCAGAAAGGCGCCTAATAAATAAAATGTATTATTATTATCTACAGATCTCTCCTGGGCCCTGTTCGAATCCTCCACGGTTAGTAGTACGAGCCTGTCCAAAGCTCCGCCCACGCCCATGGTCCCACATGACAATTCTCCATAAATATACAAAAAGCCTGAGACAAATCACTACGACGTCACAAACCGGATGCGATGTGCAGTTCTTTCAGCTTTTAGTGAGATGCATGCTGGCAGTGTTGTGATAGCGCTCTGAAGGGGAGTGACTTAGAGCAGAGAGCAAAGGGAGAGGGGGAGTCACCTCTTCACCTTTAAGTTTTAACTTTTTTTTGAGCACCAGCAACGGTTCCAAGTACATGTGCATATCTTTGTGTTTGTAATGCACCTTATGCAGGAATATTGCTCAAACAAAACAAAATAATAATAATAATAATAATAATAATAATAATAATAATAATAATAATAATAATAATAATAATAATACATTTTTTTATGTGTTTATTTTGGGAAAGCAAGATTTTTTAAAATTTTATTGCATTTCATTCATAAAGTATAAAATTACATTAACTGTCACAATTTCAAACAGAAGAATGAAAAGGAGCAGAAAGAAGAGTTTTTCTTATGTTATCTGCCCCCTTTTCCTTTTCCTAGCCTTCATTTTAGTCACAATTATTAATCAATTGCAAATAGAAATCTTCCCCTTTCCACATTAAATTTACATTCTACATTTCATTAGTGAAACCAGAACAAAAACAACAAAAAAATTGTCCTAAAAGCAATGGGAAAATGTTAATATGTTATTTTTGACTAGTTGTTTCAAACATTGCGACGTAAATATGTTATATGCAGATAAATAACAAGTAGAAGTGTAATACCCCCTATTTAATAATAAATGGAGTATCTATATATAATGCATGTGTATATATAATTGACTGATCTGTATTCAAAGTGAACTAGTACTGCTACTATTCAAAATATACTCCACAGAAATAAAGCACGGGGTTGGATACACAATAATCCATTTCTATTTTTCACAATAGCCAATTAATTGCCATTTCCATTCCACGCTGTGAAACCAAAACATAATGAACTTGAATTGAAACGACGCGTGAGTAATCGAGTAAGCAAATATGTAGGTTTATTTTTCATTGAGAGCGATGGAATCAATAAGCTCTGGACGTACACTGAGCTGGTACGGAACTCACCGTATGGCTCGAAGTGGCTGTGTTTTCCAGATAATAGCAGGTAGTCGACTTACGCCGCTACTTTGGGCGCCGTTGGCAGGATGCTGTATTGTACGGCTAACACAATGGGGAAGCTAAATGGGCAGGCGAGGTGCTTATTAGAGATTACAAGGTGCCAATCATGCCGAGAGGCTCAAAACAACATTATAAAAGAGTAGTAGGACTGGTACGAGCGCACACTTCGATTAGCATACTTATGACGGCGGGTTCTATTGTCAAGTACTTCACGACGTGTCAGAGAAGAAAAGTTTTCTGGCGGATATGTTTTGAATATTCTTTGTGTTTTTTAAGAGTCAGCGCAAGTCCATTACACAGTTAGGCACAAAAGAGAATGGTAATTTAGCAGGGGTGACAATCATGGCGTTTCCGAGCTAAACCAAACAGCGACTAGCTGCTAACCGCCAACTGAAATTATGTCCAAAATACTCCGACGACTGAAATTATGTCGAAAATATCTCCTGTAGTTTTTGAGTTCCACCCTTCCGCCGCATTCGCATTGTTTAACTTGCTGCGCGAAACGGACTAACTGGCTATTATTTCGAGCAATGGCAACCTTTAATCATGTTCTGAGCGGACAAAGCGCCAACCACTCTGCTAGAACGCACGCTGGTGGTGAATTTGAGGAACTAACAGCATCAAAAACAAAACCGAAACTAACTAAAGATGTTATTACGTTCTTTTCGCTGAATTTATTCACATATGAAAACTTTTTATAAGTTTTGCTTTCATTTTTTGACACTCACGCTGTTTTAACCTCCCTTCGCTCTCCGTACTGAGTCACTCCCCCTTCAGAGCGCTATCACATTATACACAGCATGTACTGTATCACGCCAATGAAACTACTGAACATCGCGTCATGTTTGTCAAGTTGTAGTGTCCAGTTTTGTGTCATGTTTCTGGCTATGACACTCAGATCTATGTATCACTGGCAGCAGGAACTATGGACCAGTGGGTGAGACAGTGAGACAGTGGGTGAGACAGTGAGACAGTGTCAGCAGTCACCTCCAGTCTCTCTCTAAAAACCTTCACATCAGGTGAGAAATCTAGAGCTAATAATTGACTCAGACCTGAACTTTAACAGCCACATCAAATCAATAACATCTGCAGCCTTTTACCATCTAAAAACATAGAATAATCAAAGTTCTACTGTCTAAAGCAGATCTGGAGAGACTTCTCCATGTGTTTGTCTCCAGTAGGTTAGATCCTGTAACGGCCTCTCACTGGCCTCTCCAAACGAGCTGTGAGAGCTGCAGAACATCCAGAACGCTGCTTGTGCACAGGTCTCTCTCTGGCTGAGCACCAAAGTACATCTGTGACATGTTAGTGCCACATGAACCATCTCCACTCTGAGGAGCTCAGGGACCTCAGGGACTGGCCTCCTGCTGGTCCCAGAGTCAGGACTAAACCATAGTCTGTATATATGAGTGGACTAAGTGAGTGAGACGTCACCACAGCGTTCAGCACCGCTCAAATGAGGCTCCTGATGCCACGGTTACAGGAGCGAATTAAATATTTGGAAATCCGACCGAAGGTATCATAGCAACCACAAGAGCCAATCATGAGTGAGGTGGTTAAATGTGCCGTCCTCCTCAGAGCAGCGATTTTCTGCACCATTCTGCTCAGGCCGCTGTATTTCAGTGATTCTCGAGAATGATAAGGAAACTTTTAGCTTTTATCATCAAACTTTAAATAGTAAGTTTAAGTCATTGATTTATGTTGTATGTTCTGTTATGTGTGAACAACAACTAGCTGTCAATCAAACCTGTTGCTAATGCTAGGCGGCAGTGACCTTGGGGAATGAAAGCCTCTGATTGGTCCATTATTTATGTTCATATCTTGATTTAGGAACAAGATAGAAAAATGAAAAATTCAGGATCCTGTGTCGCGGGTGCATACGAACAATTTAAGACCAAAATGACGAGGCCTCAGCAGCAGGTCCAGAGAGAGGAGCCAGAAGATCCCAGTGTGAGTCAAAGGGAAAAAGGGAGAGCCTCCTGGAGCACTTCCTGTTTGGCACGCGGCGGCTAACAGGTTAGCTATGTCCACTCATATATACGGTCTATGGTCTAAACTCAGGGAGTCAGTGGTTCAGATTCCTGCAGCTAAAACCTGGAACAGTCTGAACATGTGAGACAGACTCGACTTTGACTCAAAACAGTTCTGTTTAGCTGCGTCTAACTGAAAGGTTTTATTTCTCATTCCGCACTCTTCTCTCTGATTTAATGTCTCTTTATTTTTAATTTTATGATGATTGTGCTGTACAAATATGGAGAACTGTCGGGCAATTGTTGAGTGACGTAGGCTTTTGGGCAGAGTTTTGGACAGAATCGTACTGCTAACCGTAATGAGGCTTCGAATAGGGCCCGGGAGAGATCGCTAAATTACTCAAACATGCACGGATGACATCTAAAACCTCTTCAGACATGTTTTTTGATCAGGGAACGACGTTAAAACATGGCAGAACGCTCAAACTAATCGATTTTGTGTAATACTGTTTCTTTAATTCTCCCCTCTTACCACATCAATAGGTATAACCAGGTTTATTTTGTGTAACACGGCAACCGTTAATCATGTTTTGAGCCGGGTAAATACCAACCGCTACCGATGAACCATTGTAACCCGAGCTGGAGGTGCTGTTTGGGTGGGGGGCAGGCTTGGCACGCTCTACACTGCCTCCTCTGTGCCCCCTTCTCCACTGCCAGCCTCCGGACCCCGCTGGCAAACGCAAAGACAAACTGTTTCCCTGTTACCTAGCAACGGGCGGAATCAAAAAAATAAAAATACAAAAAAATATCCCCACAGCGAGAGCCAGAAAGCGCGACTTAGAGAGGATTTTTTGTTGTAATTTACCTAATTAAATTAAAAGATTACGCTGCCCTTTCGCAGTCATTTCCTTCGCTTCCTTTGCAGAATTGTTGCGCGGTGAATCAATATTTATCTCGTAGGTGGGAGGGAGCTGGCGGGGGAGGAGGAGAGGGGGGCCCGGGGGGAAGTAAACACAAGCACCTGTGTTTCTACTCCTGCCACATCAAGGAGGCAGCAGCTCAGGCAACGGCGAGCGGCTAAAAGTAGTGTACAGCAGCGCGGTAACGGGTCACGTAATAGAAACTTCGCTGTACGGGAAATCGAAGCGTACGTCCGATAGCACGGCGGGGTGTGAGCGAGCACTCTCACGGCAAGGAGGTCCCCGCTCGGATCATCAATAGATCGTTACTAAGCGGAGTTTGCATGTTCTGTCTGTGTCTGATTGGGTGATCTTTAGATATTTTACCTTAAAAGTGCACCATGCCGGATTTGTATGGTTTGCGAATGTCCGAAGTTATTCCTAACGATTCGCTTTGCAGAGTTTTGTCATGACGCTAAAGCTAACGACAAATAGCATGCTAATACATAGTTTCTGTTTCTCTGACCGCTGACTTATTTTGACCGGAAGAGCAGCTTTAAATACAGTAAACCTAAGGAAATAGTCGAGGAATTCTCACTGAAAATTCATCAACATCAAGTCGATAATACTAATAAATATTTACATTTGTTACATTCGTTTAGATTAGGTATGGTTTATTATGAGCATAGTTCACAAAACCATATGTATTTTTGTGTATGTATTGAATATGTATTGAAGCAAGCACGATCACATTTCCAAAAGGAGTGGGAAGAAGTAAAAAATGAATTAAATCCCATCCCTTCTCCAAAATTAGAAATGGTCCCTATTTCACTTCCTGTTAGTCTTTCATTAGGACTTAACCGAGCAATTTTACAGACCTAAGTCATCGTACACGTTTAAATTATACCGTTCTGATCAACCATTGCAAACATATAATTTATAGAGTTCATTTCAGACCAGTAATAAATATAATTATTACCAATAAATATTACAAAACGAAGCTTCTTCATTAGTATAGTGTCCAAGTAATGCCTTTAAAAAAATGTTTTCCTCCTTGTTTTCACCCTTCTAACTTTACAGTCAAATTTCCCTCCCAATCATTCAAACATTTATCAACTTCGTGGTCAGGTTTGATAAGTGACTTTTGTATAGCCACAGCTGCCCTGGAAGGAAACGTGGCTGCCAGTTTGTGCCATCTGCCCCACCGACCGCCAACCATCACTCATACACCCTCGACTGTCATGCATTCTCTTTTTTCCTCTGTAGTAGTTAGTTATAGTTATTACAGTTAGCATAGAAAAAGAGTTATGAAAGACACGATAGAGATAGAAAGAGTTATTAAAGATAGTAGTCACAAATAGTAATCTCAATTTCCTGATTCAGTTAGTAAAAAAAAGATAGTTAAGTTAAAGATAGACTCACTGGTTTATTTTAGCTTTATATGAGATTGTTTGTGGTGGTGGTGGGTTGTTGAATTGTTCTTTTCTAATCACTGTAAAGCGCTTCGTGTTGCAATTTTAGTATGAAAAGCTCTCTATAAATAAAGTTTGATTGATTGATTAATAAGTAAAGCAGGGGAGGTGTCTTGCCCAAGGAATCAACATAATATGCACTAGTTCGAGCGGAGTTTCAACTACCAACCTTTGAGTCCCTGAGGGCCTTTAAAGGCCTAAAAACGTTTCTTTTTAAAATAGGGTGCTGAAACACTTTATGATATGAAAACCAGTTTATGTATATGTCGTCTTTCTTTCTTTCGCATGTTTTTAATTGTGTTTTATGTCATTTACCTGCTGTGGCACTTTGAAATTTGGAATTTAGAATGTAAATTGTATTACAAATAGAATGTATTATTCTTCTTAGTTAATGGACAAGCACACTAACAGCAGATTTGAACCTCAACCTTAACCTTGATTTCTGGAAAGTAATAATAATGCATCGGTTTTATATAGCGCTTTTCTGGACACTCAAAGACACTTTACAGAGCATTATTCATTCACTCCAGACCCGGTGGTGGTAAACTACTATTGTAGCTACAGCTGCCCTGGGGCAGACTGACGGAAGCGAGGCTCCAATCTGCGCCATCGGCCCCTCCGACCGCCACCAACACTCACGCACACACCACTTTCATACTAGGCAATGTGGGTGAAGTGTCTTGCCTAAGGACACAACAACAGTTTTTGCAACTGGCGCCCCCTGTGGCACCTGGAATTCCTTGTGGTCTCCCATCCAAGTACTAACCAGGCCCGGCCCTGCTGAGCTTCTGAGATCTGACAGGTTCAGGCTTTGACGAGCCGGTATGGCCACGTACAAGTACAGTTACTTAATTTTATTTTGACCTTTACATGAAGCATAACCCCGATTAGTGGAAATGACTGTATATTTACCTTCTTTTACAGTTTCATTTTATTGTATCTCATTTTATGTACTTTTATTTATTTATTTGCTTAATCGAAGAGACAGGGACAGTGCACATCTTAACCTTAACAGGAGAGATGTATTGTGCTATTTTATTTTATTTTTTGTAGCATTTTATATTATTGCATCCACTATTTTATTTTATTTTATTTTTTGAAGAATTTTATTTTATTGCATGCACTATTTTATTTTATTTTATTTTTTGAAGAATTTTATTTTATTGCATGCACTATTTTATTTTATTTTATTTTTTGAAGAATTTTATTTTATTGCATGCACTATTTTATTTTATTTTATTTTTTGTACCAATTTATTTTATTGCCTGCACTATTTATTTTATTGCATGTAACATTTTATTTTTTGTACCTTTTTATTTTATTGTATGTACCATTTTATTTTATTGTATTTTATGTACTATTTTATTTACTATTTTATATTATTTTTATTATTATGATTTATTTATTGTATTTTGGTCTGAGGAGCAATTGGGGCTTACAGAGAACTGAGGGTCTGAAGTCTTGCAGAAGTATCCTTGTGTACTTCTGCCTTTCCTGTCTTTCTATTGACAGGTGGCATAGAATAGTCAAGGCGGAGATGCCAGACTTCCCTCTCCCCAGACGCCTGACCGCCCTCCTGGGAAATACAGATGTCCCCAGGTCCCCCCTCCGCAGGGACGTGGCCCCGTCCACCTCCCCTTCCCACAGCTCCAATCACGCAGCTGCCAAACTCCCCAAAGTTACACCGGCCACTTTGATTTTTACTGTCACCGAAGGACATAGACAATAATGTATGACGAAACAAAAGTAAAACACGAGAAACGGACGCTCGGATTTCATTTCTGGATGTTTGAACTTTAAATGTGCTTGCTTGTTTCTATGGTTACATCATTACTCTGCCTGGAATGTTCCACAGTGCGACATTAAACACACTTTACGTTTAACTCTACAATTACAGTTGGTTTTATAGCTCGAAAATACCTAGAAAAACAGGCTTTCTGATGGTAAACGGGGTCGCCTCTCCACAGATCTCACCTGTAACTTGCTACGGTTTGGTCTCCATGATGATAGAAAGGTTTAATGCCATACTGTGGAACATTTTAGACAAGAATGAAAGAGTTAGGAGTTGAATTTCAGGTAAACAAAGCCTGAATCATACTTTAATAATAAACTATTAACGTACAACTTCCTGGAGGTGGCTCGTCACTTGTATGATTCCAAGGAATGGTTAACAGTCATCAACACATTCCCCGTTTTAGTTTCCCTTCACTGGCTCCTGTGTGTTTTAGAATTGATTTAAAGATTTTCCTGATCACTTTTAAAGCTCGTTTAGGTCAGCATTTCAGAACTTTTAATTTCCTCAGGCAGGTTCCTCTGGGCATTCCAAAGTCCAGGCTCCGGACAAAGGGCGATCGAGCCTTTTCAGTCCAGGCACCTCGGCTTTGGAACGACCTGCCTGAGGACATAAGGTTGCACCATCGGTATCATCTATCAAAAACATATGGATTTTATATTTAATCATCTTGTAAAAGCAACGGCATTTTTGCATTTCACTCAAATACAGCCCTGTGTTTTGTCCGTAGATGATGTTTTGTAAAGCGCAGATTAGACCTGCTCTCTCCTGCGTCCGAATCCAAACATTTTTAACCTGTTTCATTCAAATTTGCGTGAACCCGTGCAGGACTCTGATAGGGAAGAAGAAACTGGAGATGACCGTCAGATGATTCAGGCCATGTACACACGTAGCCGGGTATTTTTAAAACCGAACATTTCCCCCCCTCCGTTTATAAAAATAGTTTTATCCACACCACCTCGTCTTCGAAAAAAAATACCTTCCACACATAACCGAACATCTGCGTTTTCAACCACATTCATACGCATTCCAAACCTGTAGATGGCGTTATTTCCATTGAGCCCTCACTTCGCCGTCACTTCCGCCTAAACTTAAACAACAGAAAACATGGCGCCGAGCTGCTTTGTCTGGACAGACTCGGAGTCAGAATTGCTCCTAAACACAGTTTAGGAGCAATTCTGCTCTCAACACACACACAGCTCTCAAGAAACGACTCCGATCCATAGTCTGCTTTGGCTTTGGCTTTGGCTTTGGCTTTTGCAGTCGCCTAAACAAAGGTCACACGTTTGACGTCAGGGCAGATTCATATTTTTTGGCGCAGACAGTGACGTTTTAAAACGCAAAACCCCAGTTATCTCTGTCCACACAAACAGGCATAAACAGAGTTTTCAAAAATCTTCACTTTGGCCGGAGTTTTCCCTGAATACTCGTTTTTGATGCGTGTTCGTGTGGATGACAGGTCAAAACGCAGCAAAACATCTTCGGTTTATCAGATACCCGGCTACGTGTGGACAAGGCCTTAAACTTCCACACATGGACTCGAGATGTGACTGCAGTTTGTCCTCCTCATGGACTTTATAAATGGTTTAGATAAAGCAGAAGCTCTTTTCCACCTAAAACGGCCAAAAGCTTTCACGAGAAAACAGTGGAAAGCATAGAACTCATGAGCTGTTCTGAATAATGACGGATGATTTAGTTTGTTGAGAGTTTGTGTAATTGCTTCAGTCTGGATTGTACAATGAATGAAGGAGAATAGTTGGCCCTCGCCAGTTAACGAAGTTAATGGCGAGGGGTATTGTTCTTGCTCGGTTTCTTTTTATTATTATTATTATTATTATTATTATTATTATTCTTCCGCCAAAATGATCGCATTTTTGACCTCCTGAACATCGACGAAAAGTCTCACATGGGGGTATCAGATCGACCGGCCCGGCGAAAAATTTGATAAAACGGGCATCGCGACAATGCCCAAAGTGCCCCCACTCGACAGCGCCCCCTGGAAAAGTCAAAAATTGAAAGCCTATGGGGAGCTGAAAAGCATATTTTGGCGTAGGCCGACAAAATTCGGGACAGTCATAGATATCAAGGAGACAAGCAGAAAATGTCATTGTCACACCGCCCTGTGACCAACAGGAAGTCAGCCATATTGAATCAAAAACTCGCCGCTGTTTTGACTGCGTGTACGCCAAAGTCTTCAAGTGTCTTGGTTTTGGTCCAAACGAGCTCAGATTTGACACGTCACATCTACAGATGTGGGTCCACAAACGCATCATTTTTCTCAGCGCACTTTTTCACGGTTTGTCCGTAGCACGCCGGCGAATAACACCTTCGTTTCCTGTTTCTTTGATGACCTCTCACGGCCACAGGCTTTGGCCTACAGAGCTCAAAGTCACATCACTATTGTGTGATCCCGGCCTGAATGTGATGAAATATGAAATATAATAAAAGTGAACTCTATAGCGCCACCTAGTGTATACGTGAAACGTCAACATTATCGGATTTGGACCAAATTTGGGGATTAAATTCTATGCATGATTTCAAGCAAAATCTTATATTACAAAAATGGTGCAATTTTCATCGTTCGCCAGCAGGGGCGCAAAGACTCCCTAAAAAAATAGTAAAAAAATGCCTACACACACAGGCTTTGTCTGATCGTGCTGAAATTTGAATCACTAATACCTGATTAGGGCTTGATTATAATAAACTATAAAGCATATGAAAAGTTACTCTATAGCGCCACCTAGCCTATACAAGAAACGTCAACATTATCGGATTTGTACCAAATTTGGGGATTAAATTCTGTGTATCAAAGCAAGCAAAAAAATATATAATGGATATGGGGTGTTTCCCACGGTTGGCCAGCAGGGGCTCAAAGACTCCCCCAATAAATAGTTCCAAAATTACTACACACACAGACTTTGTCTGATTGTGCTGAAATTTGAATCACTAAAGCTTGAACATGGACTGAATATAATACACTATAAAGTATATGAAAAGTGAACTCTATAGCGCCCCCTATCCAGACATGAAACATCAGCATTATGGGATTTGTATGGGTAAATTCTATTCTATGCGTGTCTACGACCAAAAAAATACATTATGGATATGGGGTATTTTCCATGGTTGGCCACAAAGGGCGCAAATACCCCCCCCAAAAAATATGTTTAAAGGTGCACTATGTAACTTTTCTGTTGGAAGGTCTGTTTTTATGCACAGTCTTAGTCTGACAGTGCTCTTGATTATAAAAGTCATGTGACCTGTGGCCTAGTTTCTATAATTTGGCTCTAGATCGTTCCCATTTTCAAATATTAAAGGTGCCCTATGTAATTTTTCTGGGGGACGAGCTGTCGGGAGGAGAGAGTCGTGCCAGGGCGGTCACAAGACCTCAGCGGTTGCCTGGCATGGGCGTGCGCACCGGGGCGAGGGCCATCATTGCCGCCAGCGGCTTTATTACAATTATTTTCCTTTTGCACTTTGGTCTGTTTGTTGGTTGCGACATATTTAAGACCTGTAATGAGCAATACGAACCGTTGCAAATTGACCGTGTTCACCGATCACGCCACAATACAGGGATATTTGAGCTTTTACTGGTGTTTTTGGCTAATTTATATGGAAACGTGTGTCAGAAATGCCTTTTAAAAAAGTTAATGAGGCCAGTTTCTGTGTGTGTGTCTGTGTTTATTAAATTGTATTACCAACTAAATGATCAGAATAAAAGTCAGAATAAAAAGTCCTTTGGGAGACATATAGTACCCGATTCTGACTAGGAGCTGGTCGTAAAAAAAATAAATCAATAAAATCGTGCCCCAGACATACACAGCAAAAAGTGGAGTGTTAAAATTGACTTTCACAGAACCAGTTTTAACATTTTCTCAGGGTTTATAAGAGTCCAGTCTGTTCTAGAGTTACTTATTTAACATGTTTGGAAATGTTAATGAAGTAACACTGGATCAAAGTTTCTGTTTAACCCAGAAATCAAGAGTTTTGAGAGTAAACGGATAACACTTTGTAGGGTTATCCTGATTTAGCTCAACAACACAGAAATGTTTGATTTTTACTCTTTATTTGAGTTAATTTAAGATAAAATTCTGTACAAAACTGGTTCAAAGCGGTATTCTCTGGCAGGAGTTGGAAGTTGGTGGGTGGGACATGCCAAATTAATGTAAATAAAAAGAAAATGAAAAAAAAAAGCTCTATTTGGCAAAAACAACTAATTAAAAAGCTTCAGTTTTGATTTTAAATCTAAAAGCTTTACCCTTTTTCTCCCAATACTATGTCACTCCCACAGCACTATCACAACAAAAAAAATATGAAATGTTTATGGAGCATGGGTGATGTGGGTTTGTGGGCGGAGCCTTGTACCAAATTGTAATGCTAACCCTTCAAATAGGGCCCTGGAGAGATCGCTAAATGACTCAAACATGCATAGATGACATCTAAAACCTCTTGAAGCATGTTTTTTGAGGAGATGAGCACTGTCGAAAGCTCCAGAAAGTCAATTTTGCGTGATAACCCTTTAAATATAATGACTTCATTTATTATTTTTTTTCCAAAGATCTAGAATACCCCGTCGATATTGTTCAACACGCGATGCCCCAAGCGTGAGCCGTATCGGTGAGCAGTTAGCCGAGGTTAATGCAATGTTTGTTTAACCAATAACCAATGAGGAAACCAATAAAGGGTCAATAGCCAGCTTCCCATCTCCATCTGCGTCATTATTGAGAAACCCAGCCCGGGCCGAACCTATCGAAAAGCCTTCTCGCCAATATCTCCCGCCGGCGAACGCGAAAATAAAACAATTTCCTCGCATCTGGCAGCAGAAGCATCACATCTTTTGCCTTTTAGCGAACAACGAGCGCACAAACCTTCCATCTTGATTATATTGTGAACAGTAAACAGCACTTTCTCAGCTCCCTCGGTTTCCCAACGCAACATATCCGGCAGACACAAAGCGCAATTTAGCTCGCCGCACAATCCGTATTTCGCCTCCAGCTAGCGCGATACAAGCTAATCTTCCGGGACCCGGGTTGATTCCTTTTGGTGGGGGATGCTGAGCGATACACCGCTAATTGCCTCCAATTGATGTTTGGAGGAAGGAGTATTGGAAGATGAAACAAACAGCAAAGCATGGTGGGTATCTGACCTCTCCTGGCCGGGCTGTCGGATCCTCGTGGCCGCGTAGGAGGCGCTTTATGGGAATATCGGTGAGATTTTTTTTGTTTTTTTTTCCGAGCGAGCGCGGCATCAAATATTCCGCAAACAGCAAAACAACTGTGATCCTACAGAGACTCGGGAATCAAAGAGCCGGTCCGAAGCGAAAATAATGACCTGGACTCAAGCCAGCGTGGAGAAATGGAGCACTTCCTTTTTCTCTTTTTTTATTTTTGTTTTTATTTTATTTTTTTATTTTACCTCTTTGTATTTTTTGTTTTGTTTTGTTTCTGTCCTCGCTTACCCTCCCAGGTGGTTAAAATTGGAGCTGTAAAAAGTACATCTGAGTAAATATGTGTATATATGTACACAGCAAAAACTGGAGGGTTACAATTTCAGGGTAAATTATTTCAGTGTTATTTTAACTCTTTGAAAGTTAAATTGGGGTTTGAGTTGGGGTTATTTGCCAGAGAGATAGAAGATAGAAGCAATGACGTATCCATAGAACCAATGACATATCCATAGAAGCAATGACATATATGACATATCCATAGAACCAATGACATATCCATAGAACCAATGACATATCCATAGAAGCAATGACGTATCCATAGAAGCAATGACATATCCATAGAACCAATGACATATCCATAGAAGCAATGACATATCCATAGAAGCAATGACATATATGACATATCCATAGAACCAATGACATATCCATAGAACCAATGACATATCCATAGAAGCAATGACATATCCATAGAAGCAATGACATATATGACATATCCATAGAACCAATGACGTATCCATAGAAGCAATGACGTATCCATAGAAGCAATGACGTATCCATAGAACCAATGACATATCCATAGAAGCAATCAAATATCCATAGAAGCAATGACGTATCCATACAAGCAATGACATATCCATAGAAGCAATGACATATATGACATATCCATAGAAGCAATGACATATCCATAGAACCAATGACATATCCATAGAAGCAATGACGTATCCATAGAAGCAATGACGTATCCATAGAACCAATGACGTATCCATAGAACCAATGACATATCCATAGAACCAATGACATATCCATAGAAGCAATGACATATATGACATATCCATAGAAGCAATGACATATCCATAGAACCAATGACATATCCATAGAAGCAATGACATATCCATAGAAGCAATGACGTATCCATAGAAGCAATGACATATCCATAGAACCAATGACATATCCATAGAAGCAATGACATATATGACATATCCATAGAAGCAATGACATATATGACATATCCATAGAACCAATGACATATCCATAGAAGCAATGACGTATCCATAGAAGCAATGACATATCCATAGAACCAATGACATATCCATAGAAGCAATCAAATATCCATAGAAGCAATGACGTATCCATAGAAGCAATGACATATATGACATATCCATAGAAGCAATGACACATATGACATATCCATACAAGCAATGACATATCCATAGAACCAATGACATATCCATAGAACCAATGACATATCCATAGAAGCAATGACATATCCATAGAAGCAATGACGTATCCATAGAAGCAATGACGTATCCATAGAAAGAAACAGGTGACGGACCCCCAACCAAAAAATTACATATATTTGACTGTCTTAAAAATGTAAAAACTAGACTCACCAAGATGAGTTCACAAAAAATAATGTAACTACAGGAAAGTTACTTGATTCATAAAGCAGCGACGTTACGGTCAAGCTACTGGAAAATGAGTATAGCTTCTGTTTTGAAAGCATTGTTCTAGTTGATCTGCACTTGCTCTTTTTTGTTATGCACCATTGTCACTGAAATAAATTTACACTAAAAACTTAATGTTTCATAATTTATATCCAGTTAATGACAATACTAAGGTCTTACCCATAGCTTGAATTATTGTAAAAACATCATGTAAATGTGTTACAAGTAGGAGCGTTTGTGTTGTGTGCAGTGGCAAGGTGGATATGGGCCCATGACAAGACACACACACACACACACACAAAAAATCTGTCAGATGAATTTGTTTCACTTTAATTCCTGAACGCTCCGCAGTGCACCTTTAACTTATATGTGTATAAAACAACCAAATGGAGTCTTATTACAAGATGCGGTGCAGATGTAATGTAGAGAGGGAAAAATGCTGCTATTACTTACACTGTCTATAGTCCATTTGTCTTTACATTCCTAAACAGCCATTAAACTAATGAAAATACAAGACCCCTATATGAACACAGCACAAAAACCCCGAAGCCGGAAATTACTGTACCTCAAATATGCCGCGATTAACTTAAAAGATAATTAAGAGAGCTAATCTAGCAAAAAGAGCATGATGTTTTAAGCTAATGGCCTATATAATTTATTCAACCAACTTTGCAGATGCTAGCAATCCGTCCGTTTCCCAGAATGCCTTTGGGCCGTCTCTAAAAACACAGCGTTGCGACATTTAAGGCGAGTTTGAAAAGTAAGCAGCCCAAAGTTAGCAGACAGTAAAAATAATCTGGAGAGGAGGCGCCGTTTGTTCTTGTAATGGAAGAATAATGGGCCCGCGAGCGAAATGTTAAATGTTCACTTCGCCGTACACGTCCTGCATTGCTGATTTCACCTTTGTTTCCGCGATTTCCGAGAACTGTTTGGTGAACTTTTTCCTTTCTGTTGTGAATCGGTCAAATCGGGGAGAGCTGTAAAGGTGCGTTTTGCTGCTGGAAGATCCGTCAAATGCTTTCCCCCGCCGAGATGTGATTGCTTTGTCTGGAACGTTTCACGGTATTAAAGCATTAAACCTTTCCATCTCCACGGAGACCAAACCGGGCCAAGTTTACAGGTCAGATCTGTGGAGAGGCGACCCCGCTCACAGTCAGAATGGTTGTTTTTTTAAGTATTTTTGAGCTATAAAAACAACTTATAATTGAAAAAAAACGTAAGATAGAGTTGTTTAATGTCATACTGTGGAACATTCCAGGTAGAAGCAATGACGTCTCCATAGAAACAAGGTGAGGGACACCTAACCAAAAAATTATAGTATTTGACTGTCTTAAAAATGTGAAAACTAGACTTACCGAGATAAGTTTCTAAGAGTTTTTTCAAAGACCAGAGCAGAGTTTTGCCGTCAACAACTAGCATGCTAACCCACGCTTCCTGATTATTGTTTTAGATTACTGACGACATGCAGCGGGCGTATTTTGAACTGCTTATACAGTATCCAATATGTGCAATGCAAATTTTGCTCAAATTCATTGGAAAAAATTGGGTACAGGGTCTTTAACGCCACAAAATTCACCAACGACCAACAGCACGATGTTGTTCCTTTGGCTTTAATTTCCTGTGTGACATCTATTGGGAATGTTCCAGAGTTACTTTACGTAGAATCCTTCAGAAAGTTACTACTACAACTACTACTACATGCTTTCACTTTAATTCATCTAAACAGCAATGCTCGCTTGTGTTGGCATCTAATTTTAATGCGGTTAATTGTATATAATCAGGAAGTACGCTCACTGTTAGCATGCTAGTTGTTGTTAGAATTACCATCACAGCAAAACTTCGCTCTGGTCTCTGCACTATGTAACTTTCTGGTTGGGGGGGTCCGTCACCTGCTTGTTTCTATGGAGATGTCAGAGACGAGCCGGAGCAGTTTGTAGTTTTAAAGACCCTGTACCCTATTCCAATGAACTTGAGCAAAATTTGTATTGTACTGGATACTGTATAAGCAGCTCAAAATACATCCACTGCATATTGTTGGCAATCTAAAACGATAATCACAAAGCGTAGATTAGCATGCTAGTTGTGGTTCGCTTTACCGTGATGGCAAAACTCTGCTCTGGTCTCTGAAATTTGTGAAAAACTCTTAGCAACTCATCTCAGTGAGTCTAGTTTTCACATTTTTAAGACAAATGTCAAATACTGTGTAACTTTTTTGGTTGGAGGTCCGTCACCTGCTTGTTGCTATGGAGCTGTCATTGCTTATAACTGAAATGTTCCACAGTATGACATTAAACAGCTCTACCTTAGGCCCCATCCACACTAGTACATATTCGAGTCGTTTTCGTTGCGGATGCAGTGTTCGTCCACACTATTCTGATGGAAAATGCTCCAGAAACGGAACGATCTGGTGGTGCCAGCTCCAACGTATTCACCTGAGCACAGATCTGATCCGGCACCGCGTGGACGCCTGAAAATGCTGATATACTGATGTAGGAGCACTAGATGCCGTCCTTACTGGAACACGTCACTGTGACTTACGCCTTCCTGATTTGCTGGGTTCATGATTGCGGAAAACAGTTTAAACAAACCCTAGACAAACAAGAAAGAGTGTCGGTCGATGAAAAGTTTTCATGCTTGCCATTTTCCTTAGCTCGAAATCGGCTGCTGCAACTTCGGACACAGTGCTCCACTTCCTTGTTTTTACTGCCCATGTAACATTGTGACATGACGCCAGCCCAGTCATGTGACTAGTGTTTCAGGCGGTTTCATGGACACATAAACAATGTGTCTAGATGCAAATTGTTTCCGATACGGTGATTCGTTTTAGTGTAAGATTCATACACAAAGTAATTCAAAGTAAGTAAGTAAGTAAGTGTTTTATTTATATAGCTGCTTTTCACAGACATATGTCACAAAGACGCTTTACAGAGGATTATTCAGAGCATTTTTCATTCACTCTAAACTACTGTTATAGCCACAGTTGCCCTGGGGCAGACTGACGGAGGCGCGGCTGCCAAGCCAACCGGCGCCAACAGTCCCTCCGACCACCACCATCACTCAATCACACAACTTTCACACCTACAGTGCATGTTTTTTGGGTTGATGGGGGAAACCGGAGTGCCCGGAGGAAACCCATCCAGACACGGGGAGAACATGCAAACTCCACACAGAAAGGTCCGGGCGACCCGGGTATCGAACCCGCAACCTTCTTGCTGTGAGGCATGAGTGCTAGCCACTCAGCCACCGTGCCGCTGTTAAAGTCAAAGTGTTTTACAGAATAAGAAATACATTAAAATCACAATACAAACAAATCGAAACAATAAAAGAGCGTAAATGTAAACTTACATGTAAATTACAGCTGGTTTTATAGCTCAAAAATCCCTAGAAAAACAGGCGTTCTAACTGTGCGCGTGGTCGCCTCTCCATAGATCTGACCTGTAACTTAGCCTGGTTTAGTCTCCATGAAGATAAAAAGGTTTAGGGCTTTAATCCTGCTGAAACATTCCAAATTAACCAATATCATCTCCATGGAGAAAACCATGTGACAGACCCTCGACCTGAAAAGTTACACAACACACC
Source organism: Odontamblyopus lacepedii (assembly GCA_034769755.1). Taxonomy (NCBI): domain Eukaryota; kingdom Metazoa; phylum Chordata; class Actinopteri; order Gobiiformes; family Gobiidae; genus Odontamblyopus; species Odontamblyopus lacepedii. Next base: position 20,451,335 of record CM068366.1, read on the forward strand.
TTTAAAATGAATTGCGCAAATTCTGAGGCACAAAAATCAAATCAAAATGCTAATTCTGAAACTTCAACCAAAAAAGATTGTACTTTTCGCTGGTTTTGCATCAGTTGAAACATTTTCCACACACACCGTCCTTTGAAACCTGCTCAGATCTCCGCTGGTTTGAGCTTTTTGAGTTTGTTGTCTTATTTTTCCGTCCTCCCCTCCCTCAGCCGTCCCGCTCTTTCAGCGCGCTAAGCCGATTTGTAAAGACAGCTGGAGCCCCCCGAAAAGCACAGATGTTTTATCACAAAATAATGAGAAATTTAAATCAGGAGAGCCGGCCGGGTACCTGGAGATATCAAAATAAATCTGGCATTAGCACCGCATAGCAAATAAGAACAGCCCCGGTTTAATAATGAAACTTAACTTAATACCGTCGACATCCGAACAGTGAAGAGGCCCGGGATAATGAGGCTAGAGACTTTCAGTGCTTTGTGGATTTAACATACGCTAGTGAAGAAACAGTACACAATTTCTATCCTTTTGCACAGCTTTGATTAATATTTAGGCCGCTAACTGGGAATTTAGTACCTCTTTATCATAGCTACACCTCAATTAGCCTCGGGAAAGCGTAAACAAAGACGTAAAAGGTGCATTGTGTAACTTTTTCGGCGAAGGGACCGCCAAAAGCTTTTCTCCACAGAGATGTTATTGCTTTGTCTGGAATGTTTCACATAATTTCTACGTTTTAAACCTTTCTGTATTGACGGAGACCAAACCAGACAGAGTTACAAGTCAGATTTGTGGAGAGGCGACATCCGGTATTCAGGATTGGCTCGCGATCCGGCTCTTTTATGGGTACTGGACAGTATTGGATTCAGTCACGTCACATGTTTTTGCGGTAAATCAAAATGCCACAATCAATCAGTTTATTTTAGACATGTTGCAAGCCAAAATATGTTACCGTTTCATGAAAAATATTTTATATGTATAGCAAACCAAATAAAGTACAGTAACTCAAAAAAAAGAAAAAAAAGAAAAAAAAAAGAGTAGGATGAAGCAAACGTTTATTTGTTCCTACCCCCTGTTGTTCCAGTTCCCCTTCAATAATGAGTTATATATGAATATTTATATATACCTATTGTTTTCATTATCAACAGTTATTTATCCTTTTATTTCTATACATGGATCCATTTGAATATTCTTTGTTGATTTTGTTAATTACTTAAGATATTAACTTTATTAATGTCACAATATCGTCGTGTGGGACTTTTCACAACAACAAACAGTTTCTCGAGGAGGAACCAGCAGAACCACATTTAACACAACTAATTTGATTCATCACTCACAAAAGAATCATCCGGACGAGTTTGAGATTTACAAGCGCAAGACGGCAAAGCCACAGCAGCAAACACCTACCTTAAGGTTTGATAAGAACACTGAACAAATGATCAAACGAGGCCAGCAGCGGGTTCACTTGATGCGGAAGCTCAATTCTTTTAATGTGTCATCTAACATTTTAAATAATTTTTAGCATTCCTTTATCGAAAGTTTGCTGACCTTTTCTTTTATTTGTTGGTTTCACAGGCTCTTTGTGAAGGATAAGAACAGTCTGAACCAGATAGTAAAAGTGTGCGGCAAAATCAGCAGTGTTCAGATGGAGGATATGGCTCTGTGCCCTCTGTGTGGAGACAGAGGGCGTTCCAAAAGACTAAGGCCAAACTGAGGTGGCCTAACTATGTACTAAGGCCAAACTGAGGCGGCCTAACTATGTACTAAGGCCAAACTGAGGCAGCCTAATCATGTACTAAGGGCAAACTGAGGCGGCCTAACCATGTACTAAGGCCAAACTGAGGCGGCCTAACCATGTACTAAGGCCAAACTGAGGCGGCCTAACCATGTACTAAGGCCAAACTGAGGCGGCCTAACCATGTACTAAGGGCAAACTGAGGCGGCCTAATCATGTACTAAGGGCAAACTGAGGTGGCCTAATCATGTACTAAGGCCAAACTGAGGCGGCCTAACCATGTACTAAGGGCAAACTGAGGTGGCCTAATCATGTACAGCACTCACAGTTTGTGCAAATGCCCTCTGGGAGGCGCTATGTCACCCCACATCAAAAGACCAACCGTTATGCTAAATCTTTTATCCCTTCTGCCATAAAGCTTTTAAACGGAAAGTCATTTTGCTTGTGTCCCCTGATGCACTTAGGTTCAAATCTACGGTGTTGTGTTGTATGTATTTGTCTTTACCGTATTTTTCGGACTATAAGTCACACTTTTTTCAGGGTTTGGGTGGTTCCTGCGACTTATACTCAGGAGCGACTTATATATTACATTTTTCACACTGACAGTCCATAGGCCATATATATGAATCATATATATGAATCAAAAATGAAAAAAACAAAAACAAATCATTATCCATTTTTTCATTTTGGTTTTAGAGACAAATAATAAAGAAAAGAGTTCTTTTTTAATTTTCTTATTTTTGGTTCTATATTGAAAAACAAATGATACATGGGTTGTTCTGTATTCGGTTGTTTTTATTACTAACTTAACTATATCTTGCTGTTTAAGATGAAATGTTGGTTCTTGGACTCTGATTTTATAAAATTAATTTCCCCCACTTATAGTCTGGTGCGACTTAGACATGTTTTTTTCTTCTTCATTGTGCATTTTTTGGCTGGTGCAACTTATACTCCGGAGTGACTTATAGTCCAAAAAATACGGTATATTGTTTGTGGATTGTGCACAACCAGAAATGTGCAAACTGAATTGCCCTTTGGGATTAATAAAGTTGTTGACTGATTGATTGACTGGAGGAGGCATTTCACAGAAGGTAAGGTAGGTATGGCTAATGGAACTTTTGGAGCTAAGGTACGAACCAGAGCCATAAAACAAGGGGTCCATTCGATATCGGAAAGAGCACTCCTTAAAAAAATTAGATCGGATGTCAAAAATAGTCAAAACGCTTGTTTTTCGAGGGATTTCTGAGCTATAAAAGCACCTATAATGGGATAAATGTAAAGTAGAGCTGTTTAAAGTCATACTGTGGAACATTCCAAGCAGAGCACTGATGTATCCATAGGAACAAACAGGTGACGGACCCCTAACCAAAAAGGTACGGCTGCTTAAATGTTTTTTTAAAGTCTCCCATTCAGTATAACATGTTCCATAAATCAAATAATCCACAGTACCAGGTTATGGTAAGAGTGGAAATAGAACATTAAAACCACACTTTGGTACAGTCTCCATGGCGATAAATCGATTTAATGCCATAATGTGGACGATTATAGCCAAAGGAACTATATTTCCATGGAAAGAAGCAGGAAGATGTCCTCCCCCGCTCCAAATAAGTCACGTTTTTGCCCGTTCAAAGTAGAATACAAAGTTTTTCAGTGCAGTAAACACATCCAAACGGGTCTCTTATGCCCCCAAAAAAGTGCGTACTTTGTCTTTAACTCATCCATCTTACATTTATTCATTTACAAGTGTTTTATTGCTCGCCATGTATGAAATTATAATGAAATATTGGAAAAACACTCTCGACTTTTCGACTACCAAATCTCGCACAGCTCCCGCTCCACTTTACCTGTCATGTTTCATTTCAGGTTTGATAAATTATGTAATACGAGGGGCTCCACATTCCTCATGCCATAAATCCGGCAGGAGTGCACCGAGCCTGTCTGAAAAACATTTTAAATAATAATTAATAGGACACCTGTTTATGGCATCTGCATGAGAGAGTGCAAATGAGGTAGTGGTGACAGGGAGGGGTCTATTACGCAAGGATGGAGGGAGTAGACGGAGTGGGAAGCCGTCGAGGGGCCGAGCAAGTGTCCTACTGCGATAAAACACCAGACAGGACACATATTATTAGCGGTAATGGCTCGTTTCTTTGGATATAAAAATAGAATCAAGGCGTGAACAGGGTCAGGTTACAATGCATGTTGTTGCATTTGGTTTAGGGACCACATATTAATAGCTAACTAATGATAAAATGCATAATAAGTGCTTAATTACATCTTTGTTAGTATTTATGAAGTACTTTGAAAGCATTTTTAACTAAGATTGTATTTTGTACTAAGCCTTTTTTAACTATTTTCTTCACATTAAATAAAAGTAGTGGGAATTCTAATATACTATGTTTTTGTACATCCTAATAAGCAGTAATATTGTTTGATACATACTAAGTAATAGTTAAGTAACAGCTAATTACCATACCAATTACCATTTAGTAAGCCATTAATATGTGGTTCCTAAACTGAAGCATTACTATTTAGTTTTTACCTTTTATATTCCAAATCTGGAAAAAAAAAAGTTATACAGTTTTGGTTGTTCTGGTGTTAGAAATTTTTTAATTAAATTTAATGTAATTTAAAGGTGCATTGTGTAACTTCTCTAGTGGAGGGCCCGTCACTTCTTGTCTCCATGGAGATATATTACTTGTTTGCCTTGACAGTATATAAATAAACTTCACGTCACAGCAGAGACAGGTTAAGGGTCAGATCGCTGGAGAGGCAAGCCTGCTTATGCTAAGAAATCAGGTTTTTAACTCAGACCGTATTTATGAGTGGACATAGCTAACCCGTTAGCCGCCGCGTGCCAAACAGGAAGTGCTCCAGGAGGCTCTTCCGGCTCCTTCTCTCCCTTTTCCCCATTGACTTACATTGTGTTCTTATCATCCCTTTCGCCGTAACTGCTGAAGTGAACCTCGTCATTTGGGTCTTAAAATGTTCGTATGAACCTGCGACACATGGTCCTGATTTGTTTTTGTTGCTATTTTCTCCGTCAAAAAAAAACCTATTCATAACACAGACCATGGCTCCAGATTGGCTCCTGTAACCGTTTCATTTGAGCGGCGCTGAATGCTATAGTGACGTCACACTCACTTAGTCCACTTTTATATACGGTCTATGGTTTTGAAGTTATTTTTTTAGCTATAAAACATCTGTAATTGAGCAAATGCAAGGGAGGTATGTTTAATGCCCTACTGTGAAACATGTCTCCATGACCTCCATCCATAGCTTTGGTAGATCTGTGAAACACTGAATGTGAAAATCACTAATCTGTGTGTGTTTTAACATCACAGCAAATGTCTCTGTCTTGTTGTATGATTGTGATTTGTGTCTATTGTCTTTAACCTATGTGCTGTATGAGCTTTTAGCATGTTCCCATTTTACTAATATGTTTACTATAAATATTCACTCATCTTTAATGTCTTTGTCACGTGTGATGGACTGAATGTTATTGTGTCTACGTCCTGTTTTTGTCTCACCATCAACCTGCCAATGGGACTACGGATGAAAATGATCCTGCACGGCAACTCTGGCACATTTACGCTGTACTAACACATGTGGATTAATGTGCACTGTCCCATAGTTAATAAATAAATATAAACATTCTAAAGAAATAACATCTCCATGGCGACAAGCAGGTAGCTGACCCTGCACCTTAGAAGTTACATAGTGCACCTTAAATCTAATTTAATTTAATTCTATTTAATTTAATTTGGGTTTATTTTATTTTTATTTTATATTTTTTAATTGTATTTATGCATAAACATCAACATGTCAATTTAGCACCCTTTAGTTTTTTATTTTTTTTCATGTATTTGGGCAATATAATGTCTTGTCCCAGTACATATACAGTATTTTGATCTCAAGAGTTGTTTTTACAATATAATTCCACTGTGTACCATCTGCATCTAATTATCAACCATTTTATTGTCCCATAATCAGTAAGTGCACCGTTAACAACATGCTAGTTGTTAGCTTCACCATGACAGCAAACTCCTCTCTGGTCTCTGAGACATTACGAAAAGCGCTTATCAACCCATGACCGTGAATAATTAGGAGGCTCTGAATGCATAAGGTAAGTGAGGAATACCTTTGGACCACTGCGAATGGTTTCAAATGAACTAGTTCTATTTTTCACATTTTTAAAAATCAGGTGCAGCGCCGTGAAGTCATAAAAAAAGGCATCAAGGAGCCAAAAAGCGCACTACTGTTATAAAATATGAGACGGGACACATATTGCGGCGATTATAGCTCATTTCCATAGATATAAAGCCCTCCGCTACAGTTTCAAGGAGATTGCGTGACATAAGCAACTCCACCACTCCTTGAACCAAGTGGGGAACGACTCCTCCTCCTTTTCCCTCCTCCTTTTCCCTCCTCCTCTGCATACCGGGCAAAGTCAATGGCTGCACGGGGACCTGTTTACCAATGCACTCCAGTGGATCCACCTGCCAAGTGTGTCCTCTTTCACCTCGACGGCTTCACCGCGAGGAGGGTACTTGGGTGAAACGTTGAAGATTTTCTGAAATGTGGTCAAAGAAGAGACGTGGGGAAGATGAGGCTTTTGACTTTGAGATGGACTGAAGACGAGGAGGTTGCTACAGGAGGCGGTTGAGTCATTGGTGCGGTCATTCGAGGAAGTGGAAGAACATTGTAGGGTCCAAATCAGAGCCTTGAGGTACTCCAAAAGTCAAATGCAGTGCAAATATATGACTTATGTTTGTACTGGATTTGTAAATGAGCTTTCTAAAAGAACAAAACAAAAAAATAATAATAAAAAAAAAAAGTTTGTGCTGTTGTTTTTAAGGCAAAAAGTGCTATTTTGGTCGTCTTCTCACAGTTAAATTAATTTATTTTTACTGTGAACAGGGTCACCTCATCACAGATCTGACCTGTAATTTGGCCTGGTGACGTCAACACTGTCATGGAAATATGTAAGTTTAAAAGTGCACTGTGTAACTTTTAGGTTTGTGGTCCGTCACCTGCTTATTTCTGTGGATACTTCAGGACCCACCATTTGCTCCATGGGTCAAGGCCTCTTCAAAACATGGGGGCCTGTGCTTTCAGGGAGTGGCCCCTAAATGACGGATGCTCGGCCCCTAGCCCTCCATGTGGCAGAATCCATAGACTCTTTAAAAAAAAAAAAAAAACAGCTTAAGCCAATGCTTTTTAGACAGACTTTTAGCTGACTGTGTTTTCCTGTTCTTGTTTTTTCATCTGTTCTAGTTTATGTTGTTCTTTGTGATTTTTATCTGTGAAAGGTGCTATATAAATAAAGACGTATTTTTCGGACTATATAAGTCACACTTTTTTCATGGTTTGGGTGGTCTAGCACCTGAGTATAAGTATACTCAGGTGCGACTTATATATTAAATTTTTCGCAGTGACAGTCCACAGACCATATATATGAATCCTATATATGAATTTAAAAAAAAGAAAAAAAAAAACATTTCAATGTTATCCTTTTTTTTTATCATTTTGGTTTTATAGACAATAAAGAAAAGAGTTGTTGTTTTTTTGGTTCTATATTGAAAAAGGAACAAACAAATGATACATGGATTGTTCGCTATTTGGTTGTTTTTATTACTATAATTTTATAACTTGCTTTTCAAGATGAAATGTTGGTTCTTAGTCTCTGATTTTATAAAATAAATTTCCCCCAAAAAGTGCGACTTATACATGTGTTTTTCTTCTTCATTGTGCATTTTTTGGCTGGTGCGACTTGTACTGCGGAGTGACTTATAGTCCAAAAAATACGGTACTCACTTACTTATTTAGATCATTGCTCTGGCTGGAATGTTCCACCGTATGACATTAAACAGCTCTAACGTGCATTTATTTGTTTACAAATGGTTTTATAGCTCAAAAATGCCTAGAAAAACAGGCGTTCTGACTGTGAACGGGGTCACCTCTCCACGGCTCTGACCTGTAACTTGGTCTGGTTTGATCTCCATGAAGACAGGAAGGTTTAATGCCGTACTGTGGAACATTCCAGACAAGGCAACAACATTTCCATGGAAGAAAATCATTTGACAGACCTAACACAATGCACCTTTACTGCCTTAGAGTAATATTTTCCTTTTAATTTTACAATATTTACATAAAAAAAAAAAAAAAAAATCAGATCTCATTTCACAGTTTCAACAAGTCAGCTGAGCATCGTTAAATGGATAAGTCAATCCATAATGTCGCCATGTGTGCTGTATGACTGCACGGAGTATAGAAAAAGGCGCACAGGTGGAGAGGACTGCTGCGTATCAAACACATTTTCTGCCCCCACACATTAGCTTTCATAATGATGCTTAGAGTGGCTTCCCTTTAAGGCACTTCACTTCTCCGCCGCCGCCGCCTTAAAGGGACTCCATTTAGCGCTGGGGTTTATCAAAAGGCTCTAATTGGACAAGGTTTGGAGTAAAAAGGAAAATGTGCTCGGAGAAAGGTGGAGTGTGATCTAATGGGAAAGAGCGACAGAAGGAGAAGAAGCGGACTGTGAGGTTCTAAGGTGTTGCCGGAGGTGGTTGAGTCATTAGCGCAGCGATTTGGTAACCTGTCCGGTCAGAAACAGATGCTTTGATGAAACTTTACAAAGGACGTGATTGACAGGCAGATTAACCAATCAGAGGGACGTGCACAGGGGGGTTGCTCTGGTTGCCCGTATGCCCTCCTTGACTGAAGTTGCCCTTCCGGGGAAAAATAGGATTTCATGTATGAAAATGTCTACGCCTAGATTTGAAAGTGAAAATAAAATAGTTGCCCCATTCATTTACATTAGGGCACCACGCGACTCGCGGGAGGGAGGGGCGCTGTTCTGTTTACAGAGCCGCAGAGCTGCACACAACTAGCACATGAGCCTGCACATGCAAAGTAAGAAGAAATTACCCACAAGCCCCGGTACCACAGAGCAAGCCCCGGACCCGCGGAACTCAAAGGCGCCAAGGTCCCAGCTGCCCAGGTGAGACTGAGATGTATAACAAATGATCACCATCAAGTTTTATGAAACATGTTAATAAATCCAGGTTCAGTTTTTGCCACTTTTAGCCTAAATAGTCAGAGATGAGCTCGCAGACACCAGCCCCTTATTCCTCCAGACAGCACAGGCTGCTCATTTCAAACTCAGCTACGTGTCTCCTGATGATTTCTAATTCTAACATTTCATTTTAGCAATGAATGATGGAAGTAACACAAGCAATGATTTCATTATAAATGGTTAATATGTAGTAGTAGTAGTGGTAGTAGTAGTAGTAGTAGTAGTAGTAGTAGTAGTAGTAGGTAATAAGTAGTAGTAGTAGTAGTATGTAATAAGCTGTAGTAGTAGTGGTAGTAGTAGTAGGCAATAAGTAGTAATAGTAGTAGTAGTAGTATGCAATAAGTAGTAGTAGTATGTAATAAGCAGTAGTAGTAGTAGTATTAGTAGTAGTAGGTAATAAGTAGTAGTAGTACTACGTAATAAGTAGTAGAAGAAGTATGTAATAAGTAGTAGTAGTAGTATGTAATAAGTAGTAGTAGTAGTAGTAGGTAATAAGTAGTAGTAGTAGTTGTAGTATGTAATAAGTAGTAGTAGTAGTAGTAGTAGTATGTAATAAGTAGTAGAAGTAGGTAATAAGTAGTAGGCCTAGTTAGGGGATAGTTGCTTGTAAAAAAAAAAGGAGCTGCATGTAAAAAATGCGAAAACTGTACAGAGAAAAAGTGCAGATTTTGGTTGGTTGATTTTAGTTTTTTCACAGTCTATAGTCCGGTTCAAGACCCTTTTTGGATTCGACAGAATGTCGAAAAAACTGGCTGGTCAGGCATGCCATTTAGGGTAGCGTAGGAACATCATAGGGTCCAAAACAACACCCTGAGGTACTCCAAAAGTCCATTATCAGTCTGAACTAGTGTAAAGATCATTTTGGGTTTGTGAAGAATTTTTTTTTTGTTTTTTTTATGAAATACTTGCCTTTTGTAATTGGCTATGCACGTTTACACTTAATTTAATCTGATTTAATTTCACACGTAAAGACGCATCAGTGAAGCAGCCATTCTTGTTCTTTTTCTGTCGTGCATACTTATTTGGACAATTATAGCTCTTACGAATTCTAATCTATCGTACAACCATCTGTGGTATACTGTGTATCTGCACTTATTTTAGTAGAGAAAACGGTGCACAGGTGGAGACGCTAGCTTAGTATCAAACACATTTTCTGCCCCGCACATTAGCTTTCATAATGACGCATATAGTGGCTTCCCTTTAAGGCACCTTACTTCGCTACTCCAGTTCATCAAAACACTCTAATTGGACAAAATCTGGAGTAAAAAAGAAACTGTGCTCTGAGAAAGGAAAGGAATATGATTTAACGGCAAAGACTGTAGGCATGTGAGATGTAACTGGAGCTAGAAAGCCATTGGTGTAGTAGTACTTTGGAGCCTTGAGGTACTCCAAAACAACAACTATCAATCAAAATGTGTACTGCATCTTCTTCTTTTATATACGACTTAGTATGTAACTGGTTGCAGTGCATGTTTTTGCATTGTACTACTCCGGTTTCCCCCATCAACCCAAAACATGCAGCACCTAAAATAACATCAAGGACCATGTTGTCCACCCTCCTGTGGGCTCACCACCTGCAGAGGGGTTCATAGGGGGGGTCAGGTGCTATGAGTATTGGGCAGCAAGCTGCCCCCGCGACCCAGCTGGATTAAGCGGGAGAAGATGGATGGATGGATGGACATATGTGTGACGGAGTAGTAGTAGTAGAAGCAGGTCCGTCCCTGAGAGCGCGGTCCCCGGGGGAAAGCGTGGGAAGACGCGTGCTCACCTGTTTCCTTGTTTGCTGGGCTCCGCGCTGCGAACGCTACAGTACAAACGCACAATAAACTTCACTTTTACATATCCTCGGCCGCAACTAAGGGTGCACACTTGGAAGCGCCAGAACTATCCTTCAAAAACCCGCAATAATCAACTTTTTACTTACCCTTGCAATGCCGCCGCTGCCGCATCCCGGTGCGCACTGGCAAACCCGGACACATCCGCGTCAGGAGCTTAAATCCTCCCGTTGTGCGCGCTCCGGGGTCATGTGAGCCACAAGTGACTGGCATGGACAATTAACTGTGTTTTATTTGTTTGTAACCTGTTTTCGGTCATTTATGAATGTGATATCATAGCTATTCTCTATGTGTAACTGTTGGCCCCTGTAATATTAATCATTTGGTCGTAGGAATGATTTAATTAAGCTTTGAGAGGGGAGTTACGTAAGGTGGGAGGGGTGAGGGGTGTATAAAGGTGCGCCCTGCCGCTCAGCACCTGGTGAGTTTGCAGCTCGGCTCTCAGTCTGGTCTTGGTTACAGTGACGGTAACGTGCGATAAGAGTGAGGGAGCGAACAAACGACAGAAACTGAGATAGACTGAGAGAGACAAAGGAAAGAGTTTTTTTCCCACTGTTCCACTGTAAATATTTCTTGCGCACATTTTTGCTCCTGTTTTTCCTGTTTTGCACTGTGGAATAAAACACCCTAAAATGAGCATCCCGACTCAGAGTGTTTTGAAGAGGACCCCGTGACATAATGCAAGTCCATTTAGTACCTGTTATGTTTTCTTTATCAATGGCACTTACTTGTATAACTATATCATGTATATAGTGTGCATGTAATATCGAAAATGGTGCACAGGTGGAGATGGTAGCTCCGTATCAAACACATTTTCTGCCCCCACACACACATTTCATAATGATGCTTATAGTGGCTACTTTATGGCACTTCTCCACGCTCTAAATGGAGTCCCTTTAATGCACTCAAGTTCATCAAAAGACTCTGATATAAAGAGGTGTGAAGTAAAAAGAAAAAGTGCTCAGAGAAAGGTGGAGTATGATGTAACTGCAAAAAGCACTGGAAGGAATGGATTGTAGGCATGCAAGATGTAAGTGGAGCTAGTGAGTCTCTGGTGTGTTCATTTGAGGAAGTGTAAGAACATCATGGGGTCCAAAACAAAGCCCTGAGATGCACCAAAATCCAATAGTCTAAACACTTAATGCATGTAACGTTTCTCTTGAGTTTGTCATTTTTATTAAATTTTTTTCCTAAATGGTGAAAGTGTTTTGTAAGTTGCCCTGCCCTTTTTACTCATTAGCTATTAGCTCTATTTTACATGACTACTTACTATGTAACATTTTATTTATTTATTTATGAATATGAATATGAATATGAATATGAATATGAATATGAATATGAATATGAATATGAATAATATTGGGCGGCACGGTGGCTGAGTGGCAACACTCAGGCCTCACAGCAAGAAAGTTGCGGGTTCAATCCCCGGGTCGCCCGGGCCTTTCTGTGTGGAGTTTGCATGTTCTCCCCGTGTCTGGATGGGTTTCCTCCAGGCACTCCGGTTTCCCCCATCAACCCAAAACATGCAGCATCCCTATGAACTAACATCAAGGACCATGACGTCCACCCTCCTGTGGGCTCACCACCTGCAGAGGGGTTCATAGGGGGGGTCAGGTGCTATGAGGATTGGGCAGCAAACTGCCCCCGCGACCCAGCTGGATTAAGTGGGAGAAGATGGATGTATTATTATTATTATCATTATTATTATTATTATTGCCTGTGGAGTGTGGACACTGAGCTGAGTGAATGTGAATGAAGTTTTGTGTAAAAGTGACTATGAATTGTGCGGTTTTCTGTATGATTGTGCAGTTGGTGAGTCTGGAAAATTGTATATAGGGTCTGATTATTGCTTAAAGTAAGTTTTACTGTTTTACTAAATGTTCCTGATGTATTTTTGACCCCGGTGACCCTGACCCGTGGGACTACGGATGGAAATTAGCCTTGTGGCTACAATCCGGTGTGTGTACATTCATGCATTTTGTCATGTCTGTTTATTAACCTGCACTGTCCCAATCAAATAAACACATAAATAAATAAATAAATAAATAAATAAAAATATTTTCATGGGGTCCAAAACAAAGCCCTGAGGTACTCCTAAAGCCAATGATCAGTCTAAACAATGAATGCATGTAAAGTTTGTCTTGAGTGTTTTTTCTTTCTTTTTTTTGAACTGTACAGATGACATGAAGTGAATTATCTGCTGAATTTAATTAAATCAGATACATAGACTAGTCTTTTCTTTATTCTTTACCAAAGGCACACTTATTTTGACAATGGCACTAACTTAAAAGCCATACTGTCATGTGTAGTATGGATGTAATAGAAGAGACGGTGCACAGGTGGAGAAGACAGCTCCGTATCAAAACACATTTTCTGCCCCCACACATTAGCTTTCATAATGACGCTTATAGTGGCTCCCCTTTAAGGCACTTCTCCACGCTCTAAACGGAGTCCCCTTAATGTGCCCGAGTTTATCAAAAGGCTCTAATTGGACGAGGTTCGGAGTAAAAAGAGAACGCGCTCTGAGGAAGGTGGAATACGATCTGACAGCAACAAGCGTCAGAGGGAATAAAGGCGGCGTTTAGTGAAAGGGCTCATCTGAGCGCGCTGAAATTACACGCCGCTATTTTTACGAGAGGTTTGATAATAGTGTGGAGAGGTGAGTAATGAGGAGCTTTTATGTGATTTGGTCTCATTTGCGGGCCTTGTTTTGAAATAGAATCAAAGAATTTCATTAATTGCACTTGTCTTTCTGTTGTGGGTGTTGAAGCTAATTCGAAATAGAATTTGGGAATACACTGAATTTGTACTGGACTAATGTAGACCAGCATTAAAAGTGCATCGTGTAACTTTTGTACTGGAAGGTTCGTCAAAGGGTTTTCTTCGTTTCACAGTATGGCTATCGTCATGGAGACCAAACCAGACCAAGTTATAGGTCAGATCTGTGGAGAGGCGACCCCGCTCACAGTCAGAACGCCTGTTTTTCATGGTATTTTTGAGCTTTAAAACCACCTGTAATTGAATTAATGTAAGGTAGCGCTGTTTAATGTCATACTGTGGAACATTCCAGGCAGAGCAATCACCTAACCATAGAAACAAGCAGGTGATGGACCCCTCCATACAAAAAATTACATACAGCGTATTCAGGCCAACAGAGAACCGTCCTGGTGGTGGTTTCCGCACTTCTCAAACGTGTTCACACCGAAAATTGGTGTCTGGGAACTGAAAAGTTGGTTCCCGATGGGCGTTACTGCCGCCCTCTCCACAGTAGATGTTGCAGCAGAGTTTTGTGCAGATAAATAATGTTTTGCATGAGTACAAATGCTCGCTGGTGTCGATGATGTGATCCATGAGTGTTATTTCGTATGGCCTTGTTTTTATTTGGTGGCAAATCCACACCCCTTGTCGATCACGCATCATGTGTTCACTTCAATGGTTTGAACGCGGGTCGTTCACCTGCACTTGTTCGCACTTTAGTTCCCAGTGGATCTGGTGCAGCACCGTTCTAGCTGGCCTGAAAACAGTTATAGTGCACCTTTAATTAAATGTAAATAAAGGAATACAATATGGCATTGCTATTCCTATCTATCCTTTATCTAGAAGATTATAGGCACTTTTATTTTTATTGCTTCAAAAATACCTTGAAAACCATGTATTCTTTCTCAAAACCAGGTCGCGTCTCCACAGATCTGACCTGTAAGTGGGCCTGCATGTGTTAATTAAGATTCCATACATGCCATTTAAAACAATAGCATCTCCATGGAGACAGGGTGGGAGGGGGGTGGTTATCACTTTAATAACTACACCTTAATTACCTTTAATAGAAAATGAATATAGACAGATTTGATAATTAATAAAAAAGAAAGTTTATTAAGAATGATTGAAGCTTGTTCACTACATAAATAATGGGCGATCATTTATGTTTAGTGTGTTAAGGTGTAGTTATCATAGTTAACATAACACTAGCTATAGGGGTGTAACGATATCCAAGTCTCATGATATGACATCGTCAGGGTATGAACCTCACGGTACAAGATCTATTGCGATATCGTGGGAAAGCTCAGGATATGGTGGGGAGGCTCTCGATATTATGATATTCTACAGAATAAGAAGACTGAAATTCTAAAATGATTTGACCAGTCATTTGGTACAACATTTATTGTCATTAGGGATGGAACGATATCCATATCTCTCTGTACGATATTTTCATGATGTACAGTACTGTGCAAACGTTTTAGGTGGAAAAATGCTGTAAACTAGGAATTCCTTCAAAAATGGAAGTGCTAGTAATTTATTTTAATCAAAAACAAATGAGACATCTAAATCAGATCCATATTTGGTGTGAGCTTTGCCTTCAGAAGAGCATCAGTTCTTCTAGGTTTACTTGCAGACAGTTTGTGAAGGAACTGGGCTGGTCGCTGTTCCAAACATGTAGAAGAACTAAGCTCAGATCTTGTGTGGATGGAGCTTCCTCACCTCCTTCTGTCTCTTCATGGAATCAGACACACTCCATGATGTTGAGGTCAGGGCTCTGTGGGGCCAGACCATCACCAACACAACTTCTGCTTCTTCTTTACGCTCAAGAGAGTTCTGAACGACTTTGGCTTTTTCTTTGGTTCGCTCACTTTGCATTTTGTAAACTGATCAAAACAAACAATCATTATTTATATTTTTGAAAGCATTCTCTGTTTACATCATTTTTTCACACCTGCCTAAATCTTTTGCACAGGACTGTACATCTCACGGTACAATATTTATTGCAATATTTTGTGGTGACTCAAAATACTACGAATGCGCTACTTTTTCCTCTAAAAATGCCTTCACAAGACTTAATCCAAAGAATGAAGATTTCAAAGTGCTTAGAACAGTTATTTCTTCATGTCGTCTGCACTGAAATGGAGCAAAGGATCATGGTCTATCTAGTTACCTGTATTTTTAGCTATTTCTCATCAGAACTATTTATTTAAGGAAAGAGACTTGTGATTCGATATATTGTGATGGACCACGATATTATTGTGAGACATTTGATGATACAGTTATTGTTACATCCCTACATCTGCAACTAAACCAGCCATTTTTGGTCTGTTTGAGTTAAAACAAATCTTAGATAAAAGTGTAACAAAGCCTTAGAGAGACTGCAGGGACTTTTTACTATCAATACCTTATCGACAAGTCCAAAAAAGTTATCTTCACAAGTGAGTTTTGTGCAGTACTTTCTTCCAATGTTACTTGGTGGAAAAAGCCGGGGTCTGGGTACGGTTCTAAAGTCCGGAATGAGTTTGCAGCTGTACAATCATGACAAATGGCCTTAATCTGCGCGTCCCATCGTCTATTGGTTTTCTTATCATTGTTTGTGATCTATATTTTGGCCCTCTTTGAATTTAAAGTGCACTCGCCAAAATAGTATACTCTCGCAACTCTATTCAAGATAATGGTGGAAGAAAAAGAGGGAGAAACTGGATGTAATTTCTCAAATGTGGCGACGCATTCAACTATTTTAGGTTTTACATTTCATTGGAAAGTACATGTAAAAACCTATCTGGACAAAGATGGATTGCGTCATAGGTAAAAGCGGACTGTGTAACTTTTCGGTTGGGGGTCCGTCACCTTCTCGTTTCTATGGATACATCATTGCTCTGCTGAATGTTCCACAGTATGACATTCAAATTAAATAGCTCTACCTTACAGTTATTCAATTACAGGTGGTTTTATAGCTCAAAAATACCTCGAAAAACAGACGTTCTGACTGTGAGCGGCGTCGCCTCTCCACAGATCTGACCTGTAACTTGCTCTGGTTTGATTTCCGTTGAATGCCATACTGTGGAACATTCCAGACAAAGGAATAATTAATATCTCTATGGAGAAAAGCATCAGATAGACCTTCTGGCAGAATTCCTGTTGTAAATATAAATTGTGCTTTTATACTAATCAAGGGGCGGTTTGCGAAGAAAAGTTGAAAATATGTTGGAAGTTACAGGAAGTAGAGAGTCTGTGGAATATTCCGGACAAAGCGATGACGTCTTCATGGAGAAAAGTTACACAATGCACCTTTAATACAGAAAAAACACATCTTTAAAGAGGAGGAATTACATTTATATTTATCACATATAACTTAGTATTACTTAGTTACAGAGTCACTCCCCCTTCAGAGCACTATCGCAACACAAGGATATGGATGATGTAGGCTTGTGGGCGGAGCCTTGTACAGGATGAAGGTTTCTAATAGGGCCTGGGAGAGATCGCTAGATTACTCAAACATGCTTAAATGACGTGCGTATGAAACAACTTCAGGTATGTTTTTGAATGTAATAAAATGGTAAAAAGGTTTGTATGATCAGTGGTGGATGAAGTACTCAATTCTGTTACTTAATTGAAAGTACAGATACCAGAGCAACGGAATCCTCCAGAAAAAGTACAAGTATCACGCGAATATATTTACTGAAGTAAAATGATTAATGTACCCATTTAAAAATGTATTTAAAGAGTAAAAACTCGGGGTGGAACGGTACATGTATTTGTACCGAACCATTTCGGTACAGGACGTTTGGTTTGGTGCAGGGCTGTGCACGAGTGAGTTCGCTACACTACATGGCAGAAACATACTACTACATCCCCGACTCAGAATTTTGTCATGTTTCTATACAGAATAGTTGAGTTAGAGCGTTGAATTAGTGCGAGTGGGGTTAGTCTGTGAGCGAGCCATTCATCAGAGTGATATTGTCTAACTAGGAGGG
Source organism: Odontamblyopus lacepedii (assembly GCA_034769755.1). NCBI lineage: Eukaryota > Metazoa > Chordata > Actinopteri > Gobiiformes > Gobiidae > Odontamblyopus > Odontamblyopus lacepedii. Next base: position 20,468,708 of record CM068366.1, read on the forward strand.
GGAAAGGACGGCTGCTCAGTGCAGGAGGACTCCCTCAAGGTGTTGCTGGTGCCTGATCCCACAGACCTGGGAAATGGCGAGATCCAGGCGAGAGAAGGTGTAAAGAGGTGCACCTCGCCACAGCCCTGGGAAGCGGCGAGCTGTGGACTGGCCTGTAGGATCAACTGCTCTGTCGCAGCTCCTGGGTGCTCCAGGAGCGACTGTCGGCTAAACCAGGAATGAACCAGGTCTAAACCAGGAATGAACTAGGTCTGAAACAGCTCTGAACCAGGTCCAAACCAGGACTGAACCAGATCTAAACAATTATAATTATAATGGTTATAATAATTGTTATTAGTTCTTCTTCCCCTATGAACTAACATCAAGGACCATGATGTCCACCCTCCTGTGGGCTCACCACCTGCAGAGGGGTTCATAGGGGGGGTCAGGTGCTATGAGGACTGGGCAGCAAACTGCCCCCGCGACCCAGCTGGATTAAGCGGGAGAAGATGGATGGATGGATATTAGTTCTTATCATTATCTTATCAGAAGTTCTGCATTTTATCACTCAAACATGTGACATTTTTGCATTTTGTTCCCATATTGTACGAAAATGAACCAAACTGTGACCTCAAAACCGAGGTACGTACCGAACTGTGATTTTTGTGTACCATTACATCCTTAGTAAAACATAAAGGTATTTTGAGTTTGAGGTCTAATAAAGCTTCAAATGTAGTGATTTTGATCATGAGATTTGTGTTGAATTTTGTTCAACAGAAACTCAAACTACAAATGTGTTAAAAATAAACCTTCAGACTTTTTGGCAGGTCTCAAACAGGAATAAAAATATGTTTACTTTTCAGTCCTGTTTAAAAATGTAGTAGAGTAGAAAGGACAGATACCTGCTCTCAGATGGAGTAAAGTGAAAGTAAAAAGGTTCCACTGTAAAAATTTACTTCATACAGGTTCAGATACCTAGCATTTTTACTCAAGTACAATACTTTACTACTTTACTTTGTTATTTCCCACCGCTGTGTCTGATACTGCGCCTTAAAAAAAGTTATCTTGAAAGTAAAAAGTGCACATTGTCTCCAAGAAGCAGGCCCGGTGTCAGAATCACCAGGGGCTGTCCTCCCGGCTCCCCATCCTGATCCTTATTCTTGCGGACAGCCCAACCATCTCATCTGAGCCCGTTTCCAACCGGCATCTGCCCTGTCAGGACACATTTAGGCCAAAAAAAGACCCTCGCCAAGGCGTCCAACAACACCGAAGGGAGTTGGTAAGTTGTGCTTGTCATTAGGTGCAGTGTACGAGCGGCGGAGGCCCAACTTATGTTTTGGAGGTTCTTATAGTCAGACTTGTATTTTTGTGGAATAAAATAAACAAATAGCCAAACAAATACATAAATAAATATACAGGTCATATATATATTTTATACATGAAGACTTAATGAACCTACTTTGATATTTTTTTAAGGCAAAATGTCAAACTGAAAAAAACAATATCTAGGTAAGTTAAAATGACTTAAATTAAGAATGTTTTACTTTATTTAAGCAGATTCAACTTGATAAGTAAAATGATCTGCAGTGGAATAAATTTATTTTTTTCTTAATTCAAGCAACATTCAGTTTTCTTATTTTAAGTGTAGCAAGATGTGCTTTCATATTTTAAATACAAAATGTCTTGTTCCACTGGCAGATTGTTTTACTTGTCAAGTGAAATTTACTCAAATCATGGTAAAACTTTCTTAATTCAAATCATCTTAACTTTGCTGTGTATGTATATATATATATATATATATATATATATATATATATATATATATATATATATGTAAAACTGGTAACTTAATATATTGAAATGGAGTCAACAACCACTTAGCACACAAAAAACAATAAATAAATAAACAAGCAAAAGTTAATAAAATATATTAATAAAAGTTAATAAAAACAAACTTTCAAATTGATCATTGTAAAAATTAAATTAGTTTTGTTATTCAAACAATAATTACTAAATACTAATAAAATACAATACTAAATACAATCAGTCAATTAAATCCTGTCTCACTTTAACTGTGGGTTTATAACTGTATGTTTTATTTGTATTTAACTTGTTTATGTTGTAAGGCGAACTTGAGTGTCCAGAAAGGCTCCTAACTATTGTGTTGGTGGTGTTGTTGGTGGTGGTGTTGCAGGTGTTGGTGGTGTTGCAGGTGGTGTTGGTGGTGTTGGTGTTCTGGGTGGTGTTGCAGGTGTTGGTGGTGTTGGTGTTCTGGGTGGTGTTGCAGGTGTTGGTGTTGTTGGTGGTGCTGTTGGTGTTATTGGTGCTGTTGGTGGTGTTGGTGATGGTGTTGGTGGTGCTGGTGGTGTTGGTGGTGCTGTTGATGTTGCAGGTGTTGGTGGTGGTGTTGGTGGTGTTGCAGGTGTTGGTGGTGTTGGTGGTGCTGTTGCAGGTGCTGTTGATCTTGTTGGTGGTGCTGTTGGTGTTGTTGATGTTGGTGGTGCTGTGGTGCTGGTGTTGGTGATGCTGGTGTTGTTGGTGGTGCTGTTGATGTTGCAGGTGTTGGTGGTGGTGTTGGAGGTGTTGGTGGTGTTGGTAGTGTTGGTGTTGTTGTTGGTGGTGGTTATGTGGCTGGTGGTGTTAGTGGTTATGTTAGTGGTGTTGTTGTTGCTGTTGCTCGTGGTGTCGGTGGTGTTGGTGGTTTCGATGGTGGTGGTGTTGTTGGTGTTGGTGGTGACGGTGGTGTCAGTGTCGGTGGTGTTGGTGTCGGTGGTGTCAGTGTCGGTGGTGTCGGTGTTGGTGATGTTGGTAGTGTCGGTGTTGGTGATGTTGGTAGTGTCGGTGTTGGTGATGTTGGTGGTGTCTGTGTTGGTGGTGACAGTGTTGGTGGTGTTGGTGTCGGTGCTGTTGGTGCTGTTGTTGGTGATATTGGTGTTGGTGGTGTCAGTGTTGATGTTGGTGGTGTCGGTGTCGTTCAACATTTCATAATTCTACGGAAAACCGGTAACTTAACATATTCAAATGGAGTCAACATAAGACTTTCTGCAGTGTCCAAACTAAACCTAAATGAGTCCAAACGACACCAAAACATGTTAACCAGGTAAACACGTCTCCTGATGTAGTATCGTCTTTAAAAACAGTTCAAATCGGCTCAGATCGATCTTAATTCTAAGTGCAGGTGCGTCGCTCGTCTGTTCTTTTCCCAGTGTGGCTAAGCTAAGGCAGTAGCGTCACATTATGCTGTGGCCCGGGGGACTGTCCGTGGTACCGAGCGGTGACAGAGCCGGTGTAGATCAGCCATAGGGGCCGGTGCAGAGTGTGGAGAGACGACACCGGAATACATTTAAATACAGACGGGACTATTTTTATCACCACGTCTATATGGGCTCTATGCATTTCATTCACACTACAATGTACATTCTTATTAGTGTAGCTACAGTTCAGACATTGTACTTATATACAGTAGATAGAGTATGTTATCCTCTTGAGACCCTGTGGCCCCATACGAGGACATTACATTTTTGCCTCTTAGCACCATGATTTTCAATTATTTTAAACTTTCACCTGTAATCAACTAAAAACCTCTACAGCAGCTCCCGAAAGTAAAAAAAAACTGCATGGTAAAGTTTAGATGCAAAATTTATGAATAAAACCAATGTATTTATGTACAATAATGTCTCTTCATGTATCTTAATGTATCTTCATTTGGCATTAAAATTTGACCCATTTTATTGACCACAGCAGACGAGAGCATCAGTAAATGTCATGTCCTCGTTTGAAGACATTGGGACTATGTTATATTATTGATTGTACATGTTGTTAGGTAAACTTGGGAATATTTAGATGAGTTTACAGTTATAAATTGCTGGACGTTTCTGCTGCTATAGGAAACTGCTGCCTGTCTCCACTTTTTGCACCTCTACTTTTTTTTGTAACGATTGAAAACCAGAAAAAATTTAAACTGTGGACCACATTTTCAGGCCTTTTTGTGTGTTTTTAACCTCACTCACTGAACCCCAACCCGCTCACGGTCGACCTACGTCACATTTGGCAGGTTTAGGGCTTGAAATAAACAGCTAATTGCTGTTTGTTTGTTTTTTGTAATTTATTTATACATTTTAATGTTTTTACATTTTTTAACCAATGGTGTCATACAGAAGACTTACTTATTAGGTCCTACTTATCCCAAATAGCAAGAAGAAATGAAAAATGCACACCAGACAAAAGCTCGGGTCTCAGGAGGTTAAAGTAGTTGTACGTGGTTTTTACTGTCTTAAAAACAGAAGTTAATTTTAACAGTTTGCAGTGGTCCAGACTCATTCCTCGTTTACTTTATGCATTCAGAGCGTCTTAACTATTCACCGTCATGAGTTTATAAACGCTTTCCACAGTTCAGAGGCCAGAGACTAGCATGCTAACACAACGCACTTCCCTGTTATCGGACAACAAAATGCTTTCTGACAGTAGGTAGTGGTCATTAGTTTGAAGTCAAGATCTGCTTATACAATATGTCTGTGCTGGGGAAACACAAAGTTTGCCCAAATACACAGGTAAAAATGGTTAAAAACCGTCCTTTAAATGCGGAGGTGAATCATAAGCTAAATGAAAAAAAAGAAAAAAATTACAGTGGATAAAATGAACGAATCTATGTTACTGTGTGTCACTTTTCATGATCCAAAGTGAAAAATGCTTCACGACAAGGTAAATTATTAAAAAACATCTGACGAAACACGGGCGACAGTGGCTCAGATGGTTTTGTGGTTCGAATCCCGCGTTAGACGTCAACATCATTGGTTGAGCAGTGAACTCCCCTGACCCACAGGTTAAGTAAAGCGCTTTGAGTGCCTTGAAATCGAAATAAAAATGTGGCCACTGACGTTGACCAGTTACATTACATTTTATTCATTACGTTAATTTTAGAATCAAATAAATAAATAAAAATTAGGGGTGCATTATTTGAACGAGTGACCCTCTGGTGTTCACTGAAGAAATACAGGAAAATAAGAATTTTGACCAGCTCTTTGGAAATGTACAGGGTGCCCCCCCCAAAAAATCTGACAGAATTTTGCAGGTCAGTAATTTTAGCAAATCTTGTTGAAATAACCTAAAATTTTCACTGAATGTATAGAAATTAGGGGTGTGCATTGCCATGAGTCCGGCGATATGATACGTATCACGATATGATGTACCCCGATATATTCCAATACTAAAACAAAGGACGATATATTGTGATTTATCAGTCATTACTTCTAATAATACAGTCATGTATACCTTCACAAGCACTAAATTGTATTAACCTGTTGAGGCCCACCTCAAACTGGCTGTTTTTCTCAAATTGTGCATACCCAAATATTAAAGCTTATTGTTTGGGCACCTTACACTCTAGAGGCTTTATGGATGCATCATTTGAAAGCTAAGTCCTTCTAGTTTATGTAGATATGTCTTAGATTTGTCTAGAAGACTCACAGCTTGCAGTACACTTGTTCAAACATGCCCAAAAAGTAGGTTTTTTTTGCCTCGGAAAAAACCCCCCCAAAAAATAATGTAAGTGTGGTTTAAAAAACCAATTTGGACATATTTGGAATCGATTCAAGAACTGTGCAATGTAGCATCACAATATATCACTGAATCGATTTTTGATAGATCAAGATTTTATATTTAATGTTTTATTTTTGGTCTGTTTTCAGATTGAGTCGTTCACTCCTAAAGGGAAGTCATTTTGGAATCTGCTCGCACACACTCACCCAAGACTGTGCAGCCTTCAATGCACAATTTGGAAAAACTTCACCAACTGACAAACACATTAGGATTTGGTAGCAACAATGTAAAGAGGAAGGTGCTTATGTTGGTAGACCAAAATCAACATCATCATTGAGCTAGACTTTGCAGTTTTCTAGATAATTGATTTTAAAATGCTGTCAAATTGATTGGGACACCCTGTATTTTTATGTTTTGTTTAGCTGTTTGTACATAAATGCGTTTAATTATTTCGGCCAAGAAGAAAATGTAAAAAAAGAATGAAACCTGAAAAAAATCCCAAACGAAAATGAACGAACTTTATTCAAGGACCACCAGATTGAAACACACACACACTCACTCACACACACTCACACACACACTCACACACACACACACACACACACACACTCACACACACACACACACACACACACACTTCTGGTATCCCTCGGCCCCAGTGCGGTGCAGTCTCGAGGAGGAGCAGAGGTGCTTAGTGACCCTTCTGTGTGATTGATGACTGGGTCGGGAGCCCAAGGAGCACAGACAAAGATGGAGAACAGGTCCCCGTGTCAGCGAGAGGGGGAGGAGGGGCGGAGGTGTGGAGTTTGCGGAGGTTTGAATGTAAAATGTGAAATCCATCGCTCCTTTAGGGTAATTATCACGTGAGGAAAGCCCCTGGGGTGTGTTCAAAGTGGGTTTATTTGTGACGAAATGAAAGGTGAAAGGCATGATGGGAGGAGGTTGTGGGTGGTTTGCTTTGCTGGGTTTGAGGGAACAGTAGAAAATCAATAGAAAGTTTTGAAACAATTGATTTGTCCAATATCTTTTTAAAATTACAGGATAGTTACGTCATATTCACAAAATTGAAGTCTCGAGTGATTTTCTAAAGCACAATATCCATTTTATGTACAATTAAAAGGTATATTTCTCTTGTTTTGGGGTCCATCATTGACTTTTCTCCATTCCTTTGTCTAAAATGTTCCACAGTATGGCTTTACACTCGCGCAAGAATGAATAAAGGTGACTTTTAGACTTTTTTTTACGGATGGGAATTGACTTTGAAATACATGTGAGCCTAGTGTAAGCGGCGTCGCCTCTCCGCAGATCTGAACTGTACCGTGGCTCGGTGGCGTCACGAAATGGAGGTAGATTTTTTAAAATTCATAGTCATTTTGATTTGAAAAAAAAATTGACACACACAAAAAAGTAGGAAAAAGAAGTAAAAGAAAAAAAGAAAATAATAAATAAAAGTAAAAAAAGGAAATAAATAAATCAATCAAACAAATACAAGTAAAAAATAACCTCTCTTGATGAAACAAATTCCCCAAAAAATTGTGTTTTTGATTTAACAAACTGTCTTTAAGCAGTTCATAACCTAAAAGTTTAAGTAGTATAAGGTCAATTTTGTAGGTTAACAAACTGTCGATCTTTAAGTAGTACATACCCTAAAGGTTGAAGTAGTTTGTAATTAATATTTTTCATGTTTTTCGACAAAACATAACTAGTACAGCCTTCAATACAAAATATTTAACTGTTTCCTACAACCTTTTATTACCAGAACTATTTTTAGTGAATGTACATGTGTTATTATTATTATTATTATTATTATTATTATTATTATTATTATTATTATTATTATTATTATTATTATTATTATTAATACATAAACAGACTGAAGTATGCACATTTTTTATTGCATTTTTATTAAACAACTGTACAAACTTCAGTAATGTGCTGGTACAGTGTAGGATGTCAATAGAAATATAACTGTTTAATAGAAATACTGAACAAAGTCCCTCCATCCTCCCCGTTCTCTCCCTCCATCCTCCCCCTCTCTGCTCTGGCAGCTGTGGCTGTGATTGGTCGTGTCAGCTCTCATCCGTCTCCTCTCTTTATAAAGTGGAAAAAATAGGTTGGCTCAGAGGGCGTTTGTCAGACTGTTCGGTCACGAGACGAGGCCGCTCCTTTAAACCTTAAGGCAGAATCACGCTCGGGACACTGGGGGCGGCGAAGAAAAAGAGCGGACATTTGCATATTTGTATTTAGGTAAGCAGGAAGTGATTGAAAATTGAGGTAAACGTTCAAATTTCAACTCATGTTTGGAGTTAAAACTGCAAATATGCTTTATAAATGTGGAACTCCTTACTGTCAGAAATTGGAATGTGAAATATGCAACTAAACAACTAAAGTCCCCAGTTTATGGACTTCAAACTGCACAGGAGAAGTCTGGAGTTTTGTCTATGATGCAACTAAACAGGCAAAATGCAAATGAAGCATTTTTTTGGCTTAGAAAAGACGACTTAATGATTAATTTATTAATGAAACAAGCTTGAAAAACACAAACTACAACTCAAGGCAGAGTCCACCGCATCCGCCCGTACCCGTCACACCTCAACCCACACCCGACCTGTTTTCCGACAGAATTGAAATAAAATTCCGCACCCGATCCGACACACCAACACCTGAACCGCACCCGAATGAAAATCAGTCCGAGAGCCAAAAAAGAGCCACAACTTTACACTCTCCACTCGCTCATTTTCTTTTCAGCTCTTCGGGAGTCAGTTTGAACTGCAGGACGTCGCATGTGTGGTTTGTTTATTCATTTATTTCATTCATTAAAACAAAACAAAAGCAAATGGAACATACATGCATCTATACAACTTTAACATAAATATGAATGAAAGGGCACAGAAAGAAGCAAAAGCCCATAACATCTGCCCCTTATCAACTCAAATTATATTACAACTCCAGTGGGTTGCGATGTATACATAAAAAAACAAAATACTCTTCTTTTTACACAGAGGTATTATATCTTTTCAATAATGCTACTTTCACACTTTTCTAAAAAACGAGAATAGACGTTCTATTAGAAGTTCTATTTTCACAAGAAAGACCAGTTCCATAGACTGACTCCTTGGATTGAGACACAACGCTCCTTTGGTTTTGTTCTAAATTCAGGTTTAGAAATTTTTTTTTTAAATCTGTTCCTCTTAATTTATAACTACTTTCTCTCTTTTTGAATCTTGAAATTTTAAAAGTGGCAAAGATTTGTGGGAATGTGCATGTGCAGCTAAAACATATGGATTTTACATTTAATCATCATGTAAAAACAATGGCATTTTTGCATTTCACTGAAACACAGCCCTGTTTTTCGTTCGCACATGATGTTTTGACTCGCACCCGCATCCGACACAGCACAACATTTTTCACCCGTTTCATTAAAATTTGTGGTTTACCCATTGGGTATCTGCAGGTACCCGAACCTGTGCCGGACTCTGACTCGACGCATGTTTTTGTGTATAAAATGTGTTTTTAAGGACCCATATTACACTATTTCCTGATCAACTGTATGTTATACTGTTGTTTCCTCATCAAAAACAGACCTGGAGTTGTGTTTTGTTTCATTCCCACATGTTTAACACACAACACTTATACTGCTTCATGACATCACAAGGTGGAACAGAGCATTTGGAGACCTTTGGCGTTGTCGATAAACGTGTGAATGAAACAAAACACAACTCCAGGTATGTTTTTTTAATGATGTAATAACATTATAATATGACTTAAAGCTCAGAGGAGTCAAGTTTGCATAATATAAGACCTTTAAAAGCGCAAAACAACAAAAAAAAAAGATTTTTTAAAAGCCAGAAATGTCACCAGTTCAGTGTCAGAGCACCATCCTCTCCCCGGTGGTTGAAAATCGCTCCACGTTTTCGCGCTAAACTCCTTCATTAGTCCGGAGTGAGCCGTGGCTAATGGGAGATGGATGTGCTGATTCGGGGGGTGCGTTCCGAGGCGGTGCACCTACCTGCCCCCCTACCCCCGCCCCCACCCGCCCAACCCAGGGAGGAGGGGGGAGGGCATCTGAGATAAATCACTTTGTCCACCCTAATGAGATCTGAAGGAACGCTTAAATGACAAATTGTGCTTCCAAGACAAAACGTCTCAATCGAATCAAGTCGCCGTCTGCTGTTGTGTGCGTGATTATGTCGCCGTGGAATTCCCTAGAAGCTTTGCAAGGCATTTTTTGAACCACAGAAAAACAAATATAAAAAAGAAATACAATAAAATAATAAATGAATAAATAAAATAACTACAAAAATAAAATAAATCAGAGTTAAATCAGAAAGTGGAGGAGTTCAAGTATCTCGGGGGAGGTGTTCCGGGCATGTCCCACTGGAAGGAGGCCATGGCGAAGACCCAGGACACTCTGGAGGACTCATTTTGGGCGTTCACATGTAGGGGTCGGGGTGTCCCTCTGCCATAATGGTAAATGGGACACCCCGGCCCTCCAAACCAAGATTTTTCAGAGGCACACTCCAAACAGAGGGGTATGAGCAATTTCTCAGAATGCAAATCACCGGTAAGATCGCTGCTACCACGACCAAAGACACCAAAGAAGTTCACAAATGTATTTTCTCCATTGATTATGGTTTAAAATTTGGGATAACCGCTGTATTGTCTTAAGTTCAACATTGTTCCAGTGCGTAATGGTCATTTTCTTCATAAAATGCACATGAAAAAATCGCTAGTACTACGTTGAGAAGTGTCACGTTATTTGTGACCCGAGTGATCAGTTGATGCATGGAAATACGAATTGCGAGCGCCCGTGCTACACAGTTGTTATTTGGATATTGTAACCCAAGTAATTGTAAGTGGCATGATTGGTTTAACCCTTAGAGAAGCTCAGGTCGTGTTCTTTTGGATGATCTGCGTGTTGTTCCACTCTGACAGTTATCACGGTTCTCCCTGTGCTCACGTAAGTTTACGTAAAAGCTGGTGGAGACTTCTGATGACGTATGTGATTGTTGAAGGGGCGTCCCAATTCGCAGGGTTTGACTTTCAACGCTTACCCCCTTGTTGCTCAGTTTCAAGGGCCAAGGAGTAGGGGAAGGGGTAGAAAGTAGAAATGGGATTGGCCCCGAGTCTCTGGGCTGGACTGGGAACACTTCGGGATCCCCCTGGAGGAGCTGGAAGAAGTGTTTGGGGTGAAGGAAGTCTGGGAGTCCCTGCTTAGGCTGCTGCCACCGCGACCCGGCCCGGATAAGCAGAAGAAAATGGATGGATGGATGGAAAAAATAAATCAAATCAATGGGAGCCAGAGTCAGAAGGAGCCTGAAGAGCCGCATGTGAACTTATACTATTTGATTAGATACAGCCTATGGTCTGTATGGATTTATTTCTTTAATTAAACTAAATTTGCAGGTGGATTTCTAAGCAACTACTAGAATTCTGTGAAAAGCAAGAAAAATACTTAAAAACACGTAAAAAACAATCTTTTAACCCAACGTAAAGAAACTGTATATAAAGTTGGATTTTAAATTTGATTAACTTGTTAATTTATCTCTTAATTTGTGACTCGAGACGTGAGGTTCAAATCAAATCAATGCTGTATTTGTTCAAACCAAATACAGCTTTTACTGATCACAATTGTAACGCTGATTCATTCTTAATTACAAAAACATTGGACTTCATGAACAAGGTTTTTTGTTAGAACTTGATTGGGTTCTTTCGACGATCGTCCAGTCAGAAAGCAAAATTATTGTTTGGGTTGCCAGGTACAGTGCTGAAATCCATTTGGTTTCAATGTGTCATATGAAGCGGCGTCCCAAAGAAAACCACGGAATGAAGGAGTGAACCTGAGGGAGGCTCCAGGAGGCAGACATCAGAGAAAAGAATCACACTTTATTGTCACGGTGAGGAGTTCTATCCGTTCTTCTCACGTTCCTGCCGAATCAAGAAGGACGCGAGGAAAGAGAAATGAGAGGCGGCCTTAAATGTGTCCCATATCTGCACATATTTACTTACTTTACTTAAATATCTTTGTATCTTTAACTGTAAGATCACAGATTACACGCAGGCCCTTTACAATCCATGATAAGCCTTCATACTAATATTATTTTCAGTGAAACGTGAGGCTCATTTACATTGCAGCAGACTTAACGTGATAACCCTAATTGCTCGGCTGACTGGTCATGACCCGGACCTCCAGCTGGGCCCCGTATAGACCCCTATCTCAGCCAATCGGAAGCCTCCAAACTGATTTCCGTTCCTCTGCGGGAGAGCTTGGATCAGCCCGGGGCTTTTGTACTCCCCGTACAGGGCGAGATGTGAGGCTCGCCAGAGGGGGGAGACACCGGCAACTTTCACCTTTGAGATATGACTTAAGAAGAAGAAGAAAAAATAATACAAGGAGTTTGAAAAGTTAGCATGAATATTTAAATAGAGGAGATGGAAGAGGCAAGCTTTGTGCAATCGCTCGCAAAGTACATCAAAGTGTATAGGAAGAAAATTGGAAGGGTTCGCTAATAAGGCTGCACGGGTTCTGGCTGTAAAGCTATAGCCTCGTGTGTGAAGTTCAAAAGTGCATTTAAAGGAAATGTATGCAGCCTGCGCACTTATAGTAACAAAATATACAATATACAATGAAATAAAATGAATAAAAATGACTAACTTTTTGGTTGGGGGGTCTGTCACCTTTTTTTTCTATGTATATGTCGTTTCTCTGCCTGGAATGTTCCACAGTGTGACATTAAACATTTATTCAATTGCAGATGGTTTTATAGCTCAAAAAGGCCTAGAAAAACATGCATTCGGACTGAGTGGGGTCGGCTCTTATTTATTTTTTATTATTACAAAATATACAAAAAATGGACACACACCAAAAAAGTAGTATAAGTTAAAATAATAATAATATGTCTTGATGAAACTGATTACATTAAAAAAGAAGTACAAAAATGGTGATTTAACCATGTCTTGATTGATTGATGATTTAACAAACTGTCTTTAATCAGTGCTTCCCCTAAAAGTTTAAGGACTAGGTCAGTTTTGTAGGTTAACAAACTCTCTGTAACTTGGTCTAGTTCTGTCTGTCCAGAATTCCCTCACTGAGCTGCAGAGGCTGCACTAGCCACTAAGCTCTGATGAAGACCAGTCATGGTCGAAACATGTTGGCTTTGGCCATCCTAATAAAAGCCTTTTAACTATACTTTTCCTTGTGCGTTTTTTACTTTTCTTTTGGAGTGCCTGGATTTTGGTTGTGTTTAAGGTTGCTTATTGTTCCAAGAGCGCCCTCTACCTGCTCTCACTGATTGGAACACCTATAACAAACGGCCACATTCTTGTTTTTTTCTGCTGTAGCATGTATTCAGGTTTTCTGTACCATATTTTTGGGACTATAATGCGCACCGGATTATACGGCGCAATATCAATAAACGGCTCTATTTTCATTCATACGACGCACCGGATTATAAGGCGCATTAAGCAAGACTAATCCCTTCGCCCAGGCATCCACGATCCATTGACAGATCGTGGCGTAATTCGCCCGGCGTTGCCTCTCTGTCTTGGTGAATGTGTGTTCACCTTCTGTCATCCAACACTCCCACACAGCTGCAGTTTAACTCTGAACGACCTGTTGACACAAATATCTAGAGGTTGACGTTCTTTGGTTAATCCACCCAGAATGACTGCAGCACCGAATTAGTTTATCTCTGAACAGGTGTCATTTCGGGCTCCTTATACACACCGTAATATGATGGTGAAGCACAGTACGTATTAAACCGTGAGGCTCCTGACTACAGCCGCCGTAATGCTCCAACAGTCCATCCAGCAGTGCGGCTTCATAGCTTAACAAAGTCGTACTAAAACATTTTAACTGATTTTTGAGCGCCGTGGACCACATAAAATCAGTTTGAGGTCAGTAAGCACAATCATAATTAATAGACAATGTGCACGGTCGGTTTTTGAGAAAATGAAAGGATTTTAAGTGCGCCTTATAGTCCGAAAAATATACAGTATTTGCTGGGATTTGGGTAGTGACCATTCAGATCAGAGAGAGACATTTTAGGTTTAGACAGTGGATTTTAGCTTTGAAACTGGCAACCCAAATGAACGCAATATGGGGTTTCTTAGCTCTTCATTTTTAACGTGGACTCTGGCTTTTTTTTTCTATTATAAAGCCACGTAAGCCAGATTTGTGATAGTGAGTGAACTATTGAGGCACGGCAGTTCAATAATATTTGGGATCTGCCGAGTGCTGCCATTGTGTCCTTGGGCGACACACTTCACCCACATTGCCTTGTCTGAATGTGGCGTGTGAGTAAGTCAGAGTCCTTCAAGTGAATGTTTTTGAGAGCTCCTGTGAAAGGACTTGAGATTTTGTTCACTAAAACACCCTTTTACCACCCAACCATTCTGGAAATAATAGTATTTTGAAGCAAACTGGAGGAGATTATGTTGTTTTAAAAAGTCAAAAATGGACTCATCTTTTGGTTTAATAAAGTCTCCGGGCGTGATGTGTAGTGACTTAGAAACGAGGCCGAACAAACGATGAAAATAAAAGTATCAATGTGACAAAAGCACCAACAAACAAACCCAGAATACATTAAAAACACAAGTTAAGGACAATTCATGAGGACTTCGACAATATTTGAGACCGCCGATGGTTCCGACCAATCACGGAGTGGCGTTTTGGTTTAGGGAGGAGCCAAAAGTGAAAGAAAATAAGGCGATACAAAGAGAAGTACTTCAGCCTGTTTCAAAGCTCTTATATGATGTGAAAATTGACACTTTTGAGTTATTTTCTGTGTGTTTTGGTCATTTTTAAGCAGCTTTTTTCTGTATTTTACCTCAAAAAGTGACAGTTTATGCCTCTATTTACTGTTGGCAGGTATAAAATTGGTCAAAAAGTTGCATTATAATGTTATTTCATCATTAAAAACATGCCTAGAGTTGTGTTTTGTTTCATTCGCACATGCTCTGTTCCAACTTGTGATGTCATGAAGTGGTATTCTTCAAGTTAACATCTATTTTTTTTTACCTTTTGTTCAGTAGAAATTGGCGATTCCAGGGATGACATGATCCAAATGATTCTAGCGAAAGTGTATGGAGTTTAAAAACACATCTGAGCACTTCCTGCATTACTTCATGACATCACAAGGTGGAACAGAGTGTTTTCCACTCTGGTAAACCCGTGTGAATGAAACAAAAGACAACTCCAGGTCTGTTTGTGGTGAGGAAACATTATAATGAACAGTAGATCAGAAAATAGCCTGACATGGGCCTTCTTTTTTTTCTTCTCCCATTCACCACCATTTTCTCCAAACGACGAAACCTTCCACTCGTCCAGCCATCTTTTATTCAGCAGCCCTCATCAGATCACGGATGGTCACCGGCGGAATTTGCACACGGATTCTATTAGCATCTGCGGCGCTAAAGCTAACGCCAGATAAATGTCACCAAAACACAATCTGTCCCCAGCAGCCAAAAGCACTGAGCCAGCAGCGGCACCAGAAATGATTTTAGAGCGTGTCAAATCAGGTGAAAAACATGTCTTTGAGAAGTGCTCTGATAATGCTAGGTGGTTATTTTGCTGTTAGTCAGACGGATGTGAATGCGCTAGAGCCGTGTTGGGAATATTCGAGGGTTTTAGACGCCGCCGATTACAGAAAAGTGACAGAAATGTGTATCGGATTTGACTCATTCAACAATATGAGAGTGGGATTTGGTTTAATATCAAAGTCTGCATCGCTTGTCGATGCAAACGTAATTACGCGGCGACAAGTGCACGAGCAAAACACAATCTGAAAACAAAACTATTTACTGTTGCCAATCTTCCATCCTCACTCTCCCTTTTAGCCCTCAAGAACCCACAACTCTGGCCTCCCTCACTTACTTTCCCCTTTAGTCCTCTGGACCGTAATCTCCCCTTACACTCCCCTTTAGTCCTAAAAACCCTGACTCTCCTCACTCTCCCCTTTAGTCCTAAATACCCTGCCTCCCCTCACACTCTCCTTTAGTCCTAACAACCCTGCCTCTCCTCACTTTCCCCTTTAGCCCTCCAAACTCCTTCCTCTTACCCTCCCTTTTGGTCCTCTAGATCCCTCCTCTCACTCTCCCCTTTAGTCCTAAAGACCCTCTTCTCTTCTTACTTTCCCCTTTAGTCCTAAAGACCCTGCCTCTTCTCACTCTCCCCTTTAGTCCTTCAGACCCTCCTCTCTTCTCATTTTCCCCTTTAGTCTTAAAGACCCTTCCTCTCCTCACTCTCCCTTGTAGGCCTGCAGATGCCGCCTTTCCTCCCACTCTCTCACTACCCTTTACCTGCCCTTCCTCACTCTCCCCTTTGGTCCTCTAGACCCCTCCTCTCCCCTCATGCACTCATTTAATCATAAAAACCCAACCCCTCCTTACTTCCCCTTTAGTCCTCCAAACTCCTCCCTCTCACTCTCCCCTTTGGTCCTCAAGGTTCTCTCACTCTACCCTTTAGTCCTCCAGACCTTCCTCTCTTCTCACACTGCCCTATATTCCTAAAGACCCCTACAGGTCTCCAGACACCTCTCCTCCCGTCTCACTCTCCCCTTTAGTCCTCCAGACGCTGCCCCTCCTCACGTTTCCCATTAGTCCTCAAGACCTCTCCTCTCACTCTCCCCTTTAGTCCTCCAAATACATCCCTCTCACTCTCCCCTTTAGTCCCAAAGACCCTCCTCTCCCTTCACGCTCTCCTTTAATACTAACGATGCTGCCTCTTCTTACTTTCCCCTTTAGTCCTCCAAACTGCTCCCTCTCACACTCCCCTTTAGTCCTAAAGATCCTGCCCCTCCTCATTCTCCCCTATAGGCCTCCAGACGCCGCCTCTCTTCCCGCCTCACTTTCCCCTTTAGTCCTCAAGACCTCTCCCTGTTTATCCTCCAAACTCCTCACTCTCCCCTTAAGTCCTCTAGACCCCTGCTCTCACGTTACCCTTTAGTCCTCCAGAACCCATCCCTCCTCGTCCTCACTCACTACCCTTTAGAACTACCCCCTTCCTCCTCCCCTCAGTCCTCCCTTTAGTCCTCCAGACCTCGACCCTCCTCTCCACTTTAGTCCTCCTGACGCCGACCCTCCTCCCCCCTTTAGTCCTCCAGACCTTTGCTCTAAAGATCGCCAAACTTAAACTTAACCCACCTCCAGATTATCCAAAAAGGTCACTTTAATCAACGTTACACTTCTCCCGACGAGAACACCACAGTTCTTTTGTTCTTATTCTATTTGAAAATACGGATAGTGCCGAGTAAAGTTGTTAAAATTCTAAACGTACACGTACATTATTTATGTAACAACTAAAATGTGCTGCTTTCAAAGACCCAGGCGATCTTTCAGACAAACTCGAAACTATGCAAAACCGTTAATGTCATTTTTATTTTTTAGCAAACAAGATCTAAGGATTTTATTCAAGCTACGAGGAACGGGACAAGACGAGATTAGGGTTTTGTGTGTGGTGGTAGCGGCTTTTTGTGGCAGTCAGACCATTTTTGGACAATTTTTACAGCGTCAAAATGATTCGGATATTCTGAAGTACTTTCATCGCAATCAGGACTGTTTTTTTATGATTCTAACAAGCGTTTAGTTGGAAAAGTTTGAAATTCAGAGTGAGTTTGAGATGGTGGAGTCGCGTGAACTCGAGCTAACCCTGCTGGGAGTGTGGAGCCAGGGACTTCTGTGCTGTGGGGGACTTAAGGCTGGTTGGAATCGATCGGACCTCTATAGAACTTTGGCTTTGCGAATGCAAATACGTGCAAGTCTGGGCATATACAGTGTGTAATGATACTGTCAGTGTGGAGAAAGTTCATTTTTTACACGAACTAGTTGAAAGTTCAGTTCACAAATTTCAAAATGAACTATTTCCCTCATAGTTCATCACTGTTTAAAGTTGATAGTTCGTTTGTTGTTCTAAAAATGGACTAGATCATTGTCCTTTTTTTTCAATATGTTGCTGTGAGTGATTATTATTCAATATCACTGCCAAAGCCCATATAGAACCACAGATATCAAATATTTGATCAGATTTAACAATGAATCTATGTGTTATTTTTCATCTTCAGATCAAATTTTGAATCCTTATCCAACCAGGGTTCACATGAGCATTTAGGGAACAGCATTTCCCCGTTGTTGCCGTCCGTTCAGTCCTGCAGCTTTCAGCCCTACCGTATAGAACAGGGGTGGGCAAACTTTTTGGCTCGAGGGCCACAAAGGTTCTAATATTTGATGGAAGGGCCGGACCAGGAGCAGATGGATGGAGGGTTCTGGTCTGACTACATCAGCCCAGCAAATAAACCGAAAATAACTTGCAGGATCCAACGATTTACATGTGGCAGATTCAAACATCTCAATTTAACATGTGCACCATATTTAGGGCCAATGATTTTCCGTTTCAAAAATTTACATTTTCTGTTTCAGAAGTTTTGAATTCCGTTTCATTGTGACACATTTGATAATTCTGTTGACAGTGTTGAGAAGGTTACTTTAAACTGTATTCCCTACAGATTACAGATTACATACCCCAAAATGTAGTTTGTAACGTAATCCATTAAATTACTTAAGTGAGTAATGTAATCTGAATACTTTGGATTACTTGATATTGTCATTGGCTTTTTAAAACTACATGAATGTAGCAACCACCTCCTGCAAATTCTTGTTTGGTTTTAGACCTGGTTTAGACCTGGTTTTAGTCCTGATTTAATGCTTGTTTAGTTCTGGTTTTAGATCCGGTTTAGACCTGGTTTAGACCTGCTTTAGACCTGCTTTAGACCTGCTTTAGACCTGCTTTAGACCTGCTTTAGACCTACTTTAGACCTGCTTTAGACCTACTTTAGACCTGGCTTAGCCCTGGTGTTAGTTCTGGTTTAGAGGTGCACAGGAGGAAGCACGGTCCACGCAGGGAACGCGATAAGACACGATCCATGTGCAGTGTCCACGCCGTACAAGAGGAGGTGCGGTGTGCGCGGCACACTACATATATACTTAGCCGCAGTGCTTTGTGGGAAGGTTTTAGGCCATGAGTGAGGAAGACGTGTTCAACATATAGTTCTACCCCTGAGCACTGAGCCACGGGCTCATATGGATAATTTGGTTTCATGTATCAATGTATTTAGAGTGCGCCATCTATTGGGAAACGCCAGAATTGCAGGGAAAATAAAACTAATACGTTTTATTGCAGTTCATTCAAGTTTGGCGGGCTGGGTTAAAAAGGTTAACGGGCTGTATGTGGCCCCCAGGCCGTAGTTTGCCCACCCCTGGTATATAACATACAGTCTACGGTATAAAGGGATTATTTGTTTATCAGCAAGGCGGATGCGCTGCAGAAAGAGCCGCTGTCTGTGCCGTGCTAAATGAAGATGAGTGATTGAGATACTTAACCCGTATGCCTTAATTGCAGGTGAGTGTGTAAATGATGAGAAGAAACGTCTCAAACTTCAGTAGCCGGACGTCCACTCATACCTGATTGATAAATTAGCCTGAAATCTGCTGAAGTCCTCAAGAAAAAATGATAGACAGGACAGGACAGCGGCTCTTTCTGCAGGAGACATGTGCGATGCAACGCTGGTGACTCGGGTTGTTGCCAGATTTAATATTTTTCTGCTAAATATTAAAGGCTCTTTATAGTGTGTTTAGCCGGGTTTTCACCTGGAAAACTAATGAAATCTGGCACCATATTGAACAAAGTTAAATAGATAGTGCATGCCATTCACAGACC
This sequence comes from Odontamblyopus lacepedii, assembly GCA_034769755.1. Classification (NCBI taxonomy): domain Eukaryota; kingdom Metazoa; phylum Chordata; class Actinopteri; order Gobiiformes; family Gobiidae; genus Odontamblyopus; species Odontamblyopus lacepedii. The sequence goes on from CM068366.1 coordinate 20,487,936, forward strand.
TCAGAATGGACACGTTCACAGTTCATTCATCAGGCAGTGATACAGTGCGTTCAGCTCATGTTCGCCAAAAATATGGTGCAACACTGGATACTGTAGTAAAAAGTAGACAGTTTAATGTACACTTGCAGACAAAAGTTTGGACTAAAACTCTCATTCATAGTTTTTTTTTATGTTTACTACTTTCTATGTTTGATATACACACAGACAACTTTAAATATACTGTATGAAGTAAGATGTACGGAATTATACAGTAAAGAAACAAAAGTGAAATGCTTCTAAGAATGAAATGTTCCTCTTCTCATGATCTGGGTGTGTGTTTGGTTTGCAACAATACAGCTTCCAGTGCCAAGTAGAGCTCATATTTTCATTAAGTGACAAGTGACATTTCTGTACTGCCTGTTCTGTTTGAGGATGTACAGCTGCCTCCGGTTTTTGTCTGTGTATTCAACTTATATACGGAGTCAAATCCTCTGTACTATCAGATCATAATGGTATAAGCGCAAGTAAAATTCTCTGGCAAGTCGATCCCGCTGCATCTAAGGTGATAACTTCCTGGTATACAGTGATCCCTCGCTATAACGCGGTTCATCTTTCGCGGCTTCGCTGTTTCGCGGATTTTTTTATGCTTTTTTATTTTTATTTTTTTAACAGTGCATTGTGTTCTGAATCCTGATTGGCCAAGGGACTGTAGTCTAGAAGTGATAAAAGTTGACTGGTCTTTCACTTAGACCAGGGGTCGGCAACCTTTAACACTCAAAGAGCCGTTTGGAGCGTCTCCCACAGAAAAGAAAACATGGGTGCCATAAAGAAGGAGGAAAATAACATAAGGACGACGGGAGAAGACACCTGCACCACAGCCTTCAGGAGAAAGAGACGCTACAGGAGTCAGGAGGAAGAGGCTCAGTCAGAGGCACTGTGAAATACACGTGAGTCACAATGTCCAACCTCGTGTTCGTATTCATTATTATTTTACAGCATTCTTTAAAAACTATCATAGTTATTTGTAAGAAAACGTTTATATTTTTAAATGCTTGAGCCTGAAAACAGGATTTGATCTTTGGTTTCATTCTATAGTACAGTATTGTATTGTATAATAATTGTAAAAAAAATAAAGCTGATACTTCACGGATTTCACCTATCGCGGGTTCTTTTTGGAACGTAACCCCCGCGATAAACGAGGGATCACTGTATTCCTGATTTTATTAACTTTTCGTGCTTCTTACCTGAGTCTGAGTTCTTCTACCAAAACTCATTACTTGATATCAATAATTTTAAATCAAAGGTGAACGCATCAGACACGGTCCCAGTAACGTACACTTGTTTTATTGTGTGTTTGTATATGTGTGTATGTTGTCACTACATGGTAAAGCTTCCAGACCGAAGTGCAATTTTAGTACATTTCTCCTCGCCTGGATTTTTTCCTTAATTTTGCTATTAAAACTCCTCCTTTTACCCCCTAATGAAGCGTTCTACATCCTTTGTTTCAGCACAACCTGTTATTTCACAATCTGCTGCTGTAGTTGTGGCATATGGCTGTAATAAAGGCTATAGGACCAGAAAAAACACCTTAGCTACAAAACTGCAAAATATCAAGTCTGTAAGGAAACTAAAAATATCCTTATTACCTCAAAAAAAAAAAAAAAAAAAGTGCAATGCAAAAAGTGGCCCCATGACTTTCCTGCATTTCCATGGTGGAGATTACATTTGGATTTGGACATTTGGTCTATAAAAACCTTTCAAATAAAAATATCAAGAGACGCACAATTACGCAGACCGAGATGCGTAATTTGTAATTTATCTGAGTAATAACTGGACTTAGCGTGGATTTTTAAAACTGTTACGAACACAGACACTCAGAGCATCGACCATCTTGACTCACTTCACTCTTTGGCAAAGTTTGGGCCGATCAAAATGGACGGAGCGCATGAGTTTGTTGGAAAGCGAAGTTCTTATTGGACACTCGTTTTTCCTGCATCATCATTCAGCGTGTGACATAGTATAAAGCCGGAAATATGCTTGCAACTCTCAAAAAATTAAGTTTCTATCTTTTATGGTTGGTTTTATGGTTAGTTATGCGCAGTTCTATAAAACATATTCCCCAATATCGTATGCAATTCCATCGGTCTGGAAGGGTTAAATTGCAGCCTCTTGGCCTGGAGTCGAAAAAGAGTTTTTTTTGTTTGTTTGTTTTTTTTTAGCAAAATTTAAATTGAAAGTGGGATTCCTTTCCTGGTTAAAAAGAAGGTTATAAAAGCTAAAAAAAACTACCACCGAAACATATCAGGTATAATAGCTATTTCTCTTTGTACTACTTGTCTCATTAGAAGAAAACACACATTTCTATATAACACGAAGACAAAAATATAGAAGTGTAAATATGAAGAGTTTTCTCATTCGTCCGTCGATGCTCTGTTCCACCTTGTGATGTCACGAAGCGGTGGTTTTCACGTTAACACCAAATCCAACATCCAAATGATTCTAAGTGAAGGCGTGTGGACTTTAAAAACAACGGAGCACTTCCTGCCTCACCACATGACATCACGAGGTGGAACGGAATGTTTTCGGTTTGAGAGAAAAAGTGTGAATGAAACACAAAAAAACACAACTCCAGGTCTGTTTGTGATGAAAAAACATAACCACACTTCAGAAAATAGGTCCATATCGTGAAACATTACAGGAATAAATAAATAATTGGCATGAACAGAAGTAAGCGGCGGGTGAAAAGCTCCACCGTGCGGCTTTAATTTGATCGTAGCCATAGCAGAGGGAGAATATAAAGACACATTACCGCACATGTATGAAGAAAGCGTGTGCGCTAATTTGTGCGTATATGAGTCGTTTGTCACGCTTAGATGTGAAAGAGCCGCCATACGTTTTCATTTGTGTCAGCGCGATGTTAAAAGACACAGACACGCACCACTTTACATGACAATACTCGCGGCGTAGAAAAAAGAAAGAAAACAGAAAATCACACGATATCATGTTCGTATTTACATCTCATTATACTGCAGTGGAGAGTGAGAGAGAGATGGTAGAGGGACAAGAGGAAGTATGGATTGTACTGCAAGTTTTTCATCATGGACTGTTTAAGATGTATCGTTTTTGTGTTGTTCTTGTTTTATAATTGTTTGGCCTTTTTGTTTTGTTTTTGTGTTCTTTATATTTTGTTTTTGTGTTCCTTTTGCTTTGTTTTTGTGTTCTTTTTGTGTTTTTGTTTTTATGTTCTTTTTGTTTTGTGTTCGGTTTTGTTTTTGTGTTCTTTTTTGCGCTGTTTTTGTTTTGTTTTTGTCTTCTTTTTGTTTTGTGTTCTGTTTTGTTTTTTTGTGTTTTATCTTCTTTTTCTGTTCTTTTTGTTTTTGTCTTCTTTTTGTTTTGTGTTCTGTTTGTGCTCTGTTTCTGTTTTGTTTTTGTGATGTTTTTGTTTTGTTTTTGTTTTGTTACTGTGTTCTTTATGTTTTGTATTCTCTTTCTGTTGTGTGTTCTTTTTGTTTTGTGCTCTGTTTCTGTTTTGTGTTCTTTTTGTTTTGTGTTCTGTTTTGGTTTTTTGTGTTTTATCTTTTTCTGTTCTTTTTGTTTTTGTGTTCTTTTTGCGTTATTGTGTTCTCTTGTGTTGTTTTTGTTTTATTTTGTATTCTTTTTGTGTTTTTCTTTTGTTTTTATGTTCTTTTTTGGATTGTTGTTTTTGTGCTGTTTTAGTTTTGTTTTTGTGTTCTTTTTGTTTTGTTTGTTCATTTATTCTTTTCTTTTGGGGGGCGGGGCGTAAAAATGACAAATTGCTAAGTTTTATATCATTATTTACCAAAATAAACAAATAATAAAACAAAAAATAAATTAAAAGTACAAAAGTTTAATCAAATAAATATACATACACCCTTGCACACGTTTTTTTTTTACCCCTGAAAGTCTAAAAGAAAAATGTTTAAATGTGCGTTGTGTAACTTTTCTGGTTGAGAGTCCATTAAATGCTGGTCTTTGTTTAGAATGTTTCACAGTATTAAACTTTTCTATCTTCATGGAGACCAAACCAGACCAAGTTATAGGTCAGATCTGTGGAGAGGCGACCCCGCTCACAGTCAGAACGCCTGTTTTTCTTGGTATTTTTTAGCTATAAAACCACTTGTAATTGAATAAATGTAAAGTAGAGCTGTTTAATGTCATACTGTGGAATATTCCAGACAGAGCAATGGCATTTCCATAGAAACAATAAGGCGACGGGACAGACTCTCCACCAGAAAAGTTACACAATGCACCTTTAAATGAATTAGATGAATTATATGGTGACTCTGACTTCGCCGAACGCCAAAATGTGCACTTTTAAATCTCTACCCTTGTCTTAACTAACCCGCTCTCCTCCACGTGTCGGCTCCATAATTCGTGATAATGCCGACGTTCCCAGCAGTGCCATTCTGCGCGGGGCCCCTCCAAATTGATTCAGTGGATTCATTAGGGCCCCGTTACGCACGTGTCACGGACAATATTTTACAATTTGATAAGCAAAAGACGAGCGGAGGGGGCGGGGGTGGGGGGTCGTGACGGATGGCGCCGCGGTGGTGCCTTTTAATTTACCGCTAATCGCCCGACCTCCGTCTCGCTTCCTCTCCTCCTCTGCTCTAACCCCACTTCCCCTCACCGTGGCTGGGCTGTGCGGTGAGACGGACCCCCGGGACCCCGTTGGTTCGGTTTCCTGTCTGCTCTGATCACGGCGATGGCGGAGAAGGTGGGATTCTAACAGGCTAACGTGAGGCAAATGAGGAGTTTTCAGATACACTGGACATTTACCTTTATATTTATTTTTTACTTTACATTTACGTTACTTTTTACCCTCCATTTACTTTTACTTATATAAGTTAAGTAAATGTAAGGTAAATGTATAAGCAGAAGTAAATGTACAAGCAGAAGTAAATATAAGGCAAATGTAAATGTATAAGTAAATATAAGGCAAATGTAAATGTATAAGTAAATGTAAGGTAAATGTATAAGTATAAGTAAATGTAAAGTAAATGTAAATGTATAAGTATAAGTAAATGTAAGGTAAATGTAAATGTATAAGTATAAGTAAATGTAAGGTAAATGTATAAGTAAAAGTAAATGTAATGTAAATGTATAAGCAGAAGTAAATATAAGGCAAATGTAAATGTATAAGTAAATGTAAGGTAAATGTATCAATTAAAATAAATGTAAGGTGAATGTAAATGTATAAATAGAAGTAAATGTATAAGTAAATGTAAGGTAAATGTAAATGTATAAGTATAAGTAAATGTAAGGTAAATGTATAAGTATAAGTAAATGTAAGGTAAATGTATAAGTATAAGTAAATGTAAGGTAAATGTATAAGTATAAGTAAATGTAAGGTAAATGTATAACTATAAGTAAATGTAAGGTAAATGTATAAATATAAGTAAATGTAAATGTATAAGTATAAGTAAATGTAAGGTAAGTTAGTATACATTTACTTATATTTTATTTACTTATTTATTTTTACTTATATGTTTACCTTCCATTTACCTTACATTCACTTTTACTTATACATTTACTTTTACCTTACATTCACTTTTACTTATACCTTACATTTACTTATACATTTATTTTCAGATTTACCTTCCCTTTACTTGTACATTTACATGAGTAATATTTATTACAGTGTACAGTACTTAAGTAAAAGTTTTGGTTCGTCTTCCCACTTTGAATAAGTCTACAAGTGACAAAAGTTTTATGCTGAAAAATATGAAGTTTATTGTGTCTATCCTTAAAAAAATACCAGAATTTGCGCTTTATTTCATGTTTTGTCCTTTAAATGACACAGACTTCAAATTATAAATCAGATCTTTAAGTCTAGACAGTTACTCTTACTCAAGTAATTTGTTGGATACGTTAAACATTGAACAGCTAAAGGTTTCTCTCCTTATTCAAAACTGTCATAAGAATTTAGATTTAAAAATAATAATAATAATAATATTTTGCTCAGATCTTAAGTTTTACTCAAAGCAGCTGGAGTAAACTTCACTTGCCAACTGTAGCACTAGCATACATCTAATTCCCCTATTATGCAACAATTAGCGGCTAAGGGCTGCACGGGTCTCTTGGCTCAGTGGTGTAGCGGGGTGCTAATTTTCCCTAGCACTAACTGCTGTAATTATAGCTAGGTTGGAGTGCGCCCTGCTAACCGCTAATAGGCTCCCAGAGCAGGAGACAAACCCCGTCTTTTATCTAGTGCGACGCTAACACTCGAGCTATTTCTTCTTATTTTTCGAAACGTTTTTCAAAGTTCATAAATAAATTAATAAATAAAAATTAAAAACGTGTCATTTAAAACAAGATTATTAGCTCAGAAAAAGTTTAGTGACAGCTATGGTGCGGTGCGATAATGGGCGTAAACGTCCATAGAGGATTTGAAGGGGGTACCTGACCTCCGCTGTGGCCTTGTCCTCTGGTTCTGTGTAAATATCAGCTCGAGGTTGAGGAGTGTATTCAAAATGGCTTCCGCGGGCTAATCCGCTGGTGCGCTGGAGTTATCGGGACAAGCTAATTAGAAAAAAGGGATTGGAGCGAAATGAGACCGAGGCCAAGAGGGCGACGAGTACGAGAATGAGGATGGGACTGAAGTGTGACGAAAAAGGAAAAAAAAATACTGAAAGCTAAAATAAATAAATACATGAAATAAAATAATGAATAATTAAGAAGCGGATGATGGTACTTCATTATATTATCTCTGTACTTTTAGTCCAAGTAATATACTGTACAGAGTAACAGTACTCTTACTTGATCGATGAGATTGTGTCTATGTTTTGTTTTGTAATGTTGTAAAATGACCGAATAAACTACTACTACTACTACTACTACTACTACTACTACTACTACTACTACTACTACTACTACTGCTACTGCTAATACTGTAACATAGTGTACAGTGTACAGTACTCTTACTTGAGTAATATATTGTATATTGTAACAGTACTCTTGAGTACAATGTAACAGTACTCTTACTTGAGTAATATTTTCTTTTGAAGTAACAGTACTTTTACTTGAGTAATATATTGTGCAGAGTAACCATACTTTTACTTGAGTAAAATACTTTACAGTGTAACAGTACTCTTACTGTGTCTTTTATTATATTTTAGGGTTTTTTATTATTTTATTGTTCTTAGAGTATTTATTTTTTATTAATTTTTTTTTTTTTTTAGTGTTTTTATCTTTTATTGTTTTTATTATTTTATGGTATATTTATTTGTATGCACTCTGGTAGGGCATTTGATTACTTGTTTATTTTAAACAGTTTCTGTAGTTATTTGTTTATTTTAAATGATGGTTTTGTGCAGCACTTTGGAAACACTTTCAGTTTATGAAATGTGCTATATAAATAAAGTGGATTGGATTGGATTACTTGAGTAATATTTGTATTGAAGTAACAGTACTTGAGTAATATGTTGTACAGTGTACCAGTACTCTTACTTGAGTAATATTTTCTTTTGAAGTAACATTACTGTTGAGTAAAAGTTGTGCTTCTTCCCACTGTGAGTGAGTCTAAAGTGACAAAGTTTTCGGTGACAATCTGAAATGATTTTATGACATTAAGTCTAATCTGTTACTCTTTCCTTGGACCTCTACTTGAGTAAATAGAGTAAATACTGTATTAGCATTAGGGATTATTTTAAAGTAATGGTACTGCTACTTGAGTACAATATGGCCATCTTTTGCCCAGCTTTATTTCTTTTGTGGAACACTTGCCCCGTATGTGTATTTAAGTAGACAGATGTACACTTGAGTCCCTATTATGAATCATTCCAGGCAAAGCATTAACATCTCCATGGAAACAAAACCTCCAGACAGAAAAGTTCCACAGTGGAGCTTAAGCCGCACTGCATTGATTCCCTACACAAATAAAACCGTAGTCAAAGGAACGCTCTTTTCATTCTACCGCACATTATCCAAACACTGTAACCGCGCTCATTCACACACGATTTCAGCAAGAACTTCAACATTCAAATTCCATCTTGTCTTTATTGGAATTTTTAAACTCGCACGAACACCAATATTGGACTTTTTGAACTTAACTCTTTTCAGACGTGATTTTTCGGAACTAGTTTCCTTAAGTTGGTCCCAGCACAGCGAGGTATGAGTACGAGAGAGACAGAGGAATGAAAGGTCTTAGAGTGAATAAGTATTAGAGCGAATAGAATATGTGAACTCTCTATAGTGTTAAAGTAATGTTGTTTGGGGAAGAGGGTCAGGTCGGGATGGGGAAAAGTTTTCGGAACTGACATAATTTTCGGCGATGTAAAACGACTGCGAACGCGCAACTCAATTTCCATGAATTTCTTATTCATATTGGTTCGGTGTCAGGAACCGTATGCACCCTGTGCTCGTAGAGTTTTTAAAAAGTTCTGTCAACACAACTGAACCTGTGTCGCCAGAGTTTTAACCTTTAGATAGAGACGCATCCAAGTTTGTCCAGTCAGATCAGAGAGGCATTTTAGGTTTAAACCAACAGGATTTAAGCATTGAATCGTCTTGACAACCAAAACATTTTATGATAACATTTTTTGAGTGGAAAATATAAATTCTTCCTGATCTGGTTGGGTTTCCTCAGGGTTCTCCGGTTTTCCACGTCAATCCAAATCAAGCACAACAGGTGGTTTTCAGATTCTATTTTTGTTATTGAATACCTTGTACTTTATCATGAAAGCCAAGAGGTAAAATCACAAATGTTGAATGTCGAGCCTGATCATTTCTTAGGAACTAGACCCAAGAACTCCTCCAGCTAAGATAGTCCTGACCGAGACTAGCCCAAGATCTGGAGATGGGTCTGGAGACGGGCCCCACTGCTCCTGACAGGTCGCCCCAGTGCCAATGAGGATGGGTCAAACGCAGAGGACAAATTCCCCTATGCACCTTTACTTAACATAGTGTATATGACTGTATACACTATCCGCTGTACTGCCGGACACCGAGTCGGGGAAGCTGTCACCCGCCCCTCACCCCCACCCGCCAAACCCCCACCCCCCCTCCTCTTCACCCTGGCACGGTGCCTCAGCCTCGCCGCCGTATTGATCCTGACATCATTATCTACGGAGGCCACGGAGGGACACCTGGCACCCGCCCAAATCACAGCAAGGGGAATGGGGGGAACGGGTCCAAGTGATTGACAGGTGAAAAGAGGGCAGGTGAGGGGCCGTATCAGAGCTCCGTGTCTTTATCTGAAGCACGTGGGAGGGGTAAACGGGTTTGGGTTCGATTCAAGAGCCTCGATTGCGCAAAATGGACTCGAGGGATGAGGTTTTAGTCACGTTAGAATGTCGTTACCTCCTCAAAAACAGACGTGGAGCTGTGTTTTGTTTCATTCACACACTTTGTTGTTAGTCTGTCTACATCTGCAAAGCTCAAAATGCTCTGTTCCACCTTGTGATGTCATGAAGTGGTAGTTTTTAAGTGGACAGGTCTGAAATGATCCAAATGATTCTAATAAAGGTGTGTGGAGAAAACAAAACAAAACACAACCCCACGTACATATTTTTATAAGAAAAACACATTGGATCAGAAATTAAGTATAAATATAAAGTGTAAAATAAAATTTCATCATTTTTTAAATAAAGTTTCAACATACGACAAAACATTTTATGACAGTTTTTCGTTTTTTAAATCTTATTGAAAAGGAAATCTGAAATGAACGGTGCCTTGTGTAACTTTTCTGGTGGATTCCATGGAGATGTTATTGCTTTGTCTGAAATGTTCCACAGTATGAACCTTTCTATTTTCATGGAGACCAAAATAGACCAAGTTACAGGTCAGATCTGCGGAGAGGCGACCCCGCTCAGAGACAGAACATCTGTTTTTTGAGGTATTTTTGAGCTGTAAAACCATCTGTGATTGAATAAATGTAAAGCAGAGGTGTTTAAAGTCATACTGCGGAACATTCCAGGCAGAGCAATGACGTATCCATAGAAACAAGAAGGTGACGGACCCCTAACCGAAAAGTTACACAAGCGTCTGTTTTCCATTCGGCATTTGAAAGCAGCTTCATGTGAAATTTCAGTGTGTAAAATGTACATGTAGTTTTAGAGGGATTTATGTAAATCGAATTCAGAAGGAAGTGAACTCTGTCTTCTTCCGCGCTCCTTTACAATCGGAGTCTAATCCTCCTCTGATCCAGTAAACTCTGCGTAGGCTAATCCAAAGATTTATTCATTATTAAATATGAATGGGTCCATGTCCAGTCTCTCCACCAGGCCCACCCATCCTCTGTTTTCTATTATCCCATATTTTTATTCTGTTCTGTTCTGTTCTGTTCTGTTTATTTTATTTTATTTTATTTTATTTTTAATCTATTTTATTTCATTGTATTTTATTGCATTTTTATTTATTTTATTTTTATTGTAATATATTTTTTATTTATGAAATGTATTGTTTATTTATTGTTTATTATTTTATTTTAATATATTTTTTTATATTTTTTATTTGAAAATTTTCCATGGAAATTATATCTGACATTTGTTGTTTTATAGATATAAGTATTTAAAAATCTTTAGCAAAGCCCAAAAATGACACCAAAAATTATAAATAATGTAAAAATAATTCAAAATTTTGAAAGTATCAAAAAAAAATAAAATAAAAAATTAGGTCTAATTATTTAAGCACTTTGTGTTGCATTTGTTGTATGAATAGTGCTCTATAAATAAAGTTTGATTGATTGATTGAACCTAATATTTATACTGTGAGTTTTTTATTTTTTTAATTGAATAGAATTTTTATTTTATTTTTAGAAACATAAATAATCTGAGATGCAGCACAATTTAAAATCTTGAAAAGTCAATCAATCGATCAGTCAAACTTTATTTATAGAACTCTTTTCAAACAAAAATGCAACACAGTCACTAAACACTCATTTATTTTAAAGTTGCAATGTGTAACTTTTCTGCTTGGGGGTCTGTCACCTGCTTGTTTCTATAGATACGTCATTGCTCTGTCTGGAATGTTCCACAGTGTGACGTTAAACAGCTCGACTTTACATTTATTCAATCACAGGTGGTTTTATAGCTCAAAAATACCTCGAAAAACAACATTCTGACTGTGAGCGGGGTCGCCTCTCCACAGATCTGACCTGTAACTTGGTCCGGTTTGGTCTCCGTGGAGATAGCAAAGTTTAACACCAGATCCAGACAAATCAATCACATGTCCACGGAGGAATGAATATGGCGGAAGTTCCGGCAGAAAGGTGACACGACTCACCTTTAATTTCAGATTTCATTTTCAATATATATGATTTTAATAACTTTTTCTATTCACATCTGATTTCTCTATCGCGTCCACACACACACAGACACACACACACACACACACACACACACACACACACACACACACACACACACAACGTTGGTAGAACAGTGGAGTTATCTCTTCTCATCCATCTCCCTGTCATCTCCTCAGTGGGGGCAAAATCACCTATGTCTACCCCCATAGACCACACTCTCACACTCACACACACACACTCTCACACTCACACACACTCTCACACTCTCACACTCACACTGGCGGCCAAACACAGAGTAAATTTAGCGCCGCATCTGCTCCCCGAGTTCCCCTTTTGTTTGGGCCATTCTTTACGCCGTCCTTTATCTGTCCACTGGAGGAGCTGCACTTCTACACAGCGTCCAGGTCCGGTCGGCCCGGTTTGAACAATGACTGTGTGTGTCCACGTCGTATGTCCAGAAGCAGAAACGGTCGTACAGTTTGGGATTAGGTAAACATGACACAAAAGACAGAAAAGAATGTAAAAAAGCTGTAAAAAGATGCTGTATAACTAAGTAATCCAACAGTCACATGCGCCACAGTCATACTAGGTGATGTGGTGAAGTGTCTTGCACTTCACCAGAGCAAGGGGACAGCAACAGGATGTGGCCGAATGCAGTTAAGGTGGAAATTCCACTTCAAAATTGAGGGTTGGTGGACCCCTGCTCCAACCACTGATTCATATACTTCAATTTCAATTTAGTTTTTTATATTTTGAAATTTCTGGGTTACAAAGGAGGGTAGTGATGAAAGTTTTTTTTAAAAAAGTTGTTAAAGTTGAACTCTGGCACGTTTGAAGCTAAAGTCCGTTTCTAGAGGTGGTGGAATTCTGTCAGAAGCCAAAAAAACGGCACAGATCAGTGTTTCCTCAGCAGAGATCTCACTGTGGCAGTGAGTCTGTCAAGGCAACAAACTAGTGCAGTGATGGGGGCAAGTTCTGAACTTCCACGTAAAACGCCTATTTGCATCACACTGAAGAAGTTTAACACCACTTTAACCCATCTTACAACAGCCACGAGTCGAACAAACAAAACACTCTGCCTGGTTCACTCATTAGTGTCGCGAAATGTTAGAAAACAACTTTATAAGCAGGTTTACACTTATCTTCTTTGATTTCCCACTGCACATGTGAAAGCCCAAAAGACTCAATTGTCAATGTCGTTTCTAATTCTAATTATTTATTAGTGAATTATTTTGTGAAAAACGCTTTAAAAATACATTCCCAAACCATTTTCTTTCAACAACTTTCAGTTTCTCTTCTTCAATGTCAGTAATCGATCCTCACTTGTTGCTTCTGAAGGCTCGAGCCTCTCACCGCCACTGTCGACAATCGAGTCTTTTGGGCTTTCGCATGTGCAGTGGGAAATCAACAGAGGGAAGTGTAAAGTTGATTATAAAATTGTTTTATCACGTTTCCAGACACTAATGAGTGAACCAGGCAGAGCGTTTTGTTTGTTAGACTCGTGGCTGTTGTCAGATGGGTTAAAGTGGTGTTAAGCTTCTTCAGTGTGAAGCAAATTGGTGTTTTACGTGGAAGTTCAGAACTTGCCCCCATCACTACACTAGTTTGTTGCCTTGACAGACTCACTGCCACAGTGAGATCTCCACCGAGGAAACACTGATCTGTGCCGTTTTTTTGGCTTCTGACAGAATTCCACCACCTCTAGCGACGGACTTTATCTTCAAACGTGCCAGAGTTCCCTTTTAACACAATCATTCTTTAATTCTGTAGATTTGCTACTTTTGGTATCCAGTCGTAATTTTCGAATTTGTTCATTACTACTATAGTTTCATTTCACTTACTAATCTGTAAGGAAAACCAAATATCATGATATGGTATCGTCAAAAGTCTTAAAATAATATCAAATTACAAGTTTCTTTGCTGGCAGCACGGTGGCTGAGTGGCAACACTCAGGCCTCACAGCAAGAAGGTTGCGGGTTCGATCCCCGGGTCGGCCGGGCCTTTCTGTGTGGAGTTTGCATGTTCTCCCCGTGTTTGGATGGGTTTCTTCCGGGTACTCTGGTTTCCCCCATCAACCCAAAACATGCAGCACCTGAACTAACATCAAGGACCATGTTGTCCACCCTCCTGTGGGCTCACCACCTGCAGAGGGGTTCATAGGGGGGGTCAGGTGCTATGAGGATTGGGCAGCAAACTGCCCCCGCGACCCAGCTGGATTAAGCAGAAGAAGATGGATGGATGGAAGTTTCTTTGCTTAAATTCACTGTGACGGTGCAGCAACAGCGGAAAAACAGAGAACTACATAGACCAATTTACATGATGAAATAACTGTTATTAAACGTTTGTACATGATAATTATTTACATTATAACAAAAAAGAAGCATATTCAGACTTTTGTTAACCTACACAAAATATTGCAATAAATATCGTGATAATATCGTATGGAGAGATTTCGATATCGTCACATCGATATGACAGTAAAAGTACAGAAAAGTTAGATGACTCCTTCCGCTTGTGCTGAATGATGCAAAAAAAAAAAAAATAGAGCTATAAAGAATGAATTAAAAAAAGGGTATGGACACCACCACCACCTGATGACATCATGAAGTGAAACCTAGTCTTTTCATCTCCAGAGAGGAAGTCCAACAAGATCAGACTAGCAAATTAAGCAAACCCATTTGAGCGAACAACTTTTCAAACTCTCTGAACCGAAAACCAAAATGAATATATTCCAACCTCTAACCCGCGCGCCAACCTTTTCCGCCATTACCATAGCGACGGTCCCCACCCCCCAACCCCCCTTTTCTTCCGCCTCCCCCCTTCCACTTAACGCTCCCCCAGATGCCTAATCGTCTCCCCTAACGACGCAGCCTCTAATGGAACTGTTTATGGCGTTCATTTTGGGGAGAGAGCGCGGGGCCCGGTAATTAGCCCGCACCGCACTTCATTACCCAGCAGGCGGGGTAATGGCGGGGCGGGGGCGGGTGGGGTGATGGCGGGCGGGGTGGGGTGATGGCGGGCGGGGCGGGGTGGGGTGGCTCGGCGCGTTGGCATAGTCACAGTTCTTCGGAGCCACTTTTACTTCGGTCTCATTATCTCCCGACGTGGTTTCATTTGGCGAATGTGACAAAAAGTGAGTTCAGGGAGTTCTCGGCAAATATTAAACTTGCACCGTGAAACTTTTTCGATTCGGGGCGTTTCTATGGATTCCATGCATCGTTGCTCTGCCTGGAATATCCCGTAGTATGACTTTAAACAGGTCTACTTTACATTTATACAAATACAGGTGGGTTTAAAGCTCAAAAATACCCAGAAAAACAACATTCAAACGGTGGGGTCGCCTCTCCACAGATCTGACCTGAAACATTCCACATGAAGCAAAAACATCTCCATGGAGAGAAACATTAGATGGACCCTCCACTAGAAAAGATACACAATGCAGCTTTAAAGTAACTGTATATACATACATATATACATACTGTATATACATACATATATACATACTGTATATACATACATATATACATACTGTATATACATACATATATACATACTGTATATACATACATATATACATACTGTATATACATCTCTTGCTATTTTTATTGCTACTAATTTAGTTTTAAGGTTTATTAGTTTGACCATTTTTCAGATAAATTTTTTTATACTCTGTTATTGTAATATAATAATAAGCGTCTCTGAGTGTCCAAAAAAGTGCTATGGAAGTTCAATTTATTATTATTATTATTATTAGTAGTAGTAGTAGTAGTAGTAGTAGTAGTAGTAGTAGTAGTAGTAGTAGTAGTAGTAGTAGTAGTAGTAGTAGTAGTAGTAGTAGTAGTAATAGTATATGATGTGTGAGCTGCTGTCTCCAGGTATTTTCCTTTGAAAAGTCAAAGTCTAATGTCGCCTGAGCTTTTAGGGCTTTAAAACGTTCTTCTCACAGTCACATCTGAACCTGTGTCTCCAGAGCCTTCACCTGCAGACAGACACATCCAGGTTTGCCTCATTCTCAGTTTATGGACAAACCTCATGGGAAAGAACCTCAGAACCTCCAGAATTGCCTCCCTGAGCTGTACAGGCTGCACTAGCACTGGTTCAGATTTGGTGCAGGTGGTGGGGTTTAGGTAGAGACTGTTCAAATTAGAGAGATGTTTTAGGTTTGGATTTCAGCACTGAAACTGGCAACACAAATGAGTCTTTTTTCAATTTTTTTTTATTTAACCTTTATTAAATCAGGAAAGTCCCACTGCGATTACTATTCACTTCTTCAAGGAGTCCACTTTCATACGAGACAGTGTGGGTGAAGTGTCTTGCCTAAGGACACAACAGCATTTTTTTGTCATGTGAGGATCATTCTGTTTTCTGCCTGTATTCAGCTTCGTGTTTTACTGTATGTAGTTTTATGTATTTTAGTGTGTGTGTGTGTGTGTGTGTGTCTGTGTGCATGTGTGTGTGTGTGTGTGTGTGTGTGTGTGTGTGTGTGTGTGTGTGTGTGTGTGTGTGTGTGTGTGTCTGTGTGTGTGTGTCTGTGTGTGTGTGTGTGTCTGTGTGCATGTGTGTGTGTGTGTGTGTGTGTGTGTGTGTGTGTGTGTGTGTGTGTGTGTGTGTGTGTGTGTGTCTGTGTGTGTGTGTCTGTGTGTGTGTGTGTGTCTGTGTGTGTGTGTGTGTGTGTGTGTGTCTGTGTGTGTGTGTGTGTGTGTGTGTGTGTCTGTGTGTGTGTGTCTGTGTGTGTGTGTGTGTGTGTGCGTGTGTGTGTGTGTGTGTGTGTGTGTGTGTGTCTGTGTGCGTGTGTGTGTGTGTGTGTGTCTGTGTGTGTGTGTGTGTGCGTGTGTGTGTGTGTGTGTGTGTGTGTGTGTGTGTGTGTGTGTGTGTGTGTGTGTGTGTGTGTGTGTCTGGGTTGTCAACATTACAACGGTTAAAGTGTAAAAACTATATTTGATGTGAACATGTTTACCTCGTTTCCAGAGACAAACATTTCAAATTAAAATGAAAATCTTCAACATAACTTTTACGGTTGATGATACGACACCTACTGTGGCTTTATTCCTTCATCCTGAAAGTTCCACAGTGGCATTAAATCTGCCTACCTTTCATTTATTATAACTGTATTGCTCAAAAACACCTAAAAACTACTCGACATGATGTTGTCACAGATTTGTTTAAACAGGTTTAACGTCGCACAGGCAAATAAATGGACACTTAAGTTACCGAAAAGTTACATAGTGCTGCTTTATCTGAGTTTTACTTCAAATCGATGCTTAAAGCTGCATTGTGTCACTTTTTGTTTAGGATCCACGAGGAGTTTCTAAGCACTTTTTTACAACTTTCAGAGACCAGAGCGGAATTTCGCCTTCATGGTAACGCAAACAACAACTAGCATGCCAACACACACTTCCTGTTTATCGTACTATAAGCTTGAGAATTAGATGCAGACAGGACACAGTAACCTCAAGTGCCGTTTAAACTATATACTTCTACTATTTGTACTGCAGCAAGACGAGTTTTGCACATGAAAAAAAAAAGAAATAAAAAATGGGGTACAGTTCATTTAATTCAAACTTTGCCCCATTCACAAAAGAAAGATAAAATTCTCATATTATCAGAAGCCAAAAACGATAAGCGGCAGTAAGCAGAACCGCGGGTGGTCTGACGCATTTAAATTACACACTGTGGGAATTCTCAAACCAAAGATAGCGGCGAAACGGGCGATATGATGAAGAGAAAGTGGCGCGTTTTGTGAAATAAAAAAGCCCATTGTTCACACGGAGACTTCTGCTGCCGCTGCAACTTTGTACTCCCATTGTCTCTGCGGCTTCTTATTCGAACTTCTTGGCTTTTTCCTCATCTTTGCCTCTGTCCGTGGTGCTGAATCAGAAGCGCCTTACCAAAGTTAGCAGTGGAGTTAGCTGCGGAGCTGTCCCTTGTGCTGAAATTTGAGCAGTCGCCACAAAGCAAAGAGAGAATTGGATTTTGTGTATTGAGTTAAATGTACTTTTTGAATTATACTATAAAAACTATTTTTATAGTATATATTTTCTGGTGGAAGGTCTGTCGCTGGGTTGTTGCTATGGATATGTCATTGCTCTGCCTGGAATGTTCCGCAGTGTGGCATTAAACAGCACTACCTTATATTTATTCAATTACAGGTGGTTTTATAGCTCAAAAATACCTTTCTAATTATGATTGTGAGCGGGATCTGATCTGAAACTTGGTCTGGTTTGGTCTCCGTGAAGATGGGTTTAATGCCATACTGTGAAACATTCCAGAAGAAGCAACAACATCAACAAACATTTCCATGGAGGAAAGCATTTGATGGAGCCTCCAAAAGAAAAGTTAAACAATGCACCTTTAGCCTAATTAATAAATGTAATAAAAAGTTTTTAGTCTTCTTAGAATATTATGATTTGTATATTTGAGCCAGTATCCCAGAAACATATTCAGATAATCTAAACGCAACAAAAACTACAAATATATGTAAAAAAAAAGGAAAAAAAAGTGGATTATTTAAAGGAGGATTTTTGGAGCTTTTTACCATGTTATAACATTGTTTCCTTATCAAAAACAGGTCTGAAGAGGTTTTAGATCTTTGCATGTTTGAATAATCTAGCGATCTCTCCCAGACCCTCCTTACGGTTAACTGTAAGATTCTGTACAAGGCTCCGCCCACAAGTCTACGTCACTCCTGCTCCCACACGACAATTCTCTTTAAATATACAAAAGCTTGATACAAAATAATACACGACAATTTGACACACTTGATGCGATGTGCAGTAGTTTCATGAGCTGAACGCACGCTGATTGGAATGGGACAGAGCTCTGAAGGGGGAGCGACTTAGCACGGAGAGAAAAGGGAATTTTTAGTGAATTAATACAATAATATAACATCTATATATGTTACGAGTTAGCAGTAAACGCCCCGTCATTAAATCAGCAACGCCTCTGTTAAGATTAACCCTGACCGTTGCCTTTTTAAAAATTTATTTTGTGTATTTTTACCCCTTCTCATTAGACTATATTCATTTATTACTGTTGCATATCTACTCTGGAAAAAAAATAAATAAATAAAAAAAGGGTGCTGTTGCTGTCCGTGGTGCTGAACTCTCAAACGCTGTACATGAAACCGCATTTCCATTTCAAAGCTCTCTTCCTACATCTGTACACACGCAAACATGAATATCAGCTATTTATAATGCGCAGCGTGGGCTAAATAAATACATAATTTAAGACAAAAAACGTGGAAATCCGCACTGATTGATTTCCTGAATTTCTGTATTGAAATTGTGCGATCATTTGGACAGTAAGTATTTGATCAAAAGTTTCATCTAGTGAAAATATTTAGTGCAAATATTGTTTTTTATATTCAAATATAGACATACAGATACATACAGGCTTATATGCTTAGTGAAATGTTGCTTTTGTATTTAAAGGTTCACCGTGGAATTTTTCTGGTGGGAGGTGGTCCATAGTGTGACATCACAAGGTGGAACAGAGGGTTTTCAGTTTGAGAGAAGAACTCAGCCTAAATATGCAGGGCTTGTGTGTGTGTGTGTTTTGTTTTTTTTTTACAAAGAAAAGTAAAAAATTTAATTAGAAAAAAGAGAAATATCAAAAATATCCCTTGTAAATTAAAAAAAAAATCTAATATGTCACAAAAATTAACCAAGATTTTATAATGTTAAATATTTATTCTTAATCATATATTATTATTATTAAATATTTATTAAATACGTCACCAAAATAAACCAAGATTTTATAATGACTACATATTTATTATTAAATATTTATTATTATTATTATTATTATTATTATTATTATTATTATTATTATTATTATTAAATGTGTTACCAAAATTAACTAAGCTTTTATAATTAAATATTTATTATTACATATGTATTATTATTTTTTAAATATTTATTAAATATGTCACAAAAATTAACCAAGATTTTACAATTATTAAATATTTATTATTAAATATGTATTATTATTACATATGTCTTATTATTATTAAATATTTACTTACTGAATATTTATCAAACATGTATTATATTATTATTATTATTATATTATTATTATTATTATTATTATTATTATTATTATTATTATTATTATTATTATTATTATTATTATTATTATTATTAAATATGGATTAAATATGTCACAAAAATTAACCAAGATTTTACAATTATTAAATATTTACTTACTGAATATTTATCAAACATTTATTATATTATTATTATTATTATTATTATTATTGTTATTATTATTATTATTATTATTATTATTATTATTATCATTATTATTATTATTATTATTATTATTATTATTATTGCGCGAGTCGTACCTTGAGGAAGGACAGGTTGCGGTTGCGGTCGATGCTGGTGATCTCCAGGTTGCCCATGACGACCTCACAGTTCTCGTAGCCCTTCTTGAGCGTGCGGTACTGCTGCTCCAGGTCCGACAGGGTGCTCAGCTTGTTCTCCGTGCCGGGACACACTGCACACAGAGGGCCAAACAGTGAGAGGAGGAAAAAGTGTAAGGGTTTAAATGGTTTCATGTTCAGCGATTAGAAACGGGAGGACTAAAGGGGAGAGTAAGAGAAAGGAGGGGTGTGGTCTGAAGGACTAAAGGGGAGAGAGAGGGGGCGGAGTCTTGAGAACTAAAGGGGAGAGTGGGGACGGGTATGGCTTAACTAAAGGGGCGAGTGAGGACTAAAGGGGGGATTGAGGGGAGAGGAGGGACGGGGTCTGGAGGACTAAAGGGGAGAGGGGAGAGTGAGGACTAAAGGGGAAAGTGAGGACTAAAGGGGAGATTGAGGACTAAAGGGGAGAGTGAGGACTAAAGGGGTGAGAGGAAAGTGAGGACTAAAGGGAAAAGTGAGGACTAAAGGAAAGTGAGGACTAAAGGGGAGAGAGGAAAGTGAGGACTAAAGGAAAGAGAGGACTAAAGGGGAGATTGAGGACTAAAGGGGAGAGTGAGGACTAAAGGGGTGAGAGGAAAGTGAGGACTAAAGGAAAGTGAGGACTAAAGGGAAAAGTGAGGACTAAAGGGAAAAGTGAGGACTAAAGGAAAGTGAGGACTAAAGGGAAAAGTGAGGACTAAAGGGGAGAGAGGACTAAAGGGCAGAGTGAGGACTAAACAGAAGAGTGAGGACTAAAGTGTTGAATAAGGACTAAAGGGGAGAGTGAGGACTAACGGGCAGAGAGAGGACTAAAGGGCAGAGAGAGGCCAAAAGAGGATATTGAGGGGGGAGGAGCGATGGCATCTGGAGGACTAAAAGGAGGAGTGAAGACGAGTGATTCTATTAATGTAGTGAGGAACAGAATCAGTCAATTTCAATGTGTCAAAATTGTTCCAATATTTATGACTATATATTTATCACTTGCCTGATATATCACAGCAAGATATTGACAATACTTTTTCTTAAATACACTTTTGAAATGATATCTTATAGGTGTTTCAATGACTTTTAATATAGTAGTGAGACTTGTCATACTGCGGCTTTACACAGAATCTACGCTGAAATCACTGGCATTATAAGCAATTAATAAGCAATTTAAATTAAACCAACGCAACAACTACACCCATCTGCACTGAAGTCTTTTCCTCAATTGACAACACCTGCTCGCTTTTAAACCCAGCTGGAAGTACATCCCCAAAGGAAAGTACCACTTATTCGACGGGTATATTTCAGTGTTCAAGTGTCAAGATTTTCGTTTATGGGCCCAAGTCCCCTTTGCATTAAATAAAGTGTCTGAAATAAACTATACAGTGCTGAAAATAAACTATAAAACCAAAAACACAAAACAAAGAAACAGAATTTAAAGCAGTTCTCCCCTCCACGCGGTCCAGCCCACGGCCTCCTCCAAAGGCTTTAACCCCCGAAGACCGAAGGGCAATTTTAGTACATTTCTCCTCGCCTGGATTATTTTCTTAATTTTGCTTTTAAAACTGCCCCTTTTACCCCCTAATGAAGTGTTCTACATCCTTTTGTTCAGTCCAACCTGTTATTTCACAATCTGCTGCTGTAGTTGTGTCATGTGACTGTGACAAAAGCTACGGGACCAGAAATAGAGATGAAAAAAACAAACAGGAAATAAAATTCACACTCTTTTATACAAAACACACGGCAAACATGTAACTTTTTGGACATAAAAAATGCTTAATTTAGGGCCTCAGCTACAAAAATGCAAAATATCAAGTCTGTAAGTAAATTAAAAATCTCCTTATTGCCCTAAAAACAAAAAAAAGTGCAGTTGTCCCATGACTTTCCTGGTTCAGTGCTGGAAACAGCTCCTGTAAAGTCCAGGGCCACAGCCACAGCACTTCTGCATTTCCAGGGTGGAAATTACATTTGGATTTGTTCATTTTGAGTGAAATTAACCTTTCAAATAAAAATAGCAAAGGGATGCTCAATTACACACACCGAGATCCGCAATTTGCCATTTATTTGAGAATTAACTGCACTTAGAGCGACTTTTTCACTCATTATAAACACACACAGTCAGAGGAGTCGACCATCTTGACTCACTTCACTCTTTGGCAAAGTTTGGCTCGATCAAAATGGACGGAGCGCATGAGTTTGGCAGAAAACAAAGTTCCTACTGGACACTCGTCATTACGCAGCGTGCGACATAGGATAATGCCGCAGATATGTATATACGTCTCCACTTTCAGAGGGAACAAAGTAAGTTTCTATTTTTTACGGTTAGAAAGTTCTGCGCGGTTGTAGAAAACTTATTCCTCGGAATCGTATATCATGTCGTAGGTCTTAAATGTCTCCTTTGTCTGGACCATGTGGAGCTGCAGGTGAGTGTAGTTAACAGACGTAAATGAAATCAATAATAATAACTAATAAATAATAATTAATAAAGTATATTTAAATGAATGTGTTATGTGATGCTTAACAAAAGACCTAAGAATTATAGTAACTGTATTGATGGGATATTGGGAAATTAACAAAATGTGTGAAATGAAGCAAATACAGAGAGTATTTAAAAACTTCCAACATCCAACTGAAGTACACAAATACTACACGTCAATACTACCAACCGTCTCCAAGCATATATCACCGTCGATAGTCCATAAATGACCGTCAGATCTGATAGAACACAGAACACATATCACCTCCCCGCCGTCCGCCCTTTTCTCTCTCCTCCGATACCTTCAAAGTCTTCACCGTGGCACCCGGCGCTCACAGAGTAAAGGTCAAACGCCGCTATTTGAATATGTTTGATTAAAGCCGGCGCCCCAGACACCCACCACCCCCACTACCCGCCCCTCGCCACAGGGCAGCGCCGCGGAGAAAATCAAACTACCTCCTCCTCTTTCTCTAGCTCACCCCAGAGTGTCTTATTTCGGAGCTAGAATCTATTGTCTCTTCGACTTTTCTACATAAATTGGGTTATTGTGAGCTTAAGTTGCGATATAAAGAGACCACTGGATGTTTTTTTTCCCTGGAATCAGTATCTCTACATGTGTGACGGCCGCTTCATTCCAGCGTCTGTTGAATTCCAACACAATCACACCTCATTCTGCTTCATGAGGCACTGAACCAAATCTGATTTAAGGAGGAAAAGGAGAAAAAACGCTGTATTATTCCACCAAATATTGATTTCTGAACTCTTCTTAAGTTCATTAGTATTGTGTTGTTTTAAAATGAATCTGATCTTGTTTTCTTGCATTATTTGAAGTCTGAAAACATTTCGTCTTTTTGGTTATTTTGACCATTTGTCATTTTCTGCTAAATAAATGCTTTAAATGACAATATTTTTATTTGGAATTGGGGAGAAATGCTGTCAGTCGTTTATAGAATGAAACAAAAATGTTCATTTTACTCAAACACAAACCTATAAGAAGTAAAATCAGGACTAAAGGGCAGAGTGAGGACGAAAAGGGAAACTGAGGACTAAAACGCAGAGTGACAACTAAAGAGGAGAGTGAGGACTAAAGGTGAGAGTGAGGACTAAAGGGCAGAGTGAGGACTAAAAGGTAAAGTGAGGACTAAAATGCAGACTGAGGACTAAAGGTGAGAGTGAGGACTAAAGGGCAGAGTGAGGACTAAAGGGCAGAGTGAGGACTAAAATGCAGAGTGAGGACTAAATGGCAGAGTGAGGACTAAAGGGCAGAGTGAGGACTAAAAGGCAAAGTGAGGACTAAAACGCAGAGTGACAACTAAAGAGGAGAGTGAGGACTAAAAGGTAAAGTGAGGACTAAAATGCAGAGTGAGGACTAAAAGGCAGAATGAGGACTAAAGGGCAGAGTGAGGACTAAAGGAGAGAGTGAGGACTAAAAGGTAAAGTGAGGACTAAAATGCAGAGTGACAACTAAAGAGGAGAGTGAGGACTAAAGGGCAGAGTGAGGACTAAAGGGCATAGTGAGGACTAAAGGGCATAGTGAGGACAAAAAGGCAGAGTGAGGACTAAAGGGCAGAGTGAGGATAAACAGGACAATATTTTTATTTGAAATTTGGGAGAAATGATGTCGGGTGTTTATAGAATGAAACATTTTACTCAAACACAAACCTATAAGTAGTAAAATCAGAGAAACTGACCATTTTGCAGTGCTCTCTTATTTTTTCCAGAACTGTATATCGTTCTGAAAATACTATATTCATCAAAAACAACATATTAAAATCAATTAGTTTCAGTTTCATTTTTGACGTTGAATCTTCCCCCTTTTAGAGCACGATCACAACACAATCAGCGCTCATCCCGCTAAGGAAACTACTGCATTGTATCAGGTTTGTGACGTTGCAGTAATCATTTTTAGTATATTTATGGGAAATAGATGTGTGATGTGTTTTTATAAATTAGCCTTATGCATTTCGATACAGACATGGAGTAAAACTGGGCCTCATATCATTGATTAAGCTTGTTTAAGGCTTTAAGGTTTAAGGCTGTTTGTTTGCGGGTCCGTCACCTGCTTGTTTCTATGGATATGTCATTACTCCAGCTCGTATGTCACGTACAAACACAGGGAGGACTGCAGTAAAAGTTCTTTCATAACAAACAAAGATCCAAAAATCAAAACTAAACAGCCAAGACGAGACATTGATAAAGAAAATGGTGCAACAAAGGGCAGAGGATATATCCACACACAGATGAACGAGACACAGGGAGACACATTAGGACAGAGCAAACTATTAATACAACAGGAAGTAAAACTCAGAAACACAGGCAGACAAGACCAATGTCAAAATAAAACATGAACCATAACAACAAATGTCAAAATAACACATGAACCTTGACATCGTAGGGCCTAAAACGAGACTTAAAACCAGGGGACCAGGGCCTTCTCTGTGTTTTAAGTCTCGTCTTAAGACCCCTTTTATTCTTTGGCTTTACACCACGTGAGTTGTGTGATCCTCTGTGTCTTTTATTTATGTTTTACTTATTTTATTGCTTTTATTTATTGGTATTCTGTGGTGCTGCTCTTATCTTATTTTTAGGGTTTTATTGTTTTAAGACGAGTATGATCAAATCTGAGCGTTTATTTTCATTTTATTATTGCTGTTCTTACTCTACTATGAAGTGGATTGGATTACTCTATCTCGAATGTTCCACAGTGTGACATTAAACAGCCCTACT
The DNA here is from genome assembly GCA_034769755.1 of Odontamblyopus lacepedii. Classification (NCBI taxonomy): domain Eukaryota; kingdom Metazoa; phylum Chordata; class Actinopteri; order Gobiiformes; family Gobiidae; genus Odontamblyopus; species Odontamblyopus lacepedii. The sequence goes on from CM068366.1 coordinate 20,512,773, forward strand.
TTACATTTATTCAATTACAGATGGTTTTATAGCTCAAAAACACTTCGAAAAACAAGCATTCTGACTGTGAGTGGGGTTTCCGCTCCACAGATCGGACCTGTAACTTGGCCTGGTTTGGTCTCCATGAAGATAGAAAGGTTTAATAACATCTCCATGGAAAAAAGCTCACAAGAATCCATTTAGCACAATATAGGATCTTTAAAATCATGCTTATATGATCCAGAACCATGGATAGCGTCGGCAAGTTGTTTAAAAAGACTCTTTTCATACACTTTACAGTATCCCTCAGGCTATGTGTAATATTTAGCATAGATATGAAAGAAGCATGTCCCAGTCGATAAGGTCACCAGTGACACGGGTGGGTGTACATTTATTGTAGCTCGCGATTGAAATGCATAATGTACGTCTGTTTATTTAAATTAAGCAAAAGCCAATCACGTTTTTTTTTTTAGTTTAGCGAGTTTGGAACGAGACGCGAAACAAAATGGCTAAAGATATCAAGCAACTGTCCTTTACTATCCACCATTCCCACGGTACATCCACTCTACTGTATTGAATGTCTTTTAAGTGTCTTGCCCAAGGACACAACCACAGTCTGCACTTGTTAGAGCCAAGATCAAACCGCCAAAAATATATTTAATAGATGTAAAGCTTGACGTACTATTTGAAGTTTTATAAAGAAGTGGCTGTATACGTATTATTAGTAGAAGTAGTATTAGGCACAAATGTGAGGTAAGGTTGATGGTTCAGTTCCAGTACTTCCTGGGACTATAACACAATAGTCTAATGCAATATTGAAAGTAATACTGAGCAAAGATTCCAACACAAATATGTAATAAAAGCGCATTTTCACCACCTGTAACATACAGTAAAATGGGAGAGTAGGAAGTGTCTTGCCCGTGAGCACAATGCCTGGTTATATTTGTACTGGTAGGTGAGCTTTCATTCACACGTGACAAGTTGGTGTGATGGAAAAAACAAAAGAAAAATGATCGAAAATAGATTGAATTGACATCATTTTGCTCCTGATGAAATTTTTGCTGCTGATTTTTTTTGTCTCCTTTTCTCCGTGATCCTGATGTGAGCCAGTGTTGCCATCTAGAGAGTCACTACCACTGCTACTATTACTACTGCTACTGTTACTACTACTACCACTATTATACTCAGTACTCAGACCATATATTTAAAAAGAACTGTACCACATGGTACTGGTCATATTTTCACTGCTAGGCGAGGTTTCATTCGCACCTGACAAGTTAATGTAATAGAAACAAACAAAAACTAAAATAGATTGAAATGACATAATTTTGCTGCTGCTGAAATTTTTGCTGCTGACTTTTTTCTCCTCTTCTCCTTTTTTCCATAAGCCTTATGCAAGCCATTGTTGCCATGCAGAGAGTCACTACTACTACTACTACTACTACTACGACTACTACAACATATTTAAAAAGAACAGTACCACATATTGAACAAAACACAGGTATTTTCCTCTCCCCCTTGATTCGAGTAGTCAGCGTTGCCATGGAGAGAGCCATGGCAATGTCTTGCTCATGTGCACAATGGTTGGTTACGAGCGTTCATTCACAAGTGACAAGTTAATGTAACACTACAAAACAGATTCAATTAACAATTAACAATTAACAATTAACAAAACAGATTGAATTGCTGCTGCTGAAATTTTCGCTGCTAATTTTTATTTTTAAACATTCTTAATCACAACCCGTCGCCTTTACTACACCTTCCATCTAAACCCTGCATTTGTTCTGTTTTACAAAGACACTATTCCTGGCCTGAGCACTTCCTGTATTGTTCTATGGATTTTCTTTTATTTATTTATTTTTTTTAATATCAGGTTTTGATTTAAATTCCTAGTTACATAGTTAGTTGATAGTTAAATAGGCAAAAACTAATTAAATACATGAATAAATTAAATAATAATAATAATAATAATAATATTATTAATAATAATAATAATAATAATAATAATAATAATAATAATAATAATAATAATAATAATAATAATAATAATAATAATAATACAAGTAGTTCCAGAATGATGATAGAACCCAGCTTGTAGCCTTTACTAGATATACATATTTATAGTTGTTTAAAGCTACACCTCACTCTCCATTTCTCCTTTCACACCTTCCATCCAAATTTAAATTCCTACACATAATTTTGAGTGACAGATTAAATAGGCAAAATAAAATATTAGATAAAAATTACATATAAAGATAAATCCTTCTTATGTTAACATGACAGGACTCAACTTGTCCTACATATATACACTTTTAAAGCTGCACTCTCCATTTGTCCTTTCACACCTTCCGTCTAAACCCTGTGCATCGTTGAACTTGGCTCGAGCACTTCCTGTATTGTTTCATAGATCGTGAGCAGAGTGAAGACCTTCCATTCTAAACTCCTCTAGAACAGGACACAAAGGGAAGCTCCAGGCAGATAAATGAGACGTGCTGGCCTCATACAGGAGCTCTCAGATGGAGGGATTACAGAGGGAAGAAAGTGAGACTAGGGAAACGAAAGAGGAGAGGAAAAGAAACAGTGGTCGATGCAGTAATTTCTTTCTTCTTTTGTGAGTGTGTGTGAAAAGTTAGCTTGCGTTGCTAATATGTTGATCCAAATTGAACCTGAGAACTTTCCAATCTATTCTGTGTCTGTCTACCTACTACTACTTCTACTTCTACTAATGGTAGTACTACTACACTCAATACTCAAACTACTACCTCTGATACTACTACCACTACTACTACCGCTACTACTATGGCTTCTACTACTACTACTACTACTACCGCTACTACTACTACTGCTGCTACTGCTGCTACTACTACTACCTCTGTTACTACTACCACTACTACTACCGCTACTACTGCTACTACTACTATTACCGCTACTACTACGGCTTCTACTACTACTACTACTACTACTACTACTACCGCTACTACTACTACTGCTGCTACTGCTACTACCGCTGCGACTACTACCACTACTACTACGACTGCTACTAGTACTACTACCGCTACTACTACTACCACTACTAAAACCACATTACTACTACTACCACTACTACTACTACTACCACCATTACTAATACTACTGCTACCGCTACTACTACCACTACTACTGCTACTACTACTCCTACTACTACAACTACCACTACACTGCTACTAGTACGAGTACAATTGCTACTGCTATTACTACTACTACTACTACCACTACTACTACTACCGCTGCTACTACTAGTACTAATGCTATTGCTACAAGTACTACTACTACTGCTATTACTACTGCTACTATTGCTACTAGTACTACTACTACTACTACCGCTACTACTACTACTACTGCTACTGCTACTACCACTATTACTACTACTGCTACTAATACTGCTACTGCTACTGCTGCTACTACTACCGCTACTACTACTACTACTGCTACTGCTACTACTACTACCACTATTACTACTACTGCTACTGCTGCTACTACTACCGCTACTACTACTACTACTACTACTAGTAACTACTGCTACTACTACTACTACTACCAGTGCTACTACTACTGAACAGTACTGCATATCGAATCAAAACAGCATCTTTGTCTTCTCCTCTTTTCTCCGTGAGCAGTGTGTGAGTAGTTGGCGTCACCACAGAGAGAGCCACCACCACTACTACAAAAACTACTACAACAACAACTACTACTACCACTCTCAATACTCACCCTGTATATTTAAAAAGACCAGCACTACATATTGAGCCAAACACTGCACCTTTGTCCTCTCCTTTTTCTGCCCGAGTCATATGTGAGTAGCCAGCGTTGCCGTGGAGAGCCGGGGCAGGTAAAGTTGTTAAAGTGAGTGGAATTGGATTTAAGTTGGAGACAGTAAGAGAGAGGCCATCTTTTATTGAGCAGAGTGGAGCTGAGTGCAGTATTAGGATTCTAGTCCCTCTCCGGTCCGTAAATGTACCTCTCGCCGCACGGACCCTTCTCAAGAATATATATTTACAACGGCTTTGGTTTGTTTGAATGCTCACAAACGTTACTTTAAGATGTTAGTATGGCCTGTGTACTGCTACTACTACTGTATCTGTGAATACTATCAGTGTTACTGCTTCCTGATCAGTGCAACTACTACAACTACACATACTACTACTACCACAACTACTACGACTATAACTACTGCAACTACAATGTCTACAACGAATACAGCTACTATGACTACAACGACTACAACTCCAAATACAACAACTACTATGGCTACAACTACTACTACGACTACTCCGCCTACTACTCCAACTACTACTACTACTACGACAACAATGACTACAACTACACTACTACTACAACTACTATAACTACTGCAACTACAACTAATACTACAACTACTACTACAATGACTACAACTATGACTACTACAACTACTGCGACTACAACTACTACAATGACTACAACTACTATGACTACTATAACTACTGCAGCTACAACTACAACTACTACTAGAACTACTACTACTACTACTACGACGACTACAATGACTACTACTATAACAACTACAAATACAACAACTACGACTACAACAATAATAACAACAACTACTACTACTATGACCACTCCGACTACTACTCCGACTACTCCTACTACAACTACTATGACTACAACTACTATGACTACTAAACTACTGCGACTACAACTACTACTACAACTACAACTACTACTAGAACTACTACGACTACTATTACTACAACTACAACTCCTGCAATTACAACTATTACTACAACTACTACGACTACAACTACTAATACTAGAACTACTACAACTACTATGAAAACAACTACTATTATATATATATATATTTTTTTTTTTACGTCAACACAAAGTGAATTTTCGATTAAAGTTTTGCCGTCCATAACTGTCCAACTCCTCACTCTGAAGTCCTGTGATCGTGAACTTCCAATGTCCTCATCTCTTTCTCTCCCTCCTCCCTTTTCTCCCCATCCATCCCTTTCTTCTTGCCCTCGTTTTCTGCTCCTTGATCACCCATTCTTATCTTTTTAATCTCCTTCGCTCCCCTCTCTCCTCGTCATTACCGTCTGGCTGTCATTAAAGCTGACAATGTACACTGTCCCGCTTTAAGTATGACCAAATAGTTCCACGACTTTTTATCGGAACAAATCAAAAGTTAGAACATTTGCGGTGACCCGACTTGAACCAATGGTGGTAAAGACGGAGAATCTGGAGAAAAATTTGGAGATTTCTACCGCGTTATAATGTCGTCCATACTCCCACATGACAATTCTCCGTAAATCTATAAAAACGTGATACAAAACTGCGTACTACTACACAAACCTGATGCGATGTGCAGCAGTTTCATTTCATTTAGTTGTATTGCGATGGTGCTCTGAAGGGGGAGTGACTTAGCGTGGAGAGTTAATTCACAGTCAATACCCCATAGAAGTAAAATGCCACCTCTAATACTTTTAATAATAACTCTAAACCGTGTTGAAAGTACTGAAGTATAAACGTAAAAGTGCCGTAAGTAGGCTATTTGTACTTTTTTTTGGTCAATTTGACATTTTTTGGATACTTTTTACTTCTACTTCAGTACTAGTAGGTAACTGTATTGTTAACTCTACTAAATTTAACTCAACTGATAAGTAAAAAGTAGTTTTCATATCATTTGAGGAGTTATTTTAACACATTATTTTGAGTAAACAAAACATTATATATAAAATTGACTGAAAAGAAAAAGTATACTACTGCTACTACTGCTACTACTACTACTACTGCTACTACTGCTACTACTACTACTACTGCTACTACTACTACTACTGCTACTACTACTACTGCTACTACTGCTACTACTACTACTACTGCTACTACTACTACTACTGCTACTGCTACTACTACTACTACTACTGCTACTACTGCTACTACTACTACTGCTACTACTGCTACTACTACTACTGCTACTACTGCTACTACTGCTACTACTACTACTGCTACTACTGCTACTACTACTACTACTGCTACTACTGCTACTACTACTACTACTACTACTGCCATCACTACTACTGCTACTGCTTTCACTTCTACTACTACCACCACTACGACTACTACTACCTACTACTACCACTACTGCTATCACTACTACTACTACTACCACTACCACCACTACTGCTGCTACTACTACTACTACCTGCTACTACCACCACTACCACTACTACTACCTACTACTACTACCACTACTGGTATCACTACTACTGCTACTACTACCACTACTACTGTTACCACTACTACTACCTACCACTACTACCACAACTACTACTACTACCACAAATACTACTACTACTACCATTACTACCACTGCAAAATTAACACAATTCTTTATCAACACCACTGCATTTAACATCAACCTTTAACATGTTTACATTTTACTCTTGAAGTACATTTAAGAAGTACAGGCACTTCAATACTTTTACTAGGCTGATATTTTTAGATTGGTTTAAAATATTCTTATTAGATATTTTTATGACCAAAATCAACACGATTATCAATCTAACCACACTTAACACTTGTACTTTTTACTCTTGAGGTACATTTTTAAATCGGTACTTCTATACTTTTACTAGACAGGTATTTTTAGATTTTCTTTTTTGGTACTTTTACTTGAGTATTTTAAGCCTCTGCGTCTGTACTTCTACTACTGTTCCTAAGTACGGAACGTAGTAATTGGCTAACATTATAGCGCATTAGCTAAAATAGTACTTTCTGGACTCGCTCAAACAAAATACAGTAAGTGCAGAGTTAGCATTCTCTATAGGAAAAACAAGAGGCTGCCCAAGGTTAATGTGTAGTTTACATGCGGGGCAATGAGATGGAAAATTAGCAACTTTATAGCTCAATATTGTAGCCCGGCAAAAAAAAATAAATATAAAAAAGTTACGCATACTGTTTTTTTGAGGTTTCTATTGTGTTATAAAGTTGTTTTTTGGTAGAATAATCAGTAACATTTTACAATAACTGCACTTTTAATAGTCTTAATAAAGCTTAGTAATTGCATTGGGTAAGTTTTCCGCCGGAAGGTCCGTCAAATGCTTTTCTCCATAGATTTTTTTTATTGCTTAGACTGGAATGTTTCACAGTATGGTATTAAACCTTTCTATCGTCGTGGAGACTGAACCAGACCAAGTTACAGGTCAGATCTGTGGAGAGGCGACCCCGCTCAGTCAGATGGTCTGTTTTTCTAGGTATTTTTGAGCTGTAAAACCAACTGTAATTGAATAAATGTAAACTAGAGATGTTTAATGTCACACTGTGGGACATTTCAAGCAGGTATCCATGGAAATATGCAGGTGACGGACCCCCAACCAAAATGTTACGCCTTGAAACAACAATAAGAAATTCCTATTCAAGATACGCACGGATTATTTTCAAAAATTTGGATTTGCTTAAAGCGCTTGATATCAAAATATATCCACCATGTTCCGTGTTTAATTGACAGAGAATCAGGACGTGCGTGATAGCATGCTAGTTTTTGTTAGTATTATCGTCATAGCAACAAAAACGGTTTCTGAAAATTGGAAAAACTCATCGCGTTGAATAATTAGGACGCTCAGAATGCAAAATAAGTAAGGAAAAACTTTGGAACTACTTTACTACTTTTACGTTTTTAAGACCATCAGGTAAAGGTGCACCGCGTAACTTTTTTTGGTCGAGAATCCAAAATTCTTTCCTGGAATGTTCTAGAATGGCATTTTATTTAACTATCTCCAAGTTAAAGGTCAGATCTGTGGAGTAGTGTGTCTGCTCATGAAAATAATGTGTATTTTTGCAATAGTTTTGAGGAATAAAAACACCAGTAATGAAATAAATACAAGATAAATCTGTTTCGTGCCATGCCGTGGAACATCCCAGGCAAAGAAATAATCCAATAATCTCCATGGAGACAAGCTAGGGATGTAAAAATGGAGGTCACTTTTAAAAGGCAGGTATTTTTGTAGGCCGTATGCCATCTGAATTAGGAATCTGGTTGGGGCTGGATGATAAAAAACATTTTTTCGGTTGGGGCCAGGCAGTTTTTTAAACATGGCTGCCAAAACTGATTATTCTGTAGACTTTCGTACCATTTCGACCAACTAGAGCATGTAATGTCCTAGAATAGGTTTTTAGGGCTGCTGAATTTGATTCTGACATCAAAAAGTGTGTATGATGAATCCTCGATGTCCTTCTTGCTTTAGGTGCTGCTTGTTTTAAGCGTTTTTTTTTGTTTTTTTTTAAATATGGCAACCAAAACGGGTTGTTTTTTAACTTTGGCACCATTTTGTGGGAGACAGGTGAGAGACAGGGACAGGTGAGAGACAGGGACAGGTGAGAGACAGGGACAGGTGAGAGACAGGTGAGAGAAGCAGGGGCAGGTGAGAGAGACATGGACAGGTGAGAGACAAGGACAGGTGAGAGACAGGTGAGAGACAGGTGAGAGACAGAGACAGGTGAGAGACAGGTGAGAGAAGCAGGGGCAGGTGAGAGACAGGTGAGAGAGACATGGACAGGTGAGAGAGACAGGGACAGGTGAGAGACAGGTGAGAGAGACAGGGACAGGTGAGAGTGAAAGGGACAGGTGAGAGACAGGTGAGAGAGACAGGGACAGGTGAGAGACAGGTGAGAGGGACAGGTGAGAGTGAAAGGGACAGGTGAGAGAGACAGGGACAGGTGAGAGACAGGTGAGAGAGACAGGGACAGGTGAGAGACAGGTGAGAGACAGGTGAGAGAGACAGGGACAGGTGAGAGACAGGTGAGAGAGACAGGGACAGGTGAGAGACAGGTGAGAGACAGGTGAGAGAGACAGGGACAGGTGAGAGACAGGTGAGAGACAGGTGAGAGAGACAGGGACAGGTGAGAGTGAAAGGGACAGGTGAGAGACAGGTGAGAGAGACAGGGACAGGTGAGAGACAGGTGAGAGAGACAGGGACAGGTGAGAGAGACAGGGACAGGTGAGAGACAGGTGATAGAGACAGGGACAGGTGAGAGAGACAGGTGATAGAGACAGGGACAGGTGAGAGACAGGTGTAGGAGAAATGAGGAGCTAGCAAAAAGACGACTGGAACAGACTGGGGAAAAACATGGAAACAAAAGGCAGAACTGTGACAAAAACGCCTAAAACAAGCAGCACCTAAAGCAAGAAGGACATCGAGAACTCATCCTACACACTTTTGGATGTCAGAATCGAATTCAGCAGCCCGAAAAACCTATTCTAGAACATATTACATGCCCTAGTTGGTGGAAATGGTACAAACATCTACAGAATAATCCATTTTGGCAGCCATTAAAAAAAAAAAAAACTGCCTGGCTCCAACCAAAATACAGTTTTTTGATAAAAAATTAAAAGTGATATTTATTATCTGTAAACACAATGGCCTCGGAAAATACCTGTCTTACACCCCTAGACAAGCAGATGGCGAACCCTACACCAACAAAAGTTACGCAATGCACCTTTTACATTCCTAGTCTAACACTCCCATTGTCTTTTGTTTTTCTCTTCTGAACGCTTTCCTTTTTTTGGACGTTACGTAACAGATATTGTCTCAGGAACATTGTGTTGTATTCCTAGCTTACCTCGCGGTGCGCCCGTATAAATATAGCCCGGCGGTGACCTTGCGCGAGCTTCACTGTGACACGGGACTCCGCCGACCCCGAGTCCGCCCGCCTCCCACGCGCCAACGCCATTTTGAGGACTTCATTATTTATTTCGTCCCGTCTCTGTAGTCATCCTATTCCGTATGTTATTATAGAGGGGGTACCGCACTTTTAAGGGGTATTAACGGATAAAACGTGATTTCAGTTTGGTTTTTGATGCTCTAAGACTTAAGTCCTGCTTCCTTTTGTTCCTCACGCTAAGTCACTCCCCGTTCAGAGCACTATCAGCTTTTGAGCGTATGTGATACAGGATTGTGGTCAAAGCCTTGGATAGAGTCTTAAACCGTAAGAAAGGTTCAAATAGGGCCCTGGAGAGATCGCTAAATGACTCAAACACGCACGGTTGATGTATAGAACTTCTTATGGCCTGTTTTTGATGAGGGAATGATGTTATAACATGATAGAAAGCACCAAAAGACTTAATGCATAAAAAAAAAAGAAAGAAATGAAACAAACTGTTATGAATTATGATGTAAACTAAGGGAACCATATGTAAGATTTTGAATTCTAAAAACGTATCTGTGTTCCCAGAGATGAGCCAGACTTGTTCAAATCAAATATAACTTTTACTGATAACAATTGTAAAATAAATGTTGTCATTATTGCAAAAAATATATATGCACTGTTGTGAAATTTCTAAAGTATAAAAAATAAAACTGAGGATTTGTCTTAAAGGGGAACTCCGACACTTTTGAAGCTAAAGTCCGTTGCTAGAGGTGGTCGATACTGTCAGAAGCAAAAAAAAAACGGTACAGTGAACTTGTCAAGGCAACAAACTAGCAAGTTCTTAGTTTCCACGTAAAACACCAAGCTTAACAGCACTTTAACCCATCTTACAACAGCCATGAGTCTAACAAACAAAACACTCTGTCTGGCCCACTCAATAGTGTCTGGAAATGTTAGAAAACAACTTTATAAGCAGCCTTACAATAGCTTTTAATTTCCAATCAAACCAAAATTATTCAATTCTATTTCAACATTTTAAGGACTTAAACTAACCCACTATCTCTGTATGGAATCATAAATTCACTGCCCATTCAAAGTTAGACACTTCATAAAATAAAATAAATCAGTATTCAATTCAATTCAATTCAATTTTATAGCCCAGAATCACAAGTTGCCCCAATGGGCTTCAGAGTGAATAAACATGGACACATGAGCGGACATAGACATCAGCACATTGACACACACTTGGACAGTCAAACAGACAGAAAACAATCAGCAAACACATTGTCCCATCCTCAGTCTCTCAAAAAACAATGCGATCCTTGGTGCCCGAGAGCAAAAAACATCTTCTCTCCAGACACTGTTGCCAACCAGTATCAATCAATCAAATTATCACCAATTTAACTAAGGCTTCTCATCGCTAAATCAAACAGAACACTCACTTATCTTACAAAATATAATTCATTTTTTAACTAATTAAAACCAATTTTCCTCACCAGTCGTGTCTCTGAGCTTTCCCTTCACTCTGGTTTGTTTGTCCCTGCTCACCTGGACCTGATTCTACAGGTGCAGCAGACACTGACTCACCTGTAGTTTTATCGCCCTCTACTGGACACACTAAGAATAAACCGAGGGGATTAGGGGGGGAAAGGTGAATGGGGTTAGGAGCAGAGAGGAAGTTAGGAGCAGAGAGGAGGTTAGGAAGGAGCAGAGAGGAAGATAGGAAGGAGCAGAGAGGAGGTTAGGAAGGAGCAGAGAGGAAGATAGGAAGGAGCAGAGAGGAGGTTAGCAAGGAGCAGAGAGGAGGTTAGGAAGGAGTAGAGAGGAAGTTAGGAGCAGAGAGGAGGTTAGGAAGGAGCAGAGAGGAAGATAGGAAGGAGCAGAGAGGAGGTTAGCAAGGAGCAGAGAGGGAGTTAGGAAGGAGCAGAGAGGAAGTTAGGAAGGAGCAGAGAGGGAGTTAGGAAGGAGCAGAGAGGGAGTTAGGAGCAGAGAGGAGGTTAGGAGCAGAGAGGGAGTTAGGAAGGAGCAGAGAGGAAGTTAGGAAGGAGCAGAGAGGGAGTTAGGAAGGAGCAGAGAGGGAGTAAGGTAAGGAGCAGAGAGGAAGTCGCCTCTCCACAGATCTGACCTGTAACTTGGTCTGGTTTGGTCTCCCCAAAGATAGCAAGGTTTAATTCCTCCGCAGAGACATTTGAGCATTTGACGGACCTTCCACCAGAGACGTTACACAACTCGCCTTTACCACAGCAGCACATTTAAAGCTTCTGTTCTGCACAACCTTCTGATGCCATTGAGCAGAAATCGACCACGTTTTCAGGCTTAAATCCGGAGTCACGGTTCGGGAAGGCTAACGCGAGGCGACTGACCGTACCAATAACCCGCTCCCATTCACATCAGCCCACCCCGCCAATCCGCAGATCAATGCATTCCAAATAAAGAGCTTCTGCCGAGCTAGAAAACCAATAAGTGAAATTCTAAAGCAGAATGTAGAAAAAAAAAAGTGAAAAAAAATAAAATAAAATGTGTGGCCCCAGAAAATGGACCCTGATATGATTTCTAAAGGCCGGGCTAAGCTGGCAGTGTATCGACCGTGCTGCGCTGTGAAGGAGACGTAACAAAGTCTGAGCGAGTGATTAGATCAAGCGGGGGAATAAAGAGGAGGGGAATACAAAAGGATGAGGACGCATGGGGAAAAGTGAAGGTAAATACGGTATTAGCAGATGCAGAAAAAATGTGTTTGGAATGGGAAAAATAAAAGGAAAAAAATTGTATTATATATATAAAAAAAAAGGACCAAACAAAGACTGGATCAGGCCTGAACCGGGACTTAATCAGGACTAAAATCAGGACTAAATCAGACCTTTAATAGTTTTTTAACATGAACATGGGTCAAAAAACATCTTAATTGTGTCGGGTGTAGATAAAACTGAAAAAAAAAAATTGTGTTTGGAATGAAAAAAAAAGTTTAATTTTTTTTTTAAACGATGAATGAAAAAAATGTAAAAAAAAAAAAGTATTATATAAATAAATATATAAAAAGTAAAATAAAATATAAAAATGATTTTAAAAGTATTAAAAGTATTATATTATAACATTATAACATTTTATTTAAAAGTTTGAAATAGTACTTTAATTCATTTAAAAGGGGAATTTGGTAAAGGTGCTACAAATAGCTCATAAATAAAAAATATATCATCCGATTTTATTTCTATAGCACATTTTAGCAACACAAAGTGCTGCACAGAGTAGGCACAATATAAATGAACGTGTAAATTAATATAAAGCATAAAATAAATAAAAAGCAAGTCAATAAAAAACCTTAAAATACGAAATTAGCAAATAGAAAACTATCAAATAAAAAGTCAGTGAGTAAAAGTGTGTTTTTAAATGAGATTTAAAAGAATCGACTGAAGGGGTGGTCGTAATGTGAGGGGGGAGAGTGTTCCGGACTTTCAGGGCAACTACAGCAAAGGCACGCCGACTTTTGCGTCTCGTTTTTGGGATGAAACGTTGGAGCCCTCAGACCTCAGAGCGCGCGAAGTAGTGTAGGAACTGTGAGGTCCGAGATGTAAGTAGCGTCGTTGCTGCAGCTGAATCAAACCCGTGTTTTGCTTTAAGATGGTATTTTAAACTTAATAATAATAATAATAATACATTTTATTTGTAATGCACTTTACATTTCAATGAAATCTCAAAGTGCTACAGTGAAAGCATAAAAAGATGATTAAAAAAACCACTTACAAAGTACATTTAAAACATCCTAGCACAAGGTAAACAAGGCAAAAACCTAGTAGGCCTTTTTAAACAGAAATGTCTTAAGTCTTTTCTTAAAAGCCTCCAGACTCTGAGGCATCCTCAGGGACTCTGGGAGGGCATTCCACAGGCGTGGGGCTGCAGCCTGAAAAGCTCTGTCTCCCATAGAACTTGTGCTTCTGTGGAAAGAGAGTTCATCGCTGCAACATCTGCAAACTACCTTAGTTTGATCTAAAGTCGCATAGACCTGATCACTGACCTAATAACCTGCACCGCCTTTCAGGTCACCAACCACACTTTCCATAGAGGAGCGTTCAAAATAAAATGTGTGATAATCTGCGTAAAAAAAAAAAACACATTAGGGTGATTTTTTTGTGTGATTAATAACTTTTCCCTACATAAAAACAAACAATAACATTTTAAAATCACCTCTAAAGTGACTAGGAAGCCAGTGCAAAGAGGATAAACAACATGCGCCCGTTAAAAGCTGCAGGATTTTGGACGAGCTGTAAGTGTGACAGGTTTTCTTGGCTCAAACTGGTGTACAGGGAATTACAGGAGTCAAGACGTGTAGAGATAAAAGCCCGGATCACCCGCTCCAAATAAAAGATAAAACAGGTTTGAGTCTGGATAAAAGTCACAAGTGATAAAAACTGGATTTAACCACTGCATTTATCTGCTTGTCTGCTTATCACCATCAATAAATAATAATATATCATGAACAATATATAAATAAATACAAATATTCTGTGTAATTTATAGTTGGGAGAAACATACAAATATATACATTTTTACACATATATATATATAATTTAAAATGTTTATTTAATAGTAATTTCAAGTGTTAAACAGATTGCTTACTCCCACAAACTTGAAGCATTTTCAGCTCATGTCACGGCTTGCACCATAAAGTTGCGTTAAACCATCAAAAAACCTTTTTTTTTTTTTTTAAATCTAAGAAGTAAAAAAAAATCAAATCTTTCATGTCCGTTCTCACTTACATTTTCAATTTGCGCTGAACCTTTACGATCTTAAACCTCACCTCCGCAACCGCAAAAACGGTCATCTTTCCACGTTTATCGTCCGTTTTAAAACAGCCACGAGCTATTTTAACTCCTCCGCCACGTTATTAGCCAAGGCCGGGAGTCTGACCCCACCGCGGAAGAAGAGAGGGTTTCATTTGTGTTATCTTCCGCCATCTCTTCTCTCGCTAATATGCACTGTGAGGTCTGTGTGAGCCGCCGTAAGCCCTGTTCTGCTCTGTCAGGGCTTCCTCCAATGTAGTCTCCATGTAGTTCTGTCAGTAACGCTGTTTAAAAGGGCCATATGACACTATTTTCTGATCTGAGGTGGCATATAGGAGGTGTTCTACTGTGTTTTTAAACTCCACACACCTTCACTAGAATCATTTGGATGGTATCAGATCTGTAATTGTCCATCTCTACTGAACTAAGGTAAAAGGAGCTGTTCACTTGAAAAATACTAGCACTACATGACGTCACAAGGTGGAACAAGGCATTTTGAGCTTTGGAGATGTAGACATACTAATAATAAACGGTTACAAGAGTCAATTTTGTGTAGTTTTGTACTTATTCCGTGTTACCCTTTCTTTTAAAAATATTTTTTATTTTCATTGCACTGAAAACCATCTGTCCTTACTGTGAGTGGGCTTGCATCTCCATAAACCTGACACTTCACAGTCTGGTAACAATCTTCCTTCCACGTTTATGGCATAAAAATGTATCTATCTCCATGGAGAATGTTCCGAAGCATGACTTTAACTTCCTGTCTTCATGGAATCATGTAGTTGCTGATTTAAATGTCCTGCATTACGCACAATTGACTCTTGTGAGCTTTAAGTCGTTTTCTAATGTTGTTACCTCCTCAAAAACAGACCTGGAGTCATGTTTTGAGTCAATATCACTGCATTTTAGACTTAAAAAAAACAAAAAAGAAATAAAATCTGTGTGAAATACTTTTAGTTTTACGTTTTAGTCTTAAAGTACATTTTTAAACATGCACTTTTACTTAAGTTAAAGTTTTCATGGGATTTTAACACTTTTAGTTTGACTTGCATAGCTTTTTGCTTTTACTTTACTTTTACTTAAAGGTGCATTGTGCTACCTGCTTGTCTCCATGGAGATGTTAATACTTTGTCCGGAATCTTCCACAGTATGACATTAAACACATTCATCTAGCATTTATTCATCACGGGTGTTTCTGTTGTTCAAAAATACCGTCACTTTGTTTGTGAATACCTTTGACTCTCCACAGATCTGAACTCTTACTCTATACTGCGGAACATTCTAAACAAAGCAGTGACATCTCCACGGAGACGAATAGGTGATGGACCCTCCGCTATGCCGTCTCCGCTCCTCGTTTCGTCGAGCTGAACCGGCTGGCGGAGATGGTGCGTTCCGGCTCGGAGCGCCGTACGAGCCCGGACCATATGGGATCTGACATTTTGAACGAAAGTCGGGCGGCGTTCGGTCACGAAAACGACATTGTTCGACAAAAGAGCGCGGCGCATGTCCTGTTTATCTGCACGCAGTTGAGTGAGCCAAGCTGGGTTCAGTGCATATGGTTTCTTTATTTATGTAACGATTCAAGAGTGGAAGAAAAAAAGGTGCGTTTTGTAACTTTTCCATTGGAGCGTCCGTTAACTCGGATGCGTTTCTCCGTCTCCGTGGAGATTATTATTATTATTCCTTGGTCTGGAATGTTTCGCAGTATGGCTTTGAACCTTTCTATCTTCTTTGAGACCAAACCAGACCAAGTTACAGGTCAGATCTACGGAAAGGCGGCCCCACTCACAACCAGAACGGCAGTTTTTTTGAAGTATTTTTGAGCTATAAAACCACCTGTAATTGAATAAACGTAGAGCTAAGGTAGAGCTGTTTAATGTCACACTGCGGAACATTCCAGGCAGTGCAGTGATGTATCCATAGAAACAAGCAGGTGACGGACCCCCAACCAAAAAGTTACACAGTGCACCTTGAGATAATTTTGGCAATTAAACTAACAGCAAAATAAGTGTATGGGGAATTAGACATTAATAAAGACTGAATAAATACTAATTAATGACAAGTTAACCATTTACAACTAGGCTAATTAGCAGGTAGTTAGATGTTAAAAATAAAGCGTTACCCAAAGTACTTGTGTGTTTGTAGTCGTGTAATTTTGTAATTGGAACCAGCTGAAAGACAGTCCATATGCAACTTTGCTCTATTGACTTTTCCTTAAAAAAAAAAAATAAAAATAATAATAATAATAATTATAATGGTTTTTTTTTGTATCTAAAACCTGTGCTAGAATGAAACATAGACTTTATATTGCAACTTTTGGTTCCTCCTTAAAAATCCATTTTTGTACCTGGAGTGTTTGACAGGACGGTAATAAACATATCGACTTTGCATTTATTCTGTCGCTTATTCGTCGTATTGCAAAAAAATAAGTATAAATAAATGAATAATAATGAACATATCTTTATAAATGTTCATTGTTACGGTGAGGGGGCTTGCCTTTCCACAGATCTGACCTGTAACATGGCAGATTTCCTTGATTTGTTTGATACAGGATTGTTACGCCATATTAAAACAAGCGGAAGCCAAACATATGGAACTTAAGGGGTGTACGTTTATATATTTTGGGTACTGTATTACGTTCTGAATTGTTTCCCATTTAAATTAACATTGATAAAAAAAATTAGCAAGAAAAAAGTACTGGAGTAACATGACTTTGAAGTAACGTTACACCTTACATCAGGGGTGTCCAGACTTTTTTCATCAAGGGCCTCAGACCAGTTGTTTTGGCCCTCAGGCTTCCAGGTGAATTAGTCCATACTGCCGCAAGTAGTACTTTTTACTGCATGTTTTTGGAATCTACATTGATCAAGCAAATGAAGTGTGTTGTTTTGAGGGTCTGAGCCTGAACAAATGTCTGGAGGGTCATTCAAAACTGATATAAATGCCCAGATTTGAATTACTCGACCCTCAGCCCTCACACTGATCTGTGTTTTAATATGTGGCCCTTGATGAAAAAAGTTTGGACGTGGCCTAATACCATAGTTGCCTAACTCATATTTTTGGGAAAAAAGAAAAAAAAACATATATTTTTTATATTATTGATACTATAACAGAAAGTTCAACCGGATGTGTGAACAAGTTTCCATAAAAAGAAAGACACAATACTGATTTCAGGTGATGCAGCAGTGGGCGGAAACTAAAGTTAGGCAAATATCACAATTTGGCCAAAAAATGACTTAGGAAATTATGCTATTAAGCTAATGATTTTTGATTGAAGTGCACTCAACTCCTCTTACTTGATTAAAATTTCCGTTTAGGATTCGAACATTTGTGTTTCTTGCACTGCTATTTCACTCCTCTCTATCAGATTATGCACATTATTTCATGTTTTCTCCTTCAAACTCAATACTTTTTAGTTTTTTGGGGGGGTTTTTGGGTTATAAATCAGATATTATGTCAAGACAGTTACTTTTATCTGAGTAATCGCAGTACATTCTCTATGTACTTCTACTTGAGTCATATTATTTTGAAGTAACGTTACTTTTACCAATGTTACTTTTTACTTTTACGTGTGTTCTTGGCTACACTACCCATGCTTGTAACTTTTCATCTTCTTTTCATCGTCTGGTTTCCATGGAGATGTCATGGAATGTCCCACAGTGTGACATTTAATAGCTCTAATTTACATTTACATTCAATTACAGTTGGTTTTATAGCTCGAAAATACCTTAAAAAACAGAAATTCTGACTGAGATCTGACCTGCAACTTGGTCTGATTTGGTCTCCTTGAAGATAAAAAGGTTTAATGCCGTACTGTGAAACTTTCCAGACAAAACATCTCCATGAAGAAAAGCATTTGACGGACCTAAAATTGAAATCCATCTCTAAAAGCCCAGTCTAACAGTGGATCTCCGGGCGAGGTAATACCACGAGACGCCGGGTCAATCGCCGGTTCAATGGAATGTTCGGTTACAACTAAAGCGTGTGACCCGGGTAACAAAGCGCTATCGATTTGTATTTAGCGGTACATTATGGTGTGTGCGGACGCGGGGGGAATACAGAGATATCCTGGACAAAGCAGAGGTCACCCAGACACTCGGCGCGTTTTCTGGTCCACCGTAAAGAACAATGGAAGTAACCGTAATCACTAGTGACCTCCAGAGTGACCGCATGGTGATACTTTAGAGTAACTACTTTCATTTTCCATAAAAGATGAACAAAGATTGAACAACTAACCTTAATTAAAGCGACAATAAGTCACTTTTTAGCTCGGACCATTTAAAACATTTAAATAGATAAATAAGTAAATAAATATAACAGTTTTCACACAATTGCAATTCAAGGGTTACTGGAGATTTTTTTCCCTTTTTTTGTAAATAAATACATAAAAAAATACCAAATGAAGTAAAAAAAAAAGGAAAATGTGTAGAAAGCCACTCCTTTTGAAGAATTTAGTCAGAGAAGACTTAGATTACTCAACAGATAATCGAGAAATAACAGAAAAGATTGCTAAAATTTGGGTGAAGTGAACAAACAAACAAAAAAAACATGAATTTATTTATTTGGTTATTTATTTAGTTATTTACTTAACTTACTTTACTTCAAATACCTTATGTACTTAAAAAAGTGTATCCTATTTTGTGAAAAAAAAAAGAAAAAGGTGTTTCGGTATTTGTTTAGTTACTTACTTTCTAACTTACTTACTTTATATACTTTAAACACTTTTGATACTTTCCATACACTTTTATTCATTCTTTCTTTTTCTGTCTCCAATTCAAGCGTTGGCATAAACCATCGCCCCTGCCTCCTCCAAAAACCGCCCCACATTCCGGTGACTGCACACGTGCGCGGCAGCCCGAACCTCCGGCGGGCCCCGGGGATCCCGCAGGAAAATAAGTTTGTGTTGGCTGTAATGAGCGAGTGAAAGGCAAATGAAGCCCTGGGTGTGCCGGGCCCTATCTGGAACGCGACAGGCTGCGTCGGGGGACACGCTTTATTGCGGAGAGAATCCAAAACGTCACTCATACCGCTTCCTCGTCTCCTTTCCTTGCCTCCTCGTTCCCTCGCTGTCGTCGCCGCCTCCTTTACCCCCCTCTTCCCTTTCCGATTCACCGTTTTTCCCGAGGATTCGGCCAACAGTAGCCCCGCGGTGCCTCTGCGCTTTGACCTTGCGTTCGTTCTGACGCCGCAATTGTCCGTACGCCAGCGCTGAGAGACTGACGGTTAGATCAGAAATTCAAGCACAGTCAAGGTCTGTTTTGATTTTTAAAATAGATTTTATATATAACACTAACACAGCACAATACAAAACGTGTCAATCTAGTTATTTTGTCATCCTTTTTTGACTAGGAAGCAAATCGAGAACGCTGTGTCGCTCTAGGGCGCCTGTAGATTTAGTCTGCATACCATTACTACGTCTTACCCCTACCCCTTAGTTTTGAGCGTTCACGTGAGGGCGAGGGGTGTCTCAATTCTAATTTTGATCGAGGGCGAGGGCGATCTAGGTCCACACACCCCTTGAAACGAAGTAAGCTCTCGACCAGACTTGAAACGAAGGGGTCAAGCTCAGGCAGGTGGGATCG
Source organism: Odontamblyopus lacepedii (assembly GCA_034769755.1). NCBI lineage: Eukaryota > Metazoa > Chordata > Actinopteri > Gobiiformes > Gobiidae > Odontamblyopus > Odontamblyopus lacepedii. The sequence goes on from CM068366.1 coordinate 20,532,778, forward strand.
GGACGGCAGCATCACCTCAACCAGCCGAGGAATCTCAAAAATCGAAGTATTTTCAGAAGTTGTAATTAATTGTTAATTTGCAGTCTAACATGACGTGACAATTATGACGTTCGTGTTCTATGTTGTTGCGGTTTTAATTGTAGTAATGCCTGTTTAGCCGACGTTATCGTTGACATGGAACTTTCATGTTTAAACAGGAGAGCTATTTGTCGGCATCTTCGTTTTTTGAGTTAATTGTTGACGTTCTAGATCAGGGGTCGGCAACAGATTCATTCACGAGATAATATGATGACGGAACACAAGCAGACGCATTTTTGGTTCACTGCGGGTGGATAATATAAACTTCGATTTTTATTTCCTACGAGGACTCAAATAGACATTGAGTCATAATGTGTTTAATGCAGCTTTGTTCACATTTGTTTCTGTTTTAGAGAAAGGAAACTTAAAACCACATGGCTCGTTTGCATAAGTGCTGAAAGAAACAGCTCGGTGCTGATGTGTTCCGCTTCTGTCGGACTAAAGGACACGACTCAGTGGAATATGAGTGTTCTTTCTGTTAGAGGTTCTGCTGCTGATGGTGAGTCTGTTCTGTGCGTATGTCGTGTTGGAGATGGTTCATGTGAAACTTTTCAGAGATTATACATCTGCAGTAGCATAGACCGTATTTATGAATGGACATATATATATAGACATATATTATCTGCAGCATTTCATTGAGTTCATAAATGCAACACACTATAGTCTTTTATACAGAGCAGAAGTAAAAAAAAAAAGATATGCAGTCGAGTCAAAAGGTTTTTGTGGCTTTGGGTGTTATCTTTCCTGTGGGAGACGCTCCAAACGGCTCTTTGAGTATTTAAGGTTGCCGACCCCTGGTCTAAGACGTAGCAGCCCGGTAGCGGCAGCGGATGGTGATGCAAATCGAGGTAATCGAGGGGTGTCCCAATTCTTAGGGGAACATTTGTATCTCTAGGCCTCTCAGCTCGGTATCGAGGGACAAAACAAAGACATACATAAAGGGGAAAAGGTAAGACAGAGTAACTTAAGACTATCAAATGTACTTTAATTAGTTTATACGGGATACTTTTGATGTTCATGTGTCCATCTCATACGGCATACAGCAATTTGAGAAATGCAGCATGAGGATTTGAATCTTATTTGGAAGTTTTTAACATTAACATATCTTAAACTGGCATATTTACATAAAGAGAGGCAAAAAAATCCAGATTTTTACCTTTTACTGGATAAATTCTTACAGAAACGTTGAGCCCGCTACAGTTTGTCACATCATTTACAGATATATTCCACATTTCATCAGAAATTATACTTTTCTGTGAGGCGCAAGTACAACTTTGAGGTTAGAAATTTGTATTTTTTCATCTTTTTTTTTTCATAGAAGTACAAATACAAATTAACAAAAAATTTGGTTTGGAAATTCAAACTTGTTGCTTAATTTTTGCTGTAATGTTGTAAAACCATCAGCATTTAGTCAGTCAGTGAATCATTGAAAGAAATATCAGGTCTGCTTCACTTTGGCTCCAGTTGCCTCCATTCCAGAATTCTGAATTTTAAAATCATTTGTAATCATTTGGGAACTGCCTTTTAGTAGAATATTTAGAAAATGCACAAGCCTTATGTTCTGCTTTATTATTTTCTACGTTTTTGTCTTAACACTATCAAATGTACTTGAATTAGTTTATTATTATTATTATTATTATTATTATTATTAGCATATTTAAATAAAGTGAGGCAAAAAATCCAAATTTTTAAGTTTTATTGGACATATTCTTACAGAAAAGTCGAATCCGCTACAGTTTGTCACTTCATTTACAAATATATGCCACATTTCATCATAAATTATACTTTTTGTGAAGCGCAAATCCAACTTTGAGGTTAGAAATTTGAATTTTTCCATCTTTTTTTTCACAAAAGATCAAATTAACTATTTCGTTTCAAATTCAAACTTTTCAATTTTTTGTTATAATGTACAAAATGTGCAAGCCTCATGTTCTGATTTATTATTATTTTCTATGTTTTTGTCTTAACATTGTCAAATGTTCTTTAATTAGTTTATTATTATTATTATTAGCATATTTACATAAAGTGAGTCATAAAAATCCATATTTTTTAAGTTTTATTGGACAAATTTTTATAGAAAAATTGAGCCTGCTACAGTTTGTCACTTCATTTACAAATATATGCCACATTTCATCATAAATTATCCTTTTTTGTGAAGTACAACTTTGAGGTTAGAAATTTGAATTTGTCCATCTTTTTTTTCCACAGAAGAGCAAATTAAGTAAAAATCTGGTTTGGAAATTCAAGCCTTATGTTCCTCTTTATTATTACTTTCTACATTTTTTGTCTTAACCCTATCAAATGTACTTTAATTCGTTTCTATGGGATAGTTTTGATGTTCCAGTGTGTATGTCTCACACGGCAGGTTGACAAATGCAGCGTGAAGATTTGAATCGATCTTATTTGGAAGTTGTTCATTTTTAACATCGACATTTCTTAAAACTGGCATATTTACATAAAGTGAGGCACACGGGCTGGAACGCTCCTTTGGCTCGCGCTCAAATGCTATCTGCAGGTGCCAAGATCCCATCAGGAAACCTACAAAAGTACGAGGACGGCGCTAAAATCCAAGTGGCACGAATTCAACCCAAAGCCAGTCCGTCAAAAGTACGAGATCGAGATTATTTTTTTCAAAACACTTTTTGACAGGTTAAGGCGTCCGTCGCGTTTTGTATATTTTTGTTTCCGTCTTTTGAATATCTCGGGCCTTATTAGGGCGACATATCCTCTGGACAGTGGATTCCGAGGCTGACTGTATTTGAAACTGACTTGAAACTTCCTAATTTCAAACAGAATTGCAAATACCAATGAAGTCGGAACAAATATTAAAACATATCCATAAAATTCTAGATCTGTTGGGTGAACAAACTGGATAAAAAAGAAAGTATAATAACTTGTTTAAGGTCCACTATGTTACTTTTTTGGTAGAGGACTGCGTTGTCTAGAATGTCCCACAGTATTGTTTTAAACTTGTATACTGTATCTCCATGGAGACGAGAAGATAACACCATAAGACCATTTTATCGGTCAGATCTGTGGATGTTTTTTAATGCTGTTTTACCAATAAAAACATCCTCATAAAAACAATGCTGAATAGATGTTTAGTGCATAGAGGCAAAGCAAAAACAACTCCTTAGAGACAAGTCCCCACCAGAAATGTTACGCAATACAACTTTAACACTTCTATATTTTGCAAAATTATGAGTCACGTTGGAATGTTACTGCATCACAAACACATCTGGAGTTGGGTTTTGTTTCATTCACACGTGTTTAAGACACAAATCCTGCATATTTAGGTTTGAGTTCTTCTCTCAAACTGAAAACACTTCCACCTGGTGATGTCATGTGGTGATACAGGAGTTCTCCATTGTGTTTTTAAACTTCATACACCTTCACTAGACTCATTTGGACAATTTCAGCTCAGGAATTGCCCATCTCCACTGACTCCACTCAACTCCAGGTCTGTTTTTGATGCAGTAACAACATTCTAACACAGCATAAAACTAACAATTTTGCAAAATATAGAAATGTTAAAGTTGTATTGCGTAACATTTCTGGTGGGGATTTGTCTCTAAGGAGATGTTTTTGCTTTGCCTTCTATGCCTCTATTTATTATTCTGTTTTTATGACTAAAATAACATTGAAAAACATCCACAATTCTGACCTATAAAATGGTCTCGTGGTGTTATCTTCTCGTCTCCATGGAGATACAGTATACAAGTTTAAAACCGTACTCTGGGACATTCCAGGCAGCGCAATCGTCTATCAGAAAAGTCACATATTGGACCTTAAAAAACATTATAACAGATCAGAAAATATCATAACACGGACCCTTGAATGTCGAGTGTAAAGCGATTAATCCAATTTAGAACAGAACATTTTCACTCTCCGTCTTCTATCATCGTGATCTTCCAATTTCCACGACTTCCCCCTCTTTTTGTCTCTCAGATTTTAATTCCTGGTGGCCACTCCCATTCATCTCTCGCCAATCAATAACCATTCGGCAGTGCACGGGGGCCCGGGGATGTAAATAGCAGAAAACTGACATTCACAGCATATAAAACAACAGGCTTTCGATATAATCAACAGAGGCGCCGGGCCCATTCCTCACACGATCCATAGCCTTATTAAAAAGAGGACAATAATTTAAGCCCGATGGACGCTACATGACAATAGTGTCTGATGAGATATGGAGGGAGAGACGGGGGGACGCCGTCGCAGAACACAGGCGGTAATAATAGGGAAGACATGCAGGATTATGGGTAATTATGGTCATCATTAAAGGTGATCATGTGAACGTATTAAACAGCGTGGTTTTCTAAAGGGTTTCGCCAAGGAGGTCGAGTTTCAACCTAAACTTAATTTTTTTCATGAATTTGAGTGTAATTTGTCTTGATCTCTGACTGTCTGTGTCTTTTCTTTGTTTTTTGTATGCTTTCTATATTTATTTTATGCCTTTGTACTGTTTTTGCTGTCTGTACAGCTCTTTGTAAACCTTGTTTCCAACCCCTTAATGCTTGAATTTAAATAGATGCATGTAAAAATGTTTTGTTTTGTGTGTTTTTCCCTTTAAGTAGATGGTAAATTAAGGGGCTGTTTACATGACAATGGTAACGGGTGGAAAACGCAAAACATTTTGCAAGACGTCCGTATCGTTTAGACGCAACAATGTTTTGGGGGGTTGGAAACGCAAAAATCTGAAAACGCCCTCCAGAGTGGAAATTTTAAACGCTTCACCCTGTCCACGCCGTATAAATGGATGAAAACAGAAAACAGTTTTCATGGCCGTGGCGTAGAGGTTACGTCACAAGCACGAGTCAGTTCCAGAAAAAAAAAAACATGACAGAGCTTCAACTTTAACTGCAAATGCCACCGGACTCGAGTCAGAAAGTGACTCCACTGATCACACAGAGTCATTTAGAGCAGAGAAAACAATTTCTACATATCGCCGACATGTTTGGTGCAGCGGAGAAGCAGCGGGGAAAAGGGTCATACTCAGGCATTTGGTCTTGGTGGTGCTGCCACTTATGCACTGGGTGTGCAAACTACATCTGCAAACTGTTTTCGGTCTCCGTGTGCAGGATTCCCCACCGAAATTGATCATGTAAACACAGAATAAGAGTGAGAACAAAAACACACTTTTACGTTTTTGCTTCAGAACGTTTCTGTGTAAACATAGCCTGAGTTGAGATTATTAATATGACTGTCGCAAAAAAAAAAAAAAAAAAAAAGAATAGAAATTTGGGCATGTTGCAAATTTGCGGCAACTAGAAAAAAAGTGCTTGCCAAAGGTTCCGTGGAAGGTTCTGCATCTGCACTAACTCCACTGGGGGGATGCAGCCTCTATCTCAGCTCATATCTTGATCCAAATGGTCTGTTGCTTATTTGTGACACTTGGCGTTAAGGGGTTAAAAGTGCTTTATAAATAAATAACATTAATAAATAACTGTGTTTTTAAAAGTGCTTTAATAATAAAAAAAAAAGTGTATATATAAAATGATTAATTCATTTAATTAATTAAAACAAAGAAAACAAAGATATACGGGAAGAGAGAAAGCGTAAATGCTAATTTGATTTGACAGCCCTAAAATGTAAATACACTCATGCAGAAACTCTGTACTACACACAAACCCCTCCCCCATCCCTTCTTTTTGGTGTTTTTTTTGTTTGTTTGTTGTTTTTTGTTTTGTATATGTGTTAGTGTGTTATTTTGTTATGTTTTATCTTTACTTTACTTTATCTGTACTTTACTTTACAGAAAATTATTTTTAAAAAGTGCTTTAATAATAAAGATTGTTATTATTATTATTATTATTATTAGTAGTAGTAGTAGTAGCAGCAGCAGCAGCAGCAGCAGCAGCAGCAGCAGCAGCAGCAGTAGTAGTAGTAGTAGTAGTAGTAGCAGTAGTAGTAGTAGTAGTAGTAGTAGTAGTAGTAGTACAGATAATAATAAATGAATTAATTTAAGCAATCAGGGTGCTGCATTCTGCATTTTATTATCCAAGAAGTGTGGCGTTAGCATGCTAGTTGTCCCTAACTTTACCATCACGGTCAAATGAACTCTCACTTCTGTAAATTGTAAAAAGGGCTGATACATTTGGGGTAAATAATTAGGATGCCTGGGATTCTTCAGGGATGAGCGGGTCCGTTGCAAATGAGAGAAATGTTCCAGTGAATTGTGGATTTGTTAAATTATTAAATTATTTAAATTATTTATGTTCATTTTTCCCTAGCAAAAGTAAACAAATAATGAAATTACCCTTAAGCTTTAAATGTGTCAGTTCAGTGTAGAAAAAAAAACAAATCTATGCCCCATCTGTTACTTTGCAAAATTAAAAAAAAATGACAAAAATAAAACTTGAATGAATAATAATTGTAAATCCCAAAGCAGGAAATGAAAACTAAAAGTCGCCATTTGCTCAGAAGAAAAGCCTCGTATTCACACCTCGCTGGGAGGCCAGAGGGCGAACCTTGAATTAGCCCGGCTTGTTCCAAACACATAACCTTGTTCCATTATTAAAAGACCGCGCCAGCCATGTTTCCTACTCATTTTCGCTCTTCGTACTGAGTAAATCATGTTACAAAAAATAAAACTCGAGAGTACACGTCTTATTTACAAAAATAAGTATCAACTTATTGCAGCGACACGGTAGCTAGGACTCCGTTTCCTCACAGCGAGAAGGTTCCAGGTTCGACTCCCGGATCTGGGCCTATCACGATAACAAATTTTGAGAGTAAATATGTGAGAGTAAGTATGATAAACAATGATACTATACAAAAAATATTCTGAATCTACAATAAATAAACACCAGAATGAAAAACTTTTGTACTTGGTTTGCATCTTTAATGAGTCATAGAAGTTCAAATCGTATCATATAGCCAAAAAATAACCCAAAATTTCCAAAGCGTAGCATAAAAAGTATACACACGATAAATCCTGACCCTCCAAAAGTACTGTAAGTCCGTATACTGTAGTAATTATTGTGACAGGCCAACCCCATCAACCCAGAACATGCGTAATGGGACAAATCCTGCAGGTAAAGTGGTCCTGGTCAAGACGAGCTGGAGATCTGCTGCTGTCAGGTTGTCCCAGTAACAGGAGTAACAGACGGGTCAAATGCAGAGGAGACGTTCTACAACTGGAACAATAACATGTACTAGGAGTTCCCAAAGCTTTTTTGGGCAACGCTAAGAGTACTCAACATTACAATCTTACTAAATAGATGACTTAACTATACAAAACAATAATACAACTACTTACTACTTATTACTAACTTACTACTAACTACTTACTGCTACTACTTACGACTAAGTACGACTACTTACTACTACTACTACTGCTAACTACTACTAACTACTTACTACTACTACCACTAACTACCCCCTATGACTACTAACTACAACTTACTGCTACTTACTACCACTACTACTACTGCTTACTCCTACTATTTACTACTAAAATACGACTTAGCACTAACTTATTACTACTACTACTTACCACTAAGTACTACTACTGTTAACTACTACTACTAACTACTTACTACTACTACCACTAACTAGCCCCTATGACTACTAACTACAACTTACTGCTACTTACTACCACTACTACTACTGCTTACTCCTACTATTTACTACTAAACTATTACTTAGCACTAACTTATTACTACTACTACTTACCACTAAGTACTACTACTGCTAACTACTACTATTAACTACTTACTACTACTACTAACTACTACTACCCCCTACGGCTACTAACTACAACTACAACTTTTACTACTACTACTACAACATCATTCTCAAACTATTTTTTATTAATTAAAAAGTGAGTATTTTACTTCGCTTATATTGTACTATTGTTTTTGACGCTCTGAGCCTCCTCTCTTTTTGCTCTCGGCGCTTAGTCACTCCCCCCTTCAGAGCGCTATCGCAACACAATCACCGTACATCCCGTTACTCGACATCGTATCGGGTTTGTCAAGTTGTTGTGTACAGTTTTGCATCATGTTTTCGTATATTTATGGAGACTTGTCACTTTGGAGCACGGGTGATGTCGGCTTGTGGGCGGAGCCTTGAATCCGTAAGAAGGGTTCGAATAGCGCCGGGAGAGATCGCCTAATTGCTCAAACATGCATGGATGACATCTAAAAGCTCTACAGGCATGTTTTCGATGAAGAAACGTTATAAAATGGTAGAAAGGTCCAACAATCTTTGACTCTTCATGCTTTATTAAGGGTAATCAATGTGTATTTACTGCTTTATTTCTTAATTTCACTCTCATTCCATTTAATTTTCTTTTCCTTTTTCGAATTTCTCCTTCTTTACTAGCTCCCCCCTCCTCCCTGCGGTACATTTGTCAGTATCAAACCCACTTTAGCTCTTCCTCCACAAGCCCCATGCCCGACAAAATGATCAAGTCCGGTTTTGTCTTTGAACGAGACCATTACGCGCTCTTCCGTTCAGACAGCCGGGAGAAGCCGATCAGACAGGCGGAAGGAAAAGAGGGGGAAAAAAAAAAAACGACGGCAAGAGACAAGAGAAGAGAGTGAACGCACTGACAAAAGAAGAGGAGATAGATGTGTAGCCGGCCGGAAATTCCGACTTGTAAAGCGTGTCTACAAAGACGTTCGGCGAGTTTGCTCATGCATGCTCGAGTCGTGAGTCGGGTTTCTTAAAAGGTATGAAAAGGAGCTTCCAAGTGAGAAAGGATGATGTGGAAAAAATAAATAAATAAACTGGCAAAAAGGATAAAAATGTGAGTGTTTTGGCTGTCGTATACGGCGAAACCAGCCAACAGCTTGTCAGAAAGTAGTTGCTTCGCTGATGTCTGACGGCAACGTTTTAGCGGCGATGAGAGGCCTTGCCAAAGAAAATAAAAATAAAATCAAGACGAGCTGGCGAAAATAGTCCGTCGTAAATTAAAGAAATGATATTGGTATTATTAATATGGCTTTAAACCTTTCTATCGCCATGGAGGCCGAACCAGATCAGATTTGTGGCGTGTCAGAATGTCGTTTTTCTACGTATTTTTGAGCTCTAAAACCACTTGTAATAGAATAAATGTAAAGTAGAGCTGTTCAATGTCGCACTGTGGAACATTCCAAGCAAAGCAGTGACATTTCCATAGCAACAAGAAGGTGACAGACCTTCCGAAAAGTAACACGGTGCACTAAAATAATATTGAAAACTGAAAAACTTATACACAAGCTTGCATCTCCACAAAAATGACTCCTACTTAGCCTTTTCCTGTTTGTTTCCATGGAAATGTTGTTTGTTTGGCTATAATATTCCACAGTATGGCATAAAACATATCTATCTCCATGGAGAATGGTCCGAAGTATGGTTTTTAACATTCAGACACCGTATAAGAGTACAGGACATCGGGCGGTGCTAGTATTTTTGTTGGGATTTATCGTTCATATTTGGGTTTACATGGTTTATTTGGTTATTTTATTGAAGGATTTTAACTTTTTTTTATACAGCTAATGTTATTTTTTACATCCTTTGGAGTTTTAATGGTTTGACCCTGTAGTATATAAGGCACCGGTGTTTTACCATTCATGGTTCTGCTGCCGCTCCGAAAATACAGTCGCCCCTCACTATATCGAGGTTCACCTTTCGCCGTCTTGCTGTTTCGCTGACTTTTTTGTGTAATTTTGCATGTTTTTTTTTTTCAGTGTATGAACGTGCATTGTGTTCTGCGCCCTGATTGGCTGTTCTGCATAATTGAAGCTGGCATGTCTGTTTATAAGAGTCTTCTCGCCCAGAAGAAAAAACAACAACCCAGTGACACAGTGTTTCCCACACATAGACCTCCTCAGTTTAGATCACGGAGCCTGTCTGAGAAAAGTGTATAAAGTGTGTGGTGAGGGGTTTCACAGCCTTAAAACATATAGAATTGTCAAAAATAAAGCTGATACTTCGTGGATTTCGCCTGTTGCGGGTTATTTTTAGAATTACCTCCACGATAAACGAGAAACCACTGTATTTCGAAGTATCAATTCTGATTCTCAAGATTCAGAATCGATTATCACAATTCGATTCAATCCGATCTGATCACGATTCAGGTTGGTGATATTAGAACCATTTTTGAGCTGTTCCCTGAGCTGTTCCAAGTGGTTCCTGATGTTGGTTGTATTTCCGCTGTACTTCACCTCCATTTGGCCTTCAAATCGCTTTGCTTCTGTCAAACGCATCTTTGTCTTTATCGTTTCTGAACCTGAAATGGTTCCAGACGGAGCTTTGAGTGTTTCTAGCATCTTCAAAGCCGGGACTTGGCTCACGTTGCCGCTAGTGTCCGACGCCATGCTAATTGTTTTGATATAGTCAGACTGCAACGAGTGGGGTTAAAGTTCACTGCAGGAAAATGTATTCAAATTAAATTGATCTTTGGACATATGAATCAATCTTAAGGAATTAATATGCAAATCGGTTCAGAATTGGAAAATCGATTCCTTCAACATAGCCCTAGGTTTTAACTTCCTGTTTCTATGTTACAAAGTAAAAAAAAACCAAACAAAAAAACACCGTTTTTCTGAGTATAAGTCACAGCAGCCAAAAAACTGCACAGTGAAGAAAAAAACAAACATATATAAGTCACACTTTTGGGGGGAAATTTATTTTAGAAAATTAGAAACCAAGAATTGACATTTCATCTTGAAAGGCGAATTATAGAAGTTATAGTAATAAAAACAACCGAATAGAGAAGAATCCATGTATCATTTGTTTGTTAATTTTTCAATATAGAAACAAAAATAAGAAAATGAAAAAAACAACTATTTTCTTTATTATTTGTCTCTAAAACCAAAATGAAAAAACGGAAAACAATTAGTTTTTTTCATTTTTGATTCATATATAGTATTCATAGTGTGAAAAATGTAACATATAAGTCGCACTTGAGTATGAGTCGCAGGAACCACTCAAACCCTGAAAAAAGGACTTATAGTCCAAAAAATACAGTACACAACTCAACACAAAAAATACAGTGCATCTCAACACTCAACACAAAAACCTTGCATATTTAGGCTGAGCTCTTCTTATAGAGTCATCCAGAAAGTGCTCCACCGTGTTTTCAAACTCCACACACCTTCGCAAGAATCATTCGGATCATTTCAACCCTGGGATTGCCGATCTCTACTAAACAAAAGTCAAAAAAGTAGCTGTGAACTACCGCTTCATGACATCACAAGGTGGAACAGAGCTAAACTGACAAACTTAGATCTTATTTAAACATGTGCGAGTGAAACAAAACAGAACTCCAGGTCTGTTTTTGACAACATAACAACATTCTAACATGACTTAAAGCTCAGAAGAGTCAATTCTGCGTGATATAGAACTTTAACGTACACGTAACTTAGTCTTTGTACTTCATTGGCAGAATAAGCGGCGGAAAAAAATAAAGAAATACAAAACCTTTTGGCAAGTCCATCAAAGCGTTGGATAATTACCGAACAAGATGCGTGGAAGAAATGCTGAAGATCCTCCTTACGAGAGACTCTTTTGGATCGAAAAAGGTAAACACTTTATCTAATGGGTTCACTTCACGGCTGTTCGATAATGAGTCTGTGTTCAAATGAGTCCGCTAATTATGTTTTTTTTTGGTTGCTTTTGTGTATTTTTTTGGTGTATTTTACTTCTATTGGGAATCATTTGCTAACACATGACATATTTAAGTCGCCGGGTTATTTTTGATCATTTTCAAAATGCTCAATTCGCCGAAAACAAGAGTAAAGACGTCCTCACTTTCCAACTAAAATGTAGTAAAGTATCTATCTTTGTTTACATCTGTCTTTGTATCTACCCATCTCTTTATCTATCTATCAGTCGATCAATCTATCGATCTTTGTATCCATCTCTCCAGAGCCCTAACGCTCCATCTGAACACTACTTCAGCCTTGCCTGATAAAAGACGGAGAAAATTGATGCTAACGCGAAGATAAAACTGATTTGTAACACCTTTATACCACAATGGCATTGACCTTAACAATACTCCTCCTCCTCTTCTTCTACCTCTTTCTCTTCCTCTACTCCTCTTCTTCCTCCTCTTTGTCCTTTTCCTCCTCTTCATCCTCCTCCTTTTCCTGCCCCTTCTCTTTTTCCTCCTCATCTCACTTCACTTGCGCTTCCCCCTCCTGCTACTCTTTCTCATCCTTTTCCTCTTCCTCTTCCACCTTTTCCTCATGCTACTCTTCCTCCTCATCCTCCACCTCCTCTTTCTTTCCCTCCTTCTCTTTTTCCATCTCCTCCTCGTCTTCCTCTTTTCCCACCCCCTCTTCTTCCTACACCTCCTCCTTCAACTCCTCCTTTTCCTCCCCTTCTTCCACCTCCTCCTCTTCTTCCTCCATTGCCACCCCATCTTCTCCTTTTTCCTCTTGCTCATCCTTCTCCTGCTGCTCTTCCTCCATCTTTTCCTCCTGCTACTTTTCCTCCTTCTCCTCCTCATCTTCCTCCTTTTTCTTCTCCTCCTCTTCCACCTCTTAATCCCCTACCTCCTCTTTCTCTTCCTCCTCCTCTTCCTCTACCTTCTTCCATCTCCTCCTCTTCTTCCACCTCCTCCTCGTCTTCCTCCTCTCCCACTCCCTCTTCTTCCTCCAACTCCTCCTCCTTTCCCTCTCCCTTTTTTCCTCCTCTTCTTATCCATTTCCTGTTCCTCCACCTTGTCCTACAGCTGTTACTTCTTCACCTCTTCTTCCACCTCCTCCTCTTCCTCCATTTCTTCTTCCTCCTAATCCTCTACTTCCTCTTCTTCCATCTTCTTCCACCTCCTCTGCCACCCCTCCTTTTCCTTCCCCTCTTCCTCCTCCTCTCATCCATTTCCTCTTCTTCCACCTTTTTCTCCTGCTACTCTTCCTTCTTCCCCTCCTCTTCCCCCTTCTTCTCCTTCTCCTCCTATAATACTTCCTCCTCCTTTTCCTCTTCTTCCTCCACCTTTTTCCACCTCTTCCTCCACCTCACTCCTCTTGCTCTTCCTCCACCTGCTACTCCTCCTCCACCTTTTCATCCTGCTACTCCTCCTCCTTCACCTGCTCCTCTTCTTCCTCCTACAACTCTTCCTCCTCCTTTTCCTCTTCTTCCTCCACCTTCTCCTTCTCACCTCCTCTCACTCCTCTTGCTCTTCCTCATCTTTTCCTCCTTCTACTCTTCCTTCTTCACCTCCTCTTCCACCTCCTCCTTTTCTTCCTTCTTTTCCTCTTCTTCCTCCTCTTTTTCCACCTCCATTTCGTCTTCCTCCTCTCCCACCCTTCTTCCTCCAACTCCTCCTCATTTTCCTCCTCCTCTCACTCCACTTGCTCTTCCTCCTTCTGCTACTCTTTCTCATTTTCCTCTTCCTCCACCTTTTTCTCTTCCTTCCTCCTTCACCTCCTCCTCTTCTTCCTCCTATAACTCTTCCTCCTTCTTTTCTTCTTCTTCTTCCTCCACCTTCTTCCACCTCCTCCTCTCACTCTTCCTCACCTTTTCCTCCTTCTACTCTTCCTCACCTTTTCCTCCTTCTACTCTTCCTTCTTCACCTCCTCTTCCACCTCCTCCTTTTCTTCCTTCTTTTCCTCTTCTTCCTCCTCCTCTCACTCTACTTGCTCTTCCTCCTTCTGCTACTCTTTCTCATCCTTTTCCTCTTCCTCCACCTTTTTCTCCTGCTACTCTTCCTCTTTCACCTCCTCCTCTTCTTCCTCCTCCTTTTCCTCCCCCTCACTCCTTTTTGCTCTTCCTCCTTCCCCTCCTCTTCCACCACCTTCTTCCACCTCCTCTTCTTCCATCTCCTTTTCCTCTCCCTTTTCCTCCTCGTTTTCTTCCCCCTCTTCATGTTCCTCCTCCTCTCACTCCACTTGCTCTTCCTCCTCCTGCTACTCTTTCTCATCCTTTTCCTCTTCCTCCCCTTTCATTTCCTTCTCCTCCTCCTCCTCCTCCTCCACTTCCACCTCTTCCTCTTCCCCCTCTCCAGAAGCAGACCTACCATGCGACGCCGTAATTGTTTCTGACGCTCGGCTTGGCACAGAAAGGACCCTCTCTTCAGGCAAACGGATGTAAAACCAACCGACGAGAAAAAGAGAAGAGAATCTGCGTCCAGCTAAGTCAGCACAAAGCGCTCGAGATGTTCAGGAGATGGCCAAAAGCGACGGTCATTATATAATGACTTTTGGAACGGGAAAGTACAAAGAAAAAAAGAAAGAAAAAAGGATGACTTAAATAGGAACGTGAGGCTTAAGGTGGTTTAAGAACGAGATCTACTTTTCCAATGAATTATCATCGGCCTAGAAGGTGGAGATTTCAATTAACGAAACGTGTTGATTAAAAAAAGAGAAAAAAATAGTGGGTTTTGAAGAAAGTTGTTATGAAAAGTAGAAAAAAAAGAAATTAAGACCATGGAACTTTGTCTATGGACTCAAAACAAAATTACCTGGAGTTGTGTTTTGTTTCATTCACACGTTTAACTAAAGCACAAATTCTGCATATTTAGGCTGAGTGCTCTCTAACTTGAACTCAAACACTCTGGTCCACCTTGTGATGTCATGTAGTGCTCCATTGTCTTTTCAAACTCCATACGCCTTCACTAGAATCATTTGGATAATTTCAGCCGTGGAATTGCCAATCTCTGCTGAACTAAAAAAGTAAAAAGTAGCTTGTAAAGTACCGCTTCATGACATCACAAGGTGGAACTGAGCATTTTGAGGTTTGGAGAGGTAGAGAGACTAATATTTAATGTGTGAACTCCAGGTATGTTTTTAGCGCCTTGTCGCCGTCGTTTTTGATTTATGGTTCTGCGTCGAGGTCTATGTCACATCCATTCATATGTTCAAATCCAGACTTAAAACCCACCTTTTTTTTTCTAAATATTACACATTCAATCAATAAACCACCTTGCAGGCCAGGCATGTATGTCTGTATGCAGGGATGTATGTAAGCATGTATGTATGTAGGTCTATGTGTATGATGTGTAGATGAGTGAATGCACATATATATGTTTGTATAATGGTGTAACTTTGAATTTTGCACACTGTACACTTTCATTTTTACCAGTGTATATTGCTGTTAATCACTGTATATTGTTGTCATTTTGTTGTATATTCTAATTTTTCTGCTAAGTGCATTTAGACACTTCGGTGTGATTTTGCCCTTTAAGCATCAATAAACTTAAACCTATGTGCCACAACGCTAGGAGTATTTAAATTGGCCTGTGAGTAGTACTGCAGACGCATAATCTCTGAAAAGTTGAACATGAACCATCTTCAACGTGATATATGCACAGAACAGACTCACTATGAGCAGCACATCCCTCTGTCACAGAAAGAACACTCCTATTCCACTGAGTCGTGTCCTTTAGTCTGACAGAAACTGACAGCATCAGTGCACAAGCTGTTTTTTCAGCTATACTATATGCAAATGAGCCATGTGTTTTTTTTCTGTAAATCGTAAACAAATGTGCGCAAAGCTGCATTAAACACATTATTACTCAATGTCACATCGGTTGACGCAGATGCACTGCAGAGAGGGAGCACGTCCACGCAATCTCTATGCGTCACGACGGAGACGTTATGACACAGATCCATAAATTGGACTTAATATGACTTGTGGCCATACCGGCTTTTCAAAGCTTGATCTCGTCAGATCTCAGATGCTAAGCAAGACCGGGCCTGATTAGTACTGTGATGGGAGACCACTGGGAATTCCAGGTGCCACAGAGGGGACCAGTCAAAAAAAAGAAAAAACTGCTGATGTGTCCTTAGGCAAGGCACTTCACCCACATTGCTTAGTATGAAAGTGGTGTGCGCATGGTAGGACTCCCTTGAAAAAGAGATTAGTAATCTCAATGGGACTTTCCTGGGTAAAAAAAGGTTAAATAAAAAAAAAAAAACTCAAAAAACAGTCAGTTTTGGTAATATAGGACCTTTGATTAAACAATTTGTGTTATGACTTAAGTCTTTATTCATGTTTTTTCATGGCTAATACAACTCACATTATTATAAAGTGTCCCATTTTTACATCTCGAATACTTTGGAACCCCAACTCCACCGAACTTTTCCACTTTCCCCCAATCTCGCCACCTACACGACTTCCATCTCCATTTACACCCACCGCACTTCCACTGTCACTATCTCTGTCGTCTGTCACCACCGCCGACGGCCCCGACAGCACCGGAGCTCCTGGAGGTACAGACCTGGCCCCTCCAGCCCTCCCTGCCTCGTCTCCCCACAAAAAGAGCAGCATTTTGGGGCACGGTGGCAGGGTTAAGGTCCGCTTGCTTGGATGATAAACACCAAGTACGTTGCGTAAGAGAGTTGCGTGGAGATAGAAGTGAAGACACCGAGACATCTTTTGTCTTCGTCTTTTGAGTCCAGTACTTCCTTATAGACATGGGCCCGGCTCTCGTATGATTAAAAGAACACAGTGGGGATCTGCACACGTCCCTGCGGTGTCCCAAAGCCACCGTGAGCCTCTCGATTTGAACACAATTACATGTGATCATTACCAAGCCACACAACTGGCCCTGCCCATGAGCAACGCATGCATAATACATCCACCCGGCCCAGGGGGAGGTGATACGTGAGGGACAGGTCACATTAAACAAAGGATTATATTAATTTTGAAGAGCTGAGATGGTGATTTTTTTTTATTATTAATTTTGTGTGTTTGTAAAATTGTGCAAATGTATTAGAATTTGGTTCATTTCAGAAAGTGTCATCATGTTTTTTTAATCCTTTTATTGCACTTCTGGGGTCGTACCGCCAACCTTGACTCACTTAAATCACTGTTAATCCGCTCTCCCAACTTCTCTTTTGACCTCTGAACACACCATTTTATAAGTGACATCCTCTTACCTCCTACCTCTACTCTTTTATTTTTAACAAAAAATATTTATCTAATATATTATCGAAAATGTGTCATTGGATTTTTTTTTTTTTTTGTAATTTGGGTTTATCCAGCAAAAAAAAAAAAAATTTCATGGACAAAATTAACCCTGATTTGGGTGACATGTAAATGCACACAACACTAGTACACTGCACTACCACTCTTGATTGATTGATTGATTGCTTTTATTTTGAGCCTTACAAAATAGATTATCATATACAGTACTATGTACAATACTGCACCCACACTGGGTGAAATAATGATATACATGATATACGATTGATATCTAATACAAAAAATATACATACCGTCTTTGCACATTTACACAAATAACAGAGAACAATATTGGCTCAAAAAGGAGTGGGAAGAAGACGAACTTTTTTACTCCCACCCCCTATTCATACTTACATTTGCTGGTTGCTGTTATAACTTAAAATGTCTAGTCTATTTGTACAGCACTAAGCCAGTTGTATGCATAATATACATATACACACACATGTATACACACACATACATACATACACTCTCCTTATATAATTTTATTTTCAACTAAAATATTTATCTTTAATCACAGTTTTAGTTGTTTAGTCATTTATTTAATTGTATTTATTTATTTATTTGTTTTATCCAGCAAAAATGTACCCTGATTTGGGTGACGTGCCTTGCCGATGCACACAACACTAGTACAAACTGCACTACCACTCTACTTATATAATTTTATTTTCAACTCAAATATTTATTTTTAATCACAGTTTTAGTTCTTTAGTAATTTATTTTTTTATGTTTTTTGGTATTTTTTAAAATATATTTATCTCCAGCCACAGTTGTAGTTGTTTAGTAATTTACTTATTTTTTAAATGTGTTTTTGTATTTTTTTGTAATGAACAAAAAATTGCACTACCACTCTACTTATATAATTTTATTTTCAACTAAAATATTTCTATTTATCTTTAATCACAGTTTTAGTTGTTAAGTAATTTATTATTATTTTTTTTTTTTTGTAATTTATTTGGTTTTATCCAGCAAAAATTGAGTATGCACGCAAAAGTATGCACTGCACTATCACTCTACTATATAATTTTATTTTCAACTAAAATATTTATTTTTAATCACAGTTTTAGTTGTTTAGTAATTTATTTATTTATTTTGTAATTTATTTGGTTTTATCCAGCAAAAATTGACCCTGATTTGGGTGATGTGCCTTTCTTATGCACACAACACAACATAACATAAGACTAAAATATTTATCTTTAGTCATAGTTTTAGTTGTTTAGTAGTTTATTTCATTTGTCCAACGCTATTACGCACTCCACACTTCCGTCATCGTACCGCCAAACTCGACTCACTTGAACCTCCATTAATCCACTGTACTTATTCTTCCCCAACTTTTCCACCCGCACACACACACACACACACACACACACACACACACACACGTGCACCACAGTTTGATATATGACCTCCCCTTACCTCCGTTCTTAAACCTATTTTTCCTTTAACATCTTTACCTTATGTGACAAAGCCCGGCTCCAGCCTCTTCCATTTTGTTGTTCGAGTGCAGTCAGCAGAAAGAATAATTGCGCTGGGCATTGGCTACTCCCTGGGCTAACCTGTCATAGCGCGACGGAAGGGCCGATCCCAGAAGACTTCGCTAGTTTTGTATGTTTTCTTTGCCGACATGTCTCAGACGGTATACGGCGACATAGAGCAGCGTTTCTATTTTCGGTGCTGGAAGAAGTCATCAAATGTGTTGCTTCAAAAGGCGCATTGTGAACTTTTCTCCCGGAAGGTCTGCCAGACGCTTTTCCCCACGGAGATGTTACGGCTTTGTCTGGAATCTCTCACAGTATAGATTTAAGCCGTTCGAGCTACACGGGGACGACATTAGACCAGGTTACAAGTCAGATCTGTGGAGAGGCGACCCCGCGCACAGTCAGAACGTCTGGTTTTCTAGGTGTTTTTGAGCTATAAAACCAACTGGAATTGACTAAATGTAAAGTAGAGCTGTTTAATGTCGTACTGTGGAACATTCCAGGCAGAGGAATGACATCTCCGCAGAAACAAGCAGGTGATGGAGCCCCCGACCGAAAAGTTAAATAGTGCATCTTTAAGTAAAAGTATAAATATATGCAAATATATACAAAAAAAAACAAACAAAACAAACAAAAGTAAAAGTAAAATAATCAAATGACAAAATCTACTTGAGTAAAAGTATTAAAGTTAAAAAAAAATAAAAAATAAATAAATAAAAAATAAATAAACAAATAAATAAAAGTAATAAAGTAAAAATAAATAAAGTCCTTTTCAGCAGATCCCAAATAATAATATAAAAATACATTTGCTTTTCATCAGAGTTGAATAAAAAAATTTAATAAGTAGTGGAGTAGAAAGTAGAGATACCTGCTCTCAAATGTAAGGAAGTAAAAGTAAGACTACACCACTTTAAAACCTTTTTATCTTCATGGAGACTGAACCAGACCAAGTTACAGGTCACAGTCAGAATGCCTGTTTTTGTAGCTATTTTTGGGTTATAAAACCAACTGGAATAAAATAAAAAAAGTAAAGTAGAGCTGTTTAATGTCACACTGTGGAACATTCCAGGCAGAGGAATGACATCTCCATAGAAACAAGCAGGTGACGGAGCTCCAAGTTACACAGTGCAGCTTTAGGTAAAAGTATAAATATCAAAGCAAAAAAAATAAATAAATGGAAAATTATCATATGACAAAATCTACTTGAGTAAAAATATTAAAGTAAAAAAAAAAAATAATAACTCAAGTAGATGCAAAATTATATGACAAAATCTACTTGAATAAAAGTATTAAAGTAAAAAAAACTCAAATAGAAATAACATTATCATATGACAAAATCTACTTGAATAAAAGAATTAAAGTAAAAAAAAAACTAAAGTAGAAGTAAAATTATATGACAAAATCAACTTGAATAAAGTATTAAAGTAAAAAAAAAAAGTAGACGTAAAATTAACATATGACAAAATTTACTTGAATAAAAACTCAAGCAGAAGTAAAATTATGACAAAATGTACTTGGATAAAAGTATTAAAGTAAAAAAAAAACAAAGAAAAAAACTCTATAGTGAAGTAAAAGTAGAACTACTCAACTTTAAAATCTAGTAAAGTACAGTACAGTTACCAAAAATGTATACTTAAATAGAGTACTTTTCTGTTTTGACTTCGTCACGCTCCACCACAGTCTATTTTATATGTCAGGTAAAGCTTTCCCCTTTCAGAAAATACAGAAAAATACAATCTCCGGCGTGTTTTTCCTTTTTTTCCTTCCGTAAGGTTGACAGTGGACTCCTTGGGACCTGTCACGGAATTGTCACCGATGCCCTCCAGGCCGGTGGAAGCTCGGATGGTTGAGTAATATCGCGGCAATAAGCGGGTAAGTTACGGGAGCCCGCGAGGGACAAAATGCTCACGGCTGCTGGTCGGTCATCGGGAAAAAGCACGGGCCGAGGAGCAGCTCATTTGAATACGGTCCCCACGGCGATACGGTACAGGCTTTAATTAAACAGTCATTTGCAATTCAAACGTGTGTGTACAGTGCGGAGATGTCACCAAACGGGGCGATTGTTGGAATACTGATTTCACCAAAACGCAGTAAACATGATTAGATTTGCTTTTTGGGGGTTTGTTTTTGGTGAAGTTTGCAGTTTTACTTCTTGGTTGGACATAAGCAGCAGAAGTAACATTAAAGTAAAGATAAAGGTAATTCCATGACTGTTATCGAGCAACTATGATGTTAAAAAAGGCCAAAAATGGTCTTGTTACGAGCCAGGTGTGGCTAGGGGTGCTGGCACAGTAACAAGTAAATGATGGTTTTACCGGGTATGTAGAAAAAACAGGAGAATGGAGGTGTCTTGGAAAAAAGTCAAAACTGATCTTTTATTTTAAATAACAAAATAATGGAACTACTGCAGAAAATCCAAGGACAAAGGAAAACGAAAGGTAGCTGCAGCACGATGACCCGTTGGCCCCAGAATGACGGTGGCTCTCGCCTTTTATGTCAGCTGATGCACTCCCCTCCAGGTGCGGCAAATCAGCTGACACGCCTTAAAAGGAAAAACAAGGGAAGAAAAAGAACACTATGGCGCGATGGCCGTAACAGGTCTTAATTACGCTAGTTATAGTAATAGTTATAGGACAAATAAGCAGAAAACAGTTCTTCATTGCACGGAAATTCAATTGTCAAGGCATTTTAGATGATAGAGGTCTTGGTGTTACCTTGGACTCCACTAAAACATGTAAAGAACAGATCAAAACTTAGGCAAATTTGATCATCACTGCCAGAAAACGCAGCGAAAACGTTTCTTCACCGCATGACTTACTAACTGTTCACTGACAAGTATGACAACCTTAAACACCATAGAATCACTTTACAAAATAGCTTTAAAAATATTTGACAGAAAATCTTTATCTTTTCATACTTCAAAAATATAATGTCCAAAGTTTTGGAAATTTTAGAAACTTTAAACTCGCCTGCTCGGTGTATAAGGTCTGAAATGGACTCGCTCCAGCACCTCTGGGGGCGGTTCATTATGCCCAAATCCAGGACGAGTGGTGGGGTAACAAGAGCCTCTATTAAAGGCGACTGTGTAACATTTTATAGACGCACAACATTCAGTCCGCAGGTGTTATCAGCCAAGAACAGAACTCTGGAACAATATCCCAGCTGCAATAAGCGACTCTCCCACATTCAGGACATTTAAAACCATCTGAAACAACGGCTGAAGAGAAACCACCTCTGTCATCACTAATGTTCTGCTTCTGTGTAAATGTCAGTGTTGTATGTCATGATTCTGTCTTACTGTGCTGTTTTTTACCATGTTTGTCCTGTGAATTGTCACTGACAGTTTGTCTATTTTGTGAAGTTGTCTTATGTTACTTCGATCTCTCTGACCTGCAGGACGACAGATGTAAAGTCACCTTACGGTTAATTCTGGCGTATTTACAAGTAAATGTTCATGAATATAAATAAAATAAAACTAAAGAAAAAAAAGGGGTATTGATACTTTGCAGTGACATCACACTGGAGGGTTATACATGTATGTCTACGGCGGAATGTTTAGCAGTTTATGATGATACGATGCACAAATCAGCAAATGCAGCTACAAAGTTTCAAATTTTTAGCAGCTAAAAAAGTTTTAGGAGCCTGTGATCAATACAAGAGTTCAAGGTCCTGTTTAGGAGTTTGATTTTCAACAAAAAGGTGAGTAAGTAAGTGTTTATTTATAGAGCGCTTTTCACAGAAAGAGGTCACGAAGATGGTTTACAGATCATGAGAACAAAATGGAGAGAATGAGAGGTGAGAACAAGCCTACAGTCAGCATCACAACCCCAGGGAACGTTGATGATATCAGCTGCAACATTTTTGTACTTTTCTTCTCAACTTTTTCCCACGAGCTGCAAATGAAAGGTTTTATATTACGCAAACGGACTCTTAGGAGCTTTTAGTCATGTTATAATGCTGTTACCTTTATAAAACATGGCAATTATCAGTCTGTCTGCATCTCCAAAGCTCAAAATGCTCTGCTCCACTTTGTGAAGTCATGAAGCGGTGGTTTTCAAGTTAAGAGCGACGTTTTACCTTTAGTTCAGTAGAGATTGGCGATTGTGGTGGTTTCTTTGCTGTGCACTGATGTCAAATGTACCTTGTGTGATACAGTGTTAAAATACAGCAGTAACACATCATCGATGATGTATCACCTCAAAATGCGACGCCCTCAATCCTCTTCTGCAGGTGAGAAAAGCCAACCTACCATGCTAACTCTGCTAATCGTGCTAACTCTGCCCCGTCGAGTGTTTTCTTGGTGTTTCTGTTTATCTCTACAGGCTTTAGTGCTGCTACGAGCTGTAGTTTGAGTTTCCACAGAAGTGCTTTTGTTGTGTAGGCGACTATTGGATGTTTTGGCGTTTTATCCTCACGGTTTTGTGCATATTGTGACTAAAGTCATGACTGCTGGGTTAAAATGAGCCGTACGTGCGTGTCTGTGTATAAATGCTTCATGTGCGGCGTTGCGCTCCGCAGTCTGTAAGCGGCGTCTCTATGGAGCGGTCATTTTATGAAATGAGGCACAATGATGTTTCAAAGCTTCTAACTCTTAACCCTCGAAGACCTACAGTATTGTACACACTACCAAGGAATATGTTTTACATAACCGTGCAGAACTTTCAACCGTAAAAAATAGAAACTTACTTTTTCCCTCTGAAAGCAGAGACTTAGCGGTTTCCGTACATATCTGCGCCATTATCCTATGTCACACCCAATCCATTTTGATTGGCCCAAACTTTGCCAAAGAGTGAAGTGAGTCAAGATGGTCGACTCCTCTCGGCTGTGTTTGCTTTTAATGATTGAAAAAGCCGCTCTAAGTGGAGTTTATTCTCACATAAATGGCAAATTACACATCTTGGTGTGCGTAATTGCGCATCCCTTTCTATTTTTATTTGAAAGGTTTATTTCACTCAAAATGAACAAATACAAATGTAATAAACCCCATGGAAATGCATTACAAGTGATGTGGCTCTGTACTATGCTCTGGCCCTGGACTTTACAGGAGCTGTTTCCATGGTTGGCACCAGAAAAGTAATGGAGCAATTGCACTTTTTTTGTTTGTCGGGCAATAAGGAGATTTTTAATTTACTTACAGACTTGATATTTTGCATTTTTGTAGCTAAGGCCCTAAATTAAGCATTTTTTTTTATGTCCAAAAAGTTGTTTCTACATGTTTGCTGTGTGTTTTGTATAAAAGAGTGTGATTTTTTTTTTTTTTTTTTCTATTTCTGGTTCTGTAGCTTTTATCACAGCCTCATGACACAACTACAGCAGCAGATTGTGAAATAACAGGCTGGACTGAACAAAAGTATGTAGAACACTTCATTAGGGGGTAAAAGGGGCAGTATTAAAAGCAAAATTAAGAAAAAAATCCAGGCGAGGAGAAATGTACTAAAATTGCCCTTAGGACTTCAGGGGTAACTAACACCTTTATCTTCATCGCTGTCACATGTGAGAGGCAGTGGGTCCAAATGGCTATTTCAAATAGAGATTAGATTTAGAATAGATTTTAAACTGCACAGTTAACCAATTTTAACCGGTTAAAGAGGCTCGGTGGTCGGTCATGATTTTTTTTTTAAATTTTCGGCATCCCTAATGTCCACCTCTTGCCAGCGGTTTCACATGTTCTTCAGTGCAAAGCAGAGTGTCATTGCTATTACGATTTTCACAAAAATGTCGAGCCATTAGGTTGTCCTGGTTCGAATTTAATATTAATATTTAATATTTGTGCTCGGCCAAGAGATCTCTCAAACGCCTTTTAGTGCGGTCAATATAGAAAAAACCTTCCGGACAACTCCAGGTCTGTTTGTGATGAGGAACCAACATTCGAACACAGATCAGAAAACAGCGTAACCCGGGGCCCTTTCACCGACATCTAACAATGACAATAAAACTTCCGAAGTAGACAAACATGAAAACTTTTGTTATACGCTCTAAATTATTGTGTCTTTTGGTTCAGAGAATTGTGACATTATTCTTACATTTCTGAATTTGATTTGGTTTGAAATGCTGCTTTGTTTATCCCATATTTTGTTTATTGTCATCCATGTCCCCTGCTTCTCCGCGATGAGTCACAACTTTCAAATACGATGCCAGCTAAAGTTTCACTGTCTGGAATAGGACCGCCGCCAGAAATGTGTGATTGTGATGGAAAAACACCAGAGGGATTTAGAACGGAGATTTACAGTAAATAAAAAAATGAGTCAGAAAGGATGGTATAGGGTCTGAATGATGTGTGCTGTTGTTGTGTCCTTCAGCAAGACGTTTCACCGTTTCGCCGTTCTCGTCCGTCAAGCACTTTTCTTCATGGAGATGTTGCTGCTTTGTCTGGAATGTTTCACAGTATGGCATTAAAGCTTTCTATTTTCACAGAGACCAAACCAGAGCAAGCTACAGGTCAGATCTGTGGAGAAGCGACCCCGCTCACAGTCAGAACGTCTGTTTTTCTAGGTATTTTGGAGCTATAAAACCACCTGTTATTGAATAAATGTAAAGTTTAAAGTCACACTGTGGAACATTCCAGGCAGAGCAATGACATGTCCTAGAAACAAGCAGGTGATTCCAAACCCAAATGTTACACACTGCACTTTAAGTAAAAAATATATTTAAAATAAATAAATAAAATGTAATTGTCATATGAAGCAGTCTAATGAAGTAAAAGTATTTAAGTATTTAAAAATTACTTTAAAAAAAAGGTATTTTTGGTTTATAAAACCACCTGTAACTGAAAAAATGTAAAGTCGAACAGTTTAATGTCATACTGTGGAACATTCCAGGCAGAGCAATGACATCTCCATGGAAACAAGCAGGTGAGTCCCAACCCAAAAGTTACACAGTGCACCTTAAGCAAAAGTATAAATATCGGAGAAAAAAAAAAAAACTCAAGTAAAAGTAAAATTGTCACATAAAGTGATCTATTCTCAACTTAAGCCCCATCTTTTCTGAAAATCCGACCCCTCGTAATTATCCATCTCCTTGCTGATCATCTATTTTTACTTGTATTGCTTTGTCTAATTTATTTATTTTGTATTTTATATATTGGCTGTTTTTAATTGTCTTTGTACGGTGTCCTTGAGTGTCTGGAAGGGCACCTCGAAATAAAATATATTATTATTATTATTATTATTATTATTATTATTATTATTATTATTATTATTATTATTATTATGTACTTAAGTACGTGCCCTTACTATCTTTACTTTGTCACGGTCCACCATTGTCTATTTTATATGGTAAAGTTTCCACTTTGAGAAAATACACAATAAAACGATCTCTGCCATGTTTTTTTCTTGTGTAAGGTTGACAGTGGGTTGACAGTGGACTCCTGGGGACCTGGAAAGTTCCAGGCGGAGCAACGACACATCCATGGAAATGAGCAGGTGACGGACCCGCCGCCAGAAAAGTTACACAGTGCTCCATTAATGCACCATCACGATACAATATCCAACTCTAACGATATGATATCCAAGTCTCACGATACGATATCCAAGTCTCATGATATGATATCGTCACGGTATGAATCTCATGGTACGATATTTATTGCGATATCGTGGGAAAGCTCTCGATATGGTGGGGAGGCTCATGATATTACGATATTCTACATAATAACAACACTGATATTATAAAATGATTTGGTACAACATTTATTGTCATTAGGGATGGAACGATATCCAAATCTCTCTGTACCACATTTTCACCATAAACATCTCACCGTACCAGATTTATTTGAATATAAAAGTGTGAATCAGCAACTTTTTCCTCTAAAAATGCCTCCACAAGACTTAATCCACAGAATGAAGATGTAAAAGTGCTTAGAACAGTTATTTCTTCATGTCGTCTGCACTGAAACGGAGCCAAGGATCATGGTCTATGTAGTTCCCTCTGTTTTTTTTTAGCTATTTCTGCATCAGAACTGTTCATTTAAGCAAAGAGACTTGGGATTCAATATATTGTGATGGTCCACGATATACAATATCACGATATTTTGGTTATTGTTACATCCTTAGAGTCGACCCTTTGTGGACTTTGTCTAATTTATTCAAGGTTACTTTATTACCTGCATTATAATGATTTGCCTTCTTGTTTCATTGATTAAGTTAGTAGTTTTAGTTGATTATTTCGTGTAATTTCTCCCTTTTGTGTTCAGTTTTTGTTAGTCCTCCTGTATTTAAACACCTCCGTTCTTTGTCTGGTTCAGTTAGTGTAGAGCTTTAATTACATTTATTTGACTTTATTACATTTAAACCTATTTTTATACCCTCATCTTTGCCTTTTTGTTTGGTCCACTACAAGAGCTAAATACGTTATGTAGTAAGAGCTTTAAATCAAATATGAAACACTGAAAAAACAAGGAACAAATCCAAAATCTGGTATAGCCAAACTGAGGATTTTTGAGGGAATTCAATTAAAAACATCCAAATCTTGAGCAAGAACTCGTTAGCATTACTCAAACCTCTTCTTTACATCTCTATATCACAGCGCATCTCCATTTATCACAGCTTTTTTGGCGCCGGTCCCTTTAGCCTCACATCTGGCAGCTGGAGCCCATCTGTTCGCCATTTGAACTTCTAATAACTTCAGATATGTTCCGACACTGAATTAGTCCAAATGGGAGAAACTGTTGTATTAATCTGTCCACGTTGTGTCATTTGGAGGGCCCATTTGTCACGGCGAAAACGGCTTTTTAGTTCTAACTGTCCCCAAAGCGCCATCGCTATTTTGAATGTCTTAACGGCCGTTTCACGCAGAGGGGTTCAAAATTGAGAGAAAACAAGCGGAAAGCGTTTCTCGAAGGTGCACTGTGTAACTTTTCTGTCGGAAGGGCCGTCAAACGCGTTTCCCGATGGAGGTGTTATTGCTTTGTCTGGAATGTTTCACCTTTCACCCGAACCGGTCCAAGTTACAGGTCAAATCTGCGGAAAGGCGACCCCGCTCACAGTCAGAACGTTGTTGTGGTGGGAATCTCTTGCTTTGTTATGTGTTGTGGTCTGTTTAAGCTAAAGAGCGTATTTTATGGGTTTACTTTGTTCATACTTAGTGGAATCCTTGAGGACAATCTGACCGATGCCCAGCTGACCCAGACAAGTCTTCTCTGTTTGTGGGTAGTTTGGATATCGTTTTACCTCATGTTGATTTTATGATGTTTGTCAATGGTATAAGAAGCCTGTTTTTCTTTTGCCGTTCAGATTAGGGAGAGACAGACCTTGCGTGAAGGACAAAAGGTTTTATTTTTCATTTTTCGGTGATTGTGTGCACAATTGCTTTAATAAATCCAGACTCTTTGATTGAAGACAACGCTTTCTTAGCTTTAGAAATCCACATTGTTCTTCTAGGTACACTGTAAACCCAAAAGTCCAAGGTCATTAAACAGATGATGTTGTGCACACTCAAAGTTTTAGAAATAGTCCTGCTAACTTAATTATGTCAAGTTGCTTTAACATGTTCTTCTTTTTGAGTAATTTTAACTTCTTTTTTTTTTTGTTTTGAAGTGAACTATTGTGGGTATCACTTAAAAGCATCACTTAAAAACATAGACAAGGTACAACTTAGTAGAATTAAGTCATTAAACCTAGTTAATTTTTGATTCAAATAGGGATGATTTAAAAATAAACTTAATTCATAGAGTACATGCAGAAATACAATACAATTTCAAAACGATTGAGTTGCCTTAAAAGAAAACTGTGAGTCATATAAACTGCACATATTTGAGTTGAGGTAAATGAGCTCTTTTAATTTAGCAATTCAGTTTTCAAAAGGTACAAGTAGCAAAGCCATTCCAACCTTTTAAGTCCTGGAAGATTGTGTTCAGTCAATTCATCAACTTCAAATAACTGAATAATAATAAAATGGTAACTTATTTGGATTTATATTTATATTGAAGCATTAAAATAATAATAAAAATGCAACTTTTGAACCACTTAATGTTTCTGATATGAAAATTAGGCTTTTTAAAGGTGCATTGATAAACTTTTATATATGGATCGTTCGTCAAATACTTGTCTCCATGGAGATGTCATTGCTTTGTGTGGAATGTTTCAAGTGAAGTATGGCATTAAACCTTTCTATTTTCACGGAGAACCGAACCAGACCACGTTACAGGTCAGATCTGTGGAGAGGCGACCCCGCTCACAGTCAGAAAGCCTGTTTTTTAAGGTATTTTGAGCTATAAAACCACCTGGAATTGAATAAACGTAAGGTAGAGCTGTTTAATGTCATACTGTGGAGCACTGACATATCCATTGAACGGTGACGGGCCCCCAACCGAAACCAAAAGCTTGTGTGGGGCCTGGGGAGTGGTTTTTTATTTGTAGGAAACAAAATCAAAGGTTTCATCTTGGATCTGAACCTAAAATACAAAGCATATATGGAATAAGTGACTTTTGTGAGCTTTAAGTCACGTTATAATGTTGTTACCTCGTCAAAAACAGACCTGGAGTCGTGTTTTGTTTCATTCACGCGTTTTAATAATCTCCAAAGCTCACAATGCTCTGTTCCACCTCGTGATGTCATGACGTTGTAAACAGTCACAGTTTTTTTCAGCGTTTTTCCACTTTCAAGACACTCAAAGCGCTTTTACATCAAGAAACCACTCGCCTATTCACAAACCAGTGTACACGGACACTGGGGGTGTGGTGGGTTAAGTGTCTTGCCCAAGGACACAACGGCAGCATGCATCTATGAGAGCTGAAGCAGTAGTTTTAAAGTTTTAAGAGCTACCTTTTACTTTGAATTCAGTAAAGATTGACACTTCCAGGGCTGAAATCATCCAAATAATTGTTTAAAAACACAGTGAAGCACTTCCTGTATCACCTCATGACATCACAAGGTGGCCCAGAGCGTATACATAGGCAGGGTTTGTGCTTTAAACATGCGCAAATGAAACAAAACACAACTCCAGATCTGTTTGCGGTGAGTAAACGTTAGAACACAGATCAGAAAATCGCGTAATATGAGCATTTCGAGTAACTATTCATAGCAAAAAGGAGTCCTAAATACACAATAAAAGTACACTAGGCAGCTTTAATGAAAAACTTAAAACTCCAAAACTCCCAATCCCATCTCATTGTGTTGTATGACTCAAAACTCAACAAGAAACTCATGTCTCGCCATTGTGCTTTGGCTTCGGAGAATGACACGGGTACAAAGTGACCTCGACAGGATCCAGGCTTTTATTAGCTCGAAATGGCTCCAAGTCTTCACGCGCTCAAACCCAGGACTGCAAACACCGATGCCAGACAGACTGCACAAGAAGAGCGAGGGAAAAAGATAGAAAGAGCTAAGAAAAGTACAATTACGCCAAAGGATACGGCCGTTTTCTTACTTCTAGGCTATAAAGTAAACTCACGCACTGATGTATTATAAGTTATTCTTTTATTTTTGTATTTATTTATTCAATATTTAAATTCTTACTCTAATCAATTTTGTATTAAGAATTATTTTAAGAATTATTATTATTTATTTTTTTTATTTAATTATTTTTTTCTAAAAGGTAAAAGGTGAATTGAATATTGAACATTTAAAGAGGCATTATGTACATTGCAAGTTTCTCTGATCTGGCCAAGCTTTTAAAACTTCTATCAGCTTATTCATCTTGTTTTCAGATTTATTATCAACTTACTAGTTCTGAAATGGATTAATTCTAGTCTAGAGGTCATTTATTTTCATATAATTTGTTAAGTAAAATGATCTTGCTGCATGGATAGATCATTTTACTACTTTTAAGTCATTTTACTGTTAGATTGAAAGTGTTTTTGCCAAGTTTTTTGCAGTTTAAATTTTCGGTTTTGGGTCCATCACCTGTTTATTTCTACGGTTACATCATTGCTGTGTCCACATTATGACATTAAAGACTTCTACTTTACGTTTATTTGATTACAGGTGGTTTTATAGCTCAAAATTACCTAGAAAAACAAACGTTCTGACTGTGAGCGGCTTCGCCTTTCCGCTGATCTGACCTGTAACGTGGTCTGGTTTGGTTCTGCGTGAAAATAGAAAAGTTTAATGCCGTACTTCACTTGAGACATTCCAGACAAAGCAATAACATCTCCATGGAGACAAGCATTTGATGGACGATCAATTCTAAAAGTTTCTCGATTGTTAAAAAGCCTCATTTTCATAAGTGGTTCAAAATATCTTATAAACTGCTCTGACGATGAGCAGGATTATCTGGTTTGGTCTCCAAAATAGACAGGTTTAATGCCATACTGTGAAACATTCCCAACAAAACAATGACATCACCATGGAGACAAGCATTTGAAGGACGCTAAATTATAAAAGTTACTCTATAAAGGTTAAAAGCTGCATTTTTTATGATTATCGGAACATTTCAAAATATATTTAACTTGGAATTCACCACAGAAACAAACGAGTGGGGAGACCCTCTATAGAAAAGTTACCTAAGACCTCAATTTTGCTAATTTTTTACAGCTCGACTTCACATTTATTCAATTACGGATGGTTTTATAGCTAAAAAAAAAACAAGAAAAACAGGCGTGCTGACTGTGAGCGGGGTTGTCTGGTTTGGTCTCCATGATAAATGGTTTAATGCCGTACCGTGAAACATTCCAGACAAAGCAATAACATCTCATGGAGAAAAATACACTGGGAAAGTTACACAACACACCTTTAAAATGAGTGAAAAGACAATTCTTACACTGGCCTTGCTTCAAAAAAAACCCTCTTCAGATGAGCACCACATCAGTTCCAGTGGTGATGATGATTTTTATTTTTTTTTCTCTCTTTTCGCGTCTTTGTTTTCCCGGAAGAACCGCGGTGGAACCAGCGCGTCCCCCATGGCTCCATCCCTGCACCTGCCCCAGATGTGGGACTCACCAGCACAGATGCTCCGCCTTAATTAGCTTCGCCAAAGGTCCCGCGGAGTTATTACCCCCGCTCCGCCCCCCGAGGATCGCTGTCACCGGGGGTAGCCAGCCTATGCGTTCCTGGACTTTGACAGGTGGTGGAGAGGGGCGAGCATGAATAATAGTCCGCCCCTTATGTCGTTCCCTCGTGGTAAAAAAAAACAAAACCAAATATAAAAATAAATGACAACAATGCGAGATCACTTTCGGCGGAGGTGATAATGGCGTGAAAGTGGAGTTTGATTAGATATGTTTGCCAATATTACGTACGAGCGCGATGCTGTCTGCCAGGCACACCTCAATGACCTACTTGAGAGGGAAATGTACCATAAAGAAGCGTTGATGGACCACGCTAATGACGGCGGCGCTGCTCGCGAGCCAAACAGCGCGCGCCGGGGAGGTAGTCGGATGGGCCAATTTCACACCTGGAGTCTGGGCTAATGTCCGGGCGGGATGGTGATGGCCCGCGCTCCGGTCCTGATGCGTTTGGGATAATGGCGGACGCACACGTACACGGTGACAAATAGAGATGCGTCTCCGATGTACACTTCCCGGAATAGGCTTGATTATATGTTCAGTTCAAACGCCTTCGCGGCGTTTGAAAAGGCGCGGACGGTTGTGAATGGTGATTGCATATTTGATTCACTACGTAACGTACGACGGTGAGAGTATGTACAGTAACTTTCCGGAGGTGGAAAGAAATAGAAATAATCAGGTCTGAGGAGAGGCAAGCTGGAAGACAGACATGTTTTACATTTATTTATATGTATTTATTATCTGTATTTGTTATTCTGCTGTGAGTGAGTGGTTAGCACTCACGCTTCACAGCAAGATGAGTGAATGAGTGAGTTTCCTACAGGCATCTGT
Source organism: Odontamblyopus lacepedii (assembly GCA_034769755.1). Taxonomy (NCBI): domain Eukaryota; kingdom Metazoa; phylum Chordata; class Actinopteri; order Gobiiformes; family Gobiidae; genus Odontamblyopus; species Odontamblyopus lacepedii. Next base: position 20,565,002 of record CM068366.1, read on the forward strand.
TTTTGTTTTTTATTTAAAAATGTAAAAATCAACCCAAAAACATGCACCATGGTTATAGTGTATATATAGTGTATATTATAGTATAATAATAGTGTTTATCACTATTTCACACATAGATTATTGTTTAACCACTTTGTTACTTAAAGCCATTAAAAACCTCTATAAAAGAGGTCTAAAAAAAATAAATAAATAAATTTCCCACCACCACTGTTATATTTTGAAAAAGCAAAGGCTTTTGGACTGTAGCAACATGGTCATCCTTAAAAGGGCTTGTCTAGTTTAAAAGGTCCTTCACTCCCTCGCACCACCACTGTTAAAGGAGAACATCAAACACAAAGACAATTCAGAAATGCCCACATGAGCCACACCAGAGGTGACCTGGTCATACCCACAGACCTTTGGTCAGAATGTTTTATCTGTCCAAGGTGGAATCTGTGGAATAGACTTCACTAACACTGAGAGTGCCCTACGTACAGCTCTATTAAAGCTCCAAGTACAAATCTTTTAATGCTCTTTTAAAGCTCAAATATTTTAAATCTGAAAAATTGGTTATGGTCAAACCAAACATGTCCCCATGTGGAGTTGTATTATGATTTTCATTTGAGTGATTAGTGAGTGTGCTGGTGTTATGTACTTTTGTGTGATTGTTGTACTTTTCCCTGTTCTGTTGACATCAACCTGCCGAGGGACTGAAGATGGAAGCCACGTTGGCTATAATCTTTGGACATTTACATTTTAAATGTTCATTAATATGTGCTGCCACTTTACAAATAAATAAACCATAGGCAGGTAAAAATCCTACAGGTAAGGTAGTCCTGAGCAAGCCTCGCACAAGATCTTCTGAAACAATAAGTAAAATGCAGACGACAACTTCCCTATGGGAACAATAAAGTACTAGAAATATATATATTTATATATATATATGATTATTCTCAAAGGATCATTCAAAAACATGCTATTCATTAATAGTACATGATTTTTATTGTAACAGTCATTGTCATTTTATAATTTCTATGAAACAATTGAAGTAGTATAAATGGGGTATCACAAGTCTGCACAATGGGTCCACTTAATTTCATCCCAAAAAATCCTCATCAAACATTTTCTTATTTTTCCATTTCTCATTTTTATGCGTACATCTCTTCAGACAGATCAGCCACACTGCTCACCACGCCTGCCTTCTCAGGAACTGTAAGCCTCCCAAAACTTTCTGGAGAAGTAAGTTCAGATCAGGTGAATAAAACCTTTGTCTTTGGGGCCAAAGTGCAGGATCTCCCAGTCTCCCTCCTGACATTTTGAGTCTGATACAACCGGAAAGCCCCCGACCAGAATCCTCCTCCTCAACAACCACCTCCCAAGTATTTCCACACTCTCACACTTGTTTTGTCAGTTGATGTTCAATGTTGTATACCACATATCAACCTGGGGATAAAAAAGTTCACGGAAATGTCAGCTTTTGCAGATTGCGGACTCACATATCCATGGCGTTTTTGAAGCTAGCGTCTAGACGTGGGGTTATCCCTGTCATCGCTAAATCTCTTTGAGACGCAGGCCAGATCACAGAAGATGTAATTACTGAAAGATGACGTGAGAAAAACGGGAAATCTGAAAACAACATGGGATAGATTATACCTGCTATTAAAGCTACTACTATAACTACTACAGCTACTACGAAAACTACTTCTACAACTGATCTGCTATGCACTACCACCACTACTACTACTAAAGCACTTCAAATACTTCCTCTTTGTTATACATTAGTCTTTATAACAGTACTCATACTACTAGAACTGCTACTATTATTGCTACTACAACAACTACTACAGCCACCACCATCACTACTGTTTTACTAAGTCACTTTCCAAGTACATTTACTGCTATCACTATAATTGTGGCTTCTTTGCGATATGAGTATTTCTTATGATTACTGCAATTATAAATCTAGTTCGATTAGTACTTTAGTACTAACAGTAGTACTGACACCCATTACTGCTATTGTGAAACAACAAAAATACGACTAAAAACACTTTTGATACTTCAATAACTACTTATTTGCCAACTACTGCGACTGCTTTTGCTTCTACTACTACAACTACTACTTGACATACTACTGCTACTACTATTATAACTACTACTGATCCAGCTAATACTACCACCGTTCTTGGACTACTATGTATTTCTTCTACCATTGTTAATACATATCTGCTATATAAAGTGTATTAAGTCTACCACTACTACTAATACTACTGCTTATTTTACTACTACTGCGTTGGCTCCTCTGCCTCTGGAATATGATGAACTTTTATATTCATACTACTCCAATTACTACTGCTAGTACTTCTACTATTATCATAGCTATTGCTCGTTTAACTACATCTACTACTATCACTATGATTACTGCTTCTGTTCAATACTACTACAAGTACTACTACGACACCACTATGCTACTACACCTACTACAGCTACTACTACTACTACAACTACAACTCCTACTACTACAACTCCCACTACTACTACTACATTACAACTACTACTACAACTACTCCTCCAACTCCTCCAACTACTACTACATTACTACAACTACTACTACTAGAAAATACAACTCCCACTACTCCAACTACTACTACCATTACAACTACATCTCCTACTACTGCTCCTACATCTCCTCCTACTACTACAACCACAAGTCCTACTACTTCTACTAATACTCCTACAACTACAACGCTTACTACTATGCTACGACAACTACTACTACTACAACTACAACTCCTACTACTACTCCTGCTCCTCCTACTTCTACGCTACTTCAACTACTACCACGACTACTACTACTACAACTACAACTCCTACTACTGCTACTCCTACTACTATTACTACTACGACAACTACTGCTGCTACTACTACTACAACTAGTACAGCAACTACAACGACAACTCCTCCTACTTCTCCTACTGCAACTACTACCCAATTACTACTTTTAACACTATCAGTACTGACTATGCTACTTCTACTTTTCCGTACTTCCACACTAGTCCCACCAGTACTACTTCTACTACACGACGCACATACAAACGCCGTCTTGTGATAGTAATCTGAAACTAATACGGAATATGATTTAATTAGAATTTCCCAGCGGAGGCGCGCGGCTGACGAGTCTCTCATGCTAATGCGCAAATTAACCTGGGAATACAAGATGGAATTATAGGCTGCGGCGCTAACCAGTCATAATTTACAATACAATAAAGAGGAGAGCTGCTAGTTTAAATGCAGAGTGAGTGAGGGGACCCGGGAGCCTTGTTCATAAAAGCGCACTATAAAGAAATGGCTTGACAAAATGGCCGACTATCAATCCTCGCAGAATGAAGGTACTGTTAAAATATAATCTCCGTCCTCAGAGGAGCATTCGCCGGCATGTATTTGCAGTTCAGAAGGATTTAAAGGCGGAATGTGTAACTTCTGGAGTGCGAAATACTGTATGTGTGGTTTCTTGTCAGCATGGAAATTTGGGGCTTTAGAGCTTTGCCTAGAAAGCTCCACAGTATAAGTAAAAGTAGCTAGCGAGTATTCATTTCAACAAGGTATTTCTAGTGTGTGCAGAGGTGGGTAGAGTGGACAAAAATTGTACTTTTTATTTGAATTTTTCGAGTAAGAAGAACGTAATTTCAAAACAGTATTGCTCAAGTAGAAGTACAAAGTAGTGGTTCAAGAAATTACTCGAGAAAGAGAAACATAAAGAGTAAATGTTGGGACGTAGCATCTGATTTATAAGAAATGTTTGTATAATTTGGAGGGCAAAGTATTAAATAATGCACGGAATCTGGTATTTTCAAAGGACAGAAACAAAAACACAAACATTTCATATTGTCAAAATAAACTTTTTGTCACTTGTAGAGTTACTCACAGTGGGAAGAATATTGTCATTTAACTCTGTACCCTCTATGAAACAAGACACTTTTGTTTTTGTTTTTTGCTAATATATTTATTTAGTCATACTTGTAAAAATTAATCTGAAAACCTAATCAAAAATGTAAAATGTACAAGTATAAATGGAGTACCAAGGCTGCAACATAATAGTATACATGATATACATGAAATACATGATTATTACTGCCATTGTTTTTTAATTCTACAATTTCTCTGACACAAAATATACGTATATATACACATTATATTATATTATTTGTTATTTTTATCTATTTAGTCACTATTTATTTATTTGGGAGAATGAATCTTAAAATTTGAGTGCAATTAAAAGGCGACAGTAGCTCGGTCAATAGAGCATTGAATGCTGTTGTTGTGTCCTTGGGCAAGACACTTAACCCACCTCGCTCCCAGTGTGTTCTGCGTACACAGGTGTATGACTGTGTGTGAATGGGCGAATGGTTCCTTGTTGTAAAGCGCTTTCAGTGTCTTGAAAATCAAAAAGCGCTGTATAAAAATGTGACCACTTACCATTCAAAGTAGTGTAAATGGGGTACCACAAGGCTGCGTAATGGGACCACTCTTTTATCAAAAAATGCTTTGCCGAATTCTTTCCTATTTTTCTTTTTCCAATTTTTATGCCATTAAAGTGTTCAAACAGCTCAGCCAAATACCTCAACCACTGACTACTACGGTTACCTTCTGAAATAAATCAATGTGCAGCTTATTTTTGTCTATTTTTCTCAAAATCTCAACTCTATATATGAATAATGCATTGAATCTGGTATTTTCAAAGGACAGGCACAAAAAATACACAAAAACCTAACAGCACAAACATTTCATATTGTCCAGATAAATCTTTTGTCACTTTAGACTTATTCACAGTGGGATGTGGATCCACAGCTTTTACTCAAGTAAGTACTGTTACTTCAATACACATATTACTTAAGCAGGAGTAAAAGTATGCAGCTGCTCTGAAAAAGTACAATTTCTTAAAAAATAAAATAAAATACTGAAATAAGTATAAGTACTCCATTCTGCAATCCAACCAAACAAAAGTGACCAGCAATTATTCTGTTGAATGCTTTTTTCCTAAATGTAGATGGATACGTTTATTGCCATGGTAACGGACTCTCTGCTTGAAACGTTACACAGTTCATCTTTAGCTTTTCTCCATCAGCTCCAGTTTTAATTCACTTTGTCTTGAAAAAGCATCGCCCCTCTACAACAGCTGCATTCACGTTCTTCATTTTGGTATTAAAATGTTCGTATTAACCCACTCTACATGATCCTGGTGCTTTTACGTCACAACCCTCCATGAGCTTCATTTGACTGGATCTGAATGCTATAGGCGATGTCACGCTCCATTTCTGTATACGGACTATACCCAATCCAGGCCGAATTGAGTCAGGTTTGTGGAAAAGGATTCCCACTCAGAGTAAGGACACATGTTTTTTGATGCAACACTTTTATTTTCGTTTATTTATAGCTAAAAGGAAGAAAGCTAAAGAAAGAATATAGAACCCTTTAGCCAGCTGCTTTAAACGTACATTTGAGAATTGTCTATGTTCAAACTTAAAGAGTGAGGACTCATAAAGAGAGAAAAACAGCTTTACAAAATGGTCCGAGTGCGCACAATTGGACCCCGTAGGTACGCTAACGTCCTCTTTAGCATACGAGGAGCACTAGCAAGTGTTGTCGAGTGTTAGCTAAAAGGTAATATTAAGGTGAAATAATACGGCTGGCTGTTTTATGTAAGTGTTTTGATCAAGTCCGACTTTTATGAATTCCCAAGTATGTACTACAGCGAGGCAATATTATCCTGCTCGTAAAAATACTTTTTCAAAATGACTGCATAAATTACGCATGCACAACTGTGGAGATGTGAAAAGAGATGCTGTATACCATTAAATACTATGTTTAAAATTACTATGACGATTACCACTTTTATTACTGCTGCTATTTACAACTACTACAACTGCAGCATCTAATAGTATTTTTATAACTACAACTGCGCATATCCTACTACAACTAATACAACTATGAGAATGTGAAAAGAGCAGCTGTGTACTATTCAATTCTATGTTTGAAAGTACTATAACTACTATAAATACTATTGCTTAAAACTACTACTACAACAACTAATGGTACATTTACTATAATTATTGCTACTACTCCTGCTACTGCTACTACTACTGCTACTGCTACAACTACTACAGCTACAGCAACTATTACAACTACTACAACAACAACTACTACAGCTACAGTAACTACTACAAGTACTACTACAACTACTACTACAGCTATTACAAATACTACAAATACTACTACAACAACTACTACTACTACTACAACTACTACAGCTACAGTAACTACTACAAGTACTACTACAACTACTACTACAGCTATTACAAATACTACAATTACTACTACAACAACTACTACAGCTACAGCAACTACTACAAGTACTACTACAACAACTACTACATCTACTGCGGCTACCAAAAGTACTCAAACAGCAACTACTACAGCTACAGCAACTATTACAACTACTATAACTACTACTTCAACTACTACAAGTACTACTACAACTACTACTACTACTACTACTACTACTACTACTACTACTACTACTACTACTACTACAAGTACAGCAACTACTACAAGTACTACTATAACTACTACTACAACAACTACTACATCTACTGCGGCTACCAAAAGTACTTAAAACAAAACAACTATAAAACAACTACTACTACAACTACAGCAACTACTACAACTACTACTACAAAAATTACTACAGCTACAGCAACTACTACAAGTACTACTATAACTACTACTGCAACTACTACAAGTACTACTACAACTACTACTACTACTACTACAAGTACAGCAACTACTACAAGTACTACGATAATTACTACTGCAAATACTACAAGTACGACTACAACTACTACAAATACTACTACAGGTACAACAACAACTACTGCAGCTACAGCAACTACTACAAGGACTACTATAACTACTACTGCAACTACTGCAAATACTACTATAACAACTACTGCAACTACTACAAGTACTACTATAACTACTGCAACAACTACAACTACAAGTACTACTACTACTACTGCTGCTACTACTACTGCAACAGCTACAGCAGCTACTACAAGTACTACTACAACTACTACATCTACTACAATTACAACAACTACTACAAATACTACTACAACTATTACACTATTATAGTTTCAATAACATTTGCAGCATCTGTACTACTTGTATAACGACTAATGTGTACACCATCTTACTATTACAACTAAGACAATCGTTATTACAATAAGTATTTGAGAAACTTTTGCCACTCCTTGTAGTTTAAACTGAACTCAAGAGTCCATTTTGTGCAGTACAGGACCTTTAAGTATGCATTAGGTAACTTTCCACTTGCCGTACTGTATATTCCAATGGAGAAAGCGCGTGTATATAAATCAGTCATGTGTCAGAACGGCTCCCATGGGCTTGTGCGCCGCCGTCTGTGGATTAAATTAAAAGTGATCTCATAATGGCTGGATTCGATTTGCACGCCGCCCCCGCCGCGCGACACCCCGGCAACTCGTATCCGCGGCGACGTTTATTATAATCCGAAAATTACAGTCGTCAATATGATTTTAATATGTTTTCAATTGAGGACGCTGTAATGAAAACGCGCGCGGATCATTGACACATAAAAACATTTACGGGGAGATCAGTGACAGGAGGCTATGCTAATGACGGTGTTCAAGTGAATTAATGTTTCATATAGACGCCGACTCCAACAGCAATTCAATATATTGGTGTGGTGTTATTGTGTTGTATTAGAGGCGAGGAAGGAGATGTTGTGCAGATTTGAAATGGGGAATGAGTCTTTGGTAGATTTACATTGTACTGCACGTAAAAACTAATAATAAGAAGAAAGAAAGAAATGGTAAGTGGTCACTTTTCCACCTTCAAGGCCCTCAAAATGCTTTACATCAAGGAATCCCTCACCCATTCATACACCAGAGTAACCACTCGGGGCGAGGTGGATTAAATGTCTTGCCCAAGGACAGAACTACAGCATTCGTCTGTGAGAGCTTGAATCGCATCGCCAACCTTCGACTCAGTGGATCTGACCGCTCAACGAACAACGTTTATGTCAAGAGCGGGATTCAAACTGCCAGCCTTCGGATCAGTGGATCTGACCACTCAACCGACGATGTTTATGTCGAGAGCGGGATTCGAACCACCAACCTTCTGATTAGTAGATCTGACCGCTCAGCCGACGATGTTTATGTCGAGAGCGGGATTTGAACCGCCAATCTTCGGATCAGCGGATCTGCCCGCTCAACCAACAACGTTTATGTCGAGAGCGGGATTCAAACTGCCAGCCTTGGGATCAGTGGATCTGACCACTCAACCGACGATGTTTATGTCGAGAGCGGGATTCGAACCACCAACCTTCTGATTAGTAGATCTGACCGCTCAGCCGACGATGTTTATGTCGAGAGCGGGATTTGAACCGCCAATCTTCGGATCAGCGGATCTGCCCGCTCAACCAACAATGTTTATGTCGAGAGCGGGATTCAAACTGGCAACCTTGGGATCAGTGGCCAAAAGTTACACACACTGAGCTAAATATGTGTAATTTTTTAGGACATTTTGGTATATTGGCTCTATTTCTCAAGTAAATTACAAAGGTAGAAAAGCCATTTGAAAAACTTAACCTTTATTCAAGTAATTTTTGGATGAAATTGTATTTTT